>JABYQK010000009.1:0-673809 GCA_022606075.1 Fomitopsis betulina | reverse complement strand
CGGCCTGAAGAAACTGAATACCAGTTTTGGCCATGTGACGAAACAGTCTGTGAACATAGGTGGTCTGGTCCATACATTGGAAGTACAGACTGGGGTATCCCGGTTGACCACTGGCAAGAAGACAATTCTTATTCTGTATTCGCTTCTTTAAGCTTCTTTGAGGGTTCTGAACCTGAACCTCAGCATCTTGCTTCAATCCCAGAGTACGGGTCTCCTTCTATCCCCGGCTCTAGAGCACAATCCCCTACTCCTATCGCTTCACCAGTAAACCTATCTCCATTGTTTGTTCCTACTACATTACCCCATGTCAGACATGAAGGCTGACAGTATCTCTGTCCTGGAAAAGTCCTTGGACTACAAGGTGTGGTCGAGCCAGATGCTCGGCTACTTGACGTTTATCGAGGCCGATGACGCCCTCAAAGCCGGTGATCTTACTAATGCGGATTACAAGAAGGCGAACGCCCGAGCTAAGGGTGTGATCCTCATGCGCACAGACAACAGTTTCCACCACCTCCTCTACGAGAAAGTGGGGGGTGAAGAGGTCATGAAATCAGCAAAGGACATGTGGTCGTCACTCAAGTCGCATTTTGGTACACCGGACGCAGCATTCATGTGGTCGCAGTTTTCGGCTCTTATCAAGTCAAGAGAGATGGACGACGGCAAACCGATGCAGGATCAAATCTCTAAGATCCAAACAGTACTCAAGGACATTGTCAACGGCGGCATTATGTTGGATGAGCCAACTCAGGCTCTCCTCCTGATGTCTAAAATACCGGAAAGCTACTTGACAATGGTGTCGGCCATCATGGCAACCACCGTTCTCAAGGAGTTGAAGGTTGAGACCCTCGTGAGCAAAGTACTCTCTGAGGAGTCTCTCCGCCGGTCCGGAATGGGACAGTCTGCTTCCAAGACTTCCCAGGTTAAGGTACACAACAGTAACGGTCCTTGCTCTCACTGCGGCAAGAAACACGGTTCGGACCAGTGCTGGACTAAGTTCCCACACCTGTGCCCCAAGAATGGCGGTGAAAAGGGCAAAGGGAAAGGCAAGGGTGGTAACGGCAGAGGCAATGGTAAAAAGGCGAACAGGGTAGTTGTCCACACTACCACGGATGGCACAAAGGTCACTCAATCCGGTTTGTCCTCGTCTAACGGTCAAGGTGCTTTGGTGGTGGAAGTTGAGGAGGTTAAGTACACGGCTTGTACGGACCCCACATGTAGAGTCTGTCCCCCTCGGACTGCTGGTTCATTAGTAGCTTCTTCTCTGGTTGTACATAATGGTGCGTCTGCTGATGCTAGGTCTGCACAATTGAGCTCGTCATTCTATTGCCCTGGTGTGAATAAGTCTCATTCGCATCAATTTAAGCGCATTGTGTGGCTCATGGACTCAGGTGCAAGTCAGACGGTCGTCAATTCACTTGAATATTTCTGGGATTACAAGCTGTATATGGTTCCCGTCGTTTCTGGTACAGCAGGAGATGCTAAAATAGAAGCACTAGGCTCTGGCACTATCAAAGGTTTAACAACAGTCGGAAAGGAGCGCATGATGATTACCATATCTAATGTCGCATATATTCCTCAAGCCTCTGGCTGTTTGTTTTCAACTGGTATTGTGGAGAAATCAGGACATACGCTCATTCAAGGATCAGGTCAGATGGTCATTTATGACCAACCATTTTCACATGGCAAGGTTTCTGGCAACATTGTTATGGAAGCACTGTACAACTTCCTAAACAATTTGTATTTTTCGTTTATGGACGTCCTGGACAGGAAATCGGCAGCACTGCTGTCTACCCCTTTTCGTACCTGGCATCGCCAGATGGGGCATCCATCCAAGGAAGTTATCCGCCGTTTACCTGATCATACCAAAGGTGTAGATCCAGTGGGAGTTGAGGATCAATCTCCCTGTGAAGGTTGTCAATGGGGCAAGTCTCATCGCACCCCTTTCCCCACGTCTTACAAACGTGCTACAAAGCCTCTTGAGTTGGTACACACCGACGAAGATGGTCCTATGCGTACTCAAGCAGTCAATGGTGGTTTCAAGTATTTCATTTCATTCCTGGACGACTACACTAGTCTAGGACGAGCCTATTACCTTCATCATAAGTCTGAGTCGCTCCAAGTGTTCGAGGATTTTAAGGCATGGGCTGAAAATGTAACTGGTTATAAACTCATCAATGTACGCTCAGATCGAGGGGGGGAATATACTTCTGACACTTTCACGGCCCGTCTTAAATTCTATGGAATTGTTCATCAAAAGACGGTAGCACACTTGCCTCAACAAAATGGGCGAGCTGAATGCTGGAATCGCACGATCATGGAAAAGGCTACGGCTATGCTTCACCACGCTGGTCTTAGTCATGGTTTTTGGCAACTTGCAGTTGATACTGCCATTCATATTTACAATCGCCAGCCTATGTGACGCCTTAAGTGGCAATGCCCGATAACTCTCTGGGATGGCACGGTCCCAGATATCTCATACTTCAGAGTATTCAGTTGCAAGGCATTCGTGCATGTGCCAAAGGAACGAAGACAAGGGAAACTCGATAAAAAGGCAATCGAGATGATCTTCGTTGGATATGAGCAAGGCTCCAAGGGCTATAAGTTCTGGGATGCTTCCAGTCGACGGATCGTTGTGTCTCGTGATGTGACCTTCGATGAAGATTCCTTTCCGGCATGTAAGGATTGTTGAAATGAATTCACACTCTAGTACTGGTTGGATGGTGTAATGGTAACACCTCCCGGCGCTTATGGGATGACCTGGGTTCAATCCCCAGTCTGACCAACTTTTCGTGTTTTATCAGGTTATGAGCCCTGTGTACGCTAGGAGAAAGCTGGGTCAGAGTAACCCTCGCCTTGACTAAGATTAGTCAAGGGTAACTCCAGTTCACTGAAAAGTTGGTTCCTGAACTGAATGTCCGAGAGCGTGACTTCAGGGGGAGTGTTGAAATGAATTCACACTCTAGTACTGGTTGGATGGTGTAATGGTAACACCTCCCGGCGCTTATGGGATGACCTGGGTTCAATCCCCAGTCTGACCAACTTTTCGTGTTTTATCAAGGATATGGCTAACCCGAAGACTCTGGGTCCGCCATTATTCGATCCTGTAGACTCTGATTCTGAGGATGATGAAGAGGAACAGATCGAAATTCCACTTCCTCTACCGGTAGAGAGCGAAGATGTTTATGAGGACATCGATGAACCGGAACCAGTGGGAGAACCTGAGAGACAGCTCCCTGAACCTGCACAATGTCCTCAACCTGTTCAACCTCCTCAGCCTATATATACTCGCCCTCGTCATGAGAATGCTGGGAGGAACCCGAACAGGAATAGGGACAATGTTTATGGTGATGAGCCTCCGGCTCGGATCGACCGTCGAACTGACTCTCATGGAGATCAGCAAGCGGAAGTGTTTATGATATTGCAGGCTCTCAAGGAAGCCAATTACTCTGAATTGGTTCCTACCTCGCGTTCAGACGCAAGGAAATCCCCTGAGTGGGACCACTGGCACGCCGCTGAAGGCTCTGAGATGAAGTCTCATGAGCAAAACGGCACCTGGATCTTGGTTCCCCATCCCAAGAACAGGAAGATTGTCAAGAATAGATGGGTGTACGCGCGAAAGCATGATGGCCGGTACAAGGCCCGGTTAGTAGCCAAGGGCTTCACTCAAGTCTGGGGTGAAGATTACCACGAGACTTTCTCTCCAGCCGCTCGTTTTGAGTCTTTGAGATATATGTTTGCACACGCTGCACTCGAAGACTGGGAGATGGATTCGATGGACGTTAAGACAGCCTTCCTCAATGGTGAACTTGAAGAGGAAATTTACATGGAACAGCCTGAAGGCTGGGTAGTTCCAGGCAAGGAGGATTGGGTCTGCCTCCTCAAGAAGGCCATCTATGGTCTTAAACAAGTGTCTAGACAATGGAATGCTAAGATCCACCGAACTCTTCTGAACCAAGGGTTCATACGGACATATTCAGATGCCGGAGTTTATGTTTACTCCAGTAAAAGCAACAGTCAAGTCTGCTATGTAGTCCTCTATGTAGACGACTTATTGCTCCTTGGAGATTCTAAACCGTTCATTGAACAAATAAAGAATCATCTCAAGAAGGAGTATCAGATGACCGATCTTGGACCAGTAGAGCGTTTCTTAGGACTCAGGATTCATCGTGATCGTCAAAAGCAACAGGTTCTAGTTGATCAATCTGAATACGTTCAGACCGTTTTGGAGAGGTTTCAAATGTCTAACTGCAAACCTGCAAAGACACCTCTACCTGCTGGTTCAGTTTTGGAGAAGAACATGGAGACCGCAACGGATGTGTTCCGTACAGAGTACCAGAGCGTCATTGGTAGCATCATGTATGCTATGCTCGGTACACGGCCTGATCTTGCTTTTTCCATAACGAGACTCGCCAAGTTTGCCTTGAACCCGTCGAAGCATCACATGCGCCTCGCACAATATGTCTTGCACTACCTAAGGGGAACAAAGGACTATGCGCTTTGTTACGACGGTGATTCCAACTCCGGGTTAATTGCCTATTCAGACTCGGACTGGGCAGAAGATCACGATGATAGGCATTCCACAAGCAGCTTTGTATTCCTCATGGCCAATTGTGTTGCTTCTTGGGTTTCCAGACGCCAACCCACTTTTTCCATCTCTTCAACAGAAGCAGAGTACAAAGCAGCCTCTGATGTGTGTCGTCAAATGGCTTGGCTTAGGAACTTCGGACAGGAGCTTGGTGATAACATGACAGCTCCCACTCCTTTGTGTCTGGATAATCAAGGAAGCATTTTCCTTGCGGTTAATCCTGCCGTGGACCGCTGCACAAAACACATCAAAATACGGTATCACTTCATTTGAGAATTCTACGAGAAGGGTGAAACCGATATCTTCTTTGTTGTGAGTGAAGACCAGCTTGCAGATGCATTGACTAAGAATGTTCCCCTCTCTGGAATAGAGAAACTTCGAATGTCAACTGGCATGGTCATAGCGTCTTGAACAAGTGGGAGTGTTGAACTTCTACTATTCCATACGTTATATAATCAGGTTCTCCTGATAAGGACTTATCTTATGTTCTGCTACACTACTATACGTAGATTACATTCTTCTAGATAGTTGATTATACCGAGTTCCATTTGGCATTCCACTCGGTATCCATTCGGTACTCCATTCGGTATCGGAACTCCGCTCCCTTGTCATATGATATTGACGGTTATCTATAGTTCTGTTTACTGTCTTACTAACGCTTACTCATGAAGCTTACGATGATGACTCACGACTCAGGCCTCATCTGATAGGCATACTGTATGATCAGATAATGCCTTCCTCTCAGTATATATACTGGGCTCAAATGCCCTCTAATGCAATTGTTCCTTCATCTGCTTTCCTGTGTGCCTAACAGGTCTCCCTCAGCAGTTCCCTCACAGGTTCGTTTCGCTGCCTTTACAGCCACTACAATTTCACTCCTTTCAACAGCCCCATCTCCGACGTGTTGACCGACTACACTCTGACCACCACCCTCCACTATCGACTCTGCTCTCTTACGCTTTTCCTTTTCTGACTTCCTCGTTCCTACCGGTGCCATAGATATGCGTGTTAGACAAGTACGCACGGTCTTCTCACTACCAGAGAAACATTTGCTTTCGCTCTTCCCGACAGTTGCTCAGGTCCCACGTCATCTAGTTTATATAGAATGGTTCACTCCATTCACGGCTGAACCTGACTCGAGGTATGGAGTGTACAAAGTAGGGAGATTGACGGGCTCTGCGAAGATAGCATCTGTCGTGCCACTTACTCTACTGGAGCGCAGTGTTCATCTCTTTCCGAAATGGGGTGGGCCTGTTCCCACTGCCTGGAAAAGCGAGAACGTCTTGGACAAATGCGGGACTTTCTATCTGAATCCAACAAAGGACACTCATAGCTACTATAATCTGTATTAGAGTGGATTATGGATTTCTGTTTGCAGTTCGCGCGAGTTCTCTGTTACACCAATAACAGACTAAGAATAATCTTCTGTTACTGCAATTGTGCGCAATATCGAGATGGTACACCCATTGGCGCGAATTCCGGAAAGAGCATTTTCCTGATGGAGGTAGTGCCCTCAAGCTGGCTTTCGCGCTGCTCTCCCTTGGAGACTCGACGCGCGATTTCTCTAAGTCTCGATTCCCACGGGGGGACCAAGGTAAAGGGCGCCGAGTTCGCCCAGCCGTTCTGGCGAACGAGAGGAGTGCCACGACGGAGTTTAAATTTCTCGCCAGATTAGGATGGGTACGAGCCTACCTCTCACTGGCTTCTGCAGGTCTCCTCGACATCTACGTGACAGTGTATCTAGACCATGGCCTACCTTCTCTCTGAGAGTATCATACATGATCTCATACATATGGATCACTGGGAAAGAAGTTGCGGGGATATACTCGAACTCGCGAAGCCAACGCAGACGATTGAGGTCTTGTATCAAAACCGGGACACTCGTACAATCGTGTACAAAATCCTACAACCCATCATCCCTCCAGGAGACCAACAATCTACCGTGCCTGTCATGGCAATATTCAAGCTTGCGTATGGGAAGGATGGGCTCGCGCGGCTTCAAAGGGAACGTGATGTCTATACACGCCTAGTCTCCCTCCAAGGGCGGGGTATCCCGTACTGTTACGGGCTCTATACAGCCGAAGACGTCATGGGCCACGCTTGCTTGCTTCTCGAGTACGGGGGCGAGGCAGTGGGCGAATGTTCTACATGGACTGTGGAAACTAAACCTTGGTCGTTCAAGTCTGTATGATTGTTCTTCGTGTGATTGATATTGCTGACAGATACTTTTTAGGAAGGATCTCCTTGCCATCCTCCAACAAATACATAGACTCAATGTCAATCATGGTCATTTCTACGTGGACCCGTTTGTTTTACCGAAGAATATCCTGATACACCCTGTGGACGATGAAGAGGGGGCGCGTGAGGTACCCTATGTCATCAACTTCGACGAAGCCGACCTAGAACACCATTGTCAAGTCAAGAAGGATGTCTCTACAAGGTCTTGGGGATTCTCCAGGTATGATGTGAGATTAGAGCCGCTCTGCGAAGAGCTCGTCCCGTCAGCAAATACTATCTTATGGTTACCTTGTATGCTTCCTACTCTCCCCAAGAATATTTGATTAATTAGTATTTCACTTGGCAGGTCGATGTCATCTTTGGCTAGGTCACTGGGTCAAGTCAATGGATATGATAAAGAAGACGACGGAAGAGCTGCTCCGTGATCACGGTTGGAGTCATTTCAGCGACCCGGTCCAGGCTGAAAACTACAAGATAGCGATGCAAAGTGTGAAGGACGCATTCATGACGATGCTCCAGGGGCAGTATGATTGGGGCAGTCGCACAGACATAGCTGACTACACAGACATGTGGGTCGAACTGGATGACATAGAGGAGGACATGCAATACACAGAGGGAAATGGGTTCGTGCGGTGGCAATGGTGGTTCAGACGCACGTCGGGCATATCATAGTCTCTATTCGCAGGTGCCTGTTAGCTGGGTCACAACGAAAGTATCATTAACAGCACTGGATTTGAAACTATATACAATCACAAACAAGCACGTCAGGTATCATTCGGTGCCCGAGATTCACAATACTAAATCACGGAGTATCGTACAGTCAATGACTAGTCGGGCAACGAAACAAGCTTTTCATGATGGATCGTATCAACTCATACTTATGTCCCCATCGCCTTCTGGCCTTGGCTCATCTCTCGCGACCGAGTTTATCAGCTCCCTACGGATCTCCGGACTGATCTGCGGATGGGAGCTCGCACGCGCGACATCCAACAGAGAGTCCTTCTGGTCAGGCGTCAAATCCGACGCATACCTACGCACCCAATCAACACCAGCCCCGTGAAACAGCAGCATACCGATGAGGACTCACCGCTGGCAGAACACGAGGAGCGACTGGTGCCACAGCACCGGGAGCTTCTCCACGTCGCCCGCGCGGCGCGCCTTGTACGTGTTGGAGAGGCGGATGAAGTGGAAGACGAGCGCGTCGACCACCTTGTATGGGAGCGCGTGCTTCTTGTCGAGGAGCACGCAGATGAAGAGTGAGTTGGGCCCGAAGTAGTCCATGTTCGCAAGCCGGATGAGCGCTGCCGCGGAGTGCATTAGCGGCACCTTCACTTTCGCGAGCACGGACGCGATGATGGCCGCCTCTTGCAGAGTGCACCCTGACTGCAAACGAACGAACCTCGATTAAAAAGGGACCGAACTGTAACGAGATCGACTTACATTGAGCAGAGGGAAGACGATCCCCTTGAAGAACGCCGCGGGCTTGTACAGCGCCCTGCGCATGGCCTCGTAGTAATGGACGTTCAGCGTTCAGTGTTTCTTGTGTTTGCGCGGGCCCTCGTGCGGAAGTCAGAACTCTTTCGGATAGCGTCGAGCAAGACGCCTTCTAGGAAGACGCAGGCTTGTGGTGGCTTCGTCTGCCAGACGAACACCCGCGTAGCGGCTAGTTAGGATATGAAGGGGGCATACGAAGGACCTGTTCACAGAGCACATGTGGTCAATGATGATGCGCACGCAACCCCGACGCAGATTTACGCACACGATGAGCAATAGCCCCCAGAAAAGGACCAGCATACCGCCAAAACACGACTGGCGCCACAGCACGGTGAGCTTATCCACATCGTCGTCGCGGCGTGTCAGGCAGGTAGTAGGAATTGAGGAGTGTGGTTTAAGCGTTGAGCAGGGCAGCAATGCACGGAGAGCTGCCCGCCCAACGGTTCGCCCAGTGGGTGCCTCCGCGCAGCAAGCATGTCCAGGAGCAGTCACGCTCTAGCGCCGGCGCCACTGGTCGACGAACGGCGCAGTCGAGGCTTCTGATAGATCGTTGTGCAGCGGGAGAGCCACAGTCGATCCAACATATCAAGTGTCAAGATTGGGGACGCATTGTGGTTGAGGATCGACAAGCAGACACCTCAGCGATGGTTCATGGGACCCGAAAGGTGTGAGGCGAGGCTGAACTCACGCATATAGAAAGGAAAAAATTCGACGTCGGGCCAGCACTTGGGCTCACTGCTCAGAGACAGAGGTGCCCTGTAGTACGGGCGAGATCGGTGTTCGATCACTGGCTAGGTGGTTGCGATCCTCCGACCGTGGACGGCGGTACCGTTTGGGTACCGCATAGCAGGTCTAGGTTCCACGTAAACACATGTGAACGCCGGTAGCGTGGAGGTCTCTTTCCGACTTCCGAGACTAGCTGTGTCGTAAAGTGTCAGCACAGAAATAGCGTAGGAAAGCAACGATTATCAGTGCGCACCCTGGCGGCCGACATAGCACGATACTGCTGTATATCATACAAATGTAGGGCCTAGCGCAACGAACAAGATGTGGCCGAGCGTCCCGGTGGATCCTGCGGAGCGACAGGAGGTACCATGACCACGTCTTGAAGATGAAATACGCCTCTGACATATGTGGCTTGATTAGCGTGGATACGCATACAAGCTTTCGCTTACTAGCAATATCTGCCGGCGGTCAACCGTCGTCGTTCCGGTTACGCACAATGGCCGAGTTGCAATGATCAGGGCGACGGTCACGGGCGTCTGATCAGCACCCACAACAACCGTCGCAGGAGGATACCTGGGATACCATGACGACATGGACGATTGCCACGACACATGCAACGGTCAGTCAGCGTACAATGTACGCGCCAGGGCCCTGCGGCAGAAAGGGAGCGTGAGCGCAGACGTCACGAAACACCTGCGCGTACCGCAACTTGTTTGAGCCAATAGCAGCGACGAGTGGTGTAATACGCAACGTTGTGCGAAGAAGTCGGGAAGCCACCGACAAGGCGCACCATATACCTGTGGCCGAAGTGATTCCTGGAGATGTGCCCTGAGGATGTGACGCTAGAAGCTGCCGGCAGAGGGCCGTTCGATGCCGGGCATCGGGAGATGAGATTACGATCCAACATTGATGGCGTGGAGCGATGGTCACCACGCGGGGAGCCCAACTCAAACTCAGCTCAGTCTCGCATCATGATCAAGCGGGGGATCGTCAGCTTGCCTCGCAGCGGGATTGACGAAACATGTACGTAGATGGTCGCCTTGCGACGGCCTGGGCTCGCATCCGACGTCGACAGGGACAGCGTGTTATCCTCGCAGCGTTTCGATCCCTGTGAATAGTCGGTGAAACGAAGTGATATCCTGTAATAACGCGTAGTTCGTGCTCGGTACGATGCTGGAGTCGGTTCCGGCCTAGCCGGAAAGGGGCAAGGCGTGTCCATCTCCATCGATCAAGGCAGCCGGCGGTTCGGTCATCGGCACGGACGCGGTGTATGGCAGCCAGAGGCCAGCGAGGCCAGCACTGCAACTCGTGGCCGGGGACGAGTGGTGTAGAGGGCAAGGTCGACTGGCGGTGGGGGCGCGAGGGACGCTGAGGCCTCTCTGGAGGTTGCGGTGGCTGTTCGGCGGTCCAAGGACGACAACAGCAACGCTCTTGCCTCGTGGAACAATGCATGGCAACGGCGGCCGGCGGAAAACTGCACACAAATCTACGTAAGCCGCCACCACCTCCAGAAAAGCACAAACATGTCCAGATTAGGCTAAATGACTCGCTGAGCCCTGTTTCGGATAGACGCCGCACTGCGGTAAAAATCCAGCAATTCGGGGCTTGTCGACCAAATTCCCACGGAGCGCCTCGTCTTCTGTTGTCGCCTCGGGCCAATCTTCTGTTGAGCTCCTCTGCCCAGGCTTCTTATCCCTCCCTTCGTCCCCCAGCGCCCTCCACCTCCCCTCCACCTCCTTCTCCTCCTTCGTCTTCCTTACCCTTTTTTTCCTTTCTTAAATCGTAGTCGCCATGCCCTCCGACGCAGCAGCTCCGGGATCGTCCCACATGATGAAGACCACAAAGCGGGGCAGGCCTTTCCTCAAGGTGAGCCATCCGCGGCCACACCGTGTCGCGCCTCGTTCATGTCTAACCCGTCTTCCTAGGACACGCTTGACCTCTTCGCAACGCTCGTCGTCTCACTGGAACTCTCATCGAACAAGCAGTTCTTCCGGACGTATCACAACTCGTTCACGACGTGCGTAGATCCCGGCGGCCCGCATACATGTACCGAACTCACTCTGCTCCCACAGTGATGATGCAGCCAGGAATCTTGCGTCCCTCAAGTTCTCCCAGTCTAATCGGGGACCTGATCCACGCGAGCCATCCCGGATAGTGACGACAACGACAACCACGACCTTTTCCATGACAAGGGAGATGGCGAAAGCTATGTGCCAACAGTTCATGGACGCCCGTCTCATCGAGAACGCAGCGGATCCTGGTTCGAACCTGTTCAAGGACCGGGGTGTCTACGTCCTCACTCCGAAAGGGCTTCACGTACTTGAACGGTTCATGAGCAAAAACGGGATCAACGGCGACCATCTCGCACCTGTTTTCGCCAGCCAGCCGATATGCATGAAGCTCCTGCATCTCGAGCGGCGGTCTCTAGACGACGAGATCATCGTTTCCCATTCTGTCATCACCGCTTTGTTCCGACGCTTCGTGGGTCGCAAGGCGAACTACCCTCCCGAAAACATCGATTCCATGGACCCCTTCCAACGGTACCACGAGCGTTCGAAGGGTATCGCCTTGATCGATGTGAATGAGCGTGCCCAGGCTGGCAAGGTTTCGGTGTCACACAAGAACTGCTTCGCTGCTGTCACCGCGCTCGAATGGCTGTGCGACTTCACGTCCGTCATTGGCCGTGAAGAGGCGGCGGAGATGGCGGCACAGTTTGTGCGGTTCGGCCTCATCCAGCTTGTCAGCGACAAGAGGAAGAACAACGATTCTGCAATTATCTTTACTGTTCGGGGCGCTGCGGGAGGCGGGAACTCCTCTGTTGCTGTACGTCATCGCTTCTTTCTTCGGATTCTGACCGTGTGTCGTGACGGCGTGTTTACAGGCTATCGGTGAATTCCGTTGCACGGCGAAGGCGATCTACAAGGTGACCGACGAGGGCTGCCGCCTCGCGCGATGGGACGGGCTGGATGGTATGCGTGGATCACCCAACGCATCCTCCTCTAACGTCGCTGGTGTGCGATCCTCGGACGACCATGGTGACTCCACTGTGGCCGAGACCAACCTCAGCAACGAGTCGAAGCTTCACCGTCGCATCTCCATGACTGAGAAGCTGAACCAGAGCTACGACGCGGACAAGAAGGGCGCCCAGAAGGAGAGCAACACGGATCGTCTGAAGTACATCATCGAGGAGCCCTCGCTGCGCACGTTGTTCCGGGATTTCCTGAGGCAGAACTTCTGCGAGGAGAACTTGTCGTTCTACCTCGATGTCCAGGACTTCAAGCGGAAATTCAACATCACATCGAGTGCTGCTGCTGCTGTTCCTGCGCTAACGCGCCCTGGACGAGGCACAACACCAGGGCAAGTCGCGATGGAGCGTCACCACGAGGCTCTCATCCAGAAGGCGTTCGAGATCTACAACACGTACCTGGCGCCGTCAAGTCAGAGCGAACTCAACATCGACCATGGTCTGCGGAACGAACTCTCGGGTTACCTCAGCGAGGTCATCACGAGTCTCACTGGGAAGGCCTTCCAGGGCCGCGTCGAGGCTGAGCAGGCGAATGCGTTTAATGCGACGCAGCTTCAGACGATGATCAAGCTGTACGAGCGCATCCAGATGCATGTCTTCCGTCTGATGGCGACTGACTCGGTACCGAAGGTGAGTCGAGTATCTACTCTTATCAGGGTGATGTCGCTGATTCATTACGCAGTTCATCAAGACCCCTCGGTTCCTCGCGTTGCGGATCAAGCTCGACAACGATGAGGACGGGCCACTTGCTGACTACCCCGTGGTGTCGCCGAGCATCTCGACACCATCGGTGCCACCAGGGTTGAGCGCGGAGGAAGTGGGCGGTGCTTACGTGACAGTGTCGCAACGGGCAGCTGCACAAGAACGTGCGGAGCGGGCGGCAGTGGCGTCATGAGGTAAAGACGCTAGCGTCCCCTCATCCAACCTGTTATTTATGCCCGCTGCTCATCTCTACATATGCTCACGTCAGTCTAGTTCACAACCCATGCTGCCTCGTCCCACATGCTCACATATGCTCTGCACTATGATCTTGGTCGACCTCTACGGTGTCACCAGTCTCCGCTCTCATTTCCGTCCGCATCTGCACATTTCGTTCGGCCGCAACTGGCATTGGGTCCCGGAATTATCTGCTCCTCAACACTAATAGCATCTCCATCATCTCTGCGATCTGTCCCCTCATCACCGCATCTTCGCCTTCTTTCTTTTTACTAAAGACGATGTCGCTGCACGGCGTGCTGTACTAGGCCTGTCGTCCTGTTTGGTATTCCAAACCCCCTCCTATACCTGTACTCTATATTACATTACGCACCTCGTATTTACATCGCTAGGGGTTGTAACTCGCTAATACGAATCCTATCCTGACGTGTTGTGTATCACAGTGCGCATGGCTTCCTGGCGACACAAACGTCCTCCCAGTACCCTGGCTGGCCAGATCGTTAACTGAGCGCGATCGTGATCGACGCTGCGTGCTGCTCCCTGTCGTTGGCAGCTTGATGTGCGGCATTCAAATTGTTAATACAGTCGTCCATCATTGAATTGAACTGACTTCATCCAACTCGCCGTAGGTCCACGTCAACCAATCACATGATGACTAATTGTCTTGCGCTGGGTGGCTGAAGCGACGCACCTTGCCACAGACTACAACATTCATTGCTGCGAGGAACACCACTCGTGCGGCTACCATGGCTAAAGTAGAACCGAGTACGACGCAGAAAGGGGGTTCTATAGACGAGCTTCCCAGCAGTGCGCAGCATGACCCTCGCACGTTAGACCAAACCGAGGTCCCTCCCTCCCCCCTGCCCGGCTTCCCCAGACGCGATGACTACCCCAAGGTTCCAGACCCAGCGTTCCCCGACAGGATGGTGTCGACCAAGCAGGCCAACCGGCCCTTCCTGAAGTGCGTTCTCTCCGGTCTCGCCACAACTGTTTAACACCCTCGCTCACGGTGTAGCGTGTCGCGATCGGCGCGCCTAGCTATGCCGAGTATCGTACCAAACGCGAGGCGGAGCACGCGGCGTGGCGCGGACGCACGAAGGAGCGGGCGGCGCGGCTCGCGCGGGGGGAGGAGGTGAGCCCCGAGGAGCCAGACCCGACTGCAGAGCCGGAGGTCGGGTGTCTGGGCTTGCTCAAGCTCGTCCTCTACGTGCTCGTCTTCGCGCTGCTGGCCGGAAAGTTCATCACCGGCAGCTTCCTCTGGGAGCACGAGCTGCCCAACTTCAAGAAGTGGATCCCGGTGCGTCGCCCACGCCCCCTTCCGCCGTCCTTCCCCCTTCTCTCTCTGACTTCTGTGCGCTCGCTCGCTCCCCCTGCCCCGGCCGCCATGTGTATCGCGTGTACCGGTTGCTTACTGGACGCTCGTCGGCCCCTTAGACCAATCAGCGGCTCTTCTCCGAACGCATGCTATCGACGTTTGATGGCACGGACGACGCGAAGCCAGTATATCTTGCCGTACGTTCACTTAACCCGGCATCCTGGATGCAGTGGATCGCTTACAGCCGCACGCAGATCGATGGCGACGTGTACGACGTGAGTCCGAGTCGCCTAACCTACGGTCCAGGCGGGCCATACCATATGTTGTGAGCCGCCCTGGCACTGTGTCCGAGCTTTCTGCTGATAGGTGGGCCAGCGCTGGGAAAGATGCTGCGCGGGCCTATGGAACGGGGTGCTTCAGCACGCACCTTACACATGATCTTCGCGGGCTAAGCGAGGACGAGCTGAAGGTGAGGTCGAAGTCGCGGGTGTGCGCGCTCCGTTGCGGGCCGCCGGGCGGAGGCGCCGTTGGTGCTCGAATACTGACGAGACATCTGTGCACATCCAGGGCGTCGCGAACTGGAAGCGGTTCTATGCGGATAGTAAGAAATACGTCAAGATTGGGCGAGTGTCGCATCCCGCGATCGACCCGGAGACCCCGATTCCGGAGCACTGTGACCCGAAGAAAGCGACGGCGCGCCGTTCACCAGAACAGGTTGAGGGCATCAAGCACCACGACGAGCAGTCATCGTCGTCGTCGTCCTCTTCGAGGCATGAGCGAAGTGAGCTATAGGCATGTGTATATTACTAAGTGCATCTGAGTACGAATAATCAGGCTGCCGTCTGTCGATATATATACACAAATTATGGTCATTATACAATCATCTGTATATATGTATTGACAGACGACAGCCTGATGTGTAAGCGAGAAACAAGAAACAAGAAACGAGAAACGAGACTATGTTAATTTTTTATTTGGCCCAGAAGAGTCTTCGCGATTTGTACTCGATTTGTACTCGTAGAAATGACTTTGATAGTAAAACCAGAGAATGATACAATGCATCCTTGATGATGCATCCCTGGTCAAAAGAGTGGGATGAGAACAACATGTATACAATAGATAGCTGTAGATGTTTGGATGTTCGTATAGGCGCACACTGTTTGATGCGAAAGAAACACCAAAACAAACCGGAGAGAGCATGCAGCAGACATCTGCAATGAAACTGGCAACACCTTAGCCTGACCTACCTTAGCAACACGGAACAGTGTCATCCAGGATGGGCACACACTCCCAACGGACTGGACACGGTTACCAAGGTTTTTAGTGGGTGGACGTTAGACCGGGGTCCCCGAGTCCCACACTGGCAATAGTCTCGCCGTGCGTAAGGAACATTTTCCCCTTGGATTGTGCGTAAGCAGGGAATCCAGCATGCGAGCTCAGTCGGCGGGGCGAACCAATCGCTCGTTGCTGCAGACTCCTTAATCCATCCAAATAGACAGAAAAAAGATAATAGTCATTAGAGTATGTTACTTAAGAGGGACGATCTATATTAGCAATGTCGATCTGACGGTCCGTATACAAGCAAGAGATGCGATGCGTGCAGGCTACCATGAATGGAAGGTTGGAACGAGAGCATATATGGGCGCTGCTTGGCCCAGCCGCTGGCGAAATGAAAGCTGGGTCGGACTACGGGCAGCGAATCAGGGAAGGGCTGCGAACAGGTTGCGTGAGTGAATGGTCGTTGATGATCTCCAAATGACGGCATATGTACCTTCATGGGGCAGGCGTCTTGGAAAGCCAGTTCTTGACGATGGGAAAGTCAGCCATCGTGGCGTCCATCATGCTGGTGTATTCCTGGTCTCGGTATTTGGCTACTACGACGTTCCCACGCCAGCCTTTGGCTTCGTGGAATTTGTCGCCCTGAATCTCCTTGATGCACTTGTTTATGGGGAAGGGCATGCCGTCGCGCGAGACGATGGGATAGAAGATGATGAAGGGCGTGGCGAATTTCTTGGTCATGCCCTCGAGGAGTTCGATGACCTGCCGCGGGGTTGAAGGTAGCGTGAGTGGATGAATACACTGAGACACAAGATCGCGTACCTGAAATCGCCAGGACCGGGGCCCGAGACCTTCTGCGATGTAGTCTATGTACATTTCAGGGTGGGGCATGCGGCCACAGCGGTAGGGCTCCGGCGGGTTGTTGAGTGGGGTAGTGAGCGGACTGGTCATGAGGGAGACGAGGTGTGGGGGCCGCTCATCCGCGGGAAAGAGAATGGCGTCGAAGGCGAGCATCTGGTCCATTGGTGTAGAAACGGAAGGGGGAAATATGTACAAGAAGAGTGTGTTGCAGAGGCGAGTCGACTGCTGAGGGCTGGAGGAGGCAGCCCCGGGAAGTTATATAGGACATGTCGATGCGTCCGAGGTGTAGGGTTGGGGGAAAGAGGAGACTGGAGAGAGCCCTAGGCGTAGTAGGCTGTACAGCCATGACCCTGGCGTGGCTGGCGAGGTCGTGTAGTCGGAGTGCGATCGCAAGCAGAGTAACACCCTCGAGTAACGCCCCAAGTCCTACTTAGATCCCGATCGTCCACAATGCGTTAGACGCGTCGGCGCCTGCGACTTCTGCGGTGGCACGCGTTCTTTCTCCCGTCCCTCCTCCTCCTCCTCCGCCCTCCACGTTGCTTCCTCTCCCCAGTCTAGGCCGACTACACGCGCTGCACCGCCGTTGCGCGCTGCCCCGCCATCCCACGCGCTGCACCCGCCATGGCCACCTCCCACCGCGTCCTCGTCGCGTCCCAGCTCTCCGCCTTATTCGCCGCCACACAACCCATCCCCGTCCCCACCTCCCGCCTCGACCTCTCCGACGCCTACGCATACACCCCCGCAAACTGTCCCCCCGAGCACGCAACCCATGTCGCGCTCGCGCTCGCGCCAGAGACCGGCCCCATCCTCCTCCGCCTCACCCACGGGCGTCGCGTCCTCGAAGTCGTATGTCTGCACTCCGACGCCCCTCCGTTCCGGTTCGACTTCTCGTCTCCCATCTTGCCCTACCCAGCCATTTTGCACCATTCCGGCTGCGTCTACCTCTTTGCTGTCACCGCATCAGCGTCCCTCTACCGCATCGCCCTCCCCATCCGCAACCGCATCCCATCGTGGCAACCCCAGGACACAAGTCTCTGGTGCCTTGAGCATGAGATCCAGGGCATGCCCCAAGACACCCAAGCCCTGGTTCATGTGCAAGACGTCCATTGCGTCGTTATCGCCCTGCCAGACGGGTCTCTGATTCGTGTCGATGCCAAAGATGGTGAGGTCCACTTTTCTACTGCATGTGTTGACTAATGTCGAGGAACTGCAGAAAAATGGTCCGAAACTAGATATACCTCCCCGAGCAGCCTACCTGGCTTCTCTTTTTTGCTCCCCGGCAAACGCGGCAGTGGCCCAGAAGCCACCCAAATCGTGGCCGTAACATCCTTTCCCCCTCCTACCGATGTGCCTGACATCTGGACCCTGTCGCGAGACAGAACACTGCGAGTTTGGTCCGCTACAGGTCGCCCTACTGCCCAGACGATTTTACCGGCGGTTCCCCCAACCAGATTCGGCACACCTGATACGGGATTGACTCAGGCCTCGACCAAGCCTTCTGTATTGCTCCCGCCGGACCCCCAAAAGCTGATCCGTGCGTTTCCTGAACCTAACGCCAACACGCCAGGCGTTCTAGTGTTCATTCCCACCGAGTCTTCTGCTACATCGGGCGGCTTCTTCCAGCTCTACCGTAGCGCCGACTCCGCCCTACTGCCTGTAGCTACATTCGAAGCCCCGAAAAGCACGGGGCACTCCCATCTGACCGACTTTGTTGTCGAGGGTTCTACCCTCATCGCGTTATGGGACAAAGAAGGCCAGTCGATGGTCCAGGAGATCGAGCTCATCTTTGATGAGTCAAGCATGGTGGCGCAGCAGTGGCAGACTGCGAACTACCACACAGAAGCAGAGCTCACACCGGCGTATCTCGATGAACTTCTCTTGGCCACTGGGTCATTGACCGACAAGTTCTTCGAAGCCATAATGCGACCAGGCGTGTTCTCACCGCTGACGTTACAGATCGCCATCGACCAGTACACAGACGCGTGTCGTTCATTACCTTCGCCCGCCCCACCTCAGCTCCTGGCTGCGTACACAAATGTGGCGGAACAGATCGCTGCCGTGGTGGGCTGCACGGTCAGGCTTACACGGGATCCTCATACCGGGGCTGCGCAACACACGAAGTACTGGAACGCCCTCAAGCGCGATTGGGAAGGCTTCATAGCACGTTGTCGCGAGGTCGAGAGGAGCGCACGTTCGCCGCTCGCGATTGGGCTAGGAGGCGCGACGGACGGCGTGCTCGTGATCGAACGGGAACGCGTGGCTGCCCTTGTCCCAGGCGACTTTGCACTCCAGCTTCACAATGATCTCGAAGGCGAATCCAAAATTGACAGCCAATACCAACTGCTCGATCTCATTTGGAAATTGCGGGAGAAGCTGGGCCCGCGGACGATGCGCAAACTCGAAGATCAGCTCGTCATGATGCTGCAGCAGGAGCTGTCGTTCTCTTTCGCTGACGTGGTCGGCGACTCTTCTGTGCGGATGCGCTACCGCGAGTACGTCGACGACGACCTCGAGAGCTGGGTGAGTATGCGCCTCGCTGCGATCGGCGACGTCGAGCCTGGTATTCGCGCAGTGATGGATATCATCGGGGGCTACGACCAGACGATCGTGAAACCGGAGCAGACTGAAGTAGACCTTACGGACCCCAAACATCCGGGCTCGGCGATGTCGGCGTGGCGAAGGGCACTGATCGCTGCGTATGCTACCGCTAGCGTACAGGCTAGGTATGAACTGGCCTTGTCCCTTGCTGGCCTCTGCTACTACCTCGCGGACGTGCTGCCTCAATGGGATCCGACACTGCTCGGTGAGATCCTCGTTGTATTCAGAGGCACAGCGATGTTACGTTATGTGACGCGACAGCCCGCGGGTGACAGTGTCGCACCGTTCCTTCTAGCGGACGGAGCGGCCAACGATGATGAAGTCGTGTCAAGAATGCGCAACATGCATGTCTCTGCGCGCCAGTATGGCTTCAAGGCGACGTACTCACTCGTCCACAAGCTGCTCGACCAGGAGAACAGCATGGTCTACGAGCTGCCGCAGGCAGCGCACGCGTTCCTGGACAAGACAGGGTTGCTGCAGTCCATCATCCCGTCGCATGCAACCAAGTTGGAGGTCCAGATATGCGAGACTCTGCGACTGCTGGGGTATCATGAGGTCGCCAGAGAGATGCTAGCCTGGCTTCCGCGGACGCCTGGTGTCACGTACGTGCAGGGCCGACTTTGGCTCGAAGAAGGCCGCCTCGATGACGCTGCGACCGTCCTGGAGGGCTTGGCGGGCAGCTTCGGTGGGTCACATCCCCTTCTCCGGCGAATACATAATGTGACTAAACCTCTGCGCAGGACCCAAGGATGCGTTATCGGACGAAGACAAAGAGGCGCTGGCTGCTGTCTTACCCGGTGCGGAGCTCTTTGGGGCTGAGTTCGATTACTATCTTCACGCCGCCGCGCTGTTCAAAGCGGCGTCGGATACTCTGCACGAAGTGTCCTTCACGCAGCTCGCGATCTCGGTCGCGCCGCTTGGAGCAGGTGCCGCGCCCTTGTGGCACGGAGTCATTCGGGGCCTCACGGACTTGGGGCTCTACGAGGATGCCTACGCCTCGCTGGTCTCCACTCCCTATGAGAAGCTGTAGGTCCCCGCCGGTTTGCATCCTCGCCTGACCTGGTGCTGATCGTGTGTCAGGAAACGGGAGTGCATCAGTCGACTCGTATATAGAATGTGTGAAGAGGATGCTGTGAAGCGGCTCATGACATTCAATTTCGCTGGTCTTGCAGACGAGGTTGAGGATGCGCTCGCTTTCAAGGTCCGCAATGCTGACCCGCGGATCCGGCCGTTCTATTCTCGCATCCTCTATACGTGGTATGTGTCCAGAGGCGACTATCGCAACGGTGAGTCTGCGAGCATTGCTGCCGGGAGTGTCTGCACGGGCGTCGCGACTCATTGGGATTCGTCTTCCTCATTGCAGCCGCACTTACGATGTACCAGCGGGCCCGAAAACTAGGCGCTCTGATCGGCGACCTGGCAGATTTCGTTAGCCTGACTGAACTGCAGCTTGAAGCTTATGTTGTCGGTATGAATGCTCTCGCACTCACCGATCAAAAGAACGCTTGGATAGTCCTTCCCGTGACGGGAGAAACCGAACATGAGGTGAGCAGATGTCCTTCCACCCACGCCGCTCAGCTAACCGCACGGCGATCGCAGCCTCGCAAGCGACGGAAACTATCAAGGCATATACCAGAAGACCGGTACTCGGTGGGGAAACGAGACGCGGAGATCGTGCACATCTCGGATATGCAGTACGAGTACACTGTATTGTCTGCTCGTCTAGAGTTGATCCGGAGGGATCCCACGTTGTTGTCGTCCGGAGGTCGGTAAATTTCTCCCTGGCGCCTTGGATACCCTCGCTGACGGCACGATCAGCAGGACTGGCACTGTCGCCGCCGTCCATTATCATGCGGCTGGCCCAAGTCAACCTATTCAGCCTGGCGATGGCAACCGCTCGTTGCCTTAAGGAAGACATGAGCGATCTCTTTGGACACCTGACCCGGCAATGTCTGAGGCTCTCTCGCAACCCAGATTCTGTGCTGTGAGTGCCTTCCTGGATCATCTACGGTGCGATGCTAATTTCAGGCGCTCAGGGCGGAGGATACCTCGGACTGGCTGCTCACGGACAAGGTTTCCTCATGGTCGGGTACACCGACCGAGCGCGGGTGGAGGTACCTGCGGCAGGCATTGGAGCGCCATGACGGGCCGGAAACTGACTTTAGGTACAATAAGGCAACACTGGAGACGATTCTGGAGTACGACAGGATATCGCCACCTCCACCGTGGTTGGTGCACACACTCGAGGTGTGCTCCAGACCCTAGACACATAGCTACCCTCTAACTCACCCGCGTAGGTTAAGCACCCTGAGTACCTGATCAGGACATGTCTACGATATGACAACCTTGAGTCTGCTCTGGATCATGTTCTGGCTCTCATGCGCAGGGTGCGTCCGTGCTTTCTCGCATCCATTCACCTGACTAAATGAACTCTCCGCAGAGCGACACGCGGCTCGCCCAGGAACAAGCGAAAGCGGCTGCTATGACTTGGCTGCCGTATACCCTTATTGACCAGGTCCTGCTCGCTACGGACTCGCAGGAAGAGCTGTCTACGCGCGGAAAAGCCCTGCAGAAGGAGCTGCGGACAGAGATTACAGACCGTATGAAGAGGGTCCAAAAGTTCTCGCAGGCTTCGAGATGACGATCGAAAAGGCGTTTGCCGGGGAGAACTCGGCAGACGGGTGCTATATGTAGATAGCATGCGAGTCTTGTATTTCTGTCACTGCTCGCAGACAGCATATTATTTGTGGACTGATTCGAGGCTGCGCCATCGTACGTGTTGAGATTGAGATCATGCAAGCAGCGCCACTTGAAGTGCGACCGAGAGAGGACTGGGCGAGTCGGGGCACGTGCAGTGACGAGGCGCCTATCCTCGTGGGAACTCGTCCCGCCCGGGACGCTGGAGTCCGTTTGGACAGAGCTGCTGTACCCTCTAACCACCACCGTCTATCTCATTCTCCCCAACATGTCTCAGAACGCCCGCAAGTCCTTTATGAGGAACTGGTATGCCGTCGAGGTATGTCTGTCTACCCTTACGTCTCGTTGTGTCGCACTCACCCTTGTCGACTTGCAGGCAACCCCCATGTGAGTCGGCAGGATGGGACCGCGAAAGGCTACTGGTTGACGTCTGCATCCACTTCTTAGTTTCGCCGTCATTGGAGTGGCCGTACTTGGTGGAGCCTGGTACCTCACACGGCTGGCTCGAGGCCCGACGGGTGAGTTCACCACGATTAAGGGTCTCTTCCGATTTGACTAATCGAGTTCCGGGCTAGTCGTCTGGACCAAGGATAATCCGACTCCGTGGAACGACATCAAGCCTAATGAGGGCACCAAGCTGCTGACCGTCAACCAGCGGTTTGAGAAAGCGTATGTGCGGTTCTCATGTGCCCTGTCGCCGTGCGCGGGCTGATGGCTGTCATTTCCTACAGTTGGGAAAGGAAGCAGCTCTGAGCGGGCTTTGGATTCTGCTACAGCACTGCGTCAGGCTTCGAGTTGATTCATCATCTGCTGTACCCAAGTGTTGCGAGAATGACTGTGATCAGTTTCTTCATTACCTGACGTTGTACTTGTATCTCCGCGTGACGTGTGATGATCGCACTCTTCGTGACCTCTGCAGAGTCCAACCTCCAACCTTCTTCCCGCCTGACGCCGCCTCTGTCCCTCTTCCGTCCTACCTCGTTTGCACCCCCATGGTCGTCAAACTCAGCTCCCCTCAGCCCGTCTTCGTGCTGCCCAGCCCTGACCTCCCAGAGGAAGTGGAAGATCGTCCCGTCCCGGGTCCTTTGCTGGTAAGATGGGGTGTGAACGGATTGCCCGAACCTGCCTTGATGATTGCTAAAGACTACAATCGGCCCCCTGGGCCTCTCGGAGATTGTCTTCGGTGCGGCCGCACTATCCACGATCTACAACAAGGAGGATCACCTCAGTGGCTTCACGCCCGCGCGCACGGTCCGTCTCGCCCTCCAGTGTGTCCAAACTCTATCATCATCGTGTGTCGCGCGCTGACCCAGTCTACTCAGCTACGGCGTGAACGCGTTCGACACCTCAGCCTACTACGGCGAGTCCGAGATCGTGCTCGGGACCGCGCTCAAGGCACTGGCCCGTGACTTCCCGCGCTCCTCATACAAGCTGGTGCGTACCACATTTCGCCCTGCTGCGGTGCCCAACATCGTCAGCACGACGTCACACGTCCCTGAGCATGGTCGTGTAGATGACCAAATGCGGCCGCTACGGCAGCTCGCGCGCAGACTTCGACTACACCCCCGCCACCCTCCGCGCGAGCGTCGAACGCAGCCTCAAGCGGCTCAACACGTCCTACCTGGACGCGGTCTACCTGCACGACGTCGAGTTCGTCGCGACCCAGGTCGGCCCGCGCGAGGCCGGGCAACCCGCCGACGCGCTCGCGCCCGAGAACCTCGAGCGGTACGGGCTTGCGGACGGCCAGGAGGGCAAGGTCTGGGGCGCCGGCGACCGGCTCATCCTCGACGGCCTCGCCGAGCTGCGGAAGATGAAAGACGAGGGCGTCATCAAGGCCATTGGCATCTCAGGTTCGTGCCCGCCCGCACTGCGCAACCCGCCCTAACGCGCCGTAGGCTACCCGCTCCCGACTCTCCTCCGCCTCGCGTTGCTCGCGCTCCACACCGCGCCGTATAAGCCGCTTGACGTGCTCCTCTCCTACTCGCACCTCACGCTGCAGAACAGCGCGTTCGCCGCGTACGCACCGCACCTGCGCGCCCGCGCCCGCGTCGCGCAGCTCCTCACCGCTTCCCCGCTTAACATGGGCCTCCTCACGCCAACGCCGCCGCAGTGGCACCCCGCGCCGCCCGAGCTGAAGGACCGCGTCGCGCGGGCGGCGCAGGCGTGCGAGGGGTGGGATGGCGGGCTGGTGAACATCGCCGTGGGCTTTGGCTACCGCGCGGCTGCTGAGCTTGGCGTGCCCATGGTAGCTGGCCTGAGCTACCCGCGGGAAGTACATGAGAGCGTACGCGCCTGGCGGGACACGAAGGAAAGCGAAGAGAAGAAAGAAAAGAGGGTCGCGCAGGAAGGGAAGGCTATAGAGACCTTTGCCGGATACCAAGGTTGGTCGTGGGCCTCTCCTCCCGACGATTTGTTATAGTTTAGCACGAACTTCCATTCGGACAATTAAATCAGGATTTTTTTCTCATCCTCAAGAGTAGCAGTGTAGAGATGACTATAGATACAGGATATTGTACGGTAGAAAACAGACATCGGGCCAGTGAACATCCCAATACCACAACACATTGTACAGTCCGTGCCGTTGATCATCGTCATCGTGTCTTGATGATCCCTGCGTTGATCAGCTTCATAATGTTGTTGCGCACAGCAGGATTCTTCATATGATCCTGGAGCGCGGCCGGGTCCGACTGCGCCTGCTGGAGGATGGACTGCATGATCGGGTCGCCCATGATTTTCTATGTGCATCATCCCCCCGTCGGTCAGTTCGGCCCCTTCCCAACAAATTGATTAGTGACATACCGCGACTTCCGGGTCCCGCATCGCCCGCTGAAGCGTCTCCTCCTCGTTCTCGTCCGCCCGCTGGCTGTATAGCTCCCGCTCGCACTTGAGAACCTGATCACGGATCTCCTTCGAGTGCTTCTGCTCCGCATCCACGTCCGCCGCCTGCTGGACCGCCTCAATAGCCTGCTTGTAGTCGCGCATCGCGAATAGGACGTGGCTCTTGCGGATGTACGCCTTCACGAACTTCGGGTCGACCTTGATCGCGTGCTCGGCGTCCTTCAGTGCCTCGGGAAGCGCGGCGAGCTTCGTGTATGCGTTCGCGCGGTTGTTGTACCCGCGCGGGTCCTCCGGCGCGCGCTTGATCGCCTCCGTGTATGCCTTCACCGCGCCAGCAAAGTCCCCCGCGTGGAAGAGCGCATTGCCCTCCTCGCGCGCCTGCGCCGCCTTCTCCGGGTCGAGGTACGCGAGCCGCGTCGCCTCCGCCTGCGCGCGCTCTGCGTCGCGCAGCTTCGTGAGCACGTCCGGGGTGCGGTGCTCCGTGAGCGACTTGTTGTAGAACTTGATCGCGGTCTCGAGGTCGCCCTTCTTCGCATATGCGTTGCCCGTCCGCCCGAGAGCCTTGGCGATCAGCTTGAAGTCTGCGCGGAGGGAGCGGCCCTCATCGACGGCCTTGTTGCATGCCTCGATGCACTTGTCATAGTCTCCCTGCTCAAAGTATGCAGCTACACGGACTGCGTTAGTCGGGGACGCGCCGCGTGTATTAGTGCAGACTCACCTGCGAGGTTCGTGAGGAAGGTGATGTCCTTCGGCCAGGTATCCCATGCCTTCTGGAAGTGCACAGCTGCCTCATCGAGGTTTTTGGCCTTGTATGCTTCCGCACCAAGCTTCTTCTCTGCCTCTGCCTCCTTCCGCGCTTTAGCTTCCTCAACATCCTCTGGCTCGGCCATCTCCACATCCTCCGTCTTCGGCGGCTCTTGGGGCTTACTGCTCGACGACGATGCAGTGGGCTGCGGCGACGGCGAAGCGGGTGTCGGCTCCGGCTCAGACTCGACTTTGGTGTAGCCAGGCGGGAGCTCGTCGGAGCCCTCCTCGCGCGAAAAGCCCTGCATGTCGATGCCCATGAGTGCGCCAAGGACGTCGATCATGCGCGGGTCGTTGAGCGCGTTCTGCGCGAGGGCCGGGTTCGCCTGTATCAGCTTGAGCTGCTGCACAAAGGCGGGATCTGCGAGGTGCTTCGCGGTGCGCGGGTTGATGGCAAGCTTGCCCAGCAGGTTCGGGTCGGCGAACATCTTGCCCAGGCCAAACGCCTCGGCACCGTCGCCATTCTCGTCCGATGCTGCAGAGATTGTTAGGGTGCTTGTGGCGAGTGGGTGGAGCGAGCGGGCGTACCTTTGGCGTCCTTGACCTCCTGCAGGCCCTTCCGTAATGCTGGGCTGTCCTCGAGCTTGAGGCCGGCCTCGTAGACGGCGATGGCGTCATCGTAGCGGCGCAGACCGTGGAGAGCTGCACCCTTCCGTGCGTAGCCTTTCGGCCAGGCGGGGTTGACCTTGATACACTACGGACCGACGCGTCAGTGGCTGATCGCCGCATTCATCGTGTATCGTGCACACCTGCTCGGCATCCTCGAGTGCGGCCGCATACTGGCGTTTCCCTGCCTGTGCAGCGCTCCGATTTGAGAATAGCACAAAGTTGGTGGGGTCGAGCGCGATCGCTTGCGAGAACAAGTCAATTGCCTTGTCGTAGTCCTTGGCTTGGAAGGCCTTATTGCCCTGATCTTTTAGTGCGTCGGCCATTCAGCGGGTTGGGGGAGGGGTGTGGGGGAATTCACGGAGTGTGGGCGTACGATGAGGACTTTAAAGAGCGGAGAGCGCGTTCCAAGCGCTTTCGGTCGCGAGAACTTTCCAGAACAGTTGCCTTATTCGGAGCAGACGCGCGCCCCCGATCGTCTTATCGCGATGCCTCACACTGCATGGCTTCGCAATGTAGTCCAACTGTATTCTTTGCGTAGACGACTCACACTCGACCCGCATTCTGCATCAGCTACAGCATGTCGCTCTCCCGTACGCGCAGGTATACCACGCGACCTCCTCGGGAAGCTATGCGCAATGCTACCACCGGGGAGGGCAAGCTCTATGATCTTGAGGATTGCACTTCCTTTTGCACTGAGAACGCATTGCACACAGTTGTCAGGGCACGCCGCAATATAGGTCCGCTGCGACACTCACCAGCCTCCAGGTCCTTCCTGTCCCACTCCTCCGCCCGCCGCCGCCTCTCCTCCTCCACCTCCGCACGCCCGTCCTTCTTCCGACCCAGCATGACCTCCCGCCATGAGATCTCACCGCCCACCTTCCCTTCCTCCTCCGGCGCAGCGGCGCGGTGACTTCGAACGAGTTTCATAATCTTATCGAGCTCCTGCGGAGGTATCCGCTCGCCCACCCGTAGCCGCGCCGCGGTCGGTTCCAGTAGAGATAGTTGTGCGGAGAATTGCATTCGCTCGGCCTCTGCCTCCTTGCGCTGCGACAGCAGGTGCATGCCTAGGGATGTTATGGCCAGCGAGTACAGGACATGAGGGAGGTAGTGTGTGGTGAAGGCGGGCATTGTCCGTATGCTTTGTCGGACACAGTGAGACCCGAGAGAATACAGCAAGGGTGGTGTCGTCTAGATATGAAGCAGTCTGTGAAGACTGCCGCCGTGCTTGTCCACGGTCGATCGCCACGCGCGCTGTCCAGCGCCTCGCAATGCACCGTGCGGCCACACCCTTTTCTACCAGTCCCATCGGTACTTACAGAGCCGATACTTGATCCTAGACCATCGGCTACCATCCCTTGACAACATCATACATGCTCTCATACACGTGGACAGCCCACAAATACGTCCGTGGGACATACTCAGGCTCGAAGATGAAGATTCGTTTGCGCAGATGCAAGTCTTGCATCAAAGCGACGAGAACACAATCGTGTTCAAACTCCTACGACCTATCATCCCCCCAGGAAGCAAACGATCCGCCACACCTGTCACGGCGGTATGCAAGATTGCGTATGGACGACCTGACGCCCTGGGACGACTTCGAAGGGTTATAAAGTCTGCACGCGCCTAGAGTCCGCCCAAGGTTACGGACTCTTTCATTGTGATACAGCGAAAGAATCCGTGGATCAAGCCTGCTCGAGTACGGAGGCAAGACACCAGATAGTACGCACCATTCATGTGCTGTGAATACTAAGCCTCGGTCATTCAAGTATCTATACAATTGCTCTTCGTGCAAATGATAACATTTTCCAAAAAGGATCTCCTTGCCATCCTTCAGCGAATTCATGAACTAGGTGTCAACCACGGTCACTTCTACTAGGCTGAGCATAGAGCATGTTCTTGACCCCCGGCGTAGACATGCTGAAGAGTGTCTTCGGCACGGTGGCCAAGTGCAGTGGTCCAAGATTAGAGGTCCAGACCCGGGACCATAGGCCCAAGAGCTGCATGGGAGCAACACATCAGCTTGTATGGACAACGGCATACGCACCTCGGGGATTATGCTCTGTAGCAAAGACAGGGATTTCAAGAACCTAGTCGGGCGCGTCGATGCGTCGATGGCGAACACGAAGGCGTATTCTGACCTTGGCGAATTCCACCATCTTGCCAGCGGTCGCTACGATGCTGTCAAAGCCATGTATGGCAGACTCTGCCAGTGAGTCAAGCCTACAAGCAGACATTCCAACGAAAGAACGAACAGCTGGCTACGTACTGAATCTGGTCTGGATGCCACAGACAAGGAAGACCGTGTGCCCCGGCACGACCTTCACGATTCGGGAAATAGACATCGATGTCAGCTGTGGAGTGGATTAGCGCAACCGCGAGTGGGGAACCACGGAGTGGTGTATCCAGAAACCCGTCCATTTACTATATATAGCGAGTGGTCATGGATATCTATCTGTTCTAGCAATGCGCACTGGGACTCAACAGTTGTTGCATGTGAGACAGAGACAGGGTCGGTGCCTATGTTGAGGCCAAGTAACGCGTCTTATCCACTGGCACGAGTGGCACAAGCAAAGGGGGAGAAACAGAGCATTGAGAGCTAACGAAAAGGCTTGCATGGAGAACATAACCAAAACATAAACTTTGGGACAGTGCCAACTTGGAGGACATCGAACATAATAGTACAGGGCTGAACGCCGCGCATCAGATACAGATGGGTCCATAACCGGGGTTCTCGCCACTGGCGGAGCCAATAAATGAGAATGGACAAGGGAAGGCATGGAACGACGGGGACGGGGAACGATGGTTATGAACGGGGTGGATTTTGAATCAGATGAGACGACAATCAAGGGGTGGGGTGAGGGGTAGTGAATGCGAGACGGGACAATTGTCAGCAGCAAGAACAGTCCGTGGATGTTGGGCAATAACTAAGAGCTGTAGGATGCCGACATAAGCAACATGTAGACACGCAGACTCATCATACACACCTCAAGGCCGTGTCACCGCGCCCTGCGTCTTCCCATGGGCACCGCTGGCGACACCAGGGCGGCGTACCCGACGCTCATCTTCCAACCGGAGCCTCAACTTCTCCAACTGCGTCTCCCTTTGAACGTAAGTCTTGTCCTTTGACAAAAGCTTGGCGGCCTCGGGCTGCACCGGCGCAGGCCGAGGTGCATTAACGAAAGCCGAACTGACAGAAGCATCGCTCGGGGCGCTCGAGTGGCTGGCGCCCTCCGGGACGAAACACAACGCGGCGGCCGCGGCTGCGGACGCTCTCGAGCGCGGCGACCAGGGGAGAGACGGCATGAAGTTCGTCAAGGTCTGGAAGGAAAGTCGTGACGTGAGAGTGGGAGACATAGAGATAATAGAGGACGGCGAGGTGGGCGACAGAGAGGAGGGGGCAGGAGGCGAAGTGGGAGCGAAGGGGTCCTCGGTATCAGAGAGGGCGTGGCTGTTCATGACGGGGGACGCAGAGGGGGCCTGAGTTGTAACTGTGCGATGCGATCCAGAGGCAGAGTCTACGAGGCGCGAAGCCCGTCAGAAACAATGATCGACATCAGGCTGGGGAGACGCGTACTGGAACTTGAAGGGCTTATGACGGGAATGCCTGAGCGCTTAAGGGACGTCGGGGAGGCACGACGAGGCTGCGGGATGAAGGAGCCGATCTTGGCCGCGGACGGAGGCGGGCTCTTGAGCGTGGGACTTGTCTGGCCGCGGAGCTGAGGAATGGACGTCGGCGACGCTGGACCGCGCTTCGTGGGCGGGGTCTTGAACCCACTCGGAATATTCGGGTTACGCACGGAAAGCACAGGCGACTTCGGAGTGCCAGTCGCCTTGGCCGATGGTGCGAGGCGAGGAATAGAAGACGGTGAAGGGTAAGCACTCGCCGCTCGCGCCTGGGGAAACGTGAAGGAGCTTTCGGCATCTTCGGCTATAGGTGTTTCGACGGGAGGTGAGGACTTCTGCGCCGGGGTGCAAGGAGCAACGGGCTCTTCAACTTGAAACTCGGGCGGGATCGTGAACGTGAACTTGATACCACCCTCGTCCACTTCGCCAACGAACTCTTCATCAACACTGACGTTGGCAGCATCAGTCTCCTCCTCCGCCTCCTCCTCCTCTTCCATGACAACGTCGAGCTCGCGCTTGGGCGAGTCCGGAGTGACCTCGATACCAACATCAGCAGGGATCATGAAAGGCGGGAGCTCGTCGTCCGCCTCCGCAAGAGCCTGAGCAAAGAGTGTCTTGCCGCTCTCCAGGGAACGAAGGCATGAATCCAGAGGAGGTGAATTGTCGACATCCTCCAGACATCCGAAGAAGCGATCGATCTCGTCGACACGCGAGACTGCGACGACAGGCTCCGTCGGGAAGCTCCAAGCCTTGGAGAGGGAACGACCGCGACCATGCTCGAGCTTGGTCGCCTCAGGGGTTTGCAGAGGCGACGGCGTCGCGGACGGGGAGCGCGTCAACGAAGGGACCTGTGACTCGCTCTGATCTGCAAGCGCGCTGACGGACTCAGCAGAGCCGAACGAAGATGTCGTCAAGGAGTGCGGGAAGACATCGGCATCGCCCTCCTCTTCGTCTTCAAACCTAGCAAGTTCATCATCATCCGACATATTCGAGAGTGTCTCCTCGTCCTCCTCCACGACCGATTTCAAGCCGAACTCGAATTTGTCCAGTGGTGTATCCACAGACTCAACATCCGTGAATGAGCCTTCCGAGTCAATGGACTGGAACCCGAGCCCGCGGCTGCGCGCAAACATCATCGTGCGCGACATCGCCGTGGGGACTTCGAACGCGCGGGGCGTGTTCATCAAGCCGGCGTGCTCGAGCTCCTTCTCTACTTCCTCCCGCTTCCTCTTCTCCGCGTCAAGCTCACCCTGCAAGCGCACGCACTCGTTCTGCATGGTGGCCATGCGTTCGAGCTCCGCCTTGAGGCGCTGGACCTCTTGCTCCGCGTCGCCCTTCTGTGACTGTACCTGCGCGAGCTGCTCAGCCGCCTCGTTGGCCTCTGCGGTCTTTGCCTGGAGGGCTTGGTTGAGGCCAGTCTTCTCGATCTCTAAGAGGCCAATGCGCTGCCGGGCGACCCAGGCGTCGCGGCGCTCAGCGTCAATGCGCTTCGCATACAGGCTGATCTGTTTCTCGAGATCGCTCACGCGTGTGCGCCAGCCGTCCACATCCTTTTTGAGCTCGTCACGCTCGGCCTTGAGATCGGCGATGAAGGAGAGCATCTCATCGCTCGGCTCGCTACTCATTGCGGAGGTATCGGAGGCATAGGAGACCGGACGTGAGTAGGATCGGCTGCTGCGAGAGGAAAGAGCGCGTTCCAGATCCGTGATGCGTTGCACCAGCGTGGCATGAGCCTGAACAAGAAAGTGCTGTTCAGTGGTTGAGGTTGGCCGGCTGGAAGTCAAGGGGTCCGTGTCCTGCGAGCGCGATGACATGCTTGTTGGTGTCATCTCGGGCGTCGGCAGGCCAGTTAGGGGTTGCGAAGGTGACCCCGATGACACGTATGAGATACTAGGACGTCGCGAGAGCTGTGACGCACGAAAGGACTGATGGCGCTCCGAGGTCAGGTCCAAGTTGAGCGAAGGCCGATGCGTAGGAGGGCAGGACAATGGCGAAGTCGATGACGGAAGGTTTAATGACTGGCGCTTAGAAGCAAGCGTCAACGAACGCAGACCAGGGCGTGCGCTAGGGCTCGGGGCGAGCGTCGGGGCGGTGAGATCCCCAGTAACGACGCTACCGGCGGCAAGGGAAAGAGGACGAAGGTTAAGGCTTGCTGGGCGGCGCCTTGAGGCTGCAGGAGACGGCGAGGTCACGGTAACTTCCACGGGAGACTCCGTCTCAGGGACGTGATGCTCTTCCTCCTCCTCTTCCTCTTCCACGAGCGTACCCAATAGTTCCTTAGACGATACTGAGGCCATGAGCTTCCCAAACGACTCGCGCTTGTTGCCCGTACCGGCTGGGAAAGACGGCTTGCTGGCTGCATTGTATGTTAGCAGAAAGATAAGATGATTGACCAATCCACTGACGGAATTCGAAGGGCCGCTTGCTTGTCTCTGCTGCATCGAACTCTGGGATCTCAACCTTGGAGAAAGACCCCATGTCGGTCTTGCCTTCTAATGCCCATAATGCTCGGCGACGAACGGAATCCTTGTCCCCGAGGTTGATGTTGTCATCTGAAACAGACTGAGCGATGTTGGGCAGTGATACTCCCATCATATCAGCGGATTCCCGACGAGTCGAGACGGAGGAACGACGGCGGTGGTGAGAGTTGCGCTTCGAAGACACCGATGTGCGAGTAGGAGAAGAAGGCTCATCGGATGTCGTCACAGTTGGGGTAGGGAAAGAAAGGGGGACAGAAACTGAACCGTTACGAGAGTGGGAACGCGCGTCGCGTGGCTTCGAACTGCTGCTATTGGCTGGAGGGGGTGCTCCGCCAAGTCTGAACGAAGTCATCTATAGAATGGGGTCAGCTGGTGCATTGAAGATATTCATGGAACCAGGAGATTGACATTGTATGAACCGATCAGCACTAACGCGTGGAATATTGCAATGGAGCTTGTTGTGCTCACCCCATTGCAATGCGAGGACAGAATGATGAACGACCAGGCTTCTCCGACGCCTGACGGCGAAGAGTTCGCAGCCCGGTAACATTCTGACAATGTACCATCATAGAATACGATTCCTAGATGTATATCCACCCCCTAGAGCGGTGTGATATATAACAGCACAAGCGCCCAGACATTCCCGCGGTTCGGCGAACAAGATATCAGCGCGTACCCGACTCTCCCTCCCAGTTTCGAGGCCATTGTTGCAGAGCGGCGGAGGCACGGAAGCCAACCTGGGCCCATGTGGGCTAAGTGCATGCCTTGCGCATGTCAAGGCAAGAGCTCGAGGGCTATGACACTGCAGCGTGGAAGTCGTATGTGCTGGTGTAGGCCGACATGCAAGACCGGTACGAACGCCATGGGGTCACGAATGGCAGGAGATGCATTGGTGTCCGAGACATGAAAGAACGAACACATACCCGCATCTTATCGGCGAGGACATGAGCCTCCTCTCTGGCTGCGTTGTTGGCGACTGCGGTGTGGTCCATGGTTCACGTAGAGTGTTTGGGGGCGTAAAAGAGTGTCTGTTCTTGAATGAACGTAACGAGAAAGAAAGACAGGACCGTGTGGCTAGGGCGCCGTTGTACAGACGGAGAGGGACGGGGATGGCGAGCAGGATGGCGGCCTGAGGAAGGAGCAATCAATCCCAACCAACACAAATAACTCCCCAGCCAGCGGCATCCCCCGAAGCCCGACCACCACGTGCAACGCTCGCGCCGTCCAAGGCGCTTCGTCCCCGCCAGTGTCGCCGCCACTCTCCGCCCACTCGACTTCCTCCACAGCCCGTTGCTACGTTTCTACACGCTCGTTCCTCATTGCAAATGCTATAGCTCACCGCCCTGTCCCCGAGACGACGTACACTTCTGCTTGGACAACGTGCGGCGCTAGATATATCCATATCGACCGCAAATAGCAGATCTCCATCTAGCTAACCTGCAAGACTGAAACCCGAACAATCGGATGGTGTTCAGTGTCCAACGTTGCATGTTGCATAAAAAGGGATATACTTGCAGACAAATGTGCTCAGTATGCACACATGGGGTTGGTGTCAGTCGCAGGCATCCTGTAGCTGGTTCGCGCCATACCACCGCATGCAAACGGAAACGAAGTCGGAGCCACGTTGAAGCGAAGGTGTAGTACCCTGCGTGCCTGTCGGTGCCTCTATTAATGCGCGTGGTCTATTCATAATGCATATGCTTGGTCCGCACCTTCTTGATATCTCTCGATATCATCACAAGGTTGGACAGGCATCTGACATGGTATCAGCATGTTGTGAGTATTCCAGAACCTTGCCCAAACCTTACCCCCTTAGCATGTCGCTTTTTACAACAGGTTGAGGTAAATTCACAACGTTCCCGTTGAGAGTCTATGTTGGTGATTGCAGGCTCATCTACGGCCGCAATTGAAGCCCCACCGACTGTGTTTCGGGTCAAACGGCACATCCGTATGGGGTCTAGTATGGTGGCTGGCTATGGCCATGCGTTGGCGATCTGGAGCTATCGCCGCACTGCCGCGAGCTTAAGGGCCAATAGACAAGGTTGACAACATGCCACTTCAAGCACTGTCTTGCCCAGTATTCGCCGACATGCAAATACTCACATGATGTGTGGTTCCTAGTATGCTCTTCTTCACGCTTACGTTCCATTATTGTATACACTCACATCGCAACACTCGAACCCGACCAACCTTGGGGACCACTTGGTCACGCACTCAATCAATGTATGCATCAAGTTGGATCACAACTCTCCGGCATAAGTCCGCCATGCTGCAGGTCGTGGTCATTGGCGTTCGACCCAACGGACATGTGTTGACACTGCATTGTGCAAACGACCACTACTTCAAACAGATCTCCAGTCGGGCAAGTACATCGGCTGTATATCCAGTAACCCATCCTCCTTCAGCATGTACCGTCTCGACAAGATAGGGTTTGGCATAGTCTTCGGCTCTGCGTAGAATACTTGTCGCAGAGTAGCACACGCTAAGAACAGGGATTCCGCCACTACGTAGGCATATTGTTCGCGGCGCTCCCTTTCATAAGAGCTAGCTCTTGCAACGGGCCAGATCAAACGCCAGACGAGTGTATGCAGCACGATGTTCGGTCGTGTGACGGGCGTGAATACATCGTCGTCATCGGCAACGAAGCACGAATTGAACTATACGATGCAGATGTCAGCACGCGCTCCCGTCGCCTCGCCTCGATCTTGGATATACGTACGTTGTCGTGCATGATTTCGATTACGTCGAGGAACCGTAGGCGTGGCATGTCTGCGATCTTGAAAGGAAAGATTGGTGGTGCAACGGGGCCCAAGGGAGGGCTCTTAGCCGGAGGATCGTACTTAAGGCTGACGAGCTGGTGCCCAACGATTCGCAGAACCCTTTTCAGGTCCTTCATCAAGATGTTGAGCCGGTTGAGGCTAAGGTGCGTGATCGAACGCGGGGCGCGAAGCGTCGTCATAAAGCAGTCGACGGTGGTGTCGAGGTACTTGAGGCGAGGTAATGCGCCGTGGGGGAAGGCGACTCGCGCGGGATTATATCCTAAGAAATGTAGGTTGAGGAAGGTGATGGTCGGCTGGCGGCTGAGGAAGGTGAGTAGCTCGCGCTGTGCGAACTTGATGCAGCGCGGCTCGAATGACACTAGTGCGAAGTCGCATGTGTTCAGAGTCGACAATACAGAGTCGAATAGTCCAGGGTTCCGAGTCCAAGCAGCCGCTTCGAGCACTAGGTGTTCCAATTTGCTGAATCTAGGTATGATTTCGTTCACGGTAGAGATGGCGGATACGATGCCAGTGTGTCCGCAGTCACGGTCCTGCACACTTAAATAGCGTACAAACGAGGCGCGGCGAGGAATCCTGTTGAGAGCCTGTAGAAGCCGACGGACCTGGGATGCCAGGAAGAGTGTGATATTACAATACAAAACCTTTTCGGCCTCGTCTTTAAGCGTGTGGCACAGTCGGCAACACGCGAGCATTGTAGGCTTTGAGTCGACTTCATGCATTATAAGCATGAGAACCTCCAATGGAAGCCTGGGTAGCTTCTCCATTCCTCCAGCACAGGCTCTGTTAACGGCTTAGTGTTCAACGTTCAAGGGTGAGGGAGGCAGTTATGGAGTACGAACGATTAAAAGGGCTCAACTGTTTGCCTTCAATGTCCAGGTATCTTCTTGTTGGAGATCTAACTCACGTAGAGTAGCGGTCCAGTGAAGGTCACAGCTAAGCGCGACTCTTATAAGTAACGCAGGCTGAAGCTGAAGCTTGTTATCGATTGTCATGGGAACATGTGGCGTAGTATCAGATGCTATCGAATAGGCACGAGACCCGGAGTTTACCGCGGCGGCACGATGTATGTAACATGACACTCTCAGAGCTGCTTTTGGTCTAATATCTTCACTACAGAATACATATGCAGTCACTTGGACTTGTGTCGTATACTAAGCACAGCACTATATATACAAGTATGAGCAATCAAAAATGATGACGGATTAACATAGACAGCATACACTAGATAATAGCAGACGAAAGCATGCAGATGATAATAACAGTACAACGCGAAGACCCTCCCTCCGAAACAGTGAACGCCTCACAACTTAGACCGCTCACTGCTGACCCTGCTGCTCGCCCTCCGGCCGCGCGACAACGTCCAAGAACGACGCCCACTCACCCATCCCAAAGCCCACCGACGCACCCCACATCGAGCTCTCGTCCGCGGGCGGCATATACTGTGCCATCTGCCCCGCTCCGCCCTGGACGTCCGCCGCGGCCGCAGTAGTTGTGTACGCAGACCCTGGACGTTGCTGCGGGCCCCGCTGCTGTTGCTGCTGTTGTTGTTGCGGCATCATCGACTGGACAGCGCCGTTTGGCAGCGCGTACCCGCCCATGTTCATCTGTGCGTACGCCTGCGCCTGCGCAGGCATCTGGCTCGGCGGGTGCATGCTCCCCATCCCCCCTGCCACCGGCCCCTGCATCGCCTGTGCATGCGCGTAGGGCACCGTGTCCGCCGTCGACGGGCCCGCCTGCATCGGCATCTGCGCTTGCATCGGGCGCGCGGGCATCGCAGGTTGTGCGTACCCCTGCATCGCAGCCGACTGGCGCTGCTGCTGCTGCTGCGACTTCGAGACCCAGCCCTCCATCCGCGGGAGCGGCTGCAGCGCGCCCGCGAGCTGCGATGCGTACCCACTGCGGTGCACCTCCGGCTGCACGACGGGCGGGTCCTGGTATGGGAACGCAAGGGTCTTGACCACCTTGAGGACATCTGCCTTCTTCTGCGCGCGCTGCTCCGCGGACTGTACTACGAGCTCCTCCGAGTACAGTGGCTGCAGCGCCTGGAGGATCGTGAGCGCCTTCTCCGCAACGGGCAGGTAGCGCGCGCGCTCGAGCAGCGCCATCGCCTTGCGCACCTGCTCGCGGAACGCATCCTTCTCGGGCACGTCTGGGTTCGTGATCAGCTGGAACGAGAAGAACATCGCCGCAGAGAAGACGTGGAACGGGAACCAGTTCAGGTGCCCCGGCACGCCCGACACGCTGTGCGCCTGCACGGACAGCGCGATCAGCTCCGACGCTGCCTCCACCGCCGCGCTCAGGCTCGCCTGGGCCTTGATATATGGCCGGTGCAGCGTGAAGCGGATGTGCAGGTACGCGCAACGGTCGATCACGCTCTGCACTGCAAGCCGCCGCGTCTCCGTGTCCTGGCTAAGCAGGCCCGCACGCAGCGCATACTCATCTAGCTTCAACTCCGTGGGGAGGTCATTGTACCACTCGAGAAGCATCTTGTCCTTGTCCCGCACAGATGTGTACTGGATCGGCTTGAACGACACCGCGTCGTCCATGATGTGGCCCAGGATATACGCGAGCTTGAACAGCGCGAGGTTCGGGAGGTACAGGCGCGCCGCGGCCTCCGACTTTTCCGCCTCGGGGTCGCGTACAGTCGGGAGCGTCGTCTCGAAGTGGTGCGACGCAACGTGCAACGGCCGCCCGAACATGAACGCCTGCCACCGCTCGAACGTGATGATGTGCCACCACGCCCACCGCCGCCGCTCCGCGACCGTGCGCTCGAACTTGTGCTTTCCCGGGTCACGGTGCAGGCCCATCGCCGTCCCGATGCTGACTAGCTCGCCCGCGAGCTTCCATACCTCCTCCGGGTCTTCCTTGGCGTAGGCCAGGTAGTGTGACTGTGCGAGGAGCAGCTCCACTAGCGCAAGCGTGTACGTCCGTGTCAGGCTCTCCGCCCGCTCGCGGTGCCGTTTCAATACCTTCCGCATCAGCGCGTGGTATCGGTTGCTGAGCTCCTCGACCGTCCCCGGGCCCATCCGCTCCAGAAGCGGGTGGTTCACGGGCAGATAGCGAAGGGAGATACACATGAGGATGCACGCCGTCGCGAGCACAATCCGGTCGCCTGATTGCCAAGACTTGTACCGCTGCCAGCCATCCAGGAAGGGCTTCTCGCTGACGTGCCGGTATATCCAGTTGCAGTAGTCGAAGTAGTAGTGCACTAGCGAGTCGACGACCTCGAGGGGCGGCAGCTCTCTGAAGAAATCGTCGTCGTAGTCGGAGCAGACCTCGACGGGCTCTTCGATGTGGGCGGATTGATTGTCGGGTTCCTGCTCGTCCCTGTCGTGGTTCTGCTAAACGTCAGCCAGTGCGGGACATGGCCTGGAAGAAAGGAGCTCACCCCCACCATAAGAGATCCTGCAGCGGTAGGTCCAACGTATAGGCCACCCATTCCGCGTCCCCCGAGTGTGCCAGGAGCCCCGCCGATTGGGGTGTTTTCGGTCTTTGTTCTGTCTATTTGAGCTTTTCCGCGGGTGAGGAAGTCCAGCCGCGCGGCTAGTGGTGCGAGTGGATGTGCCCCATTCTGTGCACTCGGCGGCAGATGCGCGTACCCGATGATAGGGCGGATATTCGAGCTGTCTACCCTGACGTATGATTCAAGCTGTACGAGGGACTGGCGGATGCGGGAAATCTCAGAGAGTGGGTCCAATGGTCTAACAAGCAGTTGCATCAGTGAATGGACCTTCTCGTAGGTGTCTGATGTGTGCGAAAGACACTCGACCATGTCAGAGGGTGCTGGTTGGGGCATCGTTATAGCACAAGAGACACGATGTAAACCCATGTACCGACAGAAACCCGACTCACTCGCTGCCAGTGTACACGACTCTATGACGAGTACGGCATCTGCCCCGGCTCGCGCCACAAGGGAGGCGCATTTAGCCTGGGTGTAATAGCAACGCCACGCCTCAGATTCGCCTTCTGAGTACACTCGCCCTCGGAGGTCGATCGCGGCAAAACCGGCAGTCCGAGCGCAACTCTGTGAACTCGACACCGCAACGTGTAGTGTCTGGGCACAAGTTTGGCCCTGGTATTGTCGCGCAGGTCTCGAGGAACCGATCGGATTGATAGTGGAAGCGCAGCCCATCGACAGAGCGCCGCACGACACTCAGCCGTCCTCTCGTCGCACTATGACGCGCGAGGAGGAAGGGCATCGAGAATCGTGCAGCGAAGCTTGATTCGGGTGTCCCGGGTATTATGCAATACCGAAACCCACGGCAATGCGAATGAAGCTGATGGCCACGGATGCTCACCTTGACTCGTCTGATTGAGCAGCCGGGCCACTGTCCTGGCCTTGGTAGCATTGGGCTGTAGTGCCTACACGAAGATGAAGAGTGAATTTGTAGACACGGTGAAGAGTGTATGATGCGGCGTTGCGCACCTCTAAGCACACATGATGAACAAGGGCGATTCCTGACAAGACCGAGGAGTGCGAGGAGATGAGGGGTCACGTTAGCCTGACGTCGGATGGGGCGTAGCGGACGCCTGTGCTTGGGTCGGACGTACCTGTCGCATTTGAGCTTGCTGTTCCTACATGGCTCGCAGTTGATCGCCTTGCGTGCCCTCTTGGGAGGGGGTTGCCGCGTCTCCGAGCCGGTGCGATCCCCGTCCTCGTCGGGCGGGGTGGGTGAATGGGGTCTGCGCAGCTTGTTTGGACGGGAGACAGGCTTGTCCTCTGCCTTTGACATCGTTTGGAGAGAGCTGGCAGACGGGGGACAGGAGGGAGGGTATGAAAAGGCGTGGTGACGGGAGGTCGCGTCCCGAAAGAGAACCACTTCCCCGTACGGATCGAGACGCCCAATGTGACGAAGCCCAGAGACCCGGAGTCCCTGAGAGTGCGACCCAAGGGCGACCGCTCTCTGGCCTCAAAACCGGACAGCGACACATCGCCAGTGGATGCCTCTTCCTCTGCGCTTCGCACATTCCCCCTCTCTGCCCCCTTTGCGGTGTTGCTGCCCTCAGCTACCAGCCTCCTGTATTGCGCTCAATATGTCATTCTGTGAGGAGATCGCTGTAGCCCCCACTCATTCACACACGAACTGAATTAGGAAGCCGAGTCCGCGGACATGCCACTGGAGCGCGGCTCACTTGGCGTGCCGATGTTCCTGCCCTGCGGTCTATACAATCGTCTACGGCTTGGCCAGACACCAGTGAGGACCCTCAATATGCAATGAGCTTCATACAAGAGGCATAAACACAAAGGTGGCGAGTTCAACTACTCATTCATCCAATTTGAAGGCACTGTACCTCAGATCCATCGCCGATTCCGATTGGCGCCCCCGCGCAGCTCCGCGCTGTCGCGGCATTTAACTTTAAGTTGTCTGTCGTACATATATATCCCAATTACTGACTTATTATCTCGTCTTCGATGTGCTCCTAGGACAACGCTTCTATCGAGACTCCAAGTCGCGTATCGAGACAAACAAAGTGCAGTCCGGACGACCGGATGTCCGGGAAACCGGAGGGGGAAGAAGCATTACAACATACGTAACCACCTCAGAAGGGCCACGCTGTTAAGGCTCGGGACACCGTAATCGCAATCATATACAGTGTAGACAGCAGTGGGACCTAGGGCCCGCCCGACAAGTTAATAACTTGGACCAAGTTCTCTGGAACGGGCCGCAGTGGACACACATATGCCACTGTTCGGTGCCGCTACTTCTACGGAACAATTTACCTACTGGATGAGTTCTCAAGTAGCAGGGTAGAAAACTGCACCGTCGAGGTCATTGACATGATGTAGCTTTGAAGCGCGGGTAGCTCTAAAGATCGCTGCGCGCAGGTAGCATCCATTCTACCACTAGATATCGAGATACGCGTCCTCGCGCTACACTGCTGCCGTAGAGTTACCGAGGTGAGCGCAATCGCCGCGTTGCCTTGCCTGCAAGCGATATTATGTCTGTGGGGCACTACACACTCCGGTAATCCGAGTCGTACTGGCTAGCCGTACTCCATGAGCTTACATTTCTCGAGACACATCAGCAAAGGGTCACAGCAATATGTAAGTCGAATAGTATTGCCGCAACTATAGCTAACACTGTGTATCCCTGGCGGGCCGAAAAGAGACCGGGATTCGTACAGAAACCGACTTTCGACCTTTTATAGTGTGAATACAGCGCAAAGCCCACAAGCGGTCGAAACTCAGACCGGCGGATTTCGACCGTTTAGCGCTGTCCTTTCGACCGTGCGCTAACGCTCGTCGCACCCTCTTGCTTTCGACCGTAATACTGCTCCTCTTCCAACCGGCTAACATGCTCATGTCTTGCGCGCGTGCACCGTGTCGACGTCTGCGTCGACGTCGACATCCCGACGTTCAACACACTACTCGACCACACTTTCCACACTCAGATCACGGTTGTCACCCGGATACTGCATCAGCGCGGAGACTATGACCAGTCACAGTGGCGAGAATGTGGCACAAGGTACGCTGGTACAAGTTTTGCATGCATGAGCAAGTGTTAAGCTGTACATGGATGGGTGATGGGTTGACATCGAGCAGGTCGCCATGCGGCGCGATTGGGTCCGCTAGGGATCGAGCTCACAGTGACGGGCACCGCAACAGTCAAACTGAGTTTGACGAGCTTTGACGGACAAGGAGTGGTACGTGCAATCTACAATCGCGGCGCGTGCTGTGTCAGGCTCATTCAGCATACACTGTCTCCAGACGTTGGTCAGTCGAGCTAGAAGCACTGGCCTGCAGCCAGGACCCGTAGCCGATGGCGTACCCCAGGCTGCACAGCCGCAGGAGAATGTCGTAGAGGTATGGATCCTAGCTATGGTTTCCAGTTGTGAACGACACTAATCTACTGCTTCAAGGATGGTTCTGCAGCCCGACACTCGCACCATGAGGCCAAACAGTCGAGCCGTCCAAGTCCTCTCATTACAAGCAGACACGGAGAAGCCGCACGAAGGACACTGACACGTCCACAATGGCTTCCCCGCCCACTACGGGTGACAGCCCTGGGAGCCCAGCAAACCCTGGAACGGTAAGTAATATCCTTTTATGTATTGATCGAACCTTATACATGAGTACGGTGGACGCCCAGCCTCCAACGCCTGCCACGTCGGCCTCAGAAAATGCCCCCGTGACGTCCGTTGAGACAGCAGCAGGGCCCACGACAGGCGTCGGTGTGCCAACAGCTGGCTCTGCTGAGGATGTTGCACCCAACGTCCCCGGGGGTGCAATTGTCAGCACTACACGGCCTGAGTCTCCACACATTGACCCGCAGTTACTACAGCTTGCGGCAGTCGTGCCTGGCCCATCCACGCCGACGCTAAGCCGTGAGGACTTGGAGGAAATGCTCCGTAACCTGCAAGGTAAGTCAACTCCAGCTCAATGCACAAATCAATTCAGTCGACACTCACCTTCCGGCATAGCGCAACTGGGTATGATCCAACAGACCCCAGGCCAAGCGGTCACGCCAGCTGCGCCCGTGCAATCGACTGTGCCCAACCCAACAGTCACCGCGGCCCCGGCAAACGTGTCTGTGCCGCCGACGCGATCCCCAGCGCCACGCATGACAGCTGCACAGCCGCTGCCGCCGGCGGTACCAGTACCTATGCCTGTGACAAACACGGTACCCGCAGTACCTGTTGGGCCTGTCGGACTTGTCCAAACGCATGCTGGCACCCAGAGGCCCGTCATGATCCCTCGTCCCAAAGGAACCCCGGTCGAGGACTACAATCTGCAAGAGGCAATGGGATTGGCGAACAACCAAGCGTTGTACGGTCAGATCAAGGTGAGTAATAGCATATCAGGCTTAAATAAGTACTCACCATAGTTATGTATCCAGTCCGCGGTACGCGACTATGTAAGAGCAGCACAATTGGACGTGAACGTCCGGTGGAACTATCAAGACAAGAACTCGTTATCCAAGATCATGAGACTGGTGAGTGACATACCATTCAGTGTGCTGTTGCATACGATACGAGTCGGATGCGAGAGTATGAACAACGCCTAGGCCGTCGACGTTAACTCATCGTGGTCGATCGTAGAGAGCCGCGGCGGCAGTGCTCAGAGACGCCACGCCGCTCGATCTTCGGATAGACGCTGACGTGTATGCAGTGTATGTTGATTCGCCCTCGTTTTACAGGCTCGTATCAACTTCCCGTACCTGCAACAATTCGTTCATGACTGGCCGGTCGACGCACTGGCTCATGCCTACTGCAAACGCCGTCGCAATTACCTCAAGAAGCTCCAGAAGGCCGCCGCTGCCAATGGCGGTGTTGTCCCCGCGACGTTCGACGAGATGGAGAGCTCCGATGACGATGCGCCGTGAGACGCATGTACCGTGTCGAGCGCAGCGATGTATGTATATACCGTGACGCTCCTCGTGGTCACGTCGCTTGTGTCTGGCTCTCCGTGTTAGTACCCAAGTAATCAATGGATGGATGGATCTTACCCATAGTATCATGAAGTGTGAATTGCGCGCAAATGCATGAGAGCGGGCCCGGGGTGCACATCGGCAGCCATGTTGTGTTGAACAGTACATAATTGAAGAGTAAATCGTACAAACAATCACTAGGAAGCAGTGTGAAACATGTTACACTTACTGGACGAATTTGGCACTGGTCCTCGTACCAAAGCACGTCGGTGTTTCCGGTTGAAAATGACACAGTATAGCGTGTTCATTTCGCCCGTCACCCATCGAATACGGACCGGTCGAAAAGGGACATATGCGGGTCGAAAGTTAGACCGGGCCAACAAGCCGTTGACCGTGCGAAAACTCGTGAGTTTGAGCCGTTGTCCGGCGTAAAACCAGCATCTATACGGTCGAAATGCCGTTCTAGTTTAAACCGGTGCTAACTACCCAGTGTAACCGCCGCTCAGTTGACGAAACCCCTTGGTGGCGATATCAATGACTCTTAATGACCTCGCCCATACCTACAAATATCTTGTGGAGACCTTTTTGCTGATGCAGAAGCTACCCCAGACACTACGGCCACTGGCACGCAACGCCGAGCGCTCGCAGCTTCTCTGCCAACGACCGACCGCAGCTATCGATCTGAGCCACCAGCCACAACTCCTCGCCCAAAACTAGAACATGGGACTTCCTAGCCTCCTTCGCCCACCGTAGCCCCACAAGCGCATTCTCCTGCACCTGCATGATGCGAGCGACATCCCACAATATGTTTGCTTGATGCATCATCATACCCTCCTCTCGCGCCCACCGCAATGTCCGGCGAATCTCCTCCTCGTTCAAGACAGGATAGTCCTTCGGGTCCAGCGCGTCCTCCAGCATACGCTTGTAATGATCCACCGCCAGCCTGCGACCATCGCTCTGCTGGCCTGAACCGCCCACACAGCTCTCGCACCTGCACCTGCACGAGTACACTTCCTCCAAGTGCGCCTGGCGCTCGGCCTGTGTGAGGCCCATCGTATACGTGGTCGTGATCTCCGCCCCCGCGGCGATGTCGCGCGCGGCGTAGAACTGGCCGCACCACCGCACGCGGTTCCAGCTGTAGTGCGCATTCGGCGTGCACGCATGGTTCGCGTGGGCCAGCGTCGCATACGTCGCGTGCCACACTGGGTCGGTACCTCTGCTCACGCTCTCCGGCAGGTCGAGTATAGCGTTCGTCGCGGTGAGCGGCCCGCACGAGTATGCGTTCGTCATGATGCGCCCCGGCAGTGGGTGCGTGAGCTCCGGAGATCCGAGCGAGCAGCTGTCCGCGAGCTCCAGCAGCGCCGCGCGCGCAGGCTCAGACAGTGCCGCGAGTGCGGCGTCGTAGAATGGCCGGGCGTACGTGATCCTATATTTCGTACCGCTGGAGAACTGGGATGAGATGACGAGCGGCCGTTCTGCGATAATCAGCTCGCCCGCCTTGATCGCGCGCGTCGCGAACATCCCTAGGCCCTTCTCCCCTGCAGCAGAAATCCGGAAGGGATGCGGGCCCTGGGGCGGGAGGGGTTTTCGGAGGGCTGCTTCCGCGAAAGGGATGACTTCTTCAAGCTCAGCGGGGGTGGCGGCGATCATCAGAAGCGAAGGCTCCTCGCCGTCCGCAGAGTAAGTACAATAGCAAGGGGTGGCGATGACACCCGGCTGCTCTCTCTTGCCTCGGTCAGCGGGACAAACAACCCGGAAATGTCCCCCCTTGGTATCTGTCTTCGCCGGAGGCGGTGCCTCCACAGTGATGGTGCTCACTGGGGCATCCTTCCCCGTAGAACGCTTGTTTGGGCCCTTGTCGATGGATGGGGTGCTCAGGATCTGCAGAGAGGCATTACCGATGAGTTCGGGCGTTGGGTCCCGGGCCTTTCTCTCTGTCTCTAGTCCCTTCTTCAAGAATCCACGTTTCATCTGTGTGTACACGATAATGTTGAAGCCTGAGGTGCTGTGTATGAGTATTGGTGACTTAGATGACCTCCTTGAGATGGTAGATGGGGCACATACCTCGCAGACGATGCAATGAGAACAGCAGTGGACCGAGATATACGTGAAGGTGCTATTGAAGGAACAATTCAGTGAAATGGTAAGAGGCAGCGAGGCCACATGACTACACAATTGTCGAGTAACGCCGACAACGCAGTCCGCATGGCGCACACGAGGAACAGTGCCGTATTGAAGCCGCCCACCGCAGACTCCTCATTTGCCAATGCAGAAGTCACGAAATACAGAGTCGAGGACGTCTTCTACGTCAACCGCCCAAGATACTTTGCCAATTGCCTGTGCTGCATACCGGAGCTCTTCCGCGGCGAGCACGACTTCCTCCGCGTCTACAAGGGGCCTAGATCAGCGACTTGACTCCAAAGAAAGAGTCGAAGTACACCTACCGTACATCAGGAACGCTTCCAGGAATTGTAATGCATGCTCAAGGTGCACACGGTGCCGGGCATGGGTGATCATCGGTCGCTCGTCCGAAGCGTGTTCTTGAAGCACATCGTACCTATGAAATCCTGAGCATAATTCCCCTCCTGAGAGTGACATCAGGAATACCTCTCTTGTAGGGATTCTGCGAAGCCATCCAGGAATTCCTGGGTGCCTGCGCCAGTAGTCAAGCTAACTACCCAGCCTTTTCGCACACCGAGCATATTGAGCACAGACGTGATTTGCTTAGGGACCGAACTCGTCATATCTAACTTGTTCAGGAGCACGTAGGTCTCCGGTGTGATGAGTGAAGCCACAGAGGGTGGAAAGACGATACTCCCGGCGGATCCTTTCACGACGTCCGGGAGTGACAGCACGCAGATAGATATGTCGGTCGATTGAACCCTATGTTGTGAGTGTTTAGCGAGAGCACATTCACGATGAATTATCGGCACCAACAGGCTGCGCGCGCGTTCCACACCAATGCTCTCCACTAGGTCATCGGTCTGCCGTATACCGGCCGTGTCAGCGACAATAATCGGCAGACCGCCGATATCGAGGGATAGCTCCAGTATATCTCGAGTTGTTCCCGGAACTGACGTGACGATGGCAGCGTCACGCTGAGCTACACGAGAGATGCCATGATCAGTAGCATCTCTTCCTCATAGCATCTATCTACGCACCGAAAAAATTCAGCAGGCTGCTTTTGCCTGCATTTGGCGGTCCGAATATAGCGAGACGAAGACCTGACCGCAGTATTTCGCCACGCCGTTTGTCAGACAGTTGCTCACGTATGTCATGTACCAAGGCGCCGACGCGTTCCTTGGCTGCCCCCCGTTGAGTTTCGTGTAGGTCACTTACATGGGGACACAGAACACCAACCTTTGCCAAAGACACCCTCCTCGATGGCTTCACCTTCACCGAAGTCGATCAGAGCTTCAACGAGAGCCAAACATCGTATGATGTCCATTCGGAGTTTCTCGAAGTGGTTTCGCGTCGCACCCTACATGTACAACTGAGCACTGGGATTACAACACCACTAGGAGTCTCACACACCCCGGCTGCGATCAGCGCGAACTTCCGCTGGCTTTCGGTCTCCGCGTTGACGAGGTCCTTCAGACCCTCGACTTGTGTTAGGTCAAGACGACCGCCCTGGAACGCACGGCGGGTGAACTCTCCCGCTTCAGCAGGCCGACAGGTGGGGACACAGGACAACGCGGAGAGCACTGAAGACACAACAGCCCGACCACAGTGGATGTGCAACTCCACGACATCCTCCGTGGTGAACGACTTCGGTGCTGTGCAATGCCGCGCGTGAGGAAAGTCGTGATACCCATACAAAGACAAACCTTTGAAGTAGACCGCAAGGCCATCATCCAAGACCTCGCCATTTCCGGGGTGAGTAACCTTACACCTGTACATGCGCCATGGTGCAGGATGACCACGCCTAGGTGTGCCCCCTCTGTCCACCATCGCATCCCATACCTGTAACGCGTCAGGTCCTGATATTCTGACTACTGCAACCCCGCCTTTTCCAGGCGGCGTTGAGAGCGCATATATGGTTCGGCGCTGATTGTCGGACAAGGGCAAGGGGCCCTGGGTTATATCCAAGTCCCTGGCCCTACTGACTGCATCCTGGAATCCGGCAGGAGTATTGCCTTGACCAGGTGGAGGAGCGTAGTATCGGGTGGACTTCGCTGAAGGTCTGCTGACAAGTGAGTGGTTGAGCTGACCAGCGGAGACGCTACGCAGAGCAGAATGTGAAGACAACCAGCATCGCAGCATTCGAGATCGCGTTGAGGTCGCGTAGACCAAACATTATTTAAGCACGAACGGACCAGTTCCCACGAGTGTCGACGCGCCGCCGGTCTTTGGGCGCAAGCTCTCCTCCACACAGCCTGCTCTGGACTTTGCCTTCGATCTTCCTCTATCTCTCTCCGTTGCTTTCGTTCTCGTACCGATCTTTTCAAACTTGTGTTGTTGCCATTGTGTAGTTGATATCAGGAAACATGGGTCAATCACGTATGTCGCACGCCGAGCATCTGCTGGACTGTTGTACTGACCGCGCGTGTCTATGTAGCGTCGCAGTTCATGGAGGACATGCAGAGGCGGTCCAACTGTGCGTTCTGTATTCTCTCATACACTTGCACTGTCCTCTGAGACCGAGATTGCGCACTGTTGTTCTGTCCTTCAGTCAATGCAAGCGAGTTGGAACGGCTGAAGAAGCGCTTCATGAAGCTCGACAGGTACGTACCTACCTTCCATGAAATCTTCTGAAGGCCTCTGATCCCGTGCGCCTGCATAGTGATGGCTCCGGATCAATAGATCGCGAAGAGTTTCTTCAAATCCCTCAAATCGCCAACAACCCGCTCGCTTCAAGACTAATTGCCATATTCGATGAAGAGTGCGTCTCAGCTTGGCAGACATACCGTCACATGGGGACTCATCGCCTCATACGATAGTGGTGGAGGAACTGTCGACTTTCAGGAGTTCGTCGGCGGTCTCAGCGCGTTTAGTAGCCGAGGAGGGCGAGAAGAGAAGCTCCGATGTACGCGCGTATCTGTTGCCCCACCTGCCGACGCTGACCTCGTGCAGTTGCATTCAAGGTGTATGACATGGATCGAGACGGCTACATCTCGAACGGTGAACTGTTCCTCGTGTTGAAGATGATGGTGGGCAACAATCTCAAGGACGGACAACTACAACAGATCGTCGACAAGACGATCATGGAGGCGGACAAGGACGGAGACGGGAAGCTAAGTTTCGAAGAATTCGTTCAGATGGTGTCGAATACGGTACGTTTTTGCGCATCCTCTGCAGTGCCACTCGCTCACCAATGTTTTCTCGCTTGTAGGATATTGTAAAGCAAATGACACTAGAGGATCTGTTCTAGTTGCACGCGCTGTATGTTCTGGTGTACGTTATTCATCTCCCTAGCTCTATACCCTAGTGGTCCCCTCGTATCTCGCTATTCCCTGCGCACTGTCACGACCTATGATCAGCAATACCATCTCACATCGCACAGAATTTCACCACCTCCTCATCGCCTACGGCATGATTCACGCCAGCGGAACAGGAACCCTGCAAGCAGCAAGAGCCTTGTGCACGATGAGCTAATCATTAATATTCGGACGACCGCCAGAAGCTTCCCGCTATGGAGGTGTGGTTTGCACACCATAGAGACGCAAATGACCCAGCCGATGTGCGGATATTATGCGGCAGTATCTATTGACAAAGCATCGTAGCGACAAATTACATGAGCGAGAGATCGCCGAATTTCTCCTTGTAGCCTGTTGGGAGAGCAACATGAGACAACAGTCGCATATACGCAGGACAGCGGTACGCACCCGGCACGGACCACTTGCCCTTCTTCAACATGGTCTCGACAGCCTCGACGATGCGCGGGTGCGCCGCACCGACCTCGTCCGCCTGTTGCATCCGTGAATATATAGTGCCTTTTAATGTGATGTGTATGCACGTACCGTGAGTTCGTCGAAGGGCCGTGCATCCTCGATGTTCGCGAGGGTAGCCTGGAGGTCCTTCAGCTCGACATCAATCTTCTCTGTCGTCTCCTTCGCCTTCGCGACCTACTCAACCCCACGCCAACGCACAGACCCCGCGTTGAGTGACAGTCATACGCAGAAAATGCACGACGTACCGCCTTCGCCTCGAACGTCTCAATCGCCTTGATCTGCGTGCTCACGTCATACGTGACGGGCTTGAACCCGCCGAGGAGCTTCTCGGCTTCGTCTACAATGGCTTTGTTCTTCAGCACCGAACGGTAGTCCGCGAGGTCGACCGTCGTCGACGCCGCTGCAGCCTGCGCGTGGATGCGCTGGGCATCCGCGTGCCGCTTGCGGAAGGCCTGCAGAGACGCGACGGTCTCTGCATATAGTTATAAAAGTCAGCAGTCATTCCTGGGGCACAAGGGATAAAACACACCCTTGGAGAGGCCGAGAGAGGAGTAGACACGGGTGAAATCCTGCATGACGTGCCAATCTACCACTGTTCATTTAGCTGAGAAAAATGAAGGAACGTACCACCGCTGCAGCGGCTGCTTTTGAGGCCATGGATAACTGCGAGATAGGACGTCAGTACCTAGAAGGCAGCAGGCGAGAGTGTAACGCAGCCTTACAGAATGAGTGGGTAGTCGTGGAGGCCGTCACGAAGCTTCACGAGTTGTCCGAACGCTGCCGGAAATGGCCGAGCAAAGACGGGCGCTTGTGCTCGGGTCCCTATAACAATACTGATGTGATAAGTGTACATGTCTTCTTAGTTCTTGTAAGGCGAGTCACTAGATGGGGGCTACAAATCCTAGTATGATGATACGCATTTCGTTTTGTCCTCCTTCGTGTGTTACATACAAGTCTAGTGCTACTGCTACTACGATGTCCAGCCTCCACCCATTGTTTCTAGCTGCCCTCTAGCCTCGAAACGGGATGCGTAGTACGACAACAACACCGCGGGTGCGACGTGCCAAATACATGGATACTTACTCGAACATTAAATTGCAACATGATACAATATGCGTGACCTTGTCTGAAAGACGAGAGTCGAAGGCAATTACAAGCCTTGCTTGACGGCCTGCAGGGCACAGAGTGCGGCTACGCCAACGCACATAATTGAGCAAACACACGACTACGAAGCAGCGCGTGACGTACCTCCTGCTCCACTGCCGTCCTTGGCTAGGTCAATCTCGACCCGCTTCTCCACCGCCTCCCCAACGAGAGCACGGAGGGACATGCGGAGACGAGTCTGGAAGTTAGGATAGTGTTGGATCAAACTACGAACGAACGGATTAGCCTCGGAGTGAAAGCTAGGCCACTGCTTCCAAGACGTACCTGCCATCGACACCAATAATGATATTCTTCTCCGGCTCCGGGGTGCCTCCTCCCAGCGTCGCGTGGCCCGTCTGCACGAGCACCGCCGCGACCGCCGCGCCACTCAGCCTCGCCGCGCGGTTCGCGACCAGCGACGCTGCCCAGCGGACTGTCGCCGCATCCCTCAGCGAGACGTCCTCTGGGTCGAGGAAGAGTCTCTGTACGATGATCCCACGGATCCGCTCCATGCGGGCGATATCCTGCGGGCTTAGCGCCTCCACGTCCGTGAAGTGCACGCTTTGCCAATCCGGCTGCCCGTTCGTCTTGATCTCCTCCTCGCGGTTCGACTCCCAGGCGTCCTCCACCTCGCTCATCACCGCCGTGTCCAGCCCGTAGTGGGTGTTGAGCACGGCGCTCGCCTTTCCGTTGAATAGCAGTGGTTTCGGTGCGGCATCAATGAGCGCGAGCAGGATATTCCGTGTGATTTCACCGAGATACATGCCCGAGATGAACTTCTCGAACGCCTGGTAGCGTGGGTTAATGGACTCTCGGTCCACTTTGTTATCAAATGGTGTTGTCGGCAGAACCGTGCGCTGGCGATCATTCAGATCAAGTGAGATATAGCAGATGAGCTATGTCGATATTGGGCTTACGGTGTTGTTGAACGCTCCCCATTCGGTGTTCATGATCATGAGCCCGCCATCCTTCCGCGCGGAATTGTCACCAAGTTTGATGACATTCTCCACCTTTTCAACGTATGCACCATTGGTCCCGGTACCAAAGATAGAGCCTAGCATTGATGTAAGGGCTGGCCACAATGGATGAAATGTAGTATACTCACCAAGAAGACACGACCCAGCATTATATGCACGCGACAACAGTGTGCCCACCGTCTGAGACATGAATCAACGGAACAGTCTCTAGGAAAAGCGCCGCACTTACGTCGTTCACAAGGGCGACGCAACGGACATGTAGATGTTTCCGATCGAAGGCGTCCTGCAGAAGGCGAACAGCGTCGTGCCCGATGGCATTCTTTGCTGAGAACCCCTTCGTCCACGTGAGAATCGTGCCAGAGTTAAGGGCAGTTTGCTCGACCGGGAAACTAAATGTGAGTCCTAACGGCACCGTAGGTGTGGAGATGGAGTCGAAGGGATTGACAACTTCACGCGAAGGGCTGATCGGGGAACCGACACTCGAGTGTTCAGTGAGGAAAGCATCGACAGAGTCTGCTAGGTAATCTGCGCATCCGTCGTCAGCTGTGGTGCACAAGCGAAGATGCCGTCACTCACCAAAGAGCACAGATGCCTCGCCCGTCTTAAGTGCTTCTGAAACCTTGTACTTCTGCTGTTTGATGGTGAATTCATGGTTCCCGAGTAGTGTAACCTCGCAAACTCGTCTTCACAGGCACATCAGGGTGACACTCTCGTATGATGGATCACGTACTTACAGGTTTGTTCCGCCCAAGTCGAGTGCTAGGTATGTGCTAAGATCACATAGTCAGTAACGTCGCCTTACTAACTACAGCAGCGCAAGGTTCGCGGCCATGCTGTGTATCCCTCACGCTCCTCAACGTTTCTATTCGGAAGGGGGTCCACTGGTCGCAACATGGTTGAGATCACATGTGCGACACCTCGTCTTCCTAGTGTCACGCGCTTCACCCGGTGAATCGGTGCGCGGACGCGTATCGATCTACGCAAAGCATCACAGGGGATCCTCCGGGATTGGCACATACAACGATCGGCCAAGGAAGGCGCGTATTCCGACCGAGTTACCTTTCGAGGAGCGCTGGTCGCGGACGTAGACCGGGTCCGCCTGAGAACAAACGCGGGGAGGGACACCTCCGTCGCAACCCGAGGCAGACAGTGCCAGCGTGCATACTTACACGCCGCGAGGGAGGGAGAGGGAACCGCGGCGAGCAGTATAACGTACTCACCCTGTCTCCGTGCCGTTCGGTACACCGGTTACGAACGTAGGGCTGTTCACACAGTGTAAGCCCAGTCACACGTCCATATGCATGGAGAGGACGTACATCATGGCCAACGGATGGTTGTACTCCCCCAGTCCGAGGTGCATGTCATCGAGGAACTGTTTCGTGATACGGATGAGCACATCTTCGTCAAGGTGGAACTGGTGCTCGATGTCGTCGAGGACCCTGCGCTCCTCCTCGACGGTGACGCCTGATAGTGCGCCTATGATGGGCATGGATGCAAGAGGTGGGTGGGTGGGGGACGAGATGAAGGGGGGGATACGCGTAGAGTGCGCAACTCGCCTGAAATGTCCATCCTCTTATGACATAGTCCCTTCCCTCACGTGTCCGAATGCACGCGTCCCAATACGGACATGGAGCCTGGAAAGCCGCAGGCTCTGCGCCCAGTCGCCGTCTCCCTTAGAGCCCGCCTCTCACCGGATCCTGCCCCTGGCGAGGCCACATTCTCGAGTGCACTACTCTGAGTCGATTGTTCACTGATGAGAAATACGTGTGCGTTGGACATTCTGCTAGTTCGCACCATTGTACCAGGCCCGGGCCACTGCAACTTGGTTGCGATGTCCCGTCTTCGGGAACGAAGCCAGTTTGTGTGGCTCCGGGCACACGCCTTGGAGGCCGAGCCTTCTGACCGCCTTCTACTTACTACACAATGTACACGGATTTGAAGCCGTCCTCCGTTGGTGCTTCATAACAATGCTGTCTGAGTCGTCGAGTATTTAAGGCATCGTTCTATCGTCGTGAATGGCTACTGATATGGACACATGTCATAAAACAACAAGACCCGGAGATGAGTGTGGTATCTTTCTAAATCCAAGTCCTACACTTGCCGGCCACGCACATGTTTTATACAACGATGAACCATCCGCCGCAAAACGCACTGACTAGATGTGATTCATCCTCAGACAGGGCTATCATTGACCCGTGTCCCTCCAGAGCCATTCACCGTTCCACTATTGCCGTCTGACTGCACAATACTGGGCTTTTCCCGACGGGAAGGTTCTTCGGTCGAAGCCACCCGATTAAGGGACTCAGACCTCCGCGAACGCGAACCGGGGTGGGGGCTGAATGGGATGGCATCCTGCAGTGGGACAGTAGGTGACTTTGAGTGGTCGGTCGTGTCCTGGCCCGGTGTCAGCAGCCAGTAACGGTTCCTAGGTGACGGGTTGGTGATGGAGTTAGAACGGGCGGGAGCGGGGTAACGTACTGCTTGAGGATGATGTACAGTGTTGCTCCGAGTAAGGATCCAAGTCCGTCACCGACTCAATACTAGAAATCTGATTAAGGAGAAGCAGCGATATCACATTAGAGGTGCTCACCACCCATTGAGTACCGTAAGGGAAGCCAGAGACGACTGCAGGACCGAATGCGCGGGCCACGTTCATACCGGCGCCGGTATAGTGGACAGCCCACCTGAAGCACTCATTAGTCAATAAATTGAGAAGCAGCATTGTTGCTTACAGATGGCACGCAAAAAGAGTCAAGCCGATACCAACCTGACAGGTGTGATCAGCGACAAAGTGGGTTTTTTCTAAAGGACTTGACATACCGGAGCAAATGGCGTGACAGAGTGCTTCTCGGCTGCCAGCATGAGGACGGATAGCACGAGCGCGGTCGTGATGAACATCTCGATGAATACCGCTTGCGCATAGTTTATGCCTGGCGCCAGGAACGTTCTGGATGTCGCGTCAGGCGTATGCCACTGTGCGATGAGAACAATGTGCATACATGGACTGCAAGGGTCCCGGAGTCAGAGCAAGAACGAGTGCAGCCGCGACGATGCCTCCGATGAGTTCCGCTATGCAATAGAGCACAAACCGCAAAGGCCCAATGACGCCGGTGAGGAACAGCGCCAGACTAATGTTGGGATTGAAGACGCCGCCAGTCGCGCGGTAGAATATCCAGACGGAAATGAGTAGGCTGAAGCCCATAGCGAGGGCGATGTACATCGCTTGGATGACGCTGTTCGTGCCTGTGGTGTTGCCTTCCGCGCTGGCCGCCTGGATGCCGCCGAACGCGAGGAGCAGGAACGTCGTCGTCCCGACGAACTCGAGAAGGGCCGCCTTGACATCGTCGAGCCAGTTCACGAACATGCCCGTCATCACCGGTCTCGTCATCGTCCTCGTCTTGGAGGGGTCGTAAGGAATTATGAGGTTGTGAGGATGTGGACTTGGGAGCGCAAGGACGCGCGGGGAGGATGATGCGGGTCTGGATCCGGCGCACCGAGTGATAAAGCACGTACGCACGCTCGTTCCGTGGAGTACGATGTTGTCACTCACATTGTTGGGCTGACATTGGCTCGTGGCGAGCTTCTTGCCCGCCTCTCACTACATCCGCCCCCAGGTGCGCCAGCCTCTAGCGATAGGCGCGACAGGAGCATTCCCTAGCCAGTAAGCTGAGACGAAGTGGGTGTGACATTCTACCCAATCGCGTTGGGGAGTCGATGCCAAAGTGGATATGCCGCCCTGAACGTGACCGTACGCGTCATCACAGCGTAGTGAGGATTCAAGGAACCCGTTGGCGGCCGCGAGACGTAGAGTTCACATGTTGTACCTTGTTCAACCTGAAGTGCATCATATCAATGGAAGAGACAACACACATGTGCGACACGAGTCTGACTGCGTGCCAATGTCAGCCCAGGGATCAGCTTCGAACCGTCTCATGTCGGAAGGTGTTGTTTCGTACCGTCAACTGAACAATTGAGGGACACAGAACTATGCATGTATGTGCCCAATGTCAGACTGCAAGCGATTGAAGTAAAACTCTGGAGATCAGGAGATTCGTGGTCATCATGGTCGCGGACCGAAAGTTGTGGCATAAGATGGGATCGGGATCAATCATAAACGCGGGCGACGCGTCGAATGCCGGTGTGGCTGCTCGCTGTCACCTGCGCCTTGGCTGACTGCGCTGTGAGCTACACCTTTCGAACCTCTCCGTGTCAGCACTAAGCATGAGTACAAGAAAAACCCCACAAAAACTGCAGCACAAATCTCTACAGGTAATACATACGAAGCAGAACATATCGACGGGATCATGGCAATCGACGGTATCATCTTCTTGGATTCAACGGGGTGAGCATAGTGTCCGCTCGTGCTAGACATATATGTAGACTGAACGGGCAACCAGTCGACCCATCATACAGTCGGGTTTCCGATCCACAGCAGCAGCATACCCCCTGCTACACGTCGACACGGTGAACGAGGCGCTCAATAACGCGCCGAAATCCGAAGACGTTGACCCGGTCCTCTACGTGCCCTCGTTAAACATCGACATTCCATCCGCATGCTGTCACGCCAAAGTCAATGACATGCGGATGCTCTGCCCCATCAGCGGCGACGGTATGCACATGATCACCTATCGCTTTCCAGAGAGAGTTCTCACTAACGTCGCTCAATTACGCAGTCGACCCACTCTACGCTTTTGCTTTCATGCAGACGTTCGTAGACATCCTCGGGGAGTACTTCGGGTACGTATCCGCCGAGACTCTGAAAGAGAACTTCGACATTGTTTACCAGGTTTGTCCACACACAGAATCTCGTACAACGCATCCCTCAGACCCGTGTCACAGCTTCTAGAAGAAACCTTGGATTCCGGAGGACATCCTCTGACAACATCGCCGAATGCACTCCGAGACATCGTACTACCACCATCGTTGCTCAACAAGGTTCTTTCAGTGGCGGGTGTGCCGGGACTAGCCACGCCCCTTGTTGGTCCACAGCCGTTCGCGTCGCCCATCCCGTGGAGAAAGGCGAGTGTGCGTTACAACAACAATGAGATATACTTCGACGTCGTCGAGACACTCGAAGCTATAGTTAACAAGTACGGACTGACTCATTTCTAGGGATGTGCTGATCTCATCTGGGCGAAAATTTTGCTTGTAGGAACGGTACTCCAGCCTCCAGCTACGTATGTGGCCGCGTGGACGCGAACTGCAAGTTGTCAGGTACCGAATACGTCATTCGGCAACATTGCGCGGGCTGACGGAGTTCAGGAACCCCTGACCTATCACTATCACTCTCAAACTCCCAGTCCCTTACGGACTGCTCATTCCACCCATGCGTCCGGTCCGTCTATCTGATCCATCCGTGAACGCCAGTGAACCTGACGGTGCCCTTACAGGCTGCAACGATTCGCCCGCGACAAAACGCTCTCCTTCGTCCCCCCAGATGGCCGGTTCAAGCTGATGGAATACCGCTACGCGCCGACGTCCGCCTCTACCATGAACCAGATCGCAGTCCCCCTCTCGATGCGCGCGCATGTATCGGTCGAGGAGCACGGCGGCACCCTCGACCTCTCCTTCACGTCGCGCCTAACGACGCGCACAATGGAGAACGTCACCATAGAGCTCTACCTCGGGGAGGGCGCCTCGGGCGCCAGCTGTACTGCCTCGCAGAACGCATCTTGGAGCTTTGAGCCGAGGGCCTTAGTAGGTCCTCTAGCCGCAGTGCTTGAGTAGGCATCTGAGCACGTATCTCTTTGCAGAGCCTACGTTGGGAGATGAAGAATGTGGCCCCGGCTGCTACGTACACTTTGCGAGGGACATTTGCATCCACGTACGTCTCGCTGGATATCGTGCCCCTCTCATGCTAAGACACCCCTTTGTTAGCGCGAGAACCCCGCGCCCAGCCCACTCGTTCCGCGTGCGCTTCGACATCATGCAACACAGCTTCTCGGCCTTGAAGATTGACCAGCTCAAGCTAACAGGTGAGATCTACAAGCCATACAAAGGGATGCGACCGCGGTCGTTCGGGGACATAGAATGGCGCTGGTGATCCAGGTAGTAGAGATGCAGCAATGGATCGTCCCAAACGACGATGTCAGATGGGAGTAGGGATGCATTAGGTGTACTTTTAGATCTATGATAGCGTAGTCACCGGAGCCGTCCACCCGTGCCAGCATGCAGCATAAACCCAACCAACACAACAAATCAATCACGCGCGCGCCTGTCGCCGTTCAGGAGGCGTGAACCTGTCCCACCGATCGACGACCTTCTCCCAGTCGAGCACTGACCAGAAGCGCTTCATGTACTCCTCCTTGCCCCACACGCCGTAGGCCGGCAGCCACGCGTGCTCGTGCAGCGACACGCAGAACAGCGGATTAAGCACCTGGCCGACCTTTTCGAACCTCGACCCGTTGCCCGAGCCAGGCGGCAGGATCTCGCCGTGCTCGCCGAAGAATGAGGCCGTGTCAATGGTAGAGCCACGGCTAAATTCTGACCGTGCCAAAGAAGAGGTGCTGAACGTCCGCGCGTGAGGCGGCGGCGAGGTGGACAGCGGCGACTGCAGGCCGCCGGAGACGGGGGATGACGCCAACGGGGGCTGAGCGTGGTCTGTGGGTGCGGGCGAGGACCGGGATGGGCTAGAGGGGAGCTTTTGCGCGAAGATCTCGCCGACGACCCTCTGGTTCGGGAAGGCGGGGCTGCCGGAACGGACGAGCAGCGTGCCCGAGCCAAAAATGGGGTAAATGGCGAGTTCACCAACGTTGTCAACGACGCAGTATAGCCAGCCCGAGGAGAACATGCCGAGGGCCGCGGCGCTGAAGTTTGACTTGAACTGCTCCAGGCTGCCGAACTGGTTGGCGATTGCAGAGAACAGAGTGTTCTGCTGGTCCGTGATGGCGGCCTCATTTGATGTCTCCGGTGCTCTTGGAGGTTTCTGGAGGAGACTCAGAGGGTGAGTGGCACGGTAGGCGCGAGAGACGTACCATGCTCTCGAGGAAGAACGAGTTGTTGAGAGCTTCACAAGCGTAGTCAAACTCCAACACCTTGTGCGGATCCCGAGCAGCCTCAATGACCGTCTGAATGATACTCTTGCTCTCCAACACAGTCCCTGGGTGTGTATCAGGCACACGTGCATACAGGTCAGTGGGTGGCATGGACGTACCCCGAACCTGGTCATTCAGCCTCTCTAGCAGACCACCCTGGTAGTCCTCCGCAATGATCTTCAGAGAGTCCGCTGTCAGGAACTCTCCAAGGCCGTGCTCAATAGGGTACGGGAGACCTTTCCGTTGGTGGAACTGCCGGATTCGAATCCAGCGACCGTGCTTGCACGCTGGCACGAGACGTGCAACGCCACGAGAGCTGCTGGCGCCTAGCCGAAGACCGAGGGGTACCATAACCAACACTTTAGATGCACGACAGAGCCGAGTGGTAGGGATGGGGGGAGCTGGGGTAGGAGCTGGGAGGAGGTGCTAACACGAAACTTTTTGGACGCGGTCAAGACGCGCTGAACGCTCGCCAGCGTGACTACCCGAAAAGGCATCTCCGGCATCCGAGATCGCGCAGCGGCCAGTCCACGTTGGCGGGCGTTCCCGTCCACTCTGCACCACTCCTGCAACCATGCCGCCCAAAAGCACCTCGTCGTCGGCGCCCTCCAACTCCGTCCAGTCCTTACTAAAGTCCTACAATGACGCTACATCGCCACGACTGAAGCTCATCGACGCGTTCCTGCTCTTCCTCATGCTCTCTGGCATCATACAGTTCGCGTATTGCATTCTGGTCACAAACTTCCCTTTCAACGCATTCTTGGCTGGGTACGTTTGCATACACTGTGGACTGCTTCGTGAAAGTCATCTTTGCCTCAGTTTCGGGAGCAGCGTAGGACAATTCGTCCTGACCGCTTCGCTACGGTCACAAGTGAATCCTGCGAACAGGGCGGAGTTCAAGGAGGTCTCGCCAGAACGGTATGCCCTTGCCGCTCTGTTAGTCGGTTTACTGGTATGCTGACCGCCCCATCATACAAGTGCATTCGCAGAGTTCGCCCTGGGCTCTATTGTCCTACACTTCTTTGTCTACAACTTCCTAGGCTGAGTCGATATACTACTGCGTTGGACTGCCTGGCCAGGTCTGTGGACTGTACACTTAATGATGCTCCTGTCCGTGGTCAGATAACTTCAGTTCTGCTTTGGGCAAGAGCTACCATTTCAACCCGTCCCTTTCGATTTGTACTGCGTGATACAGCGAAGGCGCAGCGTGTGATGGTTGCGCCGAGAGCGTCGGTCGGAAAGCTCGGAGCTGAAGGACTTGGTAGCAGGTGAATCCGGGTGAATGAGAGGACTGTTGTTACAAGACACCATCTATACGGTAATCCTCCGTGACTGTCCGTACGTACGGGCAATGATGGGTGCGATGATCTGTACACTGGCAGGCTGAGGGGAGAGGCGAAAGTGGGGTATGACACGGCATACATAGAGGTCGGGAAGATGATACACGCTCAGTCACGTCTCCGTTCGAACGACGATGACCGCTGATGGCGAGATGAATATAGATACTAGGACAAGCATGTCGCGTGAGACGCACCCCGAATATCACCACGCCGAAGTCGAACACATATTCGCCTAAATCAAGTCCTCTCTGAGCCAGCGTGCTCGGCGCAGAATGATTTGCTACATACCAAACTCCAGGTAAGTCCGGAGCAGTTCTACAAGGACGCTAGTCAGTCAAGTGCATGGTGTTACTTCGCCTGACAACTCACGTCGGATGTCCTTATTGGGCACGTCAGAAAGCTTCGGTCTTTGTGGAGGACGGAGTGTTAGCAGACGACACAAGCCAATGCGCAGATACGCACGTCAACCCCGTCGTCCTGCGAATCCCGGCAAGGAACGCGCTCAGGAGCGCGGCGTCGAAGCAAAGGTGCACAAGCGTCCCAAACATCGTGTTCTATGCTGGTTGTAGATCGAGTGAAGGAGGAAACGAGGCCTGGGTCGTACGATGAAAGCGAGGAGTGAAGTGTCCTTGCCGGAGCCGGGATGAGTGTGGCGACGGCATGCGTGACGCGCAATTCCACGAGGCTATCGGTCTCCTGGCGCTTACAAGCCCGACACCTCTCTCGCCACCATGTCACTAGAGAGCAAGCCCCGATCGTTACAGCCGGACCCATGCTCAGCTGGAAATACATAAACTACATGTTTCAGATTTCCGCCACTATAGAGTCATACTAGAACGCCTTTTCAAATGATGCCATGACTTACAGCGTGCCAGTGCTTAGGCCGGGGCATGACAATCACTCGGTTTCCGTACGTGTCCTTGGTTATGGATTGACTTTTGCTCTTAAATATTCTGGTCAAAAATACATGGTATGTGACATGCTTGCAACGATGATACGGAGCTGTTGGCCGGACTGGCTTCTTCTGCTTCAAGCTCAGTTCGACTGGGTTAGAATGGCAGATACAGTCCCACATCGAGCACTTCGGAGGGTTTGCTGTTCATGCTGCGATCTGCGAGGCAGTCCGCCACAGTCTCAAGAACGATTTTATATGACTAGACAACGGCATTCGTTATGCTAGACGTATGCTGCGCAACATTGGAAGGTCTGACCATCCCTTGTGTTACCTCAACTTTACTGACGAATAATCACTAGAACAAGAACAGCATATACCTGATACTTACCACGCGGTGAATGCCTCCGGCCCGGATTCCCTCTCTCAGCGTGTTTCCATCAAGCGTTGTCTTCGAGAGCTATTCCCTCGGCGACTACGTAGACAATACTCACCCCTGATCCCAAGATCATCGCCCTGCATGCTGCCTTCGCGAGGATCGCCACATATCTGGGGCAGTGAAGATCATCCGGGAGCTCTCGAGGATCCGGCCGCTATTGCGGTAATGACTGCACCGAATGCAGCGTCCGAATTGAGCCGTTGCTCTGAGTGCCTTGCAGGTTGTCTCATCTCCCCGTTTGCATCCGTACTCATGAAGTCTCGTTAACGCACTCATCTGGGTCGTTCACGTCGCCCGCGCTCGACAGCGGGACCGGCCACCTTCGACACGGAATCTACTAGTACTAAGATACTCATTAGGACCGCCGGCGACTTGGTGACCCCGACAGCCGCCGGCGCAAGTACCAAGTACGAAGGAGGCACCGGCGCGGACGGTGGGCTCTTGCCCACCAATACACCACATTTACCACCACCATCACGGAGGCAAAACGGGCACTTTGTCAACGATCACAGTTCACCCCCACCAACTATACCGTAAGCGCGGAGGTCACAGTCAGCAAAGAGACGTCAGAATAGATCCTGGAAAGAACTGCATAGCCCACAGACGTGTCGGGGCCAATGTATATGTATATTTGCGAGTAACAATGAGTGCATCCAGGAAGTACTGGAAGATCAGAAGCGGAGGAGCATATGGGCTTGAGGGGGTAATGACCATACATGAGCGGGAGTGTCCAGGATGAGAAAAGTGAGCTAGTACATCGAGACTAGGATTGGGATGTTTGTACAAGAGTAAATCAAGCATGGTGGGTATAACAAGGAAGCGCACAGTATATGTATATGCATATGACAGTCAGTGAGGTATTCAGAACCGGCCCTTGCGCATGAAGTCGGCGAGAAGCCCATTTGGTTTCGGCTGCCACGTCTTGAAGTCGAAGCCGGGAAAATGGAATGCGGCCTCCTCACCAACCAACCCGGCGAACCCGCCACCCATACCCATCTGCCCGGGGAAGCCGCCTCCTCCTGCCCACATCGGCGGCTGGTTGGCGAAGCCGTTCCCCCACGGGTCCATACCGAAGGGCCCAGCAGCGTCTTGTTGCGAGTCTCGCTGCCGGCGCTTGCCGCCCTTCTTCTTGGACTTGCCGCAGGGCGGGACGACGGGGACGGCGTCGCTTTCGCTGGAGGAGGAAGAGCTGCTGCCACTGCCACTGTCGCTGTCACTGATGCCGTTGCCGTTGATGTCGAGTTGGATGTCGAAGGACTCGCGCACGTCGTCTTCGTCGTCGCCATCATCGTCCCCGTTAGAGTCATCGTCAGAGTCATCATCATCCCCATCGTCGTCGCGCTGATGACGGCCAGACTTTGGCTTTGGACCAGAGGGCGCTGACTGATGGCGGTTTCCACGAGTTCTATTGGTCGGTGCGACGCGCTCAGAGCTAATACCGATAGTCTCCGTCTGCTGCGAAGCACGTCCGCCATTGCGGCCCTTGCCCTTGGTCTTGGTCTTGGTCTTTCTCTTGTCGTTGTCCTTGTCCTTCGAGGGAGCAGCAGAAGGCTGTCGCTTCTGCTTGCCCTTGCCTTCGGATGGACGCAGGGCAGCGTGGTCAGATGGCGTGCGCGACGGCGTGCGAGCTCGCGACTTGCGTGAAGGCGCCGGGAGTTCTTCATTGTCCTCATCAGAGTCGTCTGCATCTACGGGCGAGCGCGAGTCAGAGCCAACTAAGAGCGTAGGATCCAGATTGCGCCCACCTGAATCTCTCTCGGCCTCCGGCTTCATGGCCTTAGGCGCTTCATTTCCACCCTGATCGACGGGCGACGCGTCCTGGAGCCGGTGCACAGTGAACTTCACAGTCTGAGGCTCGCCGTCGTAGTACTCCTGAAGCTCCGCATCGGTGCTGATGGTGATCTCGTCGCCGTCCGTGTCCGTGTACTTCGCCGCGGCGCAATGAGGTGGGATGTGGAAGTGGGTCTCGATGTGAGCTGCGATCTGGGGCCAGGTGGGCTGCGAGGGAAAGGACACGCGGCGAATCGCGTTCTCGAAGGAGAGCTTGACAGTGTACTGCTTCATGGCGAGGTGAGTGAGTCTATTCACGCTGCTCGCTCGCGTAGCTCTTATACGCAGCGCTATTCACGAGGAGTAGAGAGCTGTGCGCGCGAAGTAGGGGTGCGGGCCAGGCAAGGCACTCCAGCGCCCACCGACCTCCTCGTGTTGACACCGCATGGACAGAAAGATCCTTCGTCTGCGTGACAGGCGTCTCCAACGAACTTCTTTGGGAACACCGCCGACCGAATTCTTGTATTTTGTCAATGTGCCCGCAGTGCCTACCCCGTCATTCGTTGGGTCCAATGGTCTTCCGCTGTGTCCGCAGCAGCAGGTATGCCGTTACAACACCCAGAGACAATACGATGAGAGCCCATGGCTGTGCTTGCGAATAACCCAGGCTCCTGTACAGTCATCTACCGGTCCTTGGGACAGTACCGGTCCTTGGGACACCGGGCTTTCCCGGGCCTATTCTGAAGATATTGGCCTCGGAGTTTTGGCATATTGAATCTAGTGTACTGTATTTACATTGTACATGATACTCAGACAAGATCCCTGAGATTGTTGTTCTGTAATTCTCGAGACAATGTGTTTTCATCACACTGTCCCATCTTCATTTGGGACATCAGCTTGCAGTCAGAAACATATGAATATTATTGCACATTTGTTCATGTTCTATGCATGCCCATCAAGTTCACATATTTGTTTACACAGATGATGCGCAGTTGTGCACAGAGTTGAATAAGAGCTGCGTCGCGACACGAGCAGAGGCTGATCTGATCTCGGGCATCTTGTCACGTCACATTGCCTGATTAGGAGTGCACTAGCGCGTCGACCTCAGTCTGCTACGGGTGGAATATTGTAACAGTGACCTCCTTCACAACCACTTCTCCAACTCATGATGGTTGGCCGCACACTCTCGGACACGAAGAAAATGCAAAATGGGCGTGAATTACAGGAGAAGTGGATGGACGAGGCTGTCCAGAGGTATCTCATTGACAAAGAGAAGCCAGACACAGACAGTACGAAGAAAGGCCTTCGGACAATATGTGCTGAGGTCGAGGCTGAATGCTTTGCAAAAACGAAGGAGCTTATCAAGCTTAGCAAGACAACACTGGACAGATGAGTCAAAGGAGGGCGCAGCCTCAATGATTTCAACGCGGACAAGGGCTGGCTTGATGTGAACGAGACGGAGGCTATTCTCTCATATGCAATCGAGTTGGCGAATCGAGGCTTCCCGCTCAGCCACAGCCGTCTCCGCGAACATGCAGAGGAGATATGTCATGCCTGGTATGGTGATGCTTTCCCTGCAAGTGGGCTGGGCAAGCAATGGTCCAACCGTTTCATCGAGAAGCATTCGAAGTGCCTGAAGCAATACTGGTCGCATGCCCTCGACAAGTCTCGTGCGCGTGCTGTAAATCCATACACGAAGGGTCAGTTCTACGACATTGTCGAAGAGGAGATTGAGGGGGGCAATAGGAAGGAGCCGATTGCCCCGGATTGCATCCATGGGACAGACGAGACAGGTATACAGTCAGGTGTGGGGACGACCGAGCGGGTTTTCGGTCCTGCAGGCAAGTCAATCCAACATCAACAACGCAGCGGAGATCGTGAGAACATCACTGTTATTGTGACCATATGCGGCGATGGGACATCACTCCTGCCCGCAGTAATCTTCAAGGGCGAGTCCTTCCAGTCAAACTGGAAGCAAGATAACCCGCTTGATGCAACATGAGTTATCATATTATTCACTTGAAGTAGGCTTACCTCAAGCCCTCTGCTGCTATATAAAGGCTCGGATACTCGAAGAAAGGATATACGAACAGCGAGATTGGAGTTGCATGGATCGAAGACTTCGACAAGCGAACAAAGACGAAAGCCGCAGGGCGTCGGTGGTTGCTCCTCGTTGATGGCCATAACTCCCATTATACTCGGGGATTCCTCGAGTATGCACGGCTCCACAATATCACCATTGTGTGCTATCCATCACACTCGACTCATATCTACCAAGGTGTCACGGAACTAGGTCGACGCGCACATGGGAAGTGAGAAGGGTCTCGCCGGGATCCACCCTGTACGGACAGTGCTGAGTGAGTGGGATACTCACCAATTGGGTGTAAAAAGGACTTGAAGTCAACTGTTACACGGACTAGGTTTTTAGAACACTAGCACTCCAAGTTAACATTACTGTTCTGTGAGTAAATACAGTGCTTACCTAGCACTCCAAGAGGACGAGATGGAGTGCTAGGACTACGAGCTACACTACTTATACCCCTGAGGTTTAGGGCAGGGCTCCTACATCAGACAGCTGTCACATGTGTGAGGTACTTACGCTATTGGCTATCTACCGATGATGTGAGATGACGTGATCTACCATAACTCCGGTCTCGGGATATGAGTCAACGAGTCATGTGCTACAAGAGAAACCCTAGTATGTGGTTACGTCACATGACTAGTCAGAATGCCGTTCCAGGCGAAGTCTTTATCGAGCGTATAGTACAAGTCCATTGTAAAGTGAAATAGAATAGTAAAAATATAGGGAAAAATAGGGCCTGGTCGTGCCTACCACGACACAAGGCCTAGACGTTGTCATTTTTAGTGTTTTGAAGCGTTGCTGGACCAAGAAACACGACACATATGAGAGACGTACCGGCCAGAAGGCTTCGAAGTCAAACTTCCTTGCAATCTATGCAGCAGCACATACACAAGCTCTAAGCACGGCAAACATCTTGTCAGCATTCCGAAAGACGGGTATAATCCCTGTGGACCGGAGTGTCATCACTGAAGATGCAATGGCACCGAGTCTCGAGACCGCGATCAATGGCGCCCTCCCTTTCACGCCAAGCTCTTCAGTGCAAGCAGTCACCAAACGCCTTCTGTGGCATGTTCGGGCACACAACACTCCGGGCCCTGAGGGCTCCGAAGACATCCCCGAGGAGCCGCAGGCTGGCCCTTCTGGCTTTACAGGGTCATACAATGATCAGCCACGAACCCCAAGTCCCACTTCATCAGACATCGCTTTGCGAGACCTCGCAAGCATGCCCTTCGCATATTTGACACACAACTCACCTCTACGATCCACTCATCAGCCTCCGAGCCACGATAAGTTTCTGATCTCGCCCTTGAGGAAGCGCCGCTATGCAGACTTTCTAGCTGAGGAACCATGCACCGAGCGCGAGCATGAGCTGCAAGACATGCTCCGAGACTCTGAGGCACGAAATGAGGACATGAAAGCTCGCATGACAGGGATGCAAGCAACAGCAGTCCTGTCCGAGATGTACCTCCTTCAGGCACGCTCGCAGCTTCAGGGCCAAGAGGCTGAGGCAGCGAAGAAGAAGTCGACCTGGATCTTCACAGATGGGCAGCCTCGCTTGCTGACCAGTGACGATGTCTTCGCTGCAGTACAAGAACATGAGGATGCAGCAGAACAGAAGGGAGCTGAGAAGGCGGCTCAGAGGGTGAAAAGGACAGCTCAGCGAGCTGCTGTTGCACAGTGGAAGATCACAGAGGAGAGGAGGAAGGCGAGGAACATCGCACGGCGTGAGGTGTACAGTGCAGCAGTCAAGGCATGGGAAGTCGGACGTGACAAGGCCAAGGCAGAGAAGCAGCAGAGCAAGGTGAAGAAGCCCAAGCTTGCTGGGATTGAGAAACCGATTCCTAGGCTGAAGAAAGTGACGCAGGACAGTGAGGAGGAGGAGGAGGAGGAGGAGGAGGAGGAGGAGGCGGGAGACGAGGACAGTGATTCCTAGTCTGTGTCAATATCCCTATCAAACACTGGCCAATGCCCTTAGTCGGAGTTACATAAGCACTTGATCTCCGAAAACGCGCGTACAATCTTGCCCTCACGTCGAGTCGAGCGCGTCGAGCGCGCTGCACGACTCGTCTATCCTGTCTCTGGTGTTCACATCGCATGTACTGTACCATTCCTTAATCAATGCCAACCCCCAATGTTACTGGGGGTTCTACACACTCGTTCACCTCGTTCAGCTCCCCCGGCGGGATTGCCTTTTGCCGTGACATTGCCTCGAAAAGTCTGCCGTGGAAACCCCATGACTATCAGCTTGAAGGGGCATGCAAGGCCCTCGATGGATCCGACGTGCTCGCCATTACACCTACTGGCTCGGGAAAAACAGGTTTCCTGCTGGTGTACATGCATGTTGCCCAGGCCATTGCGAAGGACCCGGAGATGTGTCCAAAGGATCTGAGGAGTCGTATCACGGCAGACCCCTGCATGGTCGTGGTTTGCCCCACAAAAGCTCTCGAATATGACATGGTGCGTCCTGCTAGATTTCAAATAGCCACGAGGCTCACTGTCTATATAGGAGGTGACATACACGGCCACTGGTCTTGGTGCCCTGGTCATCAATGCAGATACCAAGCAATCCGCACAGGAAAATGGGGTAGATATATGGCAGAAGGCGCGCTCGGGTGTGGCCGTCATCCTTCTCTCACCCGAGCAACTCTCAAGCCCAGAGTTATGATGCCTCATGAAGGACAAAACATTTGCCCGCCGTCTCATGGCCCTCAACACAGACAAAGTTCACCTACTCTGTACCTGGGGAGCAAAATTTCATACCTCGTTCACGCGAATCGGACACATACGCGCCCACTTTGCGCGCTCTCCAGTCGTCATCGCCCTTACCACGACAGTATGTGCAGGCGAACAAATGGAAGCAATCTGCAAATACCTTGGCTTCCACGACGGCCAGTACCACCTCATACATCGCTCCAATGCGCAATACAACATCCGTTGGCTGTTCTGGACCAGCCGCTCGGGCTTGTATGCCTACAGGTTCCCTGACCTCGATTGGGTTCTGAATACAGACACCCCGCGCCAAGTCGTTGTTTTCTGCCAGACCATTGCACTAACCCACCGTGTTTTCACGTACCTCTGGGTCAAGGCAGCCGGCTTAGCTGATCGCCGGGAATGCATTCGCGCCTTCATGTCGCTCACAAGTGCATCATACAACCGGAAGACAATTGAGTTCCTACGCAATACCACCGACAACGGGCTTCGCGTGACGGTTGGTACTGATACTATGGCATTCGGGCTTGATGCTAGGGGAACAACGGACATTGTGTCTTTCGGACATATACCCAGTGACACAAACCTCATGCTACAGCGTGCTGGATGCATCCGTGATGGGCGGTTATGTGACGGGCATGCAATCGTGTACCTCCCTCGCAAAGTGGCCGAAATTGCGGCGATCACACTTCGGACGGGTGCAACATCGCACGCGAGCCGCGCGCGCAAACGTACGGATAACTCCAACGACGCAAACACAAAGGAGTCTCATAACATTGACCTGCTCATGGCGCGTGTGATTCTTGCTGCTTGCAAGGTCAACGCGTTGAACACGATATACGACAATCCGCAAACCGATGCACCATGTACTTGCGACACTTGTGCCACTCGACCTCCGGCGTCTCGGCCAGTACCCTGCAACTGTAGCGGGTGTTCACCAGAGCCAGACACAACGATTTCCGAGGGCACAGGCCAAGCAGGTGCGGGAGAGACGGAAGCTACCAGCGAGGAGGGAGGGGCCAAAGTCGAGGCAGATGAAGAGGCTCAGGAGTCAGGTCATGCGAAGGCACTGGATACACAGTCAGGTACTGTTGCAGGTGTTGCGCCAGCGAAATCCAAGAAAGGTGCCCTGAAAATCACCAAGAAAATGTGCGAACATGGCCTTGCCCGTCTCAAAACCTTCCACTATGAGGTTTGGGATGCCGTCGTTGATGCATACCCGCATCTTTTGCTTGACGAGATGGTACTGCCTGATTGTCTTCTTGACAGGCTATTCGACAGGCTATCTGACCTAGGCACCGACTCTTCAGTACTCAGGGCACTCCTCGACGAAGATTCCGATGCACGTTATGTACATCAGTACTTGGACAAATTGTTCAAGTTGCTGACGACTCTTCATGGCGAGTTCAAACACATGGCTGAGGAGACACGACAAGTCGCGAACGAGAAGCGCAGGGCAACCATCAAAGCGAGGAAACTGGCTAGTCTTGCTTACCAAGACAAGGTCTTGTCGCAAACTGAGCTAGTTGTGCACAGTGCGGGGCACATTCGGATTCCGGGGGGAAAGTCAAACACATGGTAAGCATATTATATCCAAAACCCTATACATACGGCTCTCCTGACATGCTCCCGTTTACTCTCGTAGGCTCTCCTCCGCCGCCAACAAGCAATCTACGTTGGTTGGCCCCAGCTCCAACGTGTCAATGACCAACTCACCATCGACCATGGAGATGGAGGCTAGTGCACGCTGAGGCCGTCTACGTGAACGCAGAGATGATCCATCCTCAGGCTGACCTATATCTTCGTCGGCATATTCCTCGCCCTCATCACTCTCCTCTAATGCGTGGCCATGTAGTGTGTCCGAGTCGTCTTCGTCAATATCACTGGTAGAATGTTTGTCATTTTCGGGTATATCATCCATGTCAGCAGGGACACGGAGGCTTCACATGAACATCGACTCGGTGATCCACTTCTTGAGCTTGCCGTCACGTAGTCTCTCGTAGCCACGGCGGAATTCGTCTACAACTCGTGCAGGGCCAGGATGCTGTCGCCCAGGGCGGCACAAATGAAGCTCGCTCTCGCGATATAGTTGTGCTAGCGTCTTGAATTCAGGCTGCAGATGCGGCGCACTATGGCGACCTGAACGTCACTGAAGGCCTACACCCTGCTTGAGACTGTTGAGCAACTCGCCAAAGTGGTGTAGGTTCTGGGAGACTATGTTGCGGACAAACCGCTCACCATACTCGGCTCCCTTCCGCTGTACGACGGCCTCCAACAATCAGTTGAAGTGCTCTTGCATGAGGTCACCAGGCTGGAATGATCTGGGCTGACCAGTGAGATGAACTACAAGGCTGCCAAGTATCGCGTGACAAAGAGCGGGAGTGCTCTCAAGTTCTAGGTTGGTGATCATCTCGAGGAGGTATGTCGTGTATTTGGTATGTGATGAGCCGGCAAATGTGAAGACCATGAGCTAGGAACAGAACATGCTCAGTTTCTTATTCTCGCAGTAGCATGAGACAAACTCACCTTCAGAACTTCATATACCCGCCCTACATTCCCTTCAGCTGTGGCATACACGAACTTGCACAAGTTAATCGCATCCCGCATGAATGCAATTGACTGTGCCAGGACATGATCACCAACAGCCTGAGGCAGACTTGGAGCCTCTGACTCGGAGGCCGCAGAGCGAGGATCTGACTCAGTCTCAGAAGAGCCCAGGCCAGTTGCAGCCATAGATGGAGTGTAAGGGCGACCAAGTGGAATGGTATCTTCCCAGGATGAGAGTCAATCTGTCGCGGTAGAATGGGATGTTGGTGTAACCCCTGGTTGTGACTCGGAGGTGCTCCGATCATGGCTCGACCGCGCGTGCATCGCCCGTTCGTACCCGCGGTTTGTTGCATATGCACGGTAGAGCCTACCGGCGATATCCTGCAGGTCCTGGAATGTAGGAAGCCGGTCGGCCTTGTGCAGCTCTGTGAAGTGAGCGCACAGATCATCGGTGTTGTAGTGGACCCTAAGCAATGTTACTCAGGTGCTCATGGAGCTGTAAAGCTATGTTTGCACTCACCGGTAACAATCAAGCACGCAGGCATTGAGCACTGTGAGCAAGATCTCCATACCCTCCTTGTAGTCAACCTTGCTGAGGTTTGGTGGTGTACTTTGCCCCATTTTGCACGTGCTATGGCCCAGGGTGGACTCGTCCTTGCTAAGGTGAGGCCCCCAGTGAGTCGTGAAGATTCGACCAAGCTCCGTCCAGCCCGTATGCCAGAGGGCTAAGATGGGTTCAATGATATCCAGACTCTCAACGGCATTGTCGTCGAGAAGGGTGGCAAGGAGATTCTTCAGCTGGATGATCTTTTCGTAGGTCAGGCCATCTCCACCAATGAGGATAAGGTGTGGGTTCTGAGCGAGCATCTGCCCAATCTGACAGAGGAAATCAAGGAGTGCTGCCTTGAGCTCAGTCGTGACAGTCTCCTTCTTCCCACTACTTGTGAGTGAGTGGAGCTTCGACTTATCAATTGGAACCTGTTGCTTTGCAGCAATGGTACGGAAGAGTGTGGAGACCTCGGCCTGATAGCCCTTGAGCTCAGGGATATGCTCAACAAGGATACAGAGGAAGTGGAGAGCACCAACAAGTTCGCAGTGCTTGATATCAATGAAGCCGAACAACTGCTCCACCATCAGGTCCCGCCGCTTGTTTTCGGCTAGCAGGCAATGCTTCTCTGCGAGGTCAAACACAGTGATATCGCAGCCAGCTGGGCCTTCAACATACGTAGCCGCAAGACCACAGTTGAGATGACTCTGTTCGCCGCCAAGACGAACATCGCGCAGCAGATGGTAGTTCTGTACATTGTCCAACAAAAGTGTACTTGCCATTGCAGGATTGCTCCCATGCTCCAAAACTGCGCGTGCTTCCTCAGCAGCCAGCTTCTCGAGGTACGTGTAGATGGTGTTGTACGCAGGCATGGTGCCAATGCGTGAGCCGTAGTGGATGAGATTGACCGGGGCTGAGAGTGCGAAGTATAAAATGCCAGTGGCGAGAGGAAGGAGGTTGGCCTGATTTGTACGTGAGAAGTTGAGTGACATGAGCGCATGGAGAGCAACCTGGGAGAATCTGTACATTAGTGACATCATTACCCTATCAAGACCTATCAAATACTGGGTTACCACTTGCGGAGGTCGGTATTTCCGACTTTGGTCCACTGCTTCATCTCCGCCTCGTGCTGAGTCCGTGCTTTCAGGAGGGGACGATTGACATGGAGTATGATGTTCGGCAATAGCAAGGAAATACGCCCACATAAGACCCTGATGCTTCCTCACCACCTCTTCAACATGTGTTACTGTGTTTGCTCCGATGTCCTGCCAAGTGAGATTACTTGACGATGATGTCCTAGTACCGCTATCTGAAGGTTGCGGTGCCTGTCCACGCTTTGACCGCATAGCGTGTAAACCGTTCTCGGCCTTGACAGCATCTTCTGCTTCGGAGGTGAGTTTACGGAGGATATTCTGTGCCACCCAGCTAGTCAGCCCCGAGCGTACTGATTTGATGTCCTCCCAGCTTGTCATAGTTGAAAACATGTGCTGGTTCTCATGTTCTAGGCCATGACATAGCCTCCGACCGTATGGGTGATGGAGCATGGTATCGACGAGCATTGCTGGTGTGCATGTCGCCCTCGGATCACTCTGAAGAAAGTGCCGGACACAGTTTGTATGGCGCTCAGAGGTGCCGTGTACTTCCTGACCAGTCTCGTCTTTGTAGCGGAAGACATGGTATAGGAAGTCAGACAATGACCAGGCAGCTTCATCAAGAATAGCGGAGAGGCATATATCCAGCTTCTCCGTGATGGTCAGCGCTTTCCGTTGTTTCTTGACAGGCTGACCGATCCTCCGGGTAGAGGGGCTGAGTGGTGTGCAGTGAGTAGGTTCATTGGCTCCCATATTTTCCTCATTTTCTGTATCAAGAGTACGTTTGTTGCCTCTCAGTGGGGTTGATGGCGTCTGGACAGAGTAGTAGTATGCCGTACTACTAGTACCCGGGTATACAGGTGGCGGTAGGGCTTCTTGAGAGCTCAGTAAGTACACTTCTGAGAATCTGAGCACATGAGATTCTCCTACCATTGGTATACTGGACGAATTGTCCCGATGGCAAGGCATGCGGAGTCAGACTTGAAGTGTATGAAGGCGGCGGAGAACAGTAGGAGTACCAGGCTTGTCCCGGCATCATTGGCGGTGGAGTAGAGTAGTATGGTGGGTTGTCATTCTGATACATCGGATGGTTTTCCATGGTCTGGTAAAGGGTGCTGTGCTTGCAGTGACTCATGCAACAACACTTGGTCACTCGTACTCAACGAAAGTTCGATTATATCTCGATAGATCTGATTTCAGCCACCGGCACTCCTTCGGCAGCCACCGGCATCTGTCGGCGATCACAGAACACGTAGCGAAGGGGGTTGGCCAGTGTGGAGGGCGCGTTTTGAAGCAGACTGATATACAACCATCCTCCTCCCTCCCAAAAAGGTCGTATTTCCAGTCTGCCTAGGGGAGACTAACCGTTCCCGGGCACAAACACCAGATCAAAGTACATAGCACCTGAGCTACGATTGTATACTACATGTCTATGACTATACACCTTCTATCGTGTGCCTACGACATAGAATTGCCAAGGATCTCTGTCAAAATCCGTTATCAGTGCTCTGACCGGTCGTTGGGACGTGTCACATCACGCATACACCTGCCTAATTGGGTTGATCTCTATCTAATCATTGATCGCGGAATCACCTAGTCTCCCCTAGGCAGACTGGAAATACGACCTTTTTGGGAGGGAGGAGGATGGTTGTATATCAGTCTGCTTCAAAACGCGCCCTCCACACTGGCCAACCCCCTTCGCTACGTGTTCTGTGATCGCCGACAGATGCCGGTGGCTGCCGAAGGAGTGCCGGTGGCTGAAATCAGATCTATCGAGATATAATCGAACTTTCGTTGAGTACGAGTGACCAAGTGTTGTTGCATGAGTCACTGCAAGCACAGCACCCTTTACCAGACCATGGAAAACCATCCGATGTATCAGAATGACAACCCACCATACTACTCTACTCCACCGCCAATGATGCCGGGACAAGCCTGGTACTCCTACTGTTCTCCGCCGCCTTCATACACTTCAAGTCTGACTCCGCATGCCTTGCCATCGGGACAATTCGTCCAGTATACCAATGGTAGGAGAATCTCATGTGCTCAGATTCTCAGAAGTGTACTTACTGAGCTCTCAAGAAGCCCTACCGCCACCTGTATACCCGGGTACTAGTAGTACGGCATACTACTACTCTGTCCAGACGCCATCAACCCCACTGAGAGGCAACAAACGTACTCTTGATACAGAAAATGAGGAAAATATGGGAGCCAATGAACCTACTCACTGCACACCACTCAGCCCCTCTACCCGGAGGATCGGTCAGCCTGTCAAGAAACAACGGAAAGCGCTGACCATCACGGAGAAGCTGGATATATGCCTCTCCGCTATTCTTGATGAAGCTGCCTGGTCATTGTCTGACTTCCTATACCATGTCTTCCGCTACAAAGACGAGACTGGTCAGGAAGTACACGGCACCTCTGAGCGCCATACAAACTGTGTCCGGCACTTTCTTCAGAGTGATCCGAGGGCGACATGCACACCAGCAATGCTCGTCGATACCATGCTCCATCACCCATACGGTCGGAGGCTATGTCATGGCCTAGAACATGAGAACCAGCACATGTTTTCAACTATGACAAGCTGGGAGGACATCAAATCAGTACGCTCGGGGCTGACTAGCTGGGTGGCACAGAATATCCTCCGTAAACTCACCTCCGAAGCAGAAGATGCTGTCAAGGCCGAGAACGGTTTACACGCTATGCGGTCAAAGCGTGGACAGGCACCGCAACCTTCAGATAGCGGTACTAGGACATCATCGTCAAGTAATCTCACTTGGCAGGACATCGGAGCAAACACAGTAACACATGTTGAAGAGGTGGTGAGGAAGCATCAGGGTCTTATGTGGGCGTATTTCCTTGCTATTGCCGAACATCATACTCCATGTCAATCGTCCCCTCCTGAAAGCACGGACTCAGCACGAGGCGGAGATGAAGCAGTGGACCAAAGTCGGAAATACCGACCTCCGCAAGTGGTAACCCAGTATTTGATAGGTCTTGATAGGGTAATGATGTCACTAATGTACAGATTCTCCCAGGTTGCTCTCCATGCGCTCATGTCACTCAACTTCTCACGTACAAATCAGGCCAACCTCCTTCCTCTCGCCACTGGCATTTTATACTTCGCACTCTCAGCCCCGGTCAATCTCATCCACTACGGCTCACGCATTGGCACCATGCCTGCGTACAACACCATCTACACGTACCTCGAGAAGCTGGCTGCTGAGGAAGCACGCGCAGTTTTGGAGCATGGGAGCAATCCTGCAATGGCAAGTACACTTTTGTTGGACAATGTACAGAACTACCATCTGCTGCGCGATGTTCGTCTTGGCGGCGAACAGAGTCATCTCAACTGTGGTCTTGCGGCTACGTATGTTGAAGGCCCAGCTGGCTGCGATATCACTGTGTTTGACCTCGCAGAGAAGCATTGCCTGCTAGCCGAAAACAAGCGGCGGGACCTGATGGTGGAGCAGTTGTTCGGCTTCATTGATATCAAGCACTGCGAACTTGTTGGTGCTCTCCACTTCCTCTGTATCCTTGTTGAGCATATCCCTGAGCTCAAGGGCTATCAGGCCGAGGTCTCCACACTCTTCCGTACCATTGCTGCAAAGCAACAGGTTCCAATTGATAAGTCGAAGCTCCACTCACTCACAAGTAGTGGGAAGAAGGAGACTGTCACGACTGAGCTCAAGGCAGCACTCCTTGATTTCCTCTGTCAGATTGGGCAGATGCTCGCTCAGAACCCACACCTTATCCTCATTGGTGGAGATGGCCTGACCTACGAAAAGATCATCCAGCTGAAGAATCTCCTTGCCACCCTTCTCGACGACAATGCCGTTGAGAGTCTGGATATCATTGAACCCATCTTAGCCCTCTGGCATACGGGCTGGACGGAGCTTGGTCGAATCTTCACGACTCACTGGGGGCCTCACCTTAGCAAGGACGAGTCCACCCTGGGCCATAGCACGTGCAAAATGGGGCAAAGTACACCACCAAACCTCAGCAAGGTTGACTACAAGGAGGGTATGGAGATCTTGCTCACAGTGCTCAATGCCTGCGTGCTTGATTGTTACCGGTGAGTGCAAACATAGCTTTACAGCTCCATGAGCACCTGAGTAACATTGCTTAGGGTCCACTACAACACCGATGATCTGTGCGCTCACTTCACAGAGCTGCACAAGGCCGACCGGCTTCCTACATTCCAGGACCTGCAGGATATCGCCGGTAGGCTCTACCGTGCATATGCAACAAACCGCGGGTACGAACGGGCGATGCACGCGCGGTCGAGCCATGATCGGAGCACCTCCGAGTCACAACCAGGGGTTACACCAACATCCCATTCTACCGCGACAGATTGACTCTCATCCTGGGAAGATACCATTCCACTTGGTCGCCCTTACACTCCATCTATGGCTGCAACTGGCCTGGGCTCTTCTGAGACTGAGTCAGATCCTCGCTCTGCGGCCTCCGAGTCAGAGGCTCCAAGTCTGCCTCAGGCTGTTGGTGATCATGTCCTGGCACAGTCAATTGCATTCATGCGGGATGCGATTAACTTGTGCAAGTTCGTGTATGCCACAGCTGAAGGGAATGTAGGGCGGGTATATGAAGTTCTGAAGGTGAGTTTGTCTCATGCTACTGCGAGAATAAGAAACTGAGCATGTTCTGTTCCTAGCTCATGGTCTTCACATTTGCCGGCTCATCACATACCAAATACACGACATACCTCCTCGAGATGATCACCAACCTAGAACTTGAGAGCACTCCCGCTCTTTGTCACGCGATACTTGGCAGCCTTGTAGTTCATCTCACTGGTCAGCCCAGATCATTCCAGCCTGGTGACCTCATGCAAGAGCACTTCAACTGATTGTTGGAGGCCGTCGTACAGCGGAAGGGAGCCGAGTATGGTGAGCGGTTTGTCCGCAACATAGTCTCCCAGAACCTACACCACTTTGGCGAGTTGCTCAACAGTCTCAAGCAGGGTGTAGGCCTTCAGTGACGTTCAGGTCGCCATAGTGCGCCGCATCTGCAGCCTGAATTCAAGACGCTAGCACAACTATATCGCGAGAGCGAGCTTCATTTGTGCCGCCCTGGGCGACAGCATCCTGGCCCTGCACGAGTTGTAGACGAATTCCGCCGTGGCTACGAGAGACTACGTGACGGCAAGCTCAAGAAGTGGATCACCGAGTCGATGTTCATGTGAAGCCTCCGTGTCCCTGCTGACATGGATGATATACCCGAAAATGACAAACATTCTACCAGTGATATTGACGAAGACGACTCGGACACACTACATGGCCACGCATTAGAGGAGAGTGATGAGGGCGAGGAATATGCCGACGAAGATATAGGTCAGCCTGAGGATGGATCATCTCTGCGTTCACGTAGACGGCCTCAGCGTGCACTAGCCTCCATCTCCATGGTCGATGGTGAGTTGGTCATTGACACGTTGGAGCTGGGGCCAACCAACGTAGATTGCTTGTTGGCGGCGGAGGAGAGCCTACGAGAGTAAACGGGAGCATGTCAGGAGAGCCGTATGTATAGGGTTTTGGATATAATATGCTTACCATGTGTTTGACTTTCCCCCCGGAATCCGAATGTGCCCCGCACTGTGCACAACTAGCTCAGTTTGCGACAAGACCTTGTCTTGGTAAGCAAGACTAGCCAGTTTCCTCGCTTTGATGGTTGCCCTGCGCTTCTCGTTCGCGACTTGTCGTGTCTCCTCAGCCATGTGTTTGAACTCGCCATGAAGAGTCGTCAGCAACTTGAACAATTTGTCCAAGTACTGATGTACATAACGTGCATCGGAATCTTCGTCGAGGAGTGCCCTGAGTACTGAAGAGTCGGTGCCTAGGTCAGATAGCCTGTCGAATAGCCTGTCAAGAAGACAATCAGGCAGTACCATCTCGTCAAGCAAAAGATGCGGGTATGCATCAACGACGGCATCCCAAACCTCATAGTGGAAGGTTTTGAGACGGGCAAGGCCATGTTCGCACATTTTCTTGGTGATTTTCAGGGCACCTTTCTTGGATTTCGCTGGCGCAACACCTGCAACAGTACCTGACTGTGTATCCAGTGCCTTCGCATGACCTGACTCCTGAGCCTCTTCATCTGCCTCGACTTTGGCCCCTCCCTCCTCGCTGGTAGCTTCCGTCTCTCCCGCACCTGCTTGGCCTGTGCCCTCGGAAATCGTTGTGTCTGGCTCTGGTGAACACCCGCTACAGTTGCAGGGTACTGGCCGAGACGCCGGAGGTCGAGTGGCACAAGTGTCGCAAGTACATGGTGCATCGGTTTGCGGATTGTCGTATATCGTGTTCAACGCGTTGACCTTGCAAGCAGCAAGAATCACACGCGCCATGAGCAGGTCAATGTTATGAGACTCCTTTGTGTTTGCGTCGTTGGAGTTATCCGTACGTTTGCGCGCGCGGCTCGCGTGCGATGTTGCACCCGTCCGAAGTGTGATCGCCGCAATTTCGGCCACTTTGCGAGGGAGGTACACGATTGCATGCCCGTCACATAACCGCCCATCACGGATGCATCCAGCACGCTGTAGCATGAGGTTTGTGTCACTGGGTATATGTCCGAAAGACACAATGTCCGTTGTTCCCCTAGCATCAAGCCCGAATGCCATAGTATCAGTACCAACCGTCACGCGAAGCCCGTTGTCGGTGGTATTGCGTAGGAACTCAATTGTCTTCCGGTTGTATGATGCACTTGTGAGCGACATGAAGGCGCGAATGCATTCCCGGCGATCAGCTAAGCCGGCTGCCTTGACCCAGAGGTACGTGAAAACACGGTGGGTTAGTGCAATGGTCTGGCAGAAAACAACGACTTGGCGCGGGGTGTCTGTATTCAGAACCCAATCGAGGTCAGGGAACCTGTAGGCATACAAGCCCGAGCGGCTGGTCCAGAACAGCCAACGGATGTCGTATTGCGCATTGGAGCGATGTATGAGGTGGTACTGGCCGTCGTGGAAGCCAAGGTATTTGCAGATTGCTTCCATTTGTTCGCCTGCACATACTGTCGTGGTAAGGGCGATGACGACTGGAGAGCGCGCAAAGTGGGCGCGTATGTGTCCGATTCGCGTGAACGAGGTATGAAATTTTGCTCCCCAGGTACAGAGTAGGTGAACTTTGTCTGTGTTGAGGGCCATGAGACGGCGGGCAAATGTTTTGTCCTTCATGAGGCATCGTAACTCTGGGCTTGAGAGTTGCTCGGGTGAGAGAAGGATGACGGCCACACCCGAGCGCGCCTTCTGCCATATATCTACCCCATTTTCCTGTGCGGATTGCTTGGTATCTGCATTGATGACCAGGGCACCAAGACCAGTGGCCGTGTATGTCACCTCCTATATAGACAGTGAGCCTCGTGGCTATTTGAAATCTAGCAGGACGCACCATGTCATATTCGAGAGCTTTTGTGGGGCAAACCACGACCATGCAGGGGTCCGCCGTGATACGACTCCTCAGATCCTTTGGACACATCTCCGGGTCCTTCGCAATGGCCTGGGCAACATGCATGTACACCAGCAGGAAACCTGTTTTTCCCGAGCCAGTAGGTGTAATGGCGAGCACGTCGGATCCATCGAGGGCCTTGCATGCCCCTTCAAGCTGATAGTCATGGGGTTTCCACGGCAGACTTTTCGAGGCAATGTCACGGCAAAAGGCAATCCCGCCGGGGGAGCTGAACGAGGTGAACGAGTGTGTAGAACCCCCAGTAACATTGGGGGTTGGCATTGATTAAGGAATGGTACAGTACATGCGATGTGAACACCAGAGACAGGATAGACGAGTCGTGCAGCGCACTCGACTCGACGTGAGGGCAAGATTGTACGCGCGTTTTCGGAGATCAAGTGCTTATGTAACTCCGACTAAGGGCATTGGCCAGTGTTCAATAGGGATATTGAAACAGACTAGGGAATGGTATGTCCGAGGCCGAACAAGATTTGGCCGTCCCAAGGACCGGTAGATGACTGTATGTGTATTCGAGAAGTGAGAGCATGCAGCTTGCCGTCATGGACAGAGACAAGGGCGCACAGCATACTAGCGATTTGTACGATAAGGAGATTGTGGGACACCAACATGCATATGATCACCATTGATACTGATTGAGAGCTGATTTGTAAAGTAGGAAAACTGCAGCGGATCGACAAGACTCAGGCTGGCAACGCGCTCGATGGCACCAGCGTCGAGTCCGTCAGACCTCGAGGCGAACCGCAGGTAAGGAGGAGTGGTTGATGGGTCGCTTTGATAATCAAGCTAGAGCAGACGATTGTTGAACAATAGAGAGCGCCTAACTAGGCAGCCGAGTTCACACACCGGTACTCCGGGTAACAGGAGTAACACATGCATCGTAGATAGAATCACATGCATCAGGATTGGTACTATACAGTAGCTTAGTCAGACGGTCTCCTACATGTATATAAGGACCCCTGTAGCATAGTACAATCCAAGTCGCTCAACAGCAACTTTGTGTGCATCAAGCCTCACAGCTCAACAACCAGGTAAGTTAGCGTCCCGCTACACTGCGTAAGGAAGCCTGCTCGTCAGGTTATGAGCCCTGAACACTGCGCGGTACTGCGCCTATATGGCTGCGTCCGCTGCGGGTCAGGTTAGCTTGCCTGGACGTCGCCCTTAAGGGCCTTGACGTCAGGGGGAGACTTTGCGCCTATATGGCTGCAGGTCGGGCACAGCCTAGCTGTCGCCATCCCAAACAATGAGTCCAGTGTGGTGTCAGCGCCGCCCCGGCAGCATAAGTCAGAGCGCTGATAATGCGTTCACAGAACCTTATCAACCAACCGCTCTACCACCACCAACCAACAGAAAATGTCGAACTCTCTGCAGAACCTCGTCCCCGTCCTCGACGGATCGAACTACCGCCGTTGGGCCGATTTGATGAAAGCATACTTGCAGTCGCAAGGTGTCTGGATTCTCATTGAGTTGCCTGACGGTTTCGATGAGCCTGTTTTGGCTACGGACGGAGCAAACCGCTCTGAAGTTCTCGATTGGATGCAGATGCAATCCAAGGCTATGGGCAGCATTCGCTTGCGCCTAAGCGTCGAGGTCTCGCAGCTTGTCAGGACCAAGACAACTGCAAAGTCAATCTGGAATACCCTGAAAGGGCTCTACGGAGGGACTAGCGCCATGGGGGCTTTTGCCTTTTTCAAGGCAGCTGTAAACATCCGTATTCCGGCCAACGAGCACCCCGGCCCTGCGATCTCAAAGATCCAGAGCAACCTCGACGAGCTCGACGGAGCCGGCCTCTCTCTGCCGCCGCAGATGAGAACCCTGATAATTCTGGGGGCCGCTCCACCTCGGTACGAGACAGCTATCCAGCTAGCTCTCAACAAAATTGAGATCAAAGATCTCACGCCGAGCAGCGCCCAGGATGCCTTAACCGCTTCCTGGGAACAGTCTAAGAACAAGGGGCAGTCGTCCGCCCAGAAGATTTCTGCTATCAAGCAGAAGAAGGGCAATCCCTCCTTCTCGCAGCAGCAGCGCCCTGAGGGCAGCAGCAGCGCGGGTAAGAAGGAGTGGAAGGACAAGGGCAAGGAGAAAGACAAGGGCTTTACTCCTAGGGGAAAGCGCGGCGGTAAAAACCGTGGTAAGCCGCATTCGCACGACGAGCATTGTTACGCGACGACTCGCGCTAACTCGACTAAGGTCGACTCTGGAGACCACTGACCTATTCCGCGAATAGTCAGTCAACCTAACCCCTAGGGCTTACCTACCTGGGCCTAGCGAGTTACACGAAGGAAACCCTGTCCTTCGATGAGAGTGACGATGGATACCTGGGAGCGCAATGCTACCACCAGGATCGAGCGAGCTTGAGTCTGGTGTCGGCTAACTCAGAGGCTTCACTGCAGGGGATGCGAGTGAAGGTTGAGTATAGATTAAACCAGGTCGAAGTTGGGACTTCGACCATCTACAGACTGCAGTATATATACAAGAGAGGTTCAGGGCAAGCCTCTACGATTCAGGGCAGGGTCACCGAGGTTGAGCTCGGTGTGGGGCCAATGGGAGAAACACAGGAGAAAGGTCGGAGGAACCCTAAGGGTCATGGGAGTGGGGATGAGTCAGAGTCCGGAGGAATGAGTCATGGGAAGAGTGAGGGATATAGTGGAGAGCCAATGGGAAGCGTCCTCGGTGTGAGTACCACACCAGTCCCTATCTAAGTATAGTACAGGCTCGAGTCATGAAGGGGAATGACCTAGCCTTGGGAGTCATGAGAACAAAGAGGTGCGGAGCCGGGCCGAGGGATCGGGCCGGGCTCCAGTCATGTGGGACGCGATGGCGGCAAGGGGAAGGGAACCGGTCCGAGAGAGTGGTAGGGTTAGGTGTATGTCACGTGTTCCAGGATGCAGTAGCGCGCATCCTGACATTCGTAACATCAGCTCCCTCCTATGGTCGACGACCTCGACGACCTAGCTCCCTCCTCGTGTGGGTTCTCGGTGGTGCCGGTTCGTGCACTGCTTCTTGCGGTGGGGATGGAATCGTTGTCGGATCCTTCGGGGGTCGGGGGAGAGGATACGGACTCGTCCGGGGAGACTAAGGTGGGCGTCGGGGAGGTTGCGAGTAACTGGAGTGGGAAGTACTCGACGTTCCCGATGTGCTCGTACGCGGGGGTTTGTCGTTCTAGACGATTGCTGGACCGGTCTGTTCCTGGCTGACGGGGATCGAAGGATAGTTGGTCTCCTTCCAACTGTTTGCGGAATGGGTCGCGCCGAGCCTCGTGTCCTTCGGTACGAACACAATATCTGCAGTGAGGGCACCAGGAGAAGGTGGGATCGTGATGGGTGTGCTGCCTTCGAGGGAGTGTATCCCAGGATGGTGTCGATGGTTCGGGGAATGATGTAGGGGATCGTTGGCCATCGAGGTACTGGGTGAGGAAGTCCCGGAGAGCAGTAAGGAACGAAAGGAGGGACGATGAGGGCATCTGGTTGGGAGGGACGATCGTTCCTTGTTCCCTTTATCTCTACAGGAGATAACCTCGTGTCGTTCTTCTCGAGTTCTTCTGTTTCCGTGTGCGAGGATGGGGAGTCATCGTGGAGTGCAGGGGGAATCTTTTGCGAATCATGGGTCTTTGATTCGAAAACGAGTTGACCTATGACCTCCCGTGCTTGTTCCGTGTCGGCGACGGCCTCATCTCGGTTCCGAACAGTCTCCGATGGTTTTTCGATCAAATCGAAAGTGGCTCGTGCCGTCCCGAGTTTGTCCGTGGTCTTCAGACCAACCGTAAAATTCGCCCCTTTCGTACAGTCATGGTCCACCATGACATCACTAGGGACCGATCGGTCCGTACCGGGCGGTGGGGGTTCCGTGTGGGGTTTCGTTTGCTGATAAGGCGTCCCGCTTTCCTTGTCTCGGGAGATGAACGCGGCCCTGTCCGGCCAACGTGAAACTCGTTGTTCGGCCGCCGTGGTTTCCGTAATGCCAAGAGGTTCGGCGGACGGTAGGTCGAAGAGATTGGGAGGGATCCTTTCCTCCAACGTCTTCTCCTTGTCCTTGACCTGCGCGGGTTCCGTGGCCGTGGTGACTGGAGTCGACGGGGTGTTACCGTGGTGGCGAGACGTCTCCTCGTCCTTGGGTGGCGACTCGATGTGCGAGTAGACGGTGAAGAGGTCGCTCCCCATGAACGAGGAGAGCTTCTCGTCCTCTTCTGAGAAGGTCCGTTCGAGGAGCTTCTCCAGATCTTCTTCTTCATCATCACTCGGGTCGAGTGAGAGCGGTGGTGGTGGTGGATCCTCCAGATCCTCCGCAGGTTCTGGGGATTGTTGTAGGACTACAGTATGAGGAATCCTTGGTGGCAGATCATCCTGATCTGGCACTTCCTCAACTGTTGCACAGGGAGCTTCCTTCTCCCGTGCCAGCGTCTTGGGCAAAGGTGTTGGCCAAGACGGTTCTTCCTTCAGATCAGAGATGGTCCTCTGGCGGAGCATCTCCTGATCTCGCTCTTTGTTGGGGTTGGGGTTGATTGGTGGTGGTGGATCTTCCCGATCCACCACGGGTTCTTGGGGTTGTTCTGGGGTTACAGTACAAGGAGTCCTTAGTGACAGATCGTCCTGATCTGTCACCTCCTTTACTGTCGCATGGGTGATGGTCTTCTCTGATGTCGACGCCTTGGGCAAAGGCGTTGGCCGGAATGGTCCTTGGGGTGGCGTCGACCCCCGTGCCCTTAGCTCCCTCCTAACGGTCGTCGCCCCCGACGACTTAGCTCCTCGGGGGGGTCTCGGGTTCTGGTAAATGGGAGATGGTGAACGTCGAAGACGTTCCAGCATGCCCCTCCAGCTCGGTGGGGGTGATTCGGTACGGAGTTGGGTAGTTGAGAGGTTCGCTTCGCCCAAAAAAATTTTCGGGGGTGGTGATGGATCTTCCTGATCCACCACGGGTTCAGGGAGTGGGGTGGGGGTTGCGATACGATAAGTTCTTGACGACAGTCGCTCTTGGTTAGCTCCCTCCTCTGCGCGGGGACTAGTCTTCCATTGCCCTATCGCTGGGTGTGTGGGCAGGAGGTTCGTTTGTTCCTCCGAAGATCGCGGGGATGGAGTAGGGGTCGCAGTGTGAAGAGTCCTTGGTGACGGACGCTCTTGGTCAGTCACTTCTTCTGTTGCTGTTGCAGGGATCGTCTTCCAATACTCTCCGTATTTGAGGGTAAGCCATGGGTTCGTTGGTGGATCATCGAACAGATCCGTCGATACTTCGCGTTCACGCGGCTTCTTCTCCTCCTGCTCAGGTACTGGTGGTGGTTTGAGCGAGGGTAATGGCCAGGGCGTTGGCCCTAGCGATCCTAGGTCTTCAAAGTAGGATGAAGGTGATTCGGGCTCTGGTGAATCGGCGTCAAGGTCCTCCATCGATCCGATATCGATGAGGGTTTCGGTTTCTGCGGCTTTCGTCTGGGAAAGAGAATTTGTTCGGGGTCCTCCCTGCACAGAAACGGGAGGCCCTAGGCAAAATCCATCGCGAGATATGCCGCCGTTTCTGGGTCAAGGCCCAGCGCTATGTTTCGAAGAGCTTCCGTTGCTACGGCTTTAAGGTCTTCCTTGGTAAATGACATGGTGGGCAGAGATGGGATAGGAAGAGTAGTTGAGGGGGGGTTGTCGAGATATGGGTTCCCTCGAGATACTGTTCAATTGCTTTGGTCGGTTCCTCTTCCGGAGGGGGGGTACTGGTGCGATGGCTGGTTGCTGTTCTGGTGGGTGATACTCCGATCACAGTTCAATCTTCTCTTGAATGACACGTCGATCGTCAAGGCGGGTGTTCGCACGACACGTCGGTCGTCGAGGTAGTCTTCTCTTCTCGCACGATGTGTCGATCGTCGAGGCAATGGTCTCCTGCACGATATGTCGATCGTCAGGGCGAGTCTTCTCCAAGCCGGTCTGTTGGCTGAGTCTTCTCTTCTCGCACGATGTGTCGATCGTCGAGGCAATGGTCTTCTGCACGATATGTCGATCGTCAGGGCAAGTCTTCTCCAAGCCGGTCTGTTGGCTGAGGAATGTGCTGGGGAAAAGGGGAAAGGGAACACAGGGGTGGGGATGGGTATCCCTACACCTGGGCAGGTGGGGAGGGTTGTAACTTCGACCTAATGTTACGCGACAACTCGCGCTAACTCGACTAAGGTCGACTCTGGAGACCACTGACCTATTCCGTGAATAGTCAGTCAACCTAACCCCTAGGGCTTACCTACCTGGGCCTAGCGAGTTACACGAAGGAAACCCTGTCCTTCGATGAGAGTGACGATGGATACCTGGGAGCGCAATGCTACCACCAGGATCGAGCGAGCTTGAGTCTGGTGTCGGCTAACTCAGAGGCTTCACTGCAGGGGATGCGAGTGAAGGTTGAGTATAGATTAAACCAGGTCGAAGTTGGGACTTCGACCATCTACAGACTGCAGTATATATACAAGAGAGGTTCAGGGCAAGCCTCTACGATTCAGGGCAGGGTCACCGAGGTTGAGCTCGGTGTGGGGCCAATGGGAGAAACACAGGAGAAAGGTCGGAGGAACCCTAAGGGTCATGGGAGTGGGGATGAGTCAGAGTCCGGAGGAATGAGTCATGGGAAGAGTGAGGGATATAGTGGAGAGCCAATGGGAAGCGTCCTCGGTGTGAGTACCACACCAGTCCCTATCTAAGTATAGTACAGGCTCGAGTCATGAAGGGGAATGACCTAGCCTTGGGAGTCATGAGAACAAAGAGGTGCGGAGCCGGGCCGAGGGATCGGGCCGGGCTCCAGTCATGTGGGACGCGATGGCGGCAAGGGGAAGGGAACCGGTCCGAGAGAGTGGTAGGGTTAGGTGTATGTCACGTGTTCCAGGATGCAGTAGCGCGCATCCTGACATTCGTAACAAGCATGCAGAAATGCACATCGCCGACACCGTGTCGATCCCCGCCCCGACGACCAGCACCGTCGTCGAGTTAGCGCCTTCGGGCAGCAGGACTCGAAAGGTCGCAGCACCTGCCCCTAACAAGGGCAAGAAGCGCGCTCGCGGTGACTGGCTCGGAGAAGCCCTCCAGCTCGCAAAAGACCTGGACGTCGCTGGCACGCCGGAAACAATCCGCGCGCTGAAGGAAGTCGTGAGCTCTGCTCACATCGAAGAAGTCCCCTCGGACACCGAGTCGCGCGCTTCAAAGCGCAGCAAGCTCAGTGACGACGACATGGCCGATCGCATCAACGAGGTCATGCGCGATGAATACATCAGCGAGGACGACGACTTCCGTGATGCCGAAGAAAGGTCCATCGTCTGGGCAACAGACGAAGAAGACATCGACGCGCACGACACCGAGTTAAACGGCATGATAGCGCAGGCCGCGGGCCTTGCGCCCCCTATCGTTGACGAAAGCTTCCGGAACCCGTTAACGGGTGAGCTCCGCTGCATGGAGCCATACGATGGCTACGACGACTGGGGCAATGAGTACGTCACTCATTTTCCTAACCCTAAGCAAGTTACTAACAGCGCTTTAACAGCCGCTTCTGACTTGCACAACGGCGCTCGGACATTTGTTAATGTACTTAGTAGCGGCTTAAAAATGTACAATGTATTCATTCGCGCGATTACGCTGTGTGCTCACGTTGTAAGGGAAAAGGAAAAAGTCGCTTTTCAGCGAATGAGTGGCTACTGGACTCAGGTGCATCTTTGCACATTACAAATGACATAAGAGACTTCTCAGAATTCGAGTATCTCCAGACTCCTATCCGTACTCAAACGGCACAACAAGGAGCGGTAGGAAGCATTATTGCTAAAGGAACTGTGTTCCTAAACTACCAAATGGACGAACAATGGCTGCAGACGCGCCTATATCCTGTCTATTATATGGAGAATTGCTCAGCTCGTCTCTTGTCATTAGGGATGTTCCTCCAAGACGGACTAGACTTGCGCGCAACAGCGCAGCATATTAGTCTGTATGAGCCAGGAGCGCGGAAACCTTTATTTAGGTTTACACCGCAGCACCCGGACACTACCACCTTCACCCTCGTGGCTGAATCGGGTGAAAACATTCAGAATATTTATGTGAACATAAATGAAGTCGATTATTCGACTATGCATCGCCGTTTTGCGCACCCTTCTAAGGACGTGCTTGCAAAGGCGAAGGAGCATACATCTGGTTTTCCCAGAAAGGTGGAGATTCCTAAGGACTCACCAATATGCCAAGGATGTGCAAAAGGGAAAATGCACTCTAAGTCTTTCCCGCCGTCCAACTACCGGGCAAAGGTACCGTTTGAACTTATTCATTCGGATTTAAAATCCTTCCCAGTAGATTCCTATCATAAGTACAAATATTACATACTGTACTATGATGACGCTTCATCGCACGCGTGGACTGTAAATCTGCGCAAGAAATCTGCAGCGATTACAGCCACAAGGCAATTCCTAGCCATGGTGAAAACTAAATATGGAAAGACAGTGCAGAAGTGGTTGTCTGATGCAGGGGGAGAATACGTCTCCGCTGCATTCAAAGACCTTCTAAAGGATAATGGCATAGAGATCCTTCAGAGCTCGCCGCATACTCCTCAGGAGAATGGCAGAGCTGAGCGTTTCAATAGGACGCTCATGGACAAAGCAGAGGCAATGCGCCATGATGCTTGTCTACCTCCATCCTGGTGGGAATTCGCCGTGGATCATGCAGTCCATGTTTACAACAGGACGCCAATTCGTCGCCTTAATTGGCTTACCCCCTACGAATTGATAAACGGCGAGCCGCCATCTGTGGCGCACCTGCGCGTTTTCGGCTGCAGTGCGTACGTCTTTATACCCAAGGACGTTAGAAAAAACGGTTTATCGCCCAAACCGGAGCTGATGATTTACCTCGGGGGAGACGGCTCTACAGAGCGCACTGGCGGATGGCTCTTCATGAGAGCACCAGATAATGTTTTGTTCAGATCATCCACCGCGATGTTTGACGAAACAATGTTTCCTAAGTGCCCCTTGACAAATCGTCGGGGTACAACTCGAGTTTGGCCACCTCGAGAAGAAATGATCCCAGAAAATCAACCAAATACCACACCTCAGGTAGATGAGGATGACGATGATAATCATCCAAAACATCACCTTCCTAAAAGGGGAAACGGTCATGTTCATGACGATGAGCAGGAGCTGCAGGATGCGCCCGTAGACCCAGTACCGCCGCCCCATGCACCGGTAGAACACCCTGCGCCCCCAGTGGAGCCGCGACGTTCAGCAAGGGAGCGGAGACCAGTAACTCGTAGAGGTAATGTCTATGGAGAGCAGCGGAAGCCCCAAGACATAGTAAAGGACATCGAAAATCAGGGGAGATGGAAAAAGATGGTCGGTGAGGATGCGGGTAGCTCCCGTACCAAAACCGGACCACAAAGGCAGCAAAGACAACAGGTTCCCGGACCTAGTTCTGCGCCAAATCCTCCTCCACGCGACGAACCTGTCGAGTCCGCCCCATCCGATGAGGATGAAGCGCAGAGCGCTGAGTTACTACTGGCAGAATTATGCCGGGAAGGGGGAGTTAAGTTAGTCGAGTTGCTGCTTGCAAAAGCGCTACCCACCCTCGACAACGATCTACCAGACGGGACCAGCCCCAGAGAATGGTCATTCCGCGATATACTAAAGCTACCTAAAAAGGAGCTTGAGGAGTGGATGGCAGCGTGTCGCGAAGAACTTGAGGCACTTCGTAAACGCAATGTCTATGAACTGGTTGACCGTCCTAAGGGACGAAAGGTCACTAAAAACCGCTGGGTATTCGACGTCAAAACTGACGGTCGTAAAAAGGCCAGATTGGTCGCCAAGGGTTACTCCCAGATTGAAGGCCTTGACTATGATCAGGTCTTCTCTCCAGTCGTACGCTTTGAGACTGTACGCCTAATCCTCGCCTTAGCTGCGCTTGAGGATATGCACGTCTCCGGACTAGATGTCCGAAATGCCTATCTCTACGGCAAGCTCGACGAGGAAATCTATATGGAGCAACCTGAAGGCTTTGCAGTACCAGGCCAAGAGCACAAAGTACTCCGGTTACTTTGCGCTCTCTATGGGCTTAAGCAGGCAGGGCTTGCGTGGTGGCGCACCCTCAATGAGTCCCTAAAAGAACTTGGCTGTAAACGCCTCGTATCCGACGCCGGAATATTCGTCTATAGGACAAATAATGGTCGCTTCGTGCTGATCATTGTCTATGTAGACGATGCCATATTTTGTGGCAAGGATAAGACCCTAGTCCTTTCATTAAAGGACCGCTTCATGAAGAAGTGGGAGTGTCGCGACTTAGGCGACGTCAAGGAATTTCTGCGCATGCGCATAACTCGGAAAGGCCGCGAAATCCATTTGGATCAATGCGCCTACCTTGAGAAAGTGCTGCAGCGCTGTGGCATGCAGAACGCTAAATCTGCGCCAACTCCACTCCCTGCTGGATACAAGCCTGTTGCAAATACTGGCACAGCTGATCCAGCGCTTCGAAGCAAGTACCAGACCGTCATCGGTTCCTTGCTATATCTAATGCTTGGAACTCGACCTGACATTTGCTACGCCGTGACATTACTTGCGCAATTTGCAGCAAATCCGTCACAGGACCATTTAAACAGAGCGCTGTATATCTGCCGCTACTTAATTGGTACAAAATCCTATGCGCTAGTTTATGAAGGACAAAGCGGCAATGGATTATTGGCGTGCACTGACTCTGACTGGGCAGACAGCCCAGAAGCCAGAAAGTCACGGTCTGGGCACTTTTTAAAGTTCGCGAACGGTGCGTTCAGTTGGCTGTCTAGAAGACAGAAGACAGTTGCTCTGTCATCCACTGAAGCTGAGTATATGTCGCTGAGCGATTGCTCGCGACAAGTAGCTTGGATAAAGATGCTCCTAGAGGAGATCGGCTACAAACTCGGACCGCTGCCCATCTGCTCGGACAATCAGGGAGCAATATTCATTAGCTCAAATCCCATCACAGAACGTCGGTCTAAACACATTGACATTCGTTACCACTACGTGAGGGAGCTAGTAGAAGACAAGAAAGTCGAAGTCTTCTACGTAAGCACTGATGACAATCCGGCAGACCTGTTCACTAAGAACTTGGGTCGTATCAAATTTCTCAAATTCAGAGGAATGCTTGGACTAAGATTCTATGATTAGAGTCCAGCATAGTCGGCTGCACTATGCGCCATTTAATGCTTGTGCACATCTATCGCTGCACTTAGCAAGGGGGAGTGTTGAACAATAGAGAGCGCCTAACTAGGCAGCCGAGTTCACACACCGGTACTCCGGGTAACAGGAGTAACACATGCATCGTAGATAGAATCACATGCATCAGGATTGGTACTATACAGTAGCTTAGTCAGACGGTCTCCTACATGTATATAAGGACCCCTGTAGCATAGTACAATCCAAGTCGCTCAACAGCAACTTTGTGTGCATCAAGCCTCACAGCTCAACAACCAGGTAAGTTAGCGTCCCGCTACACTGCGTAAGGAAGCCTGCTCGTCAACGATTGCATTAATATTGTACAGAACTTGAAGTCGTAAAGGCACATTGCAGCGAAGGCATGGCAGACAAAGGACGGGAGGAACATGCACGTTACATCGCGGACCGCCACGGTGCGATAGGCGCCCAATGTACGCTCTGGCTTCATGTCACGTCCCACTAGTACTGCCAGTGCAAGTATGTATTGTGCCATTGTGCCATGTGAATGCCGGCTGGCAAGGTTGGGCAGATGGGTGCTACACAGGCGAGCCAATAACCAGGAAGGGAAGGAGGCTGTAATAGGCTGTAATAGGCCGTCCTTACAGGATTCGCGAAGTTAGAGACATCTAGTTGTCATCATTCCGCTCTGTGACTCGTCTAGCAATGGGATACCGATCCCCTTCTCCGTCTTGTCACATCTACACGTGAACAACACTTTACTAGAGTGCGAATCATCTAGCAGCCCGAGTCTCAAGAGTGATTCACAAAGCAGGCTTGGACAACCGCACACTCAAGCTAACATAGTCCGCAAAAAAGACCGATGACTTCATTTCTCCGAGACATTACAATAGATGCTATACTCCTTCACCATAATGCCGACCATTCGTCGTTCCTCTTGCGCATCTCGAGCACGTCGTCGTCCCAGATCAGGGAGCGACGCTTACTCCCGCTGCCCTCCTTCTTCTTCGGTTTCTGCTCGGGGTGCTCCCTGTTAGGATCCTTCTGGCGGTACTTCGGGATAGGATTCGGGTCCTTCGCGGCGTACTTCGGCTTCTTGCCGTTGTTGGGATTATTCTTCGAGTAATCCGGCGGGTCCGAGCGCATCTCAAGCGCATCGTCGTCCCAAATCAGGGAGCGACGCTTGCTTCCGCCCTCCTTCTTCTTCGGTTTCTGCTCGGGGTGATCCCTGTTAGGATCCTTCTGGCGGTACTTCGGGATAGGATTCGGATCCTTCGCGGCGTACTTCGGCTTCTTGCCGTTGTCGGGATCGTTCTTCGAGTATTTCGGAGGGTCAGCACGAGCGATGATAGCCTCGGCGAGGGCGCGAGCGAGGAGCGCCACGTCGTCGGATTCGCCCGAACGCTCGTACAGCGAATCACCGTACTCTACGGCGCGAGCGAAGACATCAGAGTCGTAGTCGACTCCACGCGCCTCGAGAGAGGTCGAGCTGCATATCAACCATGTTAATGACTACGCGCTGCAAGTGAACATCACACCACTCACAAATCATTCGCGAGTGGATACGAGAGCACGCTGGGAGCGACCGCGAGGGACGCGAGCAACAAGGAGAACGTCGTAGTAAGACGCATAGTCGTTATTATATGACGTTAGTAAGGGGAAGGGGTGTTGAAACGAGTGAGATGAAAGTCGTCAGAAATCAAGCAAGACTAAGCGTATCATTAGTACTGGGATAGAATGCGGACCCCGTGTAAAAGCAACTCACCAACCAGTGCCTATACTCTCGAAGAGTTCGAAGGAAAGGGCGAACTGAGGATCCTCAGCAGACGACTCATGGTTTTTATACGCGTCTCGGCGCTCTGACGTCCATCGGGCTGTAACAGTACCGTTCCAGTCATGGCCGCATGAAAGAAATTGCGCACGACTAGTGGTAGGACCTGCCTGTCGATGTCTTGATGGCCGCAGGGGCTATGATCTATGGTTCCGCATGGTGGCGGGATGCTTCTGGAAAGCTTCCAGGTACATCGTCATCCAATCGGTGCAGGCAGCGATGGCTAGCCTCGAGCCTTTGAGCCATGTCGTCGTCCATACATCTGCGAAATCATACGAATACTGGCTGGTGAGGTTCCCCGTATGCTCCAAGAAGACACTAATGATAATCTAGCAGTTCTGCGGATTGGTTCCGGAGCACAGTACAAAATGCACCGACCCCGGCCCCAGATCTCCTCAGTTCTTGGCATGCGCGTGCTAAGCTTATGCCAGACCTGAACACCACCAGCGCTGCACCGCTAGATCACAGCATGGGTCGTAATGACTTATCCTGGCTTAATTACGAAGGACCGCATGGATGTCAGCTAACTCCAAATCGCTAGGCCTAAGCTCGGATTTCTGTGCACAGGCAGGGATGGCGGACATTTGTCTGGCGGTGATCCGCGAGCCCGTTATTGGCCTGGCTGAGCCTCGCCACTGCTGCAAGTAGCGCGATTTGCCAAAAAAGGATAAGTCTAGGGAGTCCGACAAACCCCGCCCTGTCCAGACTTTTTGCGCGCGATTTGGAGTCTGCTGGTACGATTTCAACGCAACGGAGCCAAGGGCGGACGGCATGGGCGTGAAACAGCAAGATGCCGTGTCTTTGACATCACCACGCACCTCCTCAATCTAGTCTCGATCACCTTCTCAGGTATCATAGCGGTGACTGCGACTCTGATCATGGATAGTCGAGGTCTCGGCATAGTGGATCGTCGTGACATAGTACGCAAACGTGTGCATGTCGACCGTTCGCGTGATAGGCCGTCGTTTTGGCGTAAGTATGATTCTTCCTGAGGATCTCCAGGCCGTTGCGATGACTAAAGAGGGCATTCGCGAGACGAAGTGAAGCTGCTCACGCATCTGGGGCGTTGGACCCCGCATATAATTATCGATTGACTCGCAGTTGTGACACTCCGCAAGCTGATGAGTCCTCGGGGACTGACCGCCTGCGGGCACGATGATGTTGCTGCTAGATACGACTTTGACTTTTGCAATATGAGCATGGAAGCCCTGCGAGGCTGTCAATAGACCCGCGACGTCTTGCTGTGCGTCGCGTCTTCCGGTGTCCTTCTCGGGTCTGGACAAGATGGCGTAAATCTACGTTGGAGCTACGCATCGTAATCCGGTGTATCCGGGGGAGACTGCCGGGGCGATGGACGACAGCTAATCATCGGCTCACATATGCAGGCCACGTTACATGAAGGGGCCAGTGTGAAGATGACGTGAAGCAACAAATGATGTATTGCCGCTGTTATGTACATATATCGTTGCAAAACCATCTCATCGCCTCGAAACGCGTACACATATAACAAGCGACAACTCACCGTTGCAAACGAAACACTTGTCCATCATGCGGAGCTTGCCTGAGGCTTTAGATATCTTGTATGCATGAGCGAGCCAGCGACGCCAGACCACTGCGGAGCACGTTAAGCTTTCGCCCACAACAAAGGAGGTCCTTCATCTCCAGGCTTTCTTAGACACTGCTTGCCATCTTCGACGCGCCACGAGCACATTGAATATTTCAGCAAAGCCTACGGAGCTGTCAGTCAGAAGCACAGACCATATCACTGGACTCGTCAAAAGCTGTGCATGAAGGTGATACTCACGCCAGAAACGGCAGAACAGTTCCAACCTTGGCGCGTTGATGCAGAAGACGTCCACGTTGATTGATACCTTGAACTTGCAACTAATTCAAACATAGTCGTAGCATAGAACATGCAGATACAGAACATTGGAGCAAAGTGGAAGCTTGACATGTTCGCCTTTTCTCTTTTCTGCGCTACTTGAGAATAACAGGGACGGACGTCCGCAAGGGAACTCTTGAGATTGACGAAATTGGAGAATTGTAACGGCTTGCCAGGGTATTTACCACGTGCGTTCTCAGCATTCAGCATTGCCTACTGATACCCTTGTACCTGGTCGCTTCTTCCAAGAAAAGGCAGCGCACGTGTTCATGAGCCCATTACCAGCGAGGCTCGCCGTTGGCCGGCGGTAGAGCGCTGGAGGACGGAGCATCGTAGTCACGGCGAGGAGCCGGGCTGCTACCACGGGGTGGGCTCCTAGAATAGCTCCTGCGCCGCCGGTAGTCAGGCGAGTACCGGCTACGTGGAGGTGGGCTGCGACGATCACGCCAGTCCCTGTTGTCACGGCCATAGGTATCGCGGTCCTTCTCATCCCTGCGGTACGGGTCGCGGTCCCGACGTTCCCTGAATGAGTCTCTGTAAGAGTCGCCACGATAGTCATCACGGTCGTCCCGAAAGCCTCCTCCAGAGTAACTGTCACGACCACGGCGACGACGGTGTCCCATGTATTCGCCCGGAGTAGGAGCATGCGGACGATCCGTCACGGAGTAATCAACGCGGATACGGCGACCATTGAGTTCCTAGGTGTTGACTTATGGTCAGGTGCTGTCGTCATCCGATAGACTTCTGCACATACCACTCCGTTGAGTTCCTTGATGCAGCGCGACGCCTCATCAACGGCCGACATCGTGATGAAGCCGAACCCACGCGAGCGGTCAGACTGGGATTGTTGAGTCTAAATGAGTAAGCGCTGTGTCATTCTCCGTGGCAAGACACGTACCCTTTGGTCGTACACGATGACCACTTTTTCCACGCGTCCAAACCGACTGAACTCGTCATCTAAGTCACGTTCCGTGGTGCGAATACTCAATCCGAACACTCCCAATACGTTAGAGGGATTGGGCGCCGCCTGGGAAAAATAAGCACAAAGGCAAGGAGTGAGCGGAAAAGATAACGAACGATTGGAGCATGGGGGGGACGACGCGGGGCGGGAGAGCGACGATACGACGAGGCCCTGCCAGGGCTACGAGAGCGAGAGCGGCCCCTGGGTGGTGGCGGTGGGTCGCGGTCGCGGGGATCGGCATGGACGCTGGCCGCGGGTGGGGGCGGTTCGTTGTACGGGTCGGTGTAGGGGTCCACAGGCGTAGGGGCAGATTCTCCGTACTGTCAGGATGCAAGCGAGCACAATAGAAAGGCATACGGAGGACAACATTAGCAACAACGGCGACGGGAGAAAAAGCGATGCCAACGCACCATGGTGGTTCGAGTTGCGAGCTGTTTGGCAGTGTTTGCGTGTGGCGAGGCACATTCGCTGCGATGCCACATGGCGCTAACCTTATTTGTAGAACTAGCCAGCTCATCAGCCACACCAGCCACGCGTGATCGCCCGTTCGTAGAGTCCGCCCAGCAAGCAGCTGCAAGAGCAACCGCAAGATGGTGAGCACACCATTCCGCCCGACGACGGGGCCCATCGCACATAGCTAACACTGCAATTATGCTAGGGTATCGACATCCAGAAGCATCACGTTAAAAAGGGTCAGCGCACTGCGCCCAAGAGCGAGGACCCCTACCTTCTCTTGCTGGTCAAGGTAAGCCTTAGCCGCCTCTCACATCGTCGAAAGTTGGAGTTGACGACATCTCGTGCAGTTGTACCGTTTCCTTGCCAGGCGGACAGATGCAAACTTCAACAAGGTCGGTCAACATCCGCCAAGTTCGCATGCTATGGTTTTAATTGCCGGTTTTGTACAGACTGTCCTTCACCGCCTCTTCCTGTCCAAGATCAACCGCCCGCCCATCTCTCTCTCCCGTATCGTGAAGGAGACCAACACTGCTCCTGAACGCGACTCGAAGATTATCGTCGTCGTCGGAACCGTCACCGATGACGTCCGTCTCATCGAGGTCCCCAAGCTGTCGATTGCCGCCCTGCGTTTCACCGCTGCGGCTAAGGAGCGCATCTTGAAGTCTGGCGGCGAGGTTCTGACCCTCGACCAACTTGCGATGCGTGCTCCGACTGGCGCGAACACGATTCTCCTTCGCGGCAAGCGCAACACGCGTGAGGCCGTCAAGCACTTCGGTATGGGCCCCCACCAGCACAAGAAGCCCTACACAGTCTCCAAGGGCCGCAAAGTATGTGCTCTGTCATGCATCAGTGATACCATGATTCTGACTGTTGCTATCCTGTTAGTTCGAGCGCGCCCGTGGTCGCCGAAAGTCCCGCGGCTTCAAGGTATAAGCCATCCACCGAAAATCGGCTTGCAGTCGATTGGCTTCTGGATGCGGGCAACGTATGCCAGTGTAGTTGGATGGCCAGGGATATGTACCTGTATATGCAAGGCATGCAAAAGGATGACGCTATTCTACGACTCCTATGTTTTATCTCTTATCCTGATGCAATGCTGTATGGCCATCAATTTTTCGCAGGAAGTGATATCTCTGCCTCCACGTTACGGTTCTACCAAGTTGGCAATGCCGCTCTTCGGGCTAAGATGACCTCTGCGCATGAGGCCTGAGGACCTATAGCAACGGCAAATGGCGCGTAGAATGCTATATACGATGTTCCTCGGAGGCGCCGTGTCTGAATTGTGCTGCAAGATTTGCGCTTGCGGTGTGCGTATACCGTCTTGGTTCTGTTGCGCTTGTAATGACCTCACAGATACATGCTCGACCAGCAGCAAACGAAAGGTTTTAAACTGCGTCAAGATAGATGGTTAACCGTTCTCCTCTGATCTAGGGAAGCAGAGACATACGTCTTTCGGGCTCCGGCGCGATAGGGGCAATGGCGGGGCCTCAAGTTTGAAATTGAGCGTGCAGTGAGGCTACAAGCCAGAGGTGCGGGAGGCGTTGCGGCGAGACAGAGGTGCACTACTGATTATCCAATGCGTACACAAGGGGCGGCTGGCGGATGATCGCGACAGACTTGGCATGGGCGCCCCCGGCAGACGAGGGTCATGGAGGTATCTCAAGTTATAGACGACATGGTTATAGACGACATGGACGAAGCTTCATCTGCATGGACACGGACTGTGGTACCAAGACTACATACTAATGCGGTCTACCTAATATATGCGCTAGACTCGAGTTGAGTTTAGCACGAATCTTCGACTTGCAGAGGTGCTGCCCCTTCCTTCTGTCATACACATCATCGACATTGAACATCGTGTCAACGAGGCGTTCACGCATCGTTCTGTTTCTACATCATGTTCCTGTTCCGTCCTGTCATATATATTAACTAGTACTACACTGTTACACTAAACTGCACTGCGATAAGTGACAATTACACTCCACTGAGGTTATTTAGAATAGCAATCCGTCAGGTCTGTCCCTGCATGGACTCCCTAAGCTGCCTTGCAAGCCCCGTTGACCGCAGGGTCCTGTCAGCTCATGGTCTGTTGAGTCGCTCATGCTTGGGTGCCCCAAGCAATCCGCAGCGCAACACCCGCGCGAGCATGAATGAGCACAAACACACATTCTCAGGAAGTGTAATCGCATCCCAACCGACTACAGATCCAGCTCATCCGACTCGTCATCGCCCGCCTCAGATTCCTCAGAATCCTCGTCATAATAATCCTCGTAGTCCTCCTCCGAATTGTCGCTATCGATGTCGCGCAGGTCGAAATCAAGGATCTCCTCGCCGTTCCACGACACCTCCGCGCCGACCATGCGCAAGTCTTGGAGCTGCTCGACGATGAAATTGCGGCACCGGTGTATGTTGAGCTGGAGCCGGCGCGCGAGCTTCCCGCGCTCGAGCACCGCGTCCTGGAGCTGCCAGAAGAACGACGTGTCCGGGCACGTATCGCCCGAGAAGTCGACCTCCTCCAGCGTGAGCATTTGCAGCAGCGGGAACAGCGACGGCACGCGCGTATGACGCCGCAGGGGATCGCTGACCCCCAGCTCGCCTGTGATGTCGACATGGCACTGCTCGCAACTCTCGCGTCGCAGCGCGTCCGGCAGATGCGTCGCCGCGACGCCGCGCACCCACACCGAGTTCACACTCTTCATCCCACCGAAAACCTCGATCCACGCCTGGGCCGTGAGCGAGACGTAGTTGGGGACGTAGAAGGTGCGAACAGACTCGAGGGGGAGCGCGCGACACGCGTATAGCAGGCTCGCGACGCTGTGGTCGGGAGAGTGTCCGTCCCACCGGAGACACAAACGCAGCAGCGCATGTCCCGGCCGTTTGTGCACAGCTTCGTGTAGCTCGTTAGATGTGTACGCTTGGTCCCATCCAATTAGCTCTATTGCATGATCTGAATGGGGGACAAATGCGAAGGTCTTCAGGCAGTGGTCCTCAATGTGCGCGGAATCCTCCCTGCGGTATTTCAAGGCAATCGCGTGCCCTAAGGCGAGGAACTCGTCGAGGCGCCGGAACGCGTTACAACATAAGACGAGCTGTGTGTGCACAGGGAAGTAGATGTGGCACAGCAAGATAGAGCAACTCAAGGCCAGAGCGCCGATGCGTAGGAATTTGAGGCGGGGGAGCCGGGCAATATGCCCTTGTGCAACGGTAGGGACGAAGAACCACGGTATCTCTGGAGTAATCTGGTCGAGATCAAGCCACTCGAGGTTGGGCATGCGGTCGAGAGCACCGAGTATGTCGTCCACCGTAGTACGCATATGAACAGTTCGTCCGTTCAGAGTAAGGTGTGTGACGGTGTGCGTGAAGAGCGTTGTGGCCCAACACCAAGTGCACCGGTGAAGCTCGACGTGCCGGAGCGACGGACACTGATCGCCAAATAGTAGTGTGGGTACGTGAGATGTAGGACCAGACCTGCTCTGGGAAGGGTTGTGGAATATGAACGACTCGAGGATGGGGGCTGGATAAGTCATATGTCGCCAGAGCCTGTGAACAGTGCCGTGCATCTCGCCAGAGTTAATGCTCAACTGACGCACGCGATGCATACTCCTGGCCACAAGACCGAACCCGTCGCATTTGTAGTCGAATTGCCGAGCGCGGAGATCGACATGTGCGATGAGAGGCATATTCTTCGATCGGTGGAGTAGGAGCGCGACCCATGGTTCGGCCTTGAAGCTGATGCAGGTCCACAAGCGGGGTGAGTCGATGGCCACGCTGCGCCAGTATTGGCAAACGGAGGCTACGTGAAGCCAGCGGAGATCGTCGGGTTCGTGGGTGGCAGCGTTGAGGACGAATATTTCGGATAAGAGTTCGACGGGCAGGCGGAGGACCGGTGCGAGTTCGTTCCGGTTGGTGATGAGGGTGCGCATAGAGTGTCGCAACTGATCAAGTTGCTTGTCAATTCGCTGGCGCATTTGTTCGACAGCTTCCTTATCGCCCACCACCGACATGGTCAGTTATTTGTGTTTGGGGTCTAGAGAGCGCGAGCCTGCAGGGGCAAGGGAGTGAGTGGACATGGAGAAGAAAGGGCGAGGCAAAGACTTGCCTATGCGGTGGTGGAGGTAGGTGAGAGAGGAGGGCAGACGCTGTCAGGGCATGGAGGTCGCTGAGAAGATGATGTACTGACCGCAGCCTGGCCTCTCTGTGAGGGCATGACGGTCATGTGATCCCTTACCCGTGGCCACCGCACTGGGCTTTACTCTCTGCTGACGTGATACATCGCCCCCATTGCCAATGGCCTCTGCGACCCTGCTCTGCACCGACCCGACATATGTCGGGCTATGCTGAACCCATCTGGGCAACATAGAGGTCGCCCCTGAAGGGCAACTCTCCCTCGTTACCATCTCTGTCTTCGCTGCGCATGGGTCAGCTGGTGGCGAGCATAATACCAATCCTCTCAACACGGTATGCCCTGCTCCGGTCTGACCTTGTACGTTTCATTTGGCACTGGGGCTGGCTCTTCGTGGACAGAGCCTCAACACAGTCCGCTAGCCGCATCTATCCTGCTCAGATCGCGATAGGTGCGTCGCCGCACACACAACATGCTCACCTGACAACCCAACTGCACCTACGTTGCGCTTCTGGATGACACTCACCCCCGCCCCGAAGATCGAGCCTAAGTACGCGCATCTCGAGCGGGTGCGGCACCAATTTACTCGATTCACCTTCCGGCCGGGACGCAGAAGGCTCAGGCTAGGTCATGCAAGGCGCCAAGGGATGACACCGTGTGTCCGAAGCGCGAGTCTGAATGTAAGCAGGGTTTAATGATCGAGGAACCCTGCTCAGTAACTGAATGCGCCGTCTGCGCATTGACATGATCTAGCGACTTGTGACCGCCACCCGTGGGACGGCAGCGCCAGGGGTCCATTCACTGCTGTAGGCCTCCCAGAATGATTTGCCATCATTGTCTTCCCGGATTCTAGACTGGTCTGTAATCCTGGCCGGCAGCAGCAACCCTCTTGACCAGGTCGTGGCATTCGTACCCTCATTTCAGGACCACATGTGTCTGCAGAAGGCTTCAAGCTCGAAGCATGGTATCATACCACGCTTCACCGTCACACTGTTAAACAGACGGCTGAGGTGCTTCACCTGACTTCGCTCGTAGATTCGTGCACGAATTGTGTCTTGAGCACTCGGTGGACAATGTCGTATTCGCATCATCGCTGAGCAAACATGTCTTGCTTCATCCGCGCTCATTTTCAGTGCTCAAAATTATCAACCGAACCCCGAATTGGCTCCGTGCTGAATGTCATTACGACAGCGCTCGGAACGCGCTCGATGGGCCCTCCGATATGGCAAAAAATTAGAATAATAGGGTGAGCCCTATCCATACTCCCGCGTTCATGACACAGCTGCGAACAGGCGTGCGTGTCAGAGTGTCTCCCCGATAGAGTATTGGTCATTCCCTACGAGATATCATACAACCCCCGGTCCGAGACCTTCGCGCTGCGCCCCAGCCCTCTGAATCCGATGTCTGCCCAGCTCCCTTGTGCCCAGCACATCGCGATGCGCTAGGCACGTCTGCACGCCCTCAAGCCCGTCCCCGCTCGAGCAGCAAACCCAGTGATCACCACAGCTGACCCGTCCCCGCAGGCGTGTCGCACCCCACCCTTTACCTGAAAGCAGATGCCGTACGTGATAGTGTGCGATACGATCTATGAGCATGCGCGCGGCCCCGCAGAAGGGGGTGTGCAGACAAGCATCGCACGGTTGCGTCCTTCCGCGTCTGGCACCCCTCTGGTCCTCTACGTCTACATGTCAAGTCTGATGCTTCCGCCCCTGTCAACTTCCCGGAAATGACGCTGCCCATTCTGGCGGCGCAGATCGGGCTCTGCGACTGCGATGCGTGCAAGCGCAAGTCGCGCTGTATGGCACGGTGCTATCAGGGCCCCCCGTTCCATTCGCGACGGCTGACTGCCAGTAGGGCTATGAGACCTGGGCGTCGAAGCTTGCGGGCGAGCTAGAAGCCCCCCGCAGATCACGCTCCGTCCGCTCAGTGCGGGCAGGCAGTTACGCCGGTGTCGGGCCGCACAGTGCGAAACTCGGAGCACGCCGTAGGTGCGCATTCACTCGGGCTGGCAGCGTCCGGGCTGCGAAGGCCAACAATAGGCTGGCGTTCATGCACATGCGATAGCGCGAACATAGTGATCGTCTGTGCGCAAAGGGCAGGTGAACAAGCTCCGTGGAGACGCCCCCGAAGACCTAGTGTATCTCCGGCCTACCTGGGAGCACTTCCTGTATGGAACGATGGTGGAAAAACACGACAGACGAAGTTGTCTATCATGATGTGCGTCAATCCGAAGCCACCGGTGTGGCTGTCAACAACCGTTGCTGGTCGAAGTCAAGATAGGAATTTCTCCCGTGCTTCCGCAAGACGATGGCGCGAACGGCTTACCGACAAGTGCATGCTTCGTGCCTTCGAACTAAAGAGGAGCGTGCTGCCCATTACATACTATCTGCGCACATCCCCGTCGAGGCGCACATCCCCGTCGAGGCGCGTCCCCCTCCGCACATCCCACTGCCTGATACGTTCGCACTGATCGGACCCGTCATGCCCGGCCACAGGAGGTGAAATTCACATAAGCATGGCATAAGCTCTATCGAATCTGGGCTCCGTGCAGTACTAGGTACCGATCACTGCAAACGTACGTACGCCCATTGCCACGGACCATCCTGTCCAGGAAACCATCTGCCATCTCGGTTCTCGCGCGCGTCGGCCATACGCTGTGATTCAGGTGTCCGGGGTGCGCCTACAGCTGCGGCGGCACAGATTCAGATCTTACTGGCCTCCCGACGGAGTCAAGGCGACACGGCCGGACTTGCAAGGGAGACGGTGTGCATGTGTCGACGCGACCACTCGGTACATCTTCGCTGTAGGCATGGGCCTTGCCCAGACCTTCATTGCGAAATCATCTGCAGGGTCGCAAATTCGTCGTACGGCATCCGTGCGCCACAGCCAAACATGTCCCCGTTACCAAACACCCCCGGGTAGGCGCGCGCCCGGGTCCTCTTCCCCATAACCAATCCGCGTTTGGGGAGGTACGGCAGAAAAAGAAGCGGGTGTCATCCTCGAGCTTGAGGTCAAACAGCATCCGAATTCCGCAGCGCGCGGCGAATGACGAGCGAGCGAAAACGGTTCGCGGCAAGCAGCACACGAATTTGCATGGATCCCGAGTAGTGGCACCCACCTCCCCCTTCCAACAATGGCAACGACGCCACCCCCGCACGGGCAAGACCTGTGGCGCGCCACGACGACATCGACGGCACCGCACAACGTGAGCGAGAACACGGCGTGCTCGAGGCGCGGTCCATGAACCATCGCACTGCCATCACCCTCTGAGCCTACAACCCCCGCCGGCGGGAGCGGAGCGTCCGGATACAGTAGCATCGTGCCCCACCTCACAGTGCCGCGGGCCTCAGCGACGGCGCAGCTAGATAGAGCGCGAGATCCGTCGCGCTTCGCAGGATCGAGCGCAGGATCGAGCACGGGAGGGCTAGAGCGGGGGCTGTACTGGACGTACTTGCTGGTGATCGACATCGGCCGTGGCCAATCTTCTGCGCGGTGGAAGGCGGGGGCAATACCGCATTCAGGGCATGGGCGGGCGGGTTGTCGGTGCGGGCCTTGGCCGCTGTCGGACGTTCGTTGGCGTGCGTGCATGAGCGTTTGGCAGCTGGGCTGTGGGCCACGGTGAGAGTAAATTTGCGAACGAGAGGTCGAAGAACGGCTGGTCTGCGCTCCAGTGTCTCCCTGCACTGCGCCGCTGCGACTGGTGCAGTATGCCATTCGGCCGCGTGAGAGGCAATGTGACTGTATGTGTCCTGAGCATTTTGCAGCCCGTAGAGCCTTTCACGTAGACATGGTGTGACCAGAATGAGGCGAGGAGCGCACCCAGCTGATCACAGCACGCACGTCGAGCAGAAGTCGCAGGCGGGACCCGCGCCGGGCAAGCTATACATAACGATCGGACGATGAGAACGGAAGGGGCGCACGTGTGGACTAGGAACCGGGGATGCGCCGGATTGAGCATCCGCGAGAAGGGGTGCACCGCTGGGAGGATCCTTCGAAATGGCTCTGGCTGCGACGGCCGGGGCGCGTCTCGTCGCGGTTTGGAGCTGGGATGGCCGAGAGCGGCCAGTCAGCAGGCCCGGGAGCGGCTTCCCTGCGCAGCGGGCGTGAAGAATCTGCATTCGAAGACGCCGAGCTGTCCGCGCTGGGGCATGGGCATGGATACGTTAATAAGTTGGCTATTAGTGAATCAGGGCGATGGGCGGATGGCGGTGGGGGAGGCGTGATAAGCTTGGGATGCGCGTTACATATGACTGAGCGAACATGCGCGGAGCAGCTATGTTGGTACCATGCCCGGAAGGGAAGAGGATATCCGTGGTGCAGCACGTTCGAACTCGGCAACGCATGAAAGGTCCATGTACGCGATAGAGCTAGCAGGAAGACGAGCGGGATTGAATGGAGATATATCTTACACGCGACATTGACATGGGAGACGAAACAAGGGAAAGGCATGTCGGTCTGGCGCGATCATGCTTGTCATAAGAGCACAGGGCCCAATCCTGGGAGGAGGAATGTGAATGTGTCCGAATCGATTGTTGAGATTGGGTCGAGATTGCGAGTATATGGGCGGGCTTTTGGTGACCTTCTGCGCATGCGAGGACGAGGGACATGCTGGACGAGGGCTGCCGGCAGCGGGCGGCTGGGCCTGGGCCGGGTCACGCGCTGTCGGATAGGATGAGCGACGGCTGACAGCATGGGGTTGGCGGGCGATCACTATACTGCAGCTGCTGGCCGCGCCTTTGCGGCGGGTGCGCAGCGCAGCTGTCAAAGTCGGCCGGAAGGGCGAATATGAAGGCGGGAGCGGGCAGCTGGGAGAATGAGTCGCGCGAGGCAACTCTCTCCACTCGCACGTAAGACGCCGAGCCCCCATGCCACCCTGCTCGCGGCGACCTACCGAGCGGGGAGCGAATGGGCACCAGCGTGCGGGCGAATAGGAGCGGGCGGCAGGGGCAAGAGGGGTGGCCGGAGTCCGGATGGGGATTGATGGGGTTGGAACTCCGCCGAGTCGGGGAAAATACATAACGACGTCAGCGTTCGTCATGGGTCTACGCCTGCATCACCTTCCTTCCCCGTCACTCTCCTCCAGCCACGTACGACATCATCCTCCTCCCAGCCCCCGCTCCCGTGTCGTCATGGCCACCCAGGTCCACGCCCCAGCCAAGCTCCCCTCTCCAGACCGCGACCGCACCCCCGCCCCCGATGCCCGCCCCTCCTCCTCGTCATCCACTGCCCGCTCCGCGCTGCCCCAGCCCCGCCGCACGACCTTCGATCTCGAGCCTAATCCCTTTGAGCAGTCCTTTGCCCGTCCCTCGAACGACTCCTCCGTGAGGACCCTGCACAAGTCCCCCACCCGCTCCTCAGCCACATCCTCCAGCTCCCCTTCCGCAAACGATGACGCTGGCCACCCGTCCTCATCGCACCACCCCGACCGCGCCCACTCCAGCTCACCGCATGAGACCAAGCCTGTCCTCCCGCCCATTGCCAGCATCTCGTCGCCGTCCGACCCCTCGTACACATGGGGGTTCTCTACGTCGGGCATGTCCAACTCGCTGCGATCGGGCCCGCTGTCACCCGCGATGCTAGCCGGGCCCCAACCCAACTCCCACAATGACCAGCCACTGCCCGCTTTTGATGCCTCCGCCTTCCGCACCGGCCTGACACCTCGCACTGGCCTTACACCAGGCACGGGACTCACTCCACTCATCGGGGGGCCCGTCTCGTTCCCTCCGCCCTCTCCAAACACGGCTGCCTTCCTTGCGATGATGCAAAACTCGAGCGGAGCTACTCCATCCCTGTCCAGTGTCGTCGGCACCATCACACCCAATACCCTATCAGCAATAACGGGCGTTCTCTCGACTAACGTGAGTTCGCATCACCCACATTCGCACGCGACGACGAACCCGTCCCCGCTGTCCATGCAGGCGTACCAAGCTCAGGCAAACCATTCGCAGCAGTCGCGGGAAGCTAACGGCTATGCCTCCAACGCCGCGACCAACACTGCTGCCAACGGCCTCTTCCTACTCTCCCAGGCTCATCAAGAGCTTGCCAAGCGCGAGGCTCAGGCTGCCGCTGCCGCAAACGCATCCGCCAACGGCAATGGCTCTACGAACTCGGGTGCAACTACCAATGGTAACGCACAGGCACATACTCCGACCTCCTCTGCCTCCGTGACGAACAACAACAAGCGGGGCACCAAGCGCAAGGCGTATGACTCGCCAGTCAACGCCCCTGCTGAACTTGCCCCAGAGCCGTCATCCGGCAAGCGAACACGCTCATCGACGGCGTCGACGCAGCGGAGAGGCAGTGTGCACAGCTTTGACGAGGAAGAGGAAGATGACATGGATGATATGGATGAATTACCCATGCCTACGTCACAGCTGAAGAAGGGTGGCGCCGGGCAGAAAAAGCCCGAGACTGAAGAAGAGAAGCGGAGAAACTTTCTCGAGCGCAATCGGCAAGGTAAGCATCTGTCCTGGCCGACCGTTGCGAACGGCGCTGATGGCGTACACTAGCTGCCCTCAAGTGTCGTCAACGAAAGAAGGCCTGGCTGGCACAGCTGCAGGCGAAGGTCGAATATCTCTCGAATGAAAACGAGCGACTCGCCTCTGCGCTCGCCGCCTCTCAGGATGAGATCTCCCGGCTGTCCGCACTGGTCGGCGCCGCGTCCGTCGGGCCGGCAGTGTCGATGGGCGGGCAGAACGTGAACGGCTCGCACGGGTCCGTGAACGGCGGCCCACCAATTAGCGTCAGCGTGTCGATGCCGCCTGGGGGCAAGAACGCGACGGCGATGGTGGGTGGCGGCGGGCGGGGATACGGCTATTGAGTGGCTTTGCGGATGTAGTGCGTGGTCTCGTCGTTGGTCTCGTCCCCTCGTTGTTGTCGTCGTCTGTCTCTTGGACTTAGTTTGAGGTTAAGCTGCGCCGCGGATACACGACGTGTGCTCGCTATGCTCTGTAGGAGAGAAAGTAGGATAGCATACTTACGCGTATACTTGTGACAATGTGTAGTTGTAGTCAATGCAGGCTTGGGTGCTCTTTCTCCCTTGCGCGCCCTGCGTAGTGTGGTTGAATTGGTACGTGGATGCGTGGATTGCGGTAGCGGGTTGGGCGAGGGAGGTGCGTGCAGCGTTGTTGTAACGTGGCGGTTGTGCTGACCACGCGAGGATCACTACATGCGATGCTGGTAACCTCCCGCACTGTCACTGGAGGCGAGATACGTCGATAGAGCAGAGGGCTGTACCGCAAGCTAGAAGGTCCGGCCCTCACCATACTTATAGGTCACCAACAGCGCAGCTAGGACGTCATACGCCTACTCCGACAATGACGGGCCAACCATGCCATTAACATCAACCGATGTAGACGTCATTGTGAAACACATAGTTGCGCAGTAGTGCTTGCGACGGTCCTTTATCGGCCCCCGGGTCCTGGGCAATCGCATATACGTCATGAAGCTCTGTTTTTGGGTGAGAGGTTCGTACGTGCGTATGTCGGACTCATAATTTCCGTGGTTAGCCTGGCGTGTAACGGTGCGCGCGTAGGCAACCGGCGCCGTGAAGACTCAAGCTCAGAATTGAAATTCATTCGCTTGAGCACGCAACGGTGCCAACGGTGATGGCAGCACTTGATGAGGGGACGTCCTCCGGGGACTATGGGCGCAGCCTTATATATCAATGATGTGTTCGGAGGCGTTTACACATGACAAAAGCTGAAGTGACGTGGGTTTATGGCAGAGAGACCCACGCGCACAGCACTGCAGGAGATTCGCGGCCGTGCTCGATACCAAGGGTATCCATCACGCAAAAATTGTGTCTCTATGACAGATATCTGTATACTGATTTGATATCATACACATTTATTATGACATGTTTGCTCTTCATAATGCACGCCAATGTAATGATAATGATGCATAATCTGCCCGATGAGGTGAGCTATGCCTCGGGATCCCCCGAAAGCTCGTAGCATCCCAAAATCATGAAAGGGTTCCGAACCTCCGCTCTCCCTCTGACTTGACAACGACGCATTCTTGGACTCAACTTGTCTTCGCCACTCGATAGAACAATATGGGACGGAAACACCAGGCGTACGTGATCGCACGAGTTGTGCCCTACGACTCCTCGGATGGGCAGCCAAAGTATCGTTGCATCGCTGGCTACCACAAACAATATTGCTGCGACTCCCTACCACTGGAGGCTACACGCCGCTTCATCACCAGAAAAACAACACAGCGATCGTGAAAGCAGAGGTCGAGAATATACAGCGCAAATACAGGCCCTCGTATGTTAAGCAAGTCCCGTACCAGTGGCAACGGTTGCCGAAGAAGCCCACCATCTCGGATGTTCCATGTCCCCTCACACTTTCAATACTGGGCATCACATTCAATGCTGACAAACACGAGGATGCGCCGGACCAGGAAACATTCATTGAAGGAACCTGCTTTGCGGAAGATATAGTCGGTGCAGATACCGGGGCTTGGGCCGTTGGTAGGTGATCATTACGACTGGACAATGATCTGCTATTGGACTAAGTGTGCTGGGGCAGACAATGACAATGGCCTATCGATCATAGATGTCACGGACCCTCAATCCCCTGCGTATTGCTTCTTATACGAGCTCGACGGCCTCTTGGTCAATGCGGAAGGATACTGTGACGATGATCCATGGGCAGTCGACGCCCTCGCGGATATCCGTCTGCTGACAGAGCATGCACTGAATGAAGCATGAGGGTTGTTCAAAAGTGCTAGCATGACAGAGGCTACCCCATCCACGGCCGATCATTCTCCCTCCACACTTGCTGATCTTACATTCGACTCTGCGCTTGACCAAGCAATCGCCAGTAACGACACCCATGCCATCGAGATGCTCTTGTCAGATTCGACCAAAGCACAACGAGTTCGGGCGTACCTTCGACGACAGAGGCCGTTTCCAGTAGTGCCATCGGGTTGCTGATAGCATGCCTGCGCGAAGACATGGAGGAACTTGATGCTCCGGCGATGGATCTTTCGGGCTACGATCTGTCCACGGAGCAAGTGGTACAACTCCTGGCGTCTCATCCCACTGGGGTTGCTGTACTCAATCTGTGCTTCAACGAGCGTATCGCGGCTAGTAGCATACCCAAAGTCCTTGCAGTGGCTCCATCAGTCCGCCGCCTTGTCATCATTGGATGTGTGTCAATCGAGGAGACTGAGCTATCAGACATGCTATGGACGAAGCCCGAGCTATTCTTCCAACTAGAGGCACTCATACACCCATCCTTGATGCGTCTGAAGGAGCCCCTTACGCAACCCATCACGTTCACAGTCGCATGCTCCTCCGGCGACAATATGTGGCAAGGCCGATTCGGGTCTTGCCTGCCCATCTTCACTCCTATGAGTGTTGTACAGTCCCTCATTGATTTTACCGACTTCTATGCGAGGCTCCCCAGGCACGGTTTCGAGTTTGATGGCTGCATGGCCATTCACGCATCCTTCACTGTGACGCGCAAAGTGGACGAACGGTTCGATCGCCGCTCCTTCATTGCGGTGCCCTACTTCCCAGAGGTCCCCATGCTCCCTGGCCACCCAGGTCGCCCGCCTCCAAGGTGGACGTGCATCTTCCGGTATGATACTGACGAATCTGGGTCCTCGATGCACTACGCATTCCTAAAGTATAGTCATGGGTCGTCTGCCAGTGAGGCCTCCACAAGATCATTCTCATCTGAAACTTTACATGAAGAGCCCGGCGCAACGAAGGAAGAAGACTGTGAGTCTACAGGCAAGGGCCAATATGACACAATGAGCAACAATGCAATAGGTGACAAAGACATGGATGCAACAGGTGACAAAGGCTTCATTGCAGGAGTCAAAAAACCTGATACTAATATGACAAGCGAGCTCACCCATAACTCATTGGCACTGGAGGCATTTGACCTGCATGACTTTATCGTCAATCTCATGGCAGAAGGCCAGCCACCCATTAGTGAAGATTTGGTTGCGAAGCTATCACAAAGTGTATTATCAGAAAATGAGTCAATGCGACACAGAGCGGAAGCCAATAATGCCGGAGAGTCTGAGCACGTATTGTACATGACACAGGTGGAGATTGACTGCTTCACGCAACAAATGGTGCAAGAGGCAAGATGGCGGCGGGACCTTGCCTAGCATAGCATACATGTAATCCTGCTCGTGGATGCTCTCAGACACATGTACACGTGCTGAATATAAACCAATTACCCAATTTGGAGTCGGAAATAGAAGTAGTATTCAAACCTACCCAAATGAATACACAGTAAGCTATGCTGAAAGATGTACTCTATGCATGCGACATTTGGTGTCACATGCATCACCATGAGGTGGTGGTCCAGGTAAGATCAACAACACCGGGCGCCTTCATCCGCTCCTTGACCTCGAACCACCACCATCTCCGGTAGGCGCCCGCTTATCGGAGCCCATCTATCTACCCTCCCCCCTCTAATTCACCCTTGTTTCCTCGCATCAAGGCCGTCCAACTCGGCCCCCACTTTCACTACTGTTGACCAACTCGACACCATGACATAATCCCTCTTTCCCCTGGGTTTGAGGACCACAAAACACCTCACCTCGCTGTTGCCAACCAAGTGTCATCGATTGCAACCATCGACTCCCACGTCCCACTTTAGGCTCCATGGCCTTGCCTCTCCTTCCCCCTCTTGCTGTCACAGTAATGTGCCCTAGACCCTGGTGGCGAAATGCACGGGAGACTCCCTTGTGTGAGTCCGATGCACGAAGTCGGGAAGCAAGCTCCGGGGCGCCTTTGGCCCCTGGGATAAATCCGTATTCTGTGAGGCACCACAGGGAGGTGGAAGTGGAGGAGTTGCATGTGGAGGGAGGCTCGGGTCCAACTGTGGAGGTGGGGAACCTAATGCAAACAACACCAGCACCCTCGCCCTTGCTGGAAGGTGCTACGCGCCACCCATAGGTTCGCCCCCTGCTTTTCATTCTGGTAGTGGAGAAACAGCAGACAAAGAAGAGAAGTGCCAGAAGTGGCCTGGATGATACGACAACGAGGAGGGCACATATTCATTATTCCTACAACATTCATTTCCTATGTGGCATAAGCCCCAGCACCCCACCGGTCCCCGAGGGGGACCTACGAGTTGAAAACGAGGACCTGGACCAGGAGTGTCCGTACCTACGAAGGAGGAAGCCTAGTTCACCCACCAGGGCATCAAGTGAACAGTGGGTGGATGCTGGAGCAGGGAGCCACAAGGCGTAGAATAGGTCCTGACTGATTTTCCTTGTAGTTATGGTCTCTGCATGTACTTCGAGTACGGAGCGTAAACAATCAGAATAATAATAATAATAATAATAATAATAATAATAAATAAACACCAGGCACTGTCATAGTAGGCACGACCAGGCCCTATTTTTCCTATATTTTTACTATTTTATCTCGCTTTACAATGGACTTGTACTATACGCTCAATAAAGACTTCGCCTGGAACGGCATTCTGACTAGTCATGTGACGTAACCACATACTAGGGTTTCTCTTGTAGCACATGATTCATTGACTCATATCCCGAGACCGGAGTTATGGTAGATCATGTCATCTCGCATCATCGGTAGATAGCCAATAGCGTAAGTACCTCACACATGTGACAGCTGTCTGATGTAGGAGCCCTGCCCTAAACCTCAGGGGTATAAGTAGTGTAGCTCGTAGTCCTAGCACTCCATCTCATCCTCTTGGAGTGCTAGGTAAGCACCTGTATTTACTCACAGAACAGTAATATTAACTTGGAGTACTAGCGTTCTAAACCTAGTCTGTGTAACAGTCGACTTCAAGCCCTTTTACACCCAATTGGTGAGTATCCCACTCACTCAGCCTTGTCCGTATGGGGTAGATCCCGGCGAGACCTTTCTCGCTTCCCATGTGCGCGTCAACCTAGTTCCGCGACAGGCACCTTCTTCCTCCACCTCCAGAGCTGGAGCTACAACTTTGAATGCACCTATTCAATCGCAGCTCTGTGGCAAGTGCTATATTAGTATGTCCTCACCTCCTCATCCAGTGTTGCCATAGAGAAATGACCATTGCTGTGTCACAGCAAGCACACACTTATTATTGATGATGACAGCTCAAGAACTTGCTGAGAGCATCAAGAGTGTTACTGTGAGCCTCTTGTGCTGTGCAGTGTGCTGTACTCAATATATGTGCTTCATATTGTTAGTTGGACGACAGGTCCACCTCCATCTGGAAAAGCTTCATTTGAGAATGACAACAAAATATTGACAATGATCAGCATTTCTAGGTAAAGATTTGCAATACCACCCGTTCTTTTGTTTCCCAAGTTAGCAGTTTTTCTATGACCCCCTACGCTTCCTGGGTGGATTTATGTCAATTACATTCAATACAAACCATTTCTACGCACTCGCTGCACATTATCTGACATGTATCAGAGAAATTTCGGGGATTATGCAATCTTTGTTCTGCTTTCTGGTTATGCATTGTCATACTAATATGAGGATGATCATCACAGGATTGAATGCATTGTTGTTATTCTACTAGAACAGTGACAATGACTCGGACACAGTACTACAAAATAGCTCGGTGCATATCACTAGTACACCATCTGATTGGGTCATCCTGAGCCAACCCTCTATTACTCATCAGGTATACCAGCCCAGTCAATTCCTGTCCCATTCTCACCAGTGGCATCCAGCGCACGTAGTAGACTATTCAGTACATTATGATTGGCACTGAAGAGCTATGAGTCAGCAAAATGCATCCACAAAAAGACAAAGTGATCGCACACCACAGTCTTGAAGATATTGTGCATCACCTGGTGATAGTGATTCGGCTTTTGCTGGCGGAAGTCAGCAAGTCATATCATATGCTCTCGGTATGTTGGTGCATTGGCTGGGCCGAATTCCATGGGCTTCTGTAACTTCAGCTTGTGATCGGAGATAACTGCCTCAGTCATCGTACACACCTCTGATTCGAGGTCATCACAGCCACCCCGGGGCTCCGGTTCTTCGCCATCATCATCCTGCTGTGAGTCATCATCTCTCCGTTCCTCGCCACTATCATTGAGCGCATCTTCGATGTCTTGAGGTGTCGCGGCGCAAGACTTGAACTTTCCATGGCCTTTCTGAGAGACACGCTGCTGCGGTGCAATTGGTAGCATCAGCCCAACCCGTGAGTCGTCGTCCGAGTCACTGATGATCGCTGCCGCGTAACGCTTCTCTGTAGAGTGGGCTCAGGATGTGCTTAGTAGTGAGAGACAATAATGATTAACACCGACTTGGCTGTGCGCCTGTCTTTGCCTTCTTTGGCTCACGGCGCTCCGAGCTTGCAGTGCCTTTCATATCAACCAGGCCCTTGCCTGCTTGCTTTACCACGGACTCTGCACGTTTGCGCTTCTCCTTGGTTTCTTTCTGTGTTTCTTCAACTGACATGCGTGTGCCTGCAGCAGATGCTACAACAGGCATTATCAGATCAAGATGATGGCAATATGGTTTTGGGAATGGACTTACAAGGTGCTGATGACTTTTTCACCTTAGTACTAGGCTGATTCGGTGAGTCTTGACTCTTAGGTATATACGTTGCCCATGCTGCAAGTCTCGCTGTGAGCAGCAGAGCTATCCTACGCCACTTGTACTTACCTTTTTGGGCAGCCTTCCTGGACGTGACGTGCACCGGCGGGCGGTGCTCTGCTACTGAGATCACAAATCACTGGTGAGTAGGCTAGGAGCAGACATAAGTGTTGTGTACTCACATAGTTGCTCAGGTGGCTCTTCAACACTTGGCTTCCCATCATTTGCTCCATTGGCAGCCTGAGAGAGCTGAGACGACTGTCATCCAGTGCGGCTGTTAGTCGTGGAAGCTGCTCTTGCTGACATTCATGTAGTACTTCAATTAATCTTGCCTTTGACTGACTATGGCAAAGGACCAGTCAGCAGTGGATCCACTCAGTGTGTTCTCAGTCAATGTACATGGCACTTCCAAGTTGATCTTAAAGTTGACAATACCAGGTTCAGTAGAACTATCACTGTGGGTGGCAAGACTAGTACCCTCCAAGTCATGCTTGCTACGAGAGACCACACCAATGACCGTAACTCAACCAACAGGAAGGATTCGGAGGTATTTGCCAGCAAAATTGACAGTGTCAGTAAGTATGAGACGTGCTGATGGTGTGTTGGATCGAGTACTGAACGAGACTGATGATTTGTTAGGGCACTAGAAGAAAAGAGGTGGAAAGGAGGAGGGTGTGCACTGGCAGGATACGGAGAGCGAGCCAGCAAGTGAGGGATCGGTGCTGGTGAAAGTCACTGTGTGACAATTATGTACGTCTCACCTCTACCTCTCAACGGTCACCACTTACACACTTTCTGTTGAACAATAGAGAGCGCCTAATAAGGCAGCCGAGTTTACACACCGGCACTCCGGGTCACAGGAGTATCACATGCATTGTAGATAGATTCACATGCATCGGGATTGGTATTAGTCAGGTACTATACAGTAGCTTAGTCATACGGTCTCCTACATGTATATAAGGATCCCTGTAGCATAGCTCAATCCCAAGTCGCTCAACAGCAACTTTGTGTGCATCAAGCCTCACAGCAAACTAACCAGGTAAGTTAGCGACCTGCTACACTGCATAAGGTAGCCTGCTCGTCACTTTCCAGCTGTGTTGAGTCACTCAGACACTCTTTTCTGTCTGTATCACAGTGCGTTGGCTGCACATAGTACCTCTGTTGATTGAGCTTACCCACATATCTGCAGAGTTGCTAGTCAGTAATCAGCATGCCATATATCTGTAATGGTTGCTTGAAGAGCTTCTCGCGCCGTGGCATGCTCCTCCAACACCTCCAGCTGAGTGAAAAGGCAGTGTGTCAAGTTGCTCATCGCCACCACGAGGAATCTATGCGCCATCTGACCCGCCGTGACAACCATTGGCGCGCTCAGGCAGTGTGCTCACGGTCGAGGAGTGCCTCCCGTGGTAGTGAGGCTGGGCAGCCTATGGACAACACAGACAATGGAGATGAAGGTACCCATGGTCAAGTCGCCGTGGCATTCGATGGGGATTACTTTGGTGCAGCTGATGAATACAATGACGAGGATCTGCCCTTCAATGACTCACCGACGTGCCAACCTGCCAACGACCTCAATGAAGATGGCCTCGATGATTCCGCCATGGATGAAGCAGTCGGTGATGATGTCCTTGTTGAACAATAGAGAGCGCCTAACTAGGCAGCCGAGTTCACACACCGGTACTCCGGGTAACAGGAGTAACACATGCATCGTAGATAGAATCACATGCATCAGGATTGGTACTATACAGTAGCTTAGTCAGACGGTCTCCTACATGTATATAAGGACCTCTGTAGCGTAGTACAATCCAAGTCGCTCAACAGCAACTTTGTGTGCATCAAGCCTCACAGCTAACAAACCAGGTAAGCTAGCGTCCCGCTACACTGCGTAAGAGTAGCCTGCTCGTCAGGTTATGAGCCCTGAACACTGCGCGGTACTGCGCCTTTATGGCTGCGTCCGCTGCGGGTCAGGATAGCTTGCCTAGACGTCGCCCTTAGGGGCTTTGACGTCAGGGGGAGACTTTGCGCCTACATGGCAGCAGGTCGGGCACAGCCTAGCTGTCGCCATCCCAAACAATGAGTCCAGTGTGGTGTCAGCGCCGTTCCGGCAGCATAAGTCAGAGCGCTGATAATGCGTTGCAGAAACCTTATCAACCAACCGCTCTACCACCACCAAACATCAAGAAAATGTCGAACTCTCTGCAGAACATCGTCCCCGTCCTTGACGGATCGAACTACCGTCGTTGGGCCGATTTGATGAAAGCATACTTGCAGTCGCAAGGTGTCTGGATTCTCATTGAGTTGCCTGACGGTTTCGATGAGCCTGTTTTGGCTTCGGACGGAGCAAACCGCTCAGAAGTTCTCGATTGGATGCAGATGCAATCCAAGGCTATGGGCAGCATTCGCTTGCGCCTAAGCGTCGAGGTCTCGCAGCTTGTCAGGACCAAGACAACTGCAAAGTCAATCTGGAATACCCTGAAAGGGCTCTACGGAGGGACTAGCGCCATGGGGGCTTTTGCCTTTTTCAAGGCAGCTGTAAACGTCCGTATTCCGGCCAACGAGCACCCCGGCCCTGCGATCTCAAAGATCCAGAGCAACCTCGACGAGCTCGACGGAGCTGGCCTCTCTCTGCCGCCGCAGATGAGAACCCTGATAATTCTGGGGGCCGCTCCACCTCGGTACGAGACAGCTATCCAGCTAGCTCTCAACAAAATTGAGATCAAAGATCTCACGCCGAGCAGCGCCCAGGATGCCTTAACCGCTTCCTGGGAACAGTCGAAGAACAAGGGGCAGTCGTCCGCCCAGAAGATTTCTGCTATCAAGCAGAAGAAGGGCAATCCCTCCTTCTCGCAGCAGCAGCGCCCTGAGGGCAGCAGCAGCGCGGGTAAGAAGGAGTGGAAGGACAAGGGCAAGGAGAAAGACAAGGGCTTTACTCCTAGGGGAAAGCGCGGCGGTAAAAACCGTGGTAAGCCACATTCGCACGACGAGCATGCAGAAATGCACATCGCCGACACCGTGTCGATCCCCGCCCCGACGACCAGCACCGTCGTCGAGTTAGCGCCTTCGGGCAGCAGGACTCGAAAGGTCGCAGCACCTGCCCCTAACAAGGGCAAGAAGCGCGCTCGCGGTGACTGGCTCGGAGAAGCCCTCCAGCTCGCAAAAGACCTGGACGTCGCTGGCACGCCGGAAACAATCCGCGCGCTGAAGGAAGTCGTGAGCTCCGCTCACATCGAAGAAGTCCCCTCGGACACCGAGTCGCGCGCTTCAAAGCGCAGCAAGCTCAGTGACGACGACATGGCCGATCGCATCGACGAGGTCATGCGCGATGAATACATCAGCGAGGACGACGACTTCCGCGATGCCGAAGAAAGGTCCATCGTCTGGGCAACAGACGAAGAAGACATCGACGCGCACGACACCGAGTTAAACGGCATGATAGCGCAGGCCGCGGGCCTTGCGCCCCCTATCGTCGACGAAAGCTTCCGGAACCCGTTAACGGGTGAGCTCCGATGCATGGAGCCATACGATGGCTACGACGACTGGGGCAATGAGTACGTCACTCATATTCCTAACCCCAAGCAAGTTACTAACAGCGCTTTAACAGCCGCTTCTGACTTGCACAACGGCGCTCGGACATTTGTAAATGTACTTAGTAGCGGCTTAAAAAATGTACAATGTATTCATTCGTGCGATTACGCTGCGTGCTCACGTTGTAAGGGAAAAGGAAAAAGTCGCTTTTCAGCGAATGAGTGGCTACTGGACTCAGGTGCATCTTTGCACATTACAAATGACATAAGAGACTTCTCAGAATTCGAGTATCTCCAAACTCCTATCCGTACTCAAACGGCACAACAAGGAGCGGTAGGAAGCATTATTGCTAAAGGAACTGTGTTCCTAAGCTACCAAATAGACGAACAATGGCTGCAGACGCGCCTATATCCAGTCTATTACATGGAAAATTGCTCGGCTCGTCTCTTGTCATTGGGGATGTTCCTCCAAGACGGACTAGACTTGCGCGCAACAGCGCAGCATATCAGTCTGTATGAACCAGGAGCGCGGAAACCTTTATTCAGGTTTACACCGCAGCACCCGGACACTACCACCTTCACCCTCGTGGCTGAATCGGGTGAAAACGTTCAGAATATTTATGTGAACATAAATGAAGTCGATTATTCGACTATGCATCGCCGTTTTGCGCACCCTTCTAAGGACGTGCTTGCAAAGGCGAAGGAGCATACATCTGGATTTCCCAGAAAGGTGGAGATTCCTAAGGACTCACCAATATGCCAAGGATGTGCAAAAGGGAAAATGCACTCTAAGTCTTTCCTGCCGTCCAACTACCGGGCAAAGGTACCGTTTGAACTTATTCATTCGGACTTAAAATCCTTCCCAGTAGATTCCTATCATAAGTACAAGTACTACATACTGTACTATGATGACGCTTCATCGCACGCGTGGACTGTAAATCTGCGCAAGAAATCTGCAGCGATTACAGCCACAAGGCAATTCCTAGCCATGGTAAAAACTAAATATGGAAAGACAGTGCAGAAGTGGTTGTCTGATGCAGGAGGAGAATACGTCTCCGCTGCATTCAAAGACCTTCTAAAGGATAATGGCATAGAGATCCTTCAGAGCTCGCCGCATACTCCTCAGGAGAATGGCAGAGCTGAGCGTTTCAACAGAACGCTCATGGACAAAGCAGAGGCAATGCGCCATGATGCTTGTCTACCTCCATCCTGGTGGGAATTCGCCGTGGATCATGCAGTCCATGTTTACAACAGGACGCCAATTCGTCGCCTTAATTGGCTTACCCCCTACGAATTGATAAATGGCGAACCGCCATCTGTGGCGCACCTGCGCGTTTTCGGCTGCGGTGCGTACATCTTTATACCCAAGGACGTTAGAAAAAACGGTTTATCGCCCAAATCGGAGCTGATGATTTACCTTGGGGGAGATGGCTCTACAGAGCGCACTGGCGGATGGCTCTTCATGAGAGCACCAGATAATGTTTTGTTCAGATCATCCACCGCAATGTTTGACGAAACTATGTTTCCTAAGTGCCCCTTGACAAATCGTCGGGGTACAACTCGAGTCTGGCCACCTCGAGAAGAAATGATCCCAGAAAATCAACCAAATACCACACCTCAGGTAGATGAGGATGACGATGATAATCATCCAAAACATCACCTTCCTAAAAGGGGAAACGGTCATGTTCATGACGATGAGCAGGAGCTGCAGGATGCGCCCGTAGACCCAGTACCGCCGCCCCATGCACCGGTAGAACACCCTGCGCCCTCAGTGGAGCCGCGACGTTCAGCAAGGGAGCGGAGACCAGTAACTCGTAGAGGTAATGTCTATGGAGAGCAGCGGAAGCCCCAAGACATAGTAAAGGACATCGAAAATCAGGGGAGATGGAAAAAGATGGTCGGTGAGGATGCGGGTAGCTCCCGTACCAAAACCGGACCACAAAGGCAGCAAAGACAACAGGTTCCCGGACCTAGTTCTGCGCCAAATCCTCCTCCACGCGACGAACCTGTCGAGTCCGCCCCATCTGATGAGGATGAAGCGCAGAGCGCTGAGTTACTACTGGCAGAATTATGCCGGGAAGGGGGAGTTAAGTTAGTCGAGTTGCTGCTTGCAAAAGCGCTACCCACCCTCGACAACGATCTACCAGACGGGACCAGCCCGAGAGAATGGTCTTTCCGCGATATACTAAAGCTACCTAAAAAGGAGCTTGAGGAGTGGATGGCAGCGTGTCGCGAAGAACTTGAGGCACTTCGCAAGCGCAATGTCTATGAACTGGTTGACCGTCCTAAGGGACGAAAGGTCACTAAAAACCGCTGGGTATTCGACGTCAAAACTGACGGTCGGAAAAAGGCCAGATTGGTCGCCAAGGGTTACTCCCAGATTGAAGGCCTTGACTATGATCAGGTCTTCTCTCCAGTCGTACGCTTTGAGACTGTACGCCTAATCCTCGCCTTAGCTGCGCTTGAGGATATGCACGTCTCCGGACTCGACGTCCGTAATGCCTATCTCTATGGCAAGCTCGACGAGGAAATCTACATGGAGCAGCCTGAAGGCTTTGCAGTACCAGGCCAAGAGCACAAAGTACTCCGGTTACTTCGCGCTCTCTATGGACTTAAGCAGGCAGGGCTTGCGTGGTGGCGCACCCTCAATGAGTCCCTAAAGGAACTTGGCTGTAAACGCCTCGTATCCGACGCCGGAATATTCGTCTATAGGACAAAAGATGGTCGCTTCGTGCTGATCATTGTCTATGTAGACGATGCCATATTTTGTGGCAAGGATAAGACCCTAGTCCTTTCATTAAAGGACCGCTTCATGAAGAAGTGGGAGTGTCGCGACTTAGGCGACGTCAAGGAATTTCTGCGCATGCGCATAACTCGGAAAGGCCGCGAAATCCATTTGGATCAATGCGCCTACCTTGAGAAAGTGCTGCAGCGCTGTGGCATGCAGAACGCTAAATCTGCGCCAACTCCACTCCCTGCTGGATACAAACCTGTTGCCAATACTGGCACGGCTGATCCAGCACTTCGAAGCAAGTACCAGACGGTCATCGGTTCCTTGCTATACCTAATGCTTGGAACTCGACCTGACATTTGCTACGCCGTGACATTACTTGCGCAATTTGCAGCAAATCCGTCACAGGACCATTTAAACAGAGCACTGTATATCTGCCGCTACTTAATTGGTACAAAATCCTATGCGCTAGTTTATGAAGGACAAAGCGGCAATGGATTATTGGCGTGCACTGACTCTGACTGGGCAGACAGCCCAGAAGCCAGAAAGTCACGGTCTGGGCACTTTTTAAAGTTCGCGAACGGCGCGTTCAGTTGGCTGTCTAGAAGACAGAAGACAGTTGCTCTGTCGTCCACTGAAGCTGAGTATATGTCGCTGAGCGATTGCTCGCGACAAGTAGCTTGGATAAAGATGCTCCTGGAGGAGATCGGCTACAAGCTCGGCCCGCTGCCCATCTGCTCGGACAATCAGGGAGCAATATTCATTAGCTCCAATCCCATCACGGAATGTCGGTCTAAACACATTGACATTCGTTACCACTACGTGAGGGAGCTAGTAGAAGACAAGAAAGTCGAAGTCTTCTACGTAAGCACTGATGACAATCCGGCAGACTTGTTCACTAAGAACTTGGGTCGTATTAAATTTCTCAAATTCAGAGGAATGCTTGGACTAAGATTCTACGATTAGAAGTCCAGCATAGTCGGCTGCACTATGCGCCATTTAATGCTTGCGCGCATCTACCGCTGCACTTAGCAAGGGGGAGTGTTGAACAATAGAGAGTGCCTAACTAGGCAGCCGAGTTCACACACCGGTACTCCGGGTAACAGGAGTAACACATGCATCGTAGATAGAATCACATGCATCAGGATTGGTACTATACAGTAGCTTAGTCAGACGGTCTCCTACATGTATATAAGGACCTCTGTAGCGTAGTACAATCCAAGTCGCTCAACAGCAACTTTGTGTGCATCAAGCCTCACAGCTAACAAACCAGGTAAGCTAGCGTCCCGCTACACTGCGTAAGAGTAGCCTGCTCGTCAGTCCTTCAACCAGATGAGTCCGCAAGCCGAGACATGCAAGGTGCTGCACATGATCACATGGATATCGACCCTGCTTCCTCTGTGACCAACACCCATGACATACAGGGCAATGCCCAGACACTGGACTAGTGATACTGTATTAGACGACTGCATGACATTCTACCTGAACCAATACAAAGATCCGCATAGTTTCTATAATCTGTACTAGGGTCGTGACAATACACAGTCTCGTATGCAATGTAAACTGATTCTTGGTATTGTCGTGAATTCTGTCATAATACGAGCACTTCTCTGAATTGTTGCGATGGGTCTGGGTATTTGTAAGAATTCTAAAATCGAGGTTTTCCCGATGTCCCAGCCCGGATCCACAGTTGATACTGCCGATGATGCTAAAGCCGATGTGTCAGAGATGCCAGCATGCACCGAACAGATATACTGTCTACCGCCTTTCGATCCACCAGCAGCCTCAGGAATCTCTGCAGACTTTAAGTCTGACCGTCAGCTTTCAGGTACATATTGGTTGGCAACCTACATGCGTCATCTTGTCCTGGGATGACCGGCGCCCCGGGAACCGATCATAAATGCATACATCAAGTCATACTGCAGGAACCACAAGCCCGGAGGCTTCCCAGACCCCTTATGTCACTTCGCGCTCCTTCTGCAGAAACACCTGCAATGTTCCGAGATTGTCGTGGAGCGGTGCCTTCCTCACAGTGTCACTGATCCGAACAATGGCTCCGAATTGGAACACTCTTTCAATTGCATCAGTATCTCGGCCACTCATGGTGCTAAAGCACTGATGGTAACCACAGTTACAGAGGCTCAGTATCGTTAGCTTGTGAAGTTCTTTGGCAGGCGGCCGGTGTGGTACTGGTACTATGAGTCAGCAAACCTCGATGTTCACTGATCCAAAGGCACCCTTGGCCTGCGACTCGTAGCAAAATGCACCTGTGATACTGCTCGTTGGATGTTCCTAGTCAGGTGTACCTCAGTGCTCAATAGAATGCCATTGAAAACCGGATGCTGAATGACTAACTTACTGTGGTTACCCGCGAGCATTTTGGCGAGCTACCAGCTAATTGTCAGTGGAGCCGAGGCTTAACGTTCAGCCCTGATATTGCTCAGTAACTCACGCTACACACAGACCCTCTGAATCGCCACTGGTTTCACGGTGGTTGTTGCTGAGTGATAGCCCTCAAAATGTGTTTGTGATACATGGGTAGCCTTGGTCGACAGTCCACAATACAAGCATCCCCTTTACTGTCGTATTTGATACTGCCTATAATTCAGCTCAATTGCTCTGTGGCCGAGGTGGATAATCCTCCGTTGGGCACTGTGTGCCACCCCGATGACTCCACGCTCGGAGGCGCCCGCATGGCCGCAGATCTCAGATCCATACCGAAAGAGGCAGGCAGAACAGAATTTACACCTTTGCAAGGTCTACTCCTCGCGATCTCTCTGCTCACTCACCATGCCGCGTATACGAAAGAGTGAGCGAATCATGGCTTCGGTTAGTCCTGTGTTGATTGGGAGCAGAAACGACCAAGCGAGGGTCTACGAATCAACGTGAAAAGATCAAGCACAAGGCCGCAGAGACCAGGAAGAAGAGGAAGAGGGACACCAAAAAGAACGCTCAATGGAAGACCAGTATGTCGTTTCTTCATATATGGTGATATTGGCAATGACACTCGGTGATAGAGACCCCTAAGGACCCTGGTATTCCAAACACATTCCCGTACAAGGACCAAATCTTAGCAGAGGTTGCCGATGAGCGCAGAAAGGTAAGCTCTTGTGGCATCATTCCTATAGGCCTTCGATGAACCAAGCAAGCAGGTCATCCAGGAGAAGGATAGGCGGAAGGAAGAGAAGAAAGTTGCCAAGGCTCAAGCGGCAGCAGGCGGGGCCGAGGACGAGGATACCGACGACTTACAGGAAAAGAACACCAGTAGCAGCGCGGCCAGAGATCAGGTTGACACCGCCGAAGACGACAGCCCTGTTCTTGCGAATCGTGATTTGCCCAACCTGCGCTCAGTGCTGAAGGAGTCGGACGTAGTCGTGCAAATTCTGGAAGCTCGCGATCCCCTGCGGTGTAGGAGTACCTCTTTAGACGAAGCGGTGAAGGGCAAGAAGGTCCTGTATGTTCTGACTAAGATTGGTATGTACCGTGATTCTCTTCACTCGGTGCTCCTGGTCTAACAGTGTCATCATCAGACGCGTGCCCGCGCGAAGCCGTGCAAGAGTGGGCATCCACGTTGTGCGCCCAACATCCTACTGCTGTCTTCCGTTCGGCGTCAGCCTTCCTCCCCACCACTCTAGAGCCAGCTGGTAAAGGCAAGGGTAAAGAAAGAGCAGATGATGCCTGGGGCGTTGATAGTATTAGGAAGGTCCTGGGCAAGTGGGCACAGGAGAAGGAAGGGGACAGCCCGCTCGTCGTCGCTGTAGTCGGTGCGACTAACGTATGCAAACCTTACTTACTGACACTTGTAACCGCTCGCTGACAACCATATCCAGGTGGGCAAGAGCTCCTTCATCAACTCGCTCCTCCGCAACGCGATTCTCCCTACGTACAAGCTCTCGATGGTGGTAGACAGTCCCACAACGACTATCTATCCACAAGAAACGTCGCTCGAAGTCGAAGGGAAGGCCATCCGCCTCATTGACACTCCCGGTCTTGCATGGCAGGCCCCCTCCGAGCTGCCTGCAGAAGAGGTAGAGCGCATACGCGCCAGAGATATTCTCCAGCGCAACCGTGGCCGGGTCGAGCGACTCAAGGACCCCACGCCAGTCGGTGAGTTACCCGCATGTCCTGCATACCTCATCCACTCAAAAACTTGGTGTCTGATACTAGTTGCCGAGCTGGTGTCGCGTGCAGAGAGAGAAGACCTCATGCTCTTCTACAATCTCCCCGCGTTCGCAGCCGGCGACGCGAACGCGTTCCTCTCCGGCGTCGCCCGCGCGAACGGGCTCATAAAAAAGGTGCGCATTCTTCCTTCCCTCCTACCAGATCTTTCGCTTACATTCGGTGTTCAGGCCGGCGTCCTCGACCTAGCCGTAGCCTCACGCATCGTCCTGCGCGACTGGAGTACTGACAAATTCCCGCGGTACACCCGACCGCTCGGCCCTGCTTCAATCTCGGCGGCGGCCGACTCCACTGCAGCCTTCGCAGAGGTCTCTGCGAAGAACGACGAGATCATCTCGAGGCTGGAGACACGCAAGGAGATGCGCAAGACACGTGGCGCAGTCAGGATGACTCCCGGGGAAGTCGAGCTTAGGGAGGTGGCCCTCGATAACGCCTACTTTGGGCCGGATGCTAAGGAAGAGGGCAGTGACGAGGACGAGGACGATGAGATGGACGGTGGCGAAGACGTGGATGAGCTGGACGATTCTGACGGGGAAGACGAAGAGGGTGCCGTTTCAGAGGGTGCCGTTTCAGAGGGTGCCGTTTCAGAGGGTGAGAGTGACGATGAGGAGGAGGAGGAGGAGGAGGAGGAGGATGCGGTGCCTGCGTCTGCTCCAGGCAAGCGGAAACGCGGCGCCGTCCAGAAAGCACCCGCCCGGCCCACGAAGAAGGTTGCGTTCGCTGCCGAGCCCAAGGGTACCAAACAAGCACGGTCTGCCGCGGGTGCTGCAGGCTCCCAGGTCGCCGCCTCTAAATCGAAGGCCGATCAACGAAAAGCGAAGCCCACACCTGAGGCGAAGCCAGCCAAAGTGCAAAAGAAGGCGCCCTCCGTCTCTGCAGCGATCAAGAAGATCGCGAACTCCAAAAAAGCGAAGCAGCCGTCATCGGTGTCGAAAGATGGAGAGGAGACGTACGATTTCAGCAAATTCTTTTAGAGTACAGTTCGGTCTGCGTGTTGCTGAGGTATGCTGATGTATACTGGATATTGATATACTGACACTATGTAAGTATGGTGCAAATACAGTGCAATGATCTTGATATTGTCCTAAGGTGTCTATGAGTCGTTTAACGTGTATGTGGCAATGATGCAAGGGAAGGGAACAAGTGCTATGAGCCGTAGAAAGACATATGTGCAAGTCAAGTTGCAATGATGATACAGTGAATACATAAGTAGATGCAGTGTAAGGATGCGTAAGAGAATTGAGCCCGCCGCAGGAACAGGCGCAGCGCAAATCGTAATATTGGTCACTGCATGCAAGTCATGTTACGCAGTCGTTCGAGCTCAAGACCATGCACCGATCTTGACGACGCAAGTACCCGCGTCCGCAAGGACACCCTGCGGTCCATAGGCATCGCGCCTGAAGGCCTCTGGGGCACGCTCGAAGGTGACAACGCGATCTCCATCTTCGTCGGTGCCGACCCATGGCTTGATCTTCTCGCTCTCAACCATCTCCACGACAGCGGCGAGGGAATCCCGGACGTCCTCGCCCTCATCGACGTCTGTCGCGATGCTGACCCAGCCGTACCCCACCATCCGCTTGACCTTGGATCGCTTGCGACCGAACGTGCCGTTGGCACCGCTCCGTGCAGGGGCCTGGCTCGTCGAAACCGCACGTTTGAGAGAACGCAGCCCGAGGCGAATAGTCTCGTTCGCCCCCGGAATCGCGCGCGAAGGCACATCACCGACCAGCGTAGTGAACTGTGCCGGGCACACGAAGCTCTTCCGCTTCTTCCCCTCGTCGCCGTCCTCCGCGTCTGAGACCGCACACGACATGGTGGGATACGACGCAAGCAGGTGCTGCGCTGCCTCCCAGATTTCTACGCCTCCGACAGTGTCGAGGACCCCGTCGAAAGACCTCTCCTCTTCGAAAAGCTGCTCTAGCACCGCGAGCGGGTCGCCAACGAAGACCTGCTCCGCGCCCCACTGCCGCAAGCGCACTTCGACGCGCCCGCGACGCGTCAACGAGGGGGCGGTCGAACCTTCATCGGATGGCTCCGCACTCTCCTCCTGCTCACGCACAGCGGAGTCGGAGACCTGCGCGCAAACGTTGATTTTCTTCTTAGCGAGCATCTGCAGAGCCATCGCGCCCGCACCATCATGTGCATTAAGGACGAGAATGCGGGCGCGGCTTCCCTTGCTTTTCCGGGTTGCGATGACCTCCGCGAAAGAACGTACGGCGCGATGAGCAGGGAGACCGCACAGTGGTATGAGGGCAAGGTCCTGAGGTGTCAGGTTGTTAGGTGGGGGAGAGAACACCACCGAGGACTGGCTCATGCTCGAGCCGGATATGCTGCCCTGCGATGGCATCGACAGCGTACGTGCACGTGTGCGTTGTCGAGGAGGGAACAGTGTCGCGCCTTTTGTGCGTGGCTGCTTGCAACGGCATATCCGATGACGCTCGATGATGATATACTCTGCGAGCGCGCCGCACTGAGAGGTTAAGAGCTCTTCCATCAGTGACTCGAAAGGGTAAACGCATTGCAATAAAACCCACCTTGCGCACGTCTAACAGTCCAACGACCCACTCGCCCCTTTTGCACACCGCATTGTCGACATCGAACCCACACTCCACCGCGCGTCCGACAAAGGCTCTCCCAGGGATGAATCCCCTCTTCTTGCCCCTCACCGTCGCCACCGCCCCGCGCTTCTCCGCCTTCTCCTGCACGATCATCGAGTCGAGCGCATCGAGGCCGACCGCAAACACCTGCACCAAAATATGGTTCGTCGATACAAAGCTCGGCGGGGGGATGTGCGCCATGAACGCGACGGGCAGCGGCAGCGTCGCGCGCAGGTGCGCGGGGGTCTCGCTCTCCTTCTCGCGCTTCTTTCCGGTGAGCCCGAAGCTCAGCCGCCGCCGCGTCTTCGCTAGGGACAACACTGACATGTTAGCGTTCGCGACGCCGCGCACAATCTCGACCGTCGCCATGCTGCTCTGCGCACGTCCCGAGCGCACGAGATCCACCTGCCCCGAGAGACGCGTCCTCCCGCTCTTGCCCGTATACGCAGCATGCGGGAGCGTGAGGCTTGTATATCCCCCGGAATTCGTGCCGTGGCCAGGCTCGGAGACGGGGAATGGTGCTGGTATGGAATACGTCGGGAGTGAGCTGCCGAATGTCACCTGCTGACCGAGCGAAGGTGCCGACGGGTTAGCCAGCGAGACTGCGCGTAAGTGATTCCTTCGGCGACGCGCCGCATAGTCCTTGAACATCCCATCCGGCGACTCTGCGGGCGAGGTTGGTTCGGGCTCACCCTTGAACCGATCTAGTAAGTTCGATTCGGACATTGACGGCCTACGGTGTAAGGAACTCCTGAACTCTGGATGCAATGGTCCATGACCCATTGCGCCTACGCCAGAAGTGACGACGGGTCCACCCATGCTCACGCCAGAGTACGCCCACCCAAGTGAAGGCGTTGATCCACGCGAGTTCATATAGCCCTCCGAAAACGGACTACAGGGAGCAGGAGTACTCGCGCGACTGACGTCCACGCTGCTCGTGCCCCAATCTGAGTACTCGCTCTCATCCTCTTCCCAGAGTGCACTCATCCGCATTGACGACGGACGGTGCGACGAGTGCCGGCTGTTCCGCTGTGGGCGTGGCATGGGCGGGGCTGTGGGCGTGGGCGTGGGCGTGGGCGCAACCGTCGTGAGCTCCGGGAACATCTGACGGTCGAGCTGATGGGGCGCAGGGAGCTGCGATACATCGGCGGGCAAGGGAGGGAGGAGGTCGGGGTGTGGAAGACGCGGACGGCGACGGGAAGGTTCTGTGGGTAGTGAAGGCTTCGTGCGAGTCGGTGTACTGGGTGCAGAGGCAGAGGGGACAAGCCAACGCACATCTTTTGCCCAGTCTTCATCCTTGCGCACAGGCGTCGGCACAGAGTAGTAGCGCCCATGGCGAGGGAATACGGGAGGTGGCAGGGTGGCAGGCGAAAGGTCAATGATCATAGGATGGGCTTTGCGGGAGGCAGAGACGGCTGTGATAGATTCGGAATGACCTTCATCAGACCTAGGCGGACAAGCCGAGCCCATAGCAGAGCCGAAAGGCGTAGTAATGTGCGTGGAGGTGGTCGCACCAGAGTCAAGCAGTGACGCACCATCCTGTTCTGAAACCGGAGGGGAGGCAGTGTCGGAATACACAGACTCAGACGAGAGGGAAGATTCTGAAGACGACCGAGAGGCCTCTGATAGAGGGGGGTCAGTTTCTGAAGAATGGCGCGCTGGTGTACGGTGTGTTATGGGGTGGTCAAAGTCGTAATAATCGTCCCGGGAGAGGGTAGGAGGGGCTATTGAAGACTTGAGGCGAGGCCTGCCGTGGAGGGGAAGCAACGTGGGGGCGTAGGCATGAGGCTCGATCAACATGGCTTCTGCAGCAGGCGACAATGGCGGGGCGGGCGATGAGGAGGGCGTATAATATACCTCACTGTCGTCGTCGCAGCTGTCGGCTTGAGGGGCGACGGTGAGGTCTACAGGGTATCGGGGTGAAGAGCCGGGATAGTCTGGGGCTTTTAAGTACACCGAATCCGGAGCAGGAGCATGGTACCGAACGGCATTTTGCTTGTGCTTCTGTGATGGGGCTTCCGCTGACGCAATTCCGTGGATAGTAGATCGACTACCTGCAGACGACTAGCGGGTAGTAAGCATCACAGATAGCATTGGGAGATAAGCCAACTAGCCATGTCGACTAGCCTGCATGATCGCGTTAAGACGCGTCGAAACCCACCTCCGAGACGTCCTCCGAGCCCTCGTTCGTCTCACTCAATGTGTGTCTCCTCTTGCGCGACCGGCGGCGCTCGGGACGGATAGGTACGGGACATGCATATGGTTGCGAAGGGGGTACGAGTGTGAGAGAAGCGATATGTTGTCTGTGAGAAGGGTCGGCTTCGGTGGCGACACGGATAAGCTCCTGCTTAGTAGAGTGATAGTTCTTCTGGGCGGGGAAAGAGTAATGTTGAGATGGTCGATGTAGCAGACTTTGGATGATTGTGGGTTTCGGCATCGAGGGTGGGAGAGCACCCGTGGAGGAGGACGGGGAGCGAGGTGGTGCGGAGGGTCGCTGCACAGCGCCGTGGAGTGCAGCCCGCACTAGCCGCCCGTGCGATCCAGCCACCACCAGAGCCTCGCCGCCTTTCTTCTGCCTCCCTCCGTATCGTCTGAACCTGCTCGCCAACTCCCACTGGCGACGATCGTGTACCACGTCGCACGTATGCTTATCTCCTGCACCATGCTATGCCGCGACAACCCAATCAGCACCTCGCGCTGTCCAAAGTGTGCTACTCGCCTCGCTGCAACTATGCCTGGTTCCGGGTCAAGCAGTCCCGAGCCCTTCATAGCTTCACAATCTAGATGCTAGCGGACGTTCTCAAGCAAGAGCGGCGAAAAGCTTCGGAAGCCGCCCTGAACACCGCAGCTATCTTCACGAACGTGGCAGTCCGCGCGATATCCGTTCTTCGCTAAGACTTCAGAAAATCAGAAGGTATGATGGCACGATGCATGTCGTTCGGAGGAAATGCACTAACAATGATGAGCATGTGAGGATTCCGCGACTGTTCGCGCAGAAAGGAAGCCCGCCTCCACCCACCTCGGACACATGTGGTCACGTGACCTCATGCATTCCTCTCCCAATCTGCGAAACGAGCAGATTATCGACAGAAATGGACTATCAGTCACTGCAAGAAAGAAGCTGGACTATCTCCGCTAGTCTATATTGAGCTCAGAAGATTGTTTGTTGATGCGTACTAGCCTCGCGGCTGCCGTCTTGTGTGAATACACTCATGCGTTTTCTGCATCTCGTCTTCCCTCAGGACATGCCCGTTTGTTATCTGCAACAGGACCCGCCCCTCTTCACATATTGATGGGGTGGTAGCATACAGTGCTTAGGTTCAATATGGCCGCCGCTATGAAAAATCACACTGTTGACATGGTACCCTGACGGCTTCTTCCGGGAAGATATGAGAACCATTGCTGAACCCTCGATGTGTCTTGGGTCCTATAGGTAAGTTCCGTATACCATGGGCTGCTGCACGTTCGAATGAGCTTATATGACCGTACAGATACCCTCATCATCATATTTTGGATAGCCATGGCTCTTTCGCACCCTGAGAACGCGTGATTCTCATTCTATCTGACAGGTGCGTCGAGCAGTAAGTACCTGTATCAGGTACGACACTCAATTACCAGGCTTCCGGAGGCAATGAAATATCGCCTCGAGGCTCGAGGCATTCATGATGCGCACAATTTGTCCGAAAATCTACTGCTACTTACCGGACCACAGGTGCATCCTCGTCGGCACCGGGCCGTCTGTCGGGTCTAATTTCATAGATACCAAGGGATGCAAGTAAGACATAACTCTGTCTTCAGTGCGGCCCGCGCCGTGGGTGCCCGACGGCTGCGACAGGGTGGGTGGCCATCACTTCGCGCCACCCTCATGCAATGCTCTCGCGCGCCGACGCTCCTTACATCCGGTGTTCCAAAGGAGAGGTGAGTCCATACACGCCTTTCTCACCCCAGTTCCCCCGCCGGCGGGGACGTAAAGCGAAGGCTCCCGGTATTTCTCGTACCATCATACTTACGACTTTGCCCTCAGCTCTCCAACAGCTGTGATGTGCATGACATGCTTCGCGGTTAGCCAGTCTCAGCTATCTGCGTTCACGGCGTTTTTTTTGCGCGGATGCGAACAGTCCCGCGTAGTAATCAGGCAAGCTCAATATCCGTAGGGGACCCGATTTATGTCTCGCAATCAAGCTTCGAGCTTGCGCTGCATCGATTACAAGTCCGTGTCTCTGCTACATGACGTATCATGAACAAGGTAATGAGGCAAGACAAGCGATATCCCGAAAGGCAAGTCGTCATCGATAACGTCCTCAGAACTTAGTGACGTCATCTGCTTCGGTACCGCTGTTCTGCCGTACAAATTCTAATTTCTGCTAAAACCCAATGTTTGACACAAGGTCTATCCTACAGTTGTCACTAAAATGGATAAGAGGCCGACTGGTCATCTTCCGTCACTAATCCCGCCTCCACCTGTTCTTGATGGCGACGGTCCAGGTACGGCAATACGTCCCTGTACCGTTCGATTCCTTTATATCTATTCGCCGCACAATTATCATTGATTCTCAACACCGAAGAGCTAAGAAACCAATAGCACTCACTGCGCAACATCCTCCGACCATCCTCTCATCGCACCCGCCAGCCTCCCTGGCACGCCCGGCTCCTCCGCGAGGTCCACAATGGGGGTCTGGTACACCCTGATTGTAAAGACGACCGCACCTGTCCTTGGCAGTCGCCGCAGTGTCTGCCGCTCCGACCTGAGCCACATTTCGCGTGGGTCCACCGCCTGCACGGCGTCTCCACTGGCAGGCGGGACGACGGAGCTCTGCTGCCGTTCGAAGTCCTCACGGTCCTCCGCGCCGTGGATACTGCGGCACCACGCGAGCTCAGTCGGGTCGAGCGCAAGCTCCTCTGCGTCGGCGGTGGTGGTTGTCACTGTGGGTGCGAGCCGGACGAGCTGGAGGGAGTAATTGTTTCGGACGACGGGCTTGTCGAGCGGGAGGCGTCGGAAGAAACGCGACATGCTGAGGTGCAGCTTGCTTTGGTCTACACGAAATACAGGATAGTAAGGATGGCTAGTTAAGGACAATCGGCTGGGAATACTTACACTGGGGAACGTGGCCAGTAACGTGGATTTCATCGAGTGGCATGCCGATCTTGTCACCAAGCCTCCATGAACCTGCGCGCATGTAAACTCCATCCGTGCCATGCTCATTAGCAGGGCTGCTCACCAGGTATGATGATCGCCCCTGCTTGCAGATAATATCGACCGTCGCTGCCTTCAATCATGATAGCCAGATCCTCCTGGATCCTATAGGCGAAGTCCGTGAGTCAGATTCAGCACGCAAGACAAAGGATGATAGCTGATGTCTTACAGGAGTGCTGAGAGCGTCATCGGCTCCTCTTCCTCCAGGTTATACGTTCGCTGCAGCGGTACAACCGTGATATGTTGGATCCGCCCTTCACCATACCAGCCATCGGCACCTTTCTCAACTACTGCCTTCCGCACGACATGATAGACCTTCGGGTAACGCCTCGACAGGTACTCCGCAAGCTCAAATACTAGCTCGCGCGCTGCAGTTTGACTCTATGGTGAGTGTATCTAGAACATGGGGAGCAAAATGAACTCACCTGCATCGTGGCCGCCGGCGACAATTCCTATTTGCGCGTCGTTTACTTTGACGACACGCTCGCCCCAATGGCGGATGCGATGCTCCCGGAGTTTGTGGTGCGCGACGAAGTTCTGATCGAGCTCTATCCATTCATTCCAGGCCATATTTCGAATGCCCATGGTGACGCTGAGCGGAGCATGATGATGCATGAGCTGAGTTAAGAGGTCCCACAAGTGTTTGGCAAATGGACAGCGTACTGGTATTCTCCCCAGCGAAAGGGGCGATATGGAATCGGCTTGATGGTGTCGAGGGCATCCGTGCACGGTTCGACGCGAGGGTAGTCGAATACTGTGGGTGTCCATTCTGCGGTGCCGCGTGTCAGTGAGGAACTTGGTCAGCATAGCGGCGCACAGCATGTTTCGGCCAACACACTTCCGTGTTCCCTGTCTTGCGTAGTACTACGACTCGTCGGAGGCTTCGCATCAGCTACATGGGCCGACGATCTCTGCCTTGATCTGTAGATGCTAAATCCTATCAGCAATACCAAACCGGAGACAAGTGGCAAAACATCGGGGAGGGAGGTCATTGTGTGGCCTGGCCAGTCCACAATGTTTGGTGGGATGGGATGATAGTCAGAACTTTCGATGCCCACGTACAGTAACTACTCATTGAAGTCAACCGTGCGCTACAGCTGGCCCCGTGGACTGCACAGCTACTTATCGGAGGCCCGAAATTACTACTTGTATCTAGAGGCCTAGGTTCACAGGCTTGCCGACGGAACCTCGCGAGTCGGAGATAAAGCAGCGGACATTCGTCGATAGACTCGATACCAGGTCGATCATAAGCGAGTGTTATCAATTTGAGCCAGTAGTCTCTCGTAGGCGGGTGATCCAGAAAATACGTATAGATATAGCATAGGGACGGTCGACTGGAAGGAAGGTTGACATTGGTATGAAACATGTTCATGCGCGCCTGCTACCCGGCAAAGCAACTGTCAATAAGTTTGGCATTCACCACTACAGCCTTTGTCGCGCCCACATTCAGAATGGATACCCAATATCGCGACGTGACGGTAGATCACCCAGCGCCCCAGACTTCTTTTGATGATCGTCCTGGGCATCGAGGTAATGCAAGATGTCCTTGTAGGCGAACAAGTCTTTGTATCTGTGGCCAACTCTAATCAGAGACTGTAAAACGTGCTTCAATGACCACTGCAGACGTACTGTGCGACATCTTCTGACCAGCCTCGTATGGAGCTTGCCAATCGGCCAGGAACCCCGGGCTCCCCCGCCAAGTCCGTCACCCGTGTCTGGTACACGCGGATCGTGAACACAATCGCACCCGTCTTAGGGAGCCGACGCAGTGTTTGCCTCTCCGTCCGCAAGAAGACCATCGTTGGATCCAGCGGCTCCGTTGACTGCCGATCCGTGACGTTCTCAAATACGACCTCTTTCTCCTCGCGGATGTGCGCCGCGCGCTCGAAGTCTTTCTTGTCCTCGAAGCCATGCATCGTACGCGCCCACGCAAGCTCTGTGGGGTCGATGTGCACTGCCGGGTCATCCTGCGACTGATGTTCGGGATGCCGCACTACTTGGAAGAAATAGTTGTTGCGCGTGACTGGCTTGTCCACCGGCATGCGCTGAAAGAAGCGGGACATGCCGAGGTGCAGCTTGCTCTTGACTAGTGGGCGGAATGTAAGTCGCCTTCACAGACTAGGCAGTTTCTAACCCACATTGTGGTACATTTCCAGATAGATGAATCTCATCTAGAGGCATACCAAGTTTGTCTTGCAGTCGCCAGAACCCTGCACACATATCAGTGGTCTTGAATTAAACCGTCAAGGTATCACACTGACCCGGTTTGCAGACAGCCCCGGCCTGAAGCCAATATCGCCCATCGGACCCTGAAAACAAGTTGTGTGCATTTCACTCAATCATCTGCTGAGGTGTATTCGGGCGCACCTTCCATCATGATTGCCCAGTCCTCTTGCGTACTACAAAAATACGTTCATCGTTCCAGTTGCTCGCGCAATAAAATGAAGGAGGCGACGCACAGTAGATTTGCCACCTTGAGAGGATCTTCGACCTCAAGATCATACGTTACCACCAACGGTAAAAGCGTAATCTCCTTGACCTTTCCTGCACCGTCCCACCCATCTGTACTCCACTCCCCCTTCTCATGGCGAGTAGCCTTGTATAAACTAGGGTACCTTCGGACGAGAAACTCGGCAAGGTCCTGCACGAGTTCTTCCGCTAGCAAACGCCATCACTCAGCCGCAATAATAGAACACGCTTCGCCGAACGGAGCGCGTAAAGTCGGAGGAGACTCCGACGTACCTGCTGGCCTAGCCGAACCAACGACCCCCGGTTGCGGCGAGTGGTACATGACCACCTTGTCGGGGCGCGTCCGGATGCGGAACTCGCTGATCTTGTGGTATTCGTAGAACTGCTGGTCTAGCTAAGGCACAATTGTCCGAGGATACGGAGGGATATTCGTATGCGGGGGAGAAGGTGTGGGGTAGGCCTCGGCTCAGTGGGGAGCGGCGCTGCAGATCAGGACGAACGTGGACGCACCTCGATCCATTCGTCCCAGGGCATGCTTCGGATGCCCATTGTGACACTGACAAGTTCAGTCGGTGGTTAAGATGTATTGGTAAGGCTACGGCGTACTGGTATTCTCCCCCTTTGAACGGTCGGTATGGGATCGGCTTGATATCTAGTATATTGCCTTCAAATGGCTTGATGGATGGGAAATCGAACGCGATAGGTTCCCATTCTATACGCAATATGTGAGCCTGCAGAATTGTAACTATCCGCGGGTTCACTCACCTCCCGGATTGCGATCACGGCCCGCGCCGAGCTTACGCTGCTGAACATGGTCCTTAGCGACAGCCTCACCCGCACGCTCACCCCTTTTGCGCTGATCAGGCTGATCGACGTAGGACCGGTATACCGACCGCGCAAGCGCAAGACACAACGCGGCAAGCACGAGGCTCGCCAACAGGCACGCCGCCCCAGACCTCCAATTACACTCTAGTCCAAACGCTGCAAGGGTCGTAGGGAGCTTGAAACCCGGCGTAACGCCTGCCATCGCTAGGTGGAGGGACGGGTGTAGGGATTAGAGTCAACGGCGGCTCTGGCTCCTCCACAGGCATTTGTATACTCGCGTCCTAGTCCGGATGTGCGGGAGCGAGCTTCGCAGTGCTTATCTGGCCCAGCGTGAATGGTATGGTGATAGGCAGAAGGAAGCTGGAGAGCACCTGCTCTGATTCTGGAGGAGCGGCACGTTACTCTGTATCGTCTTCTAGACTTCTCCCTCGCTGTCATCTCTTGCGGATAGGCGATACAGGCGGTGCGGGCCTGGAGATCAGCAGACGATTAATGCGTGGAAAAGGCAAGCAGCGCGGAGTCCGCGAGTTCAGGCCACAGGCCTCAGGGGCAAAGATCACCTAACAAGCGAGCGCGAAGCATGCAGGCGTACCTGCACACAAATCATGATTAGCACACGACGTCATTGCATGAGTTCGAGGTTACCAGGAGGTAATTGCAAACGGGGATAGTCTACATTATTGCGTAGAACAACCTCTTCACCAAATCCAACAACAGACACGCATAACCTGGAAGGGCGGATTACACCGTGCAGCAGATGAGGACCCGGATGACGATTTATAGTACTCGGGATGGTGGCTGCTAAATGCATGACAGAGCGGGGAGAATATAAATATGGAGATCGCGACAAGTATACATGGTCCTTTTTGTTTGGTCGTTAAGGTAGAGCCATCGTCCGCATCGTGTGATTGGTGAGCATAGGCAGTGAGTGCGGCGGCACTGAGCTCGAGTATGCGGGGCGATGAGATATTAGTGTACAGCTGGCGCCTCCCCGAAACGGGGCGCCAGGTCGTGGATGCGTTGAGAAAACCTTCTTGCTAGACGTGTCGGATGGTATCAATGAGACTGTTGTGTGGATGATGTGGCGAATGCGAGATGTGGGTAGGAACTGTGGTCTGGGGACCGCAGAGCTTGGCGCGGCGAAAGCGGATACATGGTGGCCCGGCTAGTAGCTGAATGTAGCTGGGGGGGCGGCAAACATGTGGACCGGGTCAACCTCGGGTGCAATGGGGTGGTGGGTGTGCTGGCCGAAGGCTGAGAGGAAAGGGGAATGAGCCGATGGGCGGCCCGCATGCGCGAAGAACGACGGCGCAGGGGCCTGTGAAGCCTGCATCTGCGCGAGGAAGAAGGGGTCCGTTGTCGCGAAGTGCGACGTGTTTGGCGACGGAAGCTCAGCTTGGGCGGTATCGAGCTTGCTTGAAACGTGTGGAATGCTTGGCCGTCGAGAGAGCATCCCGGGGTATGTCGCGGGGGATGATGGCAACGAAGAGTAGGCGAAGCTGTTGTTCGCGAAGTTGTTGTTCGAAGACGCAAAGAGCATCTCCTCTACCATGCGCTCATCTTCGTCCATAGCATCTACATCCTGCATGTTCTCCTCAATCCCACGCAACTGAGTGCCGCTGGTGACGCTGGAACTCCGTACGCGAGCGAAGTCGCTGGGCTCCCAGCACATGCTCGAAGACGGTGTGCGTGCAAGGGGTGTGGTGGAGGGTGCATACGCGCGACATTGAATGTGCTGCGCGCTGGTGGAAGCTTGGTTGCGCAGAGCCTGTGCTAGTTGTGCCTGACGTTGTGCTTGTCAAAGGCGCGCCTGTAGGTCCCTAGAGCGCAACATACCTGCAGGTTGGCGAGGTCGATGGCCTCCTGGCCGATGTGGTTTGAGTTGAAGGACGCGACGAGATCGTCGACGGAGAGACTCATGGTGGTGGTGCGGGGGAAGGGGAAGGTGCGAAGATGGGGGAGGGGAGACGGTACCGCCACACAAGAGCGTGCAGGATTTCACTGGGCGGGTGCTCACTTAGCCACCTCGGCCACCCCGGTCCGGATCGGCAACGCGCCCCTATTTGGCAGGTCTGGCTCCGAGTTGCCCCGCGCTGTTGCCGACGCCCCCGCAGACCATCGCAGACCAGCCGTTTCGTCACATCGCCCGCTGCAGACACACGCCGGCTGTTCGCGCTGCGGCTAGGCGTGGGCTGGCTTGCGACTCATATCGTCATACAACTTCGACACCGCATGGCCAAGTGTTTGCCTTTTTACCTCAGGCTTGCAGGCCCGCCACTGTACCGGCCCGTAACCGGCTGGAGGAGACAGCGAGCCGGAGCGCAAGTTCACAAAGAAACGTTTGACCGTAGACGGCGTCCAACTTCACTTACTCAGTCACCTACCGTAGTGACTAGGCGTACGGACCGGAGTGGGCCATACGTAGATACGTTCCTCGAAGCGGGGTAATGGGTGCAAGTACCCGGTCATCTGAGCTCTCATCCGCCCGCTCAGGTGCTTTCACTGCACTCTTCTTACTTGTCGACGCGTCTACTACGGACTCCTTAGATGTCACCAATGCGTACTCGCGCCCCCACCTTCCGTTCTAGAGAAGAGCGGTGACGCTTACTCGTTCATGAGTATGCAATCTACAGGTGTGCGCCACAAAGCATCAGAAGTTGGGAAGCTCCGCGGTGAATGGGCGGCCTGGCCTATCCCTGCTTCTTGGATTCGGACACACCTCCTAATACACTTGCACCTGATTTCTAATCCATACATTTCCACGTCAGTTACGACACCCATCTCGTAGTGGCCCGCCGGGCCGCTGCTACTTGTCCTATGTCAGCTTCCACTACCGTAGTACACCACGACATCGCCGCAGCACACCACGGGTGGCCTACCTCAGCATGTTTGGTGTACCGCCGAGGAAGGTCCTATTCTCGGGCATCAAAGATTTGACGGTCAATTCGCCGAGGTCTGCACCCTGTCGAACAGATGCCGTACCAGATAGACCGCCGTTCACGCCTTCCCAGACATCCCCAGGAGAGGTTCGAACATCTGTCGATCGATCTGTAGCAACCGGCTGTATTCAACCTGCTCTGCGCATTAGTCCCATCAGCATGCGTGGCGTAGCCAGCAGCGAACTCGCCTTTATCACCGACGGACACGCGACAGCCAGCGCATCGCAGACGTCCTTGATTGCCCCCCTCAGCGCCGCTGCCGGATCTCGGTAGTGAGACGACACGCTAAACCGCGTCGGACACGCGGCACACTCACGATCGTCCTCGCCACTTTTGTCGACTGCCGTCACCCAGCATTTGAGGGTACCTTCGAGGATCTGGCCTTTCCACCTGTGCATGCGCGGCGCGCACGCCCTTACCACCTCGACAAGCGCATGGAGCGAGCTCATCTGCATCCGTAAGCTCGCCGTGTTTCCAGGCGCCGGCACGAGAGGGAATAGGAGCTGTGGGACGATCGCCTAGGTCCAAAGTTAGAGGTGGAAGGAAGCCCCACGGAACGGAGACTGACTTTGAGATACCGCGCGGTGCCGACGCCTAGAGCGTGCACGAGCCTTGGTAGGACGTCTATTGATGCCTCGATCGCAGCCTGCTCGTGCACGGCATAAAACCAGACGCTGCCGATGATCCCATTACCAAGTATGTCGCAGAGCTGGTCAAAGCGCTGGGCACTGCCAGGCGCAGTGGTGAGGAGGACGAGCGAGACCAAAGCGGGAATAGCGGCGCAGATGAGCGCAGGCGTCTCCGGGTTTTGGAGGAATGCTAGACATTTCTTCAAAGACTGTGAAGATGGGGTGAGAGCCATGGATGCCGATCTCTGGGAGCTACCCACCGAGAAGAGAAGGCCGTCAACGCCAGTGCGGCGAAGAAGGTCTGCCGGCACCCGTTCGATCATTTCTGATACAACTTGGACTCCACGAAGCCTGTACAAGGTCTCGTAGTCATCCAGCAGGGTCATGGTTGGCGGAATCAACAAGTGCCAAAGTCGCTCGTACGCCACGCCCTATAGTCATATAGCTTGAATCCGAAATAGTCCCAATATAGGGTATCACTCAAGCCTACCTCACAACGCCGCACACACCAAGCCAGTAGGTCAGGCGTTCCCGGCCGATCCTTCCATGTCTGACCGTCAAAGTGGTCCAGTACCGCGTCAGGGCCACCCGCTGCTCTCGGGAGAGTACGGCCAGTCGATGTGTTTAACATCGGGTGGGGAGTGGCCTGGAATGCTGGCTTGACATGGTGTCTGAGAATCTCCTCCAGTAGTCCAGCATCCGGTTTAGGGTATCGGCTCAAGATCCCTGGTATGTCTATGAATCGGCTGCGTAGACCAAGACACTATCTGTACGTACCTTGTGCTTCAGCTCTCGAGGTTTCAAGCGTCCATGAGCCCTCTCCATCAAAGGGCACAACCGTCGCAATCAAAATGGCCTCTTCGCTGCGTGATAGTGACTGTCGCCGTTTCAACTGCTCGTGCAGTTCCGCAAGCACAGTGTGAGCCTGCCGTCGCCATTCTTCTAGGCGGATGATGGTAGCGCTGTCTTCAACTGTGTTGTAGTTTCTGAACTCGGGTGGTATATCCAGTTTGTGAAGCAACAGAGAGCTATACATGGCTAAGTACTGCTGTAGGGAGGGCGTTCAGAGTCACTGAATTCATTTCGAGACAGAGAACTTCTTGGCGCCCGTGAGCGCGACGCGTAGACGCTCAAGCTGGGCTTTCGATCGCATGCCACCTTCCCGGGTTGCCTCCGTGCATCCACCGCGACCCTCCCTCCCGCTCGCCCACTGTGCATCAAAGGGTGAGACATCATGAATAGCATACTGTCAGGTAGTCTAGATAGTGCTTCCCAGCTACCCAGCGGACCCGACTGAGAGCTTTGCAGATCCGTTCACTATAACCTATCCCACTGCCGTCCAAACCTCGCTCAACTCGGGAGCCTCGTTCGCGAAGTTCGATCCTTCAGGCAGCTACGTAGCTGGTGGTAGGCCCGATGGCTCAGCCGTAATCTGGGACCTGGATACAAGGGCACCCATACGGTGGTTGGAGGGTCATGTGAAGGCCGTGACAAGTGTCGAGTGCGTGGCCGCCGGTTCATAATCTGGCCCGTGAGTCTCACCTTTGACCCGGCTGTTTGCATAGCTGGTCGCGGAACTCACGCTACATATTGACATCGTCTAAAGACTGGAATGTTATCGTCTGGGACCTGGCATCCGACACGGACCCCGTGCGTCGGCGGGCCACTATCCGGTTTGATGCACCTGTCGTATGCGCCTCGTTCCATCCGCGGAATAGGTGAGGGATACTACGCGATAAATACACTGAGATTCGCGCTGAACGTTTCCCTAGCCAGATAGTAGTAGTACTTCTCAGTCCTGGAGACGCTTACTTAGTCGACCAGCGGAAACAGTACCGCAGTCGTATAGAGTTGTGCGAGATCCAGGAGGATAATGAGGAGGAAGGACAAGGTAGCAGAACACGGTAAGCGGTTCCTCAGTCTTGAGTTCACATGTCTCAGGCTTGCATCAGGATGACTGTTGTGCGCTTCGACCCCACTGGAAGGTACGTCTTCGCTGGGACCTCAGCGAGTTCGGTCCTGGTCTTCAATACGCGAACTAAGACTGTATGTCCCCTCAATTCTGCATCGTGCTAGCGCGTACGACTGACACGGGTCTTTCTGGTGTGTTGCAGATGATTGCACGACATAAAATCACCGGTGCAGGGATCATCAGGGGCCTGGACTTCGCAAAAGGTGGCCGGTACGTCTTTACTCCCTCCGCACATCAGTTTGTCTTAATTAGACTTGCAGACGGTTAGTCACTAACTCGTCTGACCGCACGCTGAGGCAATTCAATTTGCCCGTGTACGCAACATCGGCCGCCGTGGGTGAGTACATTGAGCAAGAGCTCGAGCCCACGTATCGTTTCAACGACCCCATAAATAAGAACGCCTGGCATGCTATGACGTACAGTCCTGATGGCGAATGGCTTGCAGGAGGCAAGTCCTCCGAATCTTCCAGCGGTCTGCGGCACTGAATGACACTATCCTACCAGGTGCTGCGGACAATGCATCCCATAAAATCTACATATGGGACCTCGCAAATGAGGGCCAGTTTGCGACGGCGCTAGATGGCGGGCCAGAACCCCTGCTACATGTTCACGTATGTGATCTGCATGCCGTTACACCTTGCGAGGGCTCATGACGGCGTGCAGTGGCATCCCAAGAAAGCATCACTCGTCTCGACCACGAACGTCGGCAACATTTTGATATGGCATTGCCCTACTCCCGAGCGATGGGGTGCATTTGCCGGCGGGTTTGAGGAGGTCGACGAAAACGTGGAGTACGAAGAGCGAGAGGACGAGTTTGATATTGTAAGCCTAGATCCAATGGATATGGGCACAACAGTTATCGAAGCTCATATACATCACAGGAAGATGAAAGCGAGATCGCTCTGCGTAAACAGAAGGCCGAAGATGAGGAGATTGACATCAACGGTGTAGTTGAGGATCCGTCAAGCAAACAGGTTGAGCATGTGCAACGCGTCGCCGACGACGACGACGACGTGGCGTGGGCAGCGGAGGAACCGGATGATGATCACTTCGATTGGCGCATGAAGGTCATGGTTGAGGAGGATGTCGACGGACTGTAGTTGGCGGGCCACAATGTTTAATATACTATCCAGATGTCACGAAGGTATGGCTTGCGGTAGGGGCTACATATCCTCTCGCCAGATCCATGGCATACTATAGCACAATTGCTTGCCCCCCGAGTGGCCGACGCGATGTATACCTCAGTGACTCTTCATACAGTCGCCGATATCGTTGCCTTTACACACTTACGGCCGTGGGCATAGTAGAGATCGGTTTTCTGTGTCTTACATATCGACTGCATCTATGGGGTCCTTTGGGAAGTGCATACATCTTAGTTCGTCGTTAGTATGTACTACCAAGCGAGTACCCAAGATACATCGTGACTCGTGAGCCTTAGTACCAACTCGGACCGTGGCGTGTCGCCGCATCCACCATGTTTCGCGTGAAGTGGTCAATCTGTGCCTGGGTCATGAACAATACGTACTTAGGCTTTCCGATACTGGCCTCCTGTCTGCGTCGTTGTGACTCCTCCTCTGACAATAATCTTTGTGACAGCGTCGCAACTGAATCTTCGGTGATAGGCGGCCGACCTTCTGCCATCAGGCTGTCGATGAAGCCATGCAGGTCATACGCCTTGACTGCCAATGTAGTCTGGGTGAGTTTGTCGCTTGATTGTTCGTGTAGAGTCTCGGCATTCACAGATGATTTTGTGAAAGCCTCAGACGGTTGATGGGTATTCTTCAAGAAAGCGTAGAGTGCATACGAACCCTTGGCATGATCATCGTGGTCGGCGGACTGGAAGATGCATGTCCAGCTTGAGGGCAGGACACCTGTGGCAACGGGGATCACAGCTTCGTTAGGGAAATAGGGCACTGTGATGAAGGACCGGTGATCGAACGGTTGGTCCGCTTTGCGCGTGGCAGTAAAGGACGCCTGAGCCGCCATACCGCCATAGTAGTTGAACTTTAACAGCCTAGATCTCGTATAGAAGTCGGTGAAATCGATGAAGGATTGCACGACGCTAGTAGGGGTGAAGACGGGCAGGCAACACCCGGACCATTGCTTCATGTCACTAGAAGAGCATGCGATGGTGAACGCGATGGGTTGCGTAAGGGGCTCCGTGAAGCGCATCAAGGATGGGTATATGAGCGCCTCCAATTGGAAGAATAGCTCGGGTTTCGTCCGCAGCATGTCGAATAACTCAGTCTCCTCGATCGACGTGCATCCAATGATAAGGAGACGGCGGACTGATGGGGCCACCGCGAGGATCTGAGGTATGCTACCAGCCGTGATACGCTCGTTGAAGCACAAGTTGAGTACTTCAATCTCAGTGGGATGAGACGCCAGGAGTTGTACCACTTGCTCCGTGAATAGATCGTAGCCGGAAAGATCCACCGCCGGAGCGTCAAGTTCTTCCAGATCTTCGCGCAGGCATGCTGTCAGCAACCCGATGGCGCTGCTCGGAAACGGCCTCTGTCGTCGAAGGTACGCCCGAACACGTCGCGCTTTTGTCGAATCCGACAGCAGCATATCGACGGCATGCGTGTCGTTACTGGCGATCGCTTGGTCAAGCGCGGAGTCGAAGGTGAGATCAGCGAGTGTGGGAATGGTGCGCCACTCGGACGCGGATGGTGCAACATCCGTGCTGGCGCAGTGCGCCGGTTCCTCGGCGAACGACTCACTTGACCATGGCCACGCTTCACTCAGTGGGCCCTCCGTCAACAGGGCGACGCCCTTGAAAGTGGCGACCACACTCGGATTGTCGGGGAAGTATCCATGCGCATCGAGCAGGGGGGCGCGGGGCTTGCGGATGAAGCAGTACGAAGGGTTTTGAGGGTTTGTAACATCTATGATCGATATGCCATCGTCGTTTACTGCCCATAACACTTAGCCCAACGTCAGATCCATGTGACACAATCACTTACGACCGTCCCAAGCCCCGAGGTCTGCACTGAATACACATTGACCGACGTATGCTCCACTCAAGTAGGGTACTTCGTCTGGCTCATTCTCGTATTTGTTGGCACTGAATGCGATGCCCAACATGGAAGCCGTAAATGGACATGGAATGTCGGGGAGAATGGGCTCCTGCAAATGCCTCCCATATTTGCGTTGTATGTTCTTCACCTCCGCTTGCACTATCCCTGCGTTGTATTTCTGCTGTATAAGAGTGATGAAGCGGCGCGTCGCTCGTAGCGGCATGGAATTGCAACACCATGCTCTGTCATAGATGGCGATGCAACGATACTTCGGCCGCCCGTCGGGGGAGTCATAAGGTACAACTTGGGCGATTGCCAACGCCTGGAATCTCTGTCCCATAGTGTTGTGATGTATGGCTGAGACCAGAGTCCAAGTATGCGGTGTAGTCTGGGAGGAGGAGGAGGAGGAGGAGGAGGAGGAGGAGGAGGCTCGAGGTTCACCGTTTAACGACCAGGATCGATATATCGATGTTTTGTGACACCATGATCGCAGATCTTCGGGATTTGCAAGGTTGCCACAATGTAACGCCGCGGACTAGACTTGGGATATTGTACACATCCAACACACGATAGTGAGGTATATTGACGGCATATGGCATTGGAGTGCATTCTGCTAGAGAGTAAAGAGTAAACATGGCATATTGTACTGCACAATTGCATATAAATATGTATGACGCCCTGCATCGGTGCAAGCAGACGCTGTCGTTTGTCGTAGTAATACAAGTCCTAGATGAAATGCCCAAGTCTATGAATGCGGCCTACACACCTTCTACCGTCTACTCAATACCTCCATCAATCAGCTCGGTGTCCTCATCCTATAATCCCGGCCATCAGGTGTTCCCTCTACTGGCCGTTGCGCATCGACATCGCTATTGTCCTCGCGGCTCATGTCGCTGTCTTGCGTGAAGATCGAATCCGCGTCGCCGCTAGCGGTGCTGTGTATACTCATTGTCTCCGAGTTCGCAGAGTGAGGAGCCCGAATGGTCGGTTCGTCGTCGGTCGAGCCGTCTATGTCTGTCTCCGTGCCGGCCTCGCTCGCAGCGTCGGACATCGATCGACGAGACGAAACGCTGCACAAGCTGAAGTTGTCGTCGTCAAAACGGCGAGGAGGGATGGTGGGACGGATGGTGTGATGCTGTCCGAAGTACGCGTCGACGGCAGCGAAGAAGTCTGTGGGGCCGACCGGTTGCCGTAGAACATTGGACGAAGCGGGGAGATAGGAGGTGAGGTCTACGTCTTCTGGTATCTTCGACTGCAGGTCGACCATCGTTGTGTAATACTCCATCTCCTCGCAAGAGATTGGGAGGCTGAAGTTGTTGAGGAGCAAGAACTGGAGTTCCAGCTGATTTAGCTCAGAGAGCGGGAGACCGCCGACCTGGATGAATCTCTGATGAGTACCGCCACAACCTGCTGTGCAAGAGTACGCACCTTGGCGTATCGAGAATTCGTATAGAACACATCACTGAAAAACTTGCTGGCCACTGTAACCCCCGCGATTATAAGGCGATGAATGTTGTACATGTCGATTGGGAATGTCTTCCCACATGCTTGCCTCGCCAGCTTCGACATGCGGTCTAGGTACACGAGCAGTGAGACGAAGACCTCGTTACTGGCCGGACAATACTTGTGAATTCGGTTTAGGTATCCGTCAAGGGCGATGGTGGGCACATTGCGTGCGTGGAAGGCGAGCGATGAGGTAGTTGAGAGGGAGTGACGAGACGCGCTGGTGAGCGTCCACCATATGGGAGGATGATTTCTGCTATGCTCTGATAGATGATGACCGTTCTGGGACATGTACGAGTCTGTAGGTATACTTGCATTGAGATCAGCTATGCGTTTGAGCGCGGTGGCCAGCATGCGCAAGAGCGTCTCAGGCTCGTACGTATGAACATCGGCGCCCGATACGTCTGGCCGCCCCGGTTCGTTATCTTCCGAGTCGGAGGCCGGTGGTGTATGGGGATCATCGTCCTCCTGGCGCTGCCGTACAACAGCAGGAATTGTATGGGTGGGTGGAGTGCGTTGAGACGGAGGATGGTGGGCAGGCTGGGCATCCGGGGGCGCGGACCTGCTGGCAGAGCCCGCTGTCACGCTGATGTAGGACGAGGACGGCGGGGGATGATTGATGATGACTGATGAGTGTAGCTTTCGCTGTGGTGGGCGTGTTGGCGGGCGTGAAGAGGCTCCCGGGGTGGAAGACTGTGGGCGGTGCGGTAGATCCACGGCAGTCACGGTGGAACCATGGCCCGAGTGTTGGATTGGAGGAGCGAGAGCGAGCATCGTTTAGCAGCAATTCCGTCTGTATGCGATGTCTGAGGGAGTGGAGAGTTGAGCGGGGAGGACAAGTGGGAGTGCGGTCACAAGTGGTAACGGTAGTCGATATGTCGCAGGGCAAAAAACAAGGCGCCACCAAGTGCGCCATGTCACACCCGCGCTCAGTCACGCGTTCAACATGTGTCACAGGCATGGGTCACGCAGGCTGTGATCGAGTGGCAATCCGCACGCCCGCAGCTTGGCACTGCAGGCCAAGGTCCGCCACGAGCTTGGGCTACAATCCATCCGTACCCACCATCGTCTGGTAGGCCGTGGCTACTACTCTATCTCCGCACAGCTCCAATGCTACAGCAGCATTACCCACTAGGATGGAAATGGTCTACGATGTCCTTATCCCCGGTCTCGAGAGAACCGCAGCACTGCCATCGGTCCAGGCAGTGCAGATCCTCCGCCTGATACTTCGCGTCGTCCTGCCACATATACAGCTTCAGCTCAACGAAATGACTTACTGAGCGGGCGCCGCGTACGTACGTATTTGCTCACTGTGCCGGGTTGGGTCCGCGTGCTCATACTCCCGATACAGAACTCCGTCAGTCCTACTGCGGTTCATCGCGCACATCCTCCGTTTGATGCTTCTTCGTAGGCCGCGGATTCTCATGCTCCACTATGGCCATCTCCGAGACGTCCGCCACCCCTGCCATTGACTCTATCTCCGGACTTCTAAGTCTCTTTCCCCGCTGCGCCCGCCCGGTGGCGGCACCCGCGTCGTTATTGCCCGGGCAGATGGCGTCGTCGGGACTTCCCTCAAGTTCAGACTGTATATCACCCTGCACGGCGTCCTGCAACGTGTCCGTAGTAAGCATGCGTCTCTGATTCGTGGATCAACTCACAGGTTTAGGATGTCCATACAAGGCACGGTTGAAGTCTCCGGGACCTAGCCGGGTGTCTAAGCGCTCCTTGAATGTTGCTATTCGCGACCACCGAGGCATGGAATACGAGGTCCATGATCTCCGTGTGTCTGGGTGTCTGGGTCGCGTGGCGGAAGGAGAGATGAAGTGCAGATTTTCGGCCAGAACGGAGGGTCGAGGGATCCTTATCCTTCGCGCGTACTCAGGCGCGATCACGCCGGGAGCCCATTGTGCCTGTAGAAGTCGGTCGATGGTTTGTTCGTCTGTGATACACCTTCTGACCCGCCTGCTTGGTCTCCAAGATGTTGATCCAGAAGGCGCATCCAAGTTGGTCTCGGTTTCCTCCCTTCTCCTCAGTTTGTGTAGTTGTCCCTTCGTATGAGCTCGTACCCCATACGGCTCGCCTAAGGTGGACGGAGTTGTTCGATCGTCGATGCTCTCGGGCGCTGGTGGTCGGCTTGGATAGGGACTTTCCACACGAGTAGTCTTGGGGTGCATATCAGAGCATGAATATGGTACCGTAATGACGACTCCGTCAAACACAAGTCGTTGTTTAGTAGTTGAAGGTGTTTTTGCTATGCTTGATGATGCAATGGTTGATTGACTTGAACAGGCTATTGCTTCCACATGTTGGAGATTGTCTTTAGCTTGCATTCCATGTACTTTCTGAGACTGGAGTATATGTTACCAAGCAGTTGATGATAACTAAAAACAACTCACAGTATTGCTTGACATGGCAATATGTGTGGAAGCTTTGAGTGGTACAGAACTTGTTATCAGAGCCTGAGCCTGAGGATCCCACTGAGGTGGCACGATTGGCTCCAGACTGTAGTGAGTACTATCTGAGTCAGACTCAGAGTCAAGCACTGTCGAAGAAGGATTGGATGTGTCTGGCTGATGGTCTAGTGCTAAGGCATGCTGATGATGCGCCCTATATGAATACAAGATTTCCATTCCCTTGGTTGGCAAGCATGAAATGGTCTGGAGCATGGTGTTCTAGAGCTGTTGGGAAACCTGGTCAGAAAGATGTCTGAACAACTAGACAGAGAAGCAGCAATAGAACAAAGGATGTAGAAACTGTGGCATGGCCACATGAGCATACTGAAGATATGTGCTTACTCAAAGGTGTGAATGCTCTTGGATGATCTCCAATCAATCATAGTCTGCAAAAGGGAGAAAAAAGGGTAGGGGGTTTATGAGAAGTCAACCAATGTTTATGTAGCTTGGCTCAATCTTTGTACATATTGTCTGGGATTTGTGTGTGTATTGAGAATGTGTCAAGTTCTTTATATAGGCATACATGTCATCACTTTTAGAGAAGGTTACACAAATTAACAAACATCACTGAAGTATCTGTGCGCATGATGTGATCTATTTCTTTTCCTGTTTTGTTGTGCGGGGTGATGTAAACCAACCAAGTGTGCCCATGCTACTAGTACAACTCTTCAATGCAGAAAGACATATATATACATTTCAGCCACATATGCTCCGTGTCACTACACATCAAAGGGAACTGTGATAAGCCATCAGGCTTATACAGTTAGAGCAGCAATCTGAGCTGTGTTACTCTTGTTTAGTTTACTTCACAACTCTGGGTACTTCAGTTTGGGATTCAACACACTGGCAAGGCTGAGTGTCCATGGTTTGCCACATCTCTATTTTGCAGGCAAGACACGCCATCAGCAAAGCTTACAGTTATGCCACCTTACCTATAAGCCCGAGTGCCCAGATTTATGACTCAAAAAATTGCACCATCTTCCAGTAGTCTCAACAAATTCACCCCAGCATCATATCAAAGGCATGATGCGCAGCCGACACAATATATGGTGTGGCATGCATTAGTAACCCTCTGCCGTAAGTACTATGTCATCTAAAGTTCGTCTCGCTGCGCCTCGTTGTCTTTCAAAGGAAGACAGACGGCAGGAGACGTCATCGTGATCTGGTACTCGCACTTCTCTGGTTCTGACACAGATAAGAGCGCATTCTCCGTCCCACACGTGGTGATAACCTAATGCAAGCCATCGTGAGTATGCCTCTATGGCGTCCGACACACGCTGAGCGTACCGTGACGCTACGCATCGGCCCGTTCCAGCATTTGGCACCCCGTTCGTAGTATTGCTTGGTATAATACTCCGGGGAGCCTAGCTCGACACCCGGTGCGTTGTTCCAATGCGTGAATTTGCTGCGCGAGTATGTCAGATGAAGTGCGAAAGTAAAACTCTTGGATACCCACCCCAAGCTCTGGAAAGACCCGCCCTTGTTTGGCTTCTGTTTGGCCTCGCCGAAGAGACAGACCTCATACGTGTATCTAAATCAGAGACTTCAGTGGGGGAACTTAGAAAATTTGTCGAATGACTTACTCTCCAGTGTCTTTGGCTAGACACGTACCCTCGAGCTTCTTCCACTCACCCTCAGGACCGAACCACTCGGGATCGAACAGGCGCTCCAGCTCGTTCTGAGCCTTGTCCAGGTCCTTTCGTACAGAGTTGAGCGTACTCTCCGCATCCTGGTACGCCTTACGAGCAGCCGAGTCATCTATGTGGTCGAAGACCCATGAGCTGTTGCGTACCCATACGACAAGAGGGCGCAAACAAACCTGAGGAGCCGTCGCTATCGATGCCCTTCGCGATGCCAAAAATCTCGAGCCACGACACAAGCGTATCACGTAAAGCTAGATATCGTGGCAAGTACGCATCAGGAATATAAGAGGCGAGGTTGAATACTGGCTGAGGTCAGCATTGGCCTGCATGCTTAGTTCAAAGACTCACACAGGGATCCGCCCCCAGGCGCGCCAATGTGCTTGTCATGCTGGATTAGCAGGGTCTCGTAATCAGTCTTCAGCAGACTATCTAGTTCCTTGTCGAGCCTGCCAGCGGACCACTCTCCCTCCTCGTTGGTCTCTTCCTCCTGCGCGACGGCACTCTCGGTCTCAGTGGAGCCTTCCTCCTTCCGCACGTCGTTGATGTGCGGCAGGCCGGCGAGAGCCTCCCAGCCGCGGACAGCCTCGAGCACAGCCATATCTTGGTAGTTAGGGTTATAGCCGAGGCGAAGAGCGTCGAGAATGTCGCCGAGGGCCTTCTCGCGTTCCAAGTGCTTCTGGTGCTCGCGCTGAAGAGACTTCAGGGCTAGCGAATGCTCGATCAGGGATTGGTAGAGAGCTGTATGACACGAGTCAGGAAACCGCCAAGTGAACGCAACCAAGCTACTCACGAGACTCTTTCTTGTGCTGCATAGCGGTCTCGGAGAGCGACTCGGCAGTATCCGCGATATCTAACGCAATGGCAATATAAAGTCTTGTTGCACAATCTTAGAGATATAGACTCACCCTTCAGACGTGCTACTTCTTTCTCTCTGACCTTGATCTCGGCGTCAGCGGCAGCGATCTTGTCCTCGAGACGTTTCTTCTCCTTCTGCGCATGGGCAAGGTATAAGGAACGTATTTTGGAACCCTACAATTCCCACTGAGTTGAGTCCGTGGTATGTAAAATGGTGCATGCATACCGTCCTCCGTAGTTTGCGTTCAGCGTCTTGCTGTTTCCGATATGTCTCACCCACTTCCTTGCAGACGTTGGGGCACACGCCTGGCCGCTCGTCTGAGCCATCACAGCATTCAGGCTCTTGGGTACCATACAGTGAGAAGCGTTATAGACCTGATAAACAGCACTGCGTACCACACAACCCATCTCTCACTCGCGTACTGGGGATCAGGGATCCAATGTGGCCTTCGTTGTGGCAGTAGAAGGCTCCGGTAGGACAGGCTCCGGTGCCTAGGATCACAAGGTAAAGCAAGAAATCAACTAGTATATCATGGCTGCTCACCTGGCTCATCGCTTCCATCCAGACAGTCACAATAATCATCGTTCACAGCAGACCATGGTATAAACTTGGTGCCATCGAGACACGACCACGATGCCGTGTCCGAGCCAGGGGATCGATACCGCGAAAGGAGGGACGGCGGTACACCGCTGGTCTTCTCGATACCAGCGAGGGCGGGGATAGGCAGGGCAAGCAGCAGCCACAGCATGACCGACGAGGTCGACGTGGAGGTTGATGCAGCCACCGCCCGCCTCGGTCTGGCAACGCGTCCGTCTCGTGACAGGCGCGCTCGTGCTCCACTTTCGGGAAGTACTTGTAGTCGTTCGCTGAGTTCATTGACTTATGTGCGTGGATTTCCACAGGACTGGATCACTCCAACGTCGAGAAAGGACTATGATTAAGGCTGGGATGTCGTAAGGCCCCTCCTGCTCGAATTAATATGTGCACCAGTCATGGTAGATGACTAGTACTACTTCAGAGATGCCAAGTCAGTATAGGGTGCCCAAATTGCTAATGTACCTCAGTGGCATTTATATTGGCAACCACGTATCCGAGGTCTCCGCAACGCCCATGACACCCGAGCGAGCTCAAAACTTGGAGCGCTTTCCGATTCGACAGTGACTACCGTCTGTTGACTGTGTACCACCAGTAGACGGTGTATGCAATCCACACGCCAGATCCTTGAACCTCACGGTTCGGTGATCCTGCATGTTGCATGTAGTGACTGAACCATCCGAGCGGGGTTTAGACACTTACGAATTCTAAAACTGCGTCATTGCTCAGCACTGCTTGTTAGACTGGTATTCCATCAGTTGTAGCAAGAGCTTGGAAGCGGCATATGATGACCTCAGATACGTAGTATTTTGGCAAAGCATACCTTTCACCAGCTGCAGCCAAAGACTACATACAAACCGGAGATGGACGCCACACGGCGGCCCCGCATGTTTGTATGGTATATCGACCCCACGCATACGCACCATCCGTCGCAAGCGTATAAGACCGCGTCAACGTCAACCGCGGGCCACTGTCAACGAAGAAACAAAACATTGCCCTGTACAGAGTGTGCTGCAGGCTTCAAAGACCGAGGAGAGAGTCAAGTACTACAGCGCTAATCAGTGCAGCAAACACTAGCGCCCACATTCAAGCCCAGATCGGCATTACCCGTAGTGCCCTAACCGTTCATCGAGTGTTGCTCGCCGTGCCCAGCACTCACGACAGGCCGTCAAGACAATGGTGAGTACCAATCTATGTCTCCAGCCCGTCTGGCATCCTGCGCAGGTCGATGTAGAAGGGGCGATGCCATACATATCGGCCTCGCTTGTGTTGGATGCGTCCACGGTCGTGCGGATGTCATCCAGACTCTGACCACATGTTTTCACTCAGGCCAAAGCTAAGGCTCCCACCACATCATCCAGCAGCAGCAAAGCTGCAAAGAAGAAGAAGTGGTCCAAGGGAAAGGTTAAGGACAAGGCGCAGCACGCTGTTGTTCTCGACAAGCCCACCTTCGACCGTATCTTCAAGGAAGTCCCGACCTTCCGGTTCATCAGCCAGAGTATCCTCATCGAGCGGTTGAAGATCAATGGAAGCTTGGCGCGAGTAGCCATTAGGCATTTGGAGAAGGATGGCCTGATTAAGCGGATTGTTCACCACAGCGGCCAGTTGATCTACAGTGCGTATCACTCCGTTCGATGGAAGAGCCATAACCTGATATCTTCCCGCTCTTTAGCACGGTCAACCAGTGGATCAGATTAAACCATCGCCGCACCTGCTATCATCTTCTTGCACGCACACGTATGGGGCATATGTATTCTCACCGCACTAAAACATGACATGACATGCCCTCGTTGCAAATGTGTGATTCCTGGATTTCAGTGAGACCTCTACAGCGTATATGGCAACGACTGTCGACCAATCGAATCAACGGAAGCAAAAGCAGTTAGCACGGGTACCCTGACCGCAGTATACTCAGGATTACGAGTCCCTTCACAGAAGAGGGTTTCGGCACGCCATCCATCGCAGAACCATTACAGGAATAGAGACCCGCCGGGCTGGTTAGGTCCTCATGCTAGCCTCGTGCACACCGCCCATTCGCCGTCACCGTTCGAATTGGGCAGGTATACGGATCACGGCATGAGGCTGTAGTAGGTGAGCGTTCTGTTCAGAAGGTCGGAGCGCTGATTGTTCGCAGGCGCCCGTGTGCGATGGTCGTACGCACCCTATTATATTCCGATGCATGTGCAGAGCAAGCATATGGTTACACAGGATTTGGCCTGGGCAAACGCTTTGTGTGTACCAGGTCCAAGCGTTGCACTTGATGGCTCAAGCGGGCGCCTGAGTACAACCGCCAACACGGCACAGCACAAGCTTGAACACAAAGCGATTTGGCCTCCGCCAGGAGTATAAAGCTGCCACTGGAACCCCAACGTTTTCACATCTACCGCATACTCGACATACCGTACCCCGCCAGCGGGCTATACCAGCTCCCGTCTCCCCGCTGCTTGAATACCATCGAGATGGAATACCTCTCCCGTGCCTATCCCTCCACTGGAGGCGAACGCGCCGCGCCATCGAGCCAACTTCCTCATCATCCACATATACTCGAGTTACAGAACATGCCTGTCAACTGGGACATCGCCGGTTCGTCTGACGCCACACGCGCCACTGATGCTCTGTGCTCACGCCTACTACGCCAGACTATTGCATACAGTATACTATCGGCATCCTAGCTCCCTACCGGCGCGACACAGAGGCCCACCGCCTCAAGTCTGTTTTCTTCAGCCATGTCGCAGTCAATGTGCTCAGCAGGCCCGAAGTGAACATGAATACGATTCTGGCCGCTCTGTGTTTCATCGGAAGGATCTCATGGGGCTTCCAGAACCACCTCGACAATGACCTAGAGAAACCATGGGACGGCGAGGACCTGCTACTAGGAGCCCTGATCACAGCCAACAAGGTACGAGTATCGTTGTTATGTGGCGCTACATATGTATTGACGGCTGTCTTGTATATAGTCCTTGAACGATAGCGTCTGGGCCTTCAGACTTTGGTCAGAATGGACGAGAGTGCTCAGTAGCAAGACACTACAGAGGGCCGAGCGCAACTTCCTGAGGTTCATTGACTACAATGTCAGGCTCACTGAGACTGAGCTCCTGGCCCACTACGACGGCATCATGGAGTACTGTTCCCGCAAGCAAGGAGGCTGGCACGGCCTGATGAACATCGGGAACGAGAACCCCCGCCCCCAACGGGTCGAGTCTCCGAAAGCGCACCCTGCACCTATCGGGTCAGGGCGTCCCCGTGCCTCGACACCCCGGCAGCATCCTGTACCGTTAGCGGCGGGGCCAGAAGAGATGTACCCTCAGACATATACACGGCCGTCTTATCCGGCCGTCAACGCACCTACGCCACCGCCGCCCGCACCACCCACACTTCTGCAGCCCGATGCAGACTCTCAGTCTTCGTACCCTAGACCCGATCGACAACGGTCACGGTCTCCATCACGTCGCTCGTATGCCCCACCAATCTCACGTGCCGACCGCTCGTGGAAGAGGCCCGCGCACGGTCGTCCCCCATCACCGGGCCGTTACATGCGCGACGACCATAGAGCACGATACCCCCGCGAACACGTCTACGACCGCAACGACGAACCGCGTACCCGGAGGACCCGTCGGCATCCGTCGAGTACTCCCTACCACGATGATAGGTATCATCGACGTTCGCACAGACGAGGCTCGCCTGACACACGCTTGCCTCCGAGTCCTCTGTACGGCCTGCCGGGTTTGCACGACCTGCCGGATTATCGTCCTCGTTGGCCCGCGCTGTCACTCGATACCCCCGCAGGCAACCGACGGTACGAGGATCTGCCTTCGACGCCACCGCCACCTCCTTCACGACCGTACTACGGGCACGACGGCTGGTATTGGCAGAGGTGATGCACCCCTCACGACCCAGATGTCTAAGGCTGCATACCCTTTGTGTCCCACCCGCCCTGCCGACGGCCATGCCGACCACCTGCATCATCCGAGGACCGTGTCTTACCTCAATCCACGAATCCACGCCCCCCTATACAGGGAGGCGCACAGTTCAAGTTGTCGCACCATTCGATAGCACGCACTCATCGTTGTATCCTTGGAGCTCACTGGCGGTCGCCCTCGCTGGCGATTTGGCCACGGTCAACCCATGTCAGTTGGTGCTCGGGACGTGATATCGCGTTTCAAGTAGTAGTGTTTTGCTTTAGTAGTGATAGTAGCTGTTTTTGCTGTAGTGTAGTAGTTGCCTTTGCTGTAGTGTAGTTGTATTTATGTATAACTGTAGTATAGTTTTTTGGTATTGTTCCTTGTCATCGCATATTGATCTGGTGGTTGTATCGAAATCTTATACGGTACCGTAGAAATATAGAGCCACGTTGCCGTCTGCGAGTTTCAAACTGCTGTAGACTGCCAGTGAACGCCAGTGAGCGTTATCCCGGGCCGACGCAGATATCCTCGTGTTAAAAGACCGTTACCGTGACAAAGTGTCAGTTCAGCTGGAACCAAATTATTCACTACTGCAAGGTTTCGTCCAACGCCCACTGTCATGCCTGTACAAGCTATCCCGTACCAAAAGCTTCAACAGAAGTTCTAGTGTAAGATGCGATTACGTCGACCGCCGATCTGTAGCTTCTAGCGAGTTCAAGTACCGGCGCCTACTTACCTGCTGTGATCTGGATCATGCATTTCTACGTGACCTTGCACGAAGCCTGCACGAAGGACACACTTTGCACACCGATCATCCGCGGGGTTAGATGATCCATTTGCGCTCATTGCATATTGACTGATCTCTTCGTCTATTATTGTCTCAGAGCTGAAGGATTTCGACACGCACTCATGATGACCTCCAAGTTGATCAATGATATTACACCACTCAAACTTGGCCGATTTACGACCAAATGGTTGGTGTCAAACTGGAAAACACAACCAAAATACAGGAGCATCACCCCGCCCAAATCGATACGGCTCATCTCTTGGAATGTCGACTTCATGGCTTCCAACGCCGGAGCCAGACTCCGCCACGCTCTGGATCACATTCGAAGCCATCTAGAACAACCCGATGGGGGTGACGATGTCTCTCTTGTCCCAAGCTGCATACTTTTGCAGGAGATCGACGGGAATGCCATGTCTGTCATCCTGAATAACGAGTGGGTGCGAAAGCACTTCATTGTAGTCCCCACATCTACCAAATCTTGGCCGAGTTCTCGTTACGGCAACGTCACACTCATCTCGGACACTGTTCCTACAGTCGGCGCGCAGTCCCTCGTCTTCGCGAACTCAAGGATGGGCAGGAACGCCGTCATAGTCGATGTCCATCTGGCAGCGTCGGGAAATGACACGCCAGTGCTGTTGCGCATAGCGAACGTACATCTCGAATCACTACCCGAGGGCACGCGAAAACGCCCGGGGCAGTTGTTATCCACTGCAGAATTGCTCCGGGAAGATGGAGTGCACGCTGGAGTCGTTGCGGGTGATATGAATCCCATTGACCCGCGCGACGCAACCATTCCCGCAGAAGCAGGGTTGATGGATGCGTACCGGGGTGCCGAGGACGACGAGTCGGGGTTTACATGGGGTTACCAGCCTCGTAGTCGATTCCCTACCTGCCGGATGGACAAGATTCTCCATACAGACAATGCTTCGCTCGTGATTGATCCGCCTAACAGAATAGGTGTCGGGCTGAAGATGCCAAACGGGCAGTGGGTCAGTGATCATTACGGGCTGATGACAACTATCAGGTTTGGCGCGGACTAGTTGGTTTGACGACTGTTTAAACCAATAGAGTTCACCTGTAAGGGATGTTGTAGAGGTGAGTATAGGCACCACCCGTTCAAAGTTTTGCTGCACGCTGACTATCGTCGTAGTATGCTTATTCCCATTAGAAGCTGTCCTCAAAGGCTGATCTCGTTGCCCATACAATCTGATTTTGGTCTTTCGGGAAGTTATGGCATGCAATCATGTTATTTCAGAGAGTGAATGATGTGAGTCCTAACCTACATCATATTCCAACACTTCGCGTAGGCGTTAACCGAGGTCTGCGTTGCGTAGGAGGGCTGCATCAAGCGCTTGTGGAACGCTTGAAGGGCATGCCCATCTTGAGTGCCAGTATGAAGGGATCCATATTCAAACGCTAAACGGATATACCTGTGCCGGATGCACTGAGATGAACCGGTATGTGCTTTCAGTATTACTTACATTCGTGTCTGACATTGGCGCTGAAGCTACAGTGTCCCATCCTGATAAAGATATCGCAAATAACAAGTTCATGCGTACGTGCGCAGATTATGAAACTACAGACTGCCAGATTGCTGGCTTACGATCTCTGGGCATTGCTGGCCTCCAAGTGGCTCATCTCTACCCTCAACTCCTCAGACCATGGCACAGCAACCTCAATGGCTTTTGGCCCTCTCTTCCCACTTCTTCTTCGCCATCTCGACCGAGTCCACTCTGAGCGGGAGGAACGAAGACGGGCCGGGCAGAGCAACAATCCTGCAGAGGGTCTCGATCTCCTTCACGGTACCCTGGTGTTCCAAGCAGGCTCAACTTCCTTGGCTAATCCCTCGGTGAACGCGATGAGAACTATTGCACGCGCTTGAGACCGTGACACAAACATCGATGTTAGTATGACACACCCATCGCTTTTCGCTGCACCGTGATTTGTGAGGCCCGGCACGGGTTCGATGCCTGCCGACGAGGAGATGTTCAACAACTGTCCGCCTGCGGGCCTGTTCACCTCCGAGCGGACGACGCGGATGGTCTCCTTGCCGACAGCGAGAGCATCCCAGAGGGCGACGTCGAACGTCTCACGCGCGACAGCGTCCGGCATCCCCTCCGCCTCATTTAAGATGTGACGAGCAGGCTACTCTTACGCAGTGTAGCGGGTCGCTAACTTACCTGGTTAGTTAGCTGTGAGGCTTGATGCACACAAAGTTGCTGTTGAGCAACTTGGATTGTACTACGCTACAGGGGTCCTTATATACATGTAGGAGACCGTCTGACTAAGCTACTGTATAGTACCAATCCTGATGCATGTGATTCTATCTACGATGCATGTGTTACTCCTGTTGCCCGGAGTACCGGTGTGTGAACTCGGCTGCCTAGTTAGGCGCTCTCTATTGTTCAACACTCCCCCTTGCTAAGTGCAGCGGTAGATGCGCGCAAGCATTAAATGGCGCATAGTGCAGCCGACTATGTTGGACTCTAATCATAGAATCTTAGTCCAAGCATTCCTCTGAATTTGAGAAATTTGATACGACCCAAGTTCTTAGTGAACAAGTCTGCTGGATTGTCATCAGTGCTTACGTAGAAGACTTCGACTTTCTTGTCTTCTACTAGCTCCCTCACGTAGTGGTAACGAATGTCAATGTGTTTAGACCGACGTTCCGTGATGGGATTGGAGCTAATGAATATTGCTCCCTGATTGTCCGAGCAGATGGGCAGCGGGCCAAGCTTGTAGCCGATCTCCTCCAGGAGCATCTTTATCCAAGCTACTTGTCGCGAGCAATCGCTCAGCGACATATACTCAGCTTCAGTGGACGACAGAGCAACTGTCTTCTGTCTTCTAGACAGCCAACTGAACGCGCCGTTCGCGAACTTTAAAAAGTGCCCAGACCGTGACTTTCTGGCCTCTGGGCTGTCTGCCCAGTCAGAGTCAGTGCACGCCAATAATCCATTGCCGCTTTGTCCTTCATAAACTAGCGCATAGGATTTTGTACCAATTAAGTAGCGGCAGATATACAGCGCTCTGTTTAAATGGTCCTGTGACGTATTTGCTGCAAATTGCGCAAGTAATGTCACGGCATAGCAAATGTCAGGTCGAGTTCCAAGCATTAAATATAGCAAGGAACCGATGACAGTCTGGTACTTGCTTCGAAGTGCTGGGTCAGCTGTGCCAGTATTGGCAACAGGCTTGTATCCAGCGGGGAGTGGAGTTGGCGCAGATTTAGCGTTCTGCATGCCACAGCGCTGCAGCACTTTCTCAAGGTAGGCGCATTGATCCAAATGGATTTCGCGGCCTTTCCGAGTTATGCGCATGCGCAGGAATTCCTTGACGTCGCCTAGGTCGCGACACTCCCACTTCTTCATGAAGTGGTCCTTTAATGAAAGGACTAGGGTCTTATCCTTGCCACAAAATATGGCATCGTCTACATAGACAATGATCAGCACGAAGCGACCATCTTTTGTCCTATAGACGAATATTCCGGCATCGGATACGAGGCGTTTACAGCCAAGTTCCTTTAGGGACTCATTGAGGGTGCGCCACCACGCAAGCCCTGCCTGCTTAAGTCCATAGAGAGCGCGAAGTAACCAGAGTACTTTGTGCTCTTGGCCTGGTGCTGCAAAGCCTTCAGGCTGCTCCATATAAATTTCCTCGTCGAGCTTGCCATAGAGATAGGCATTACGGACGTCTAGTCCGGAGACATGCATATCCTCAAGCACAGCTAAGGCGAGGATTAGGCGTACAGTCTCAAAGCGTACGACTGGAGAGAAGACCTGATCATAGTCAAGGCCTTCAATCTGGGAGTAACCCTTGGCGACCAATCTGGCCTTTTTACGACCGTCAGTTTTGACGTCGAATACCCAGCGGTTTTTAGTGACCTTTCGTCCCTTAGGACGGTCAACCAGTTCATAGACATTGCATTTGCGAAGTGCCTCAAGTTCTTCGCGACATGCTGTCATCCACTCCTCAAGCTCCTTTTTAGGTAGCTTTAGTATATCGCGGAATGACCATTCTCTCGGGCTGGTCCCGTCTGGTAGATCGTTGTCGCGGGTGGGTAGCGCTTTTGCAAGCAGCAACTCGACTAACTTAACTCCCCCTTCCCGGCATAATTCTGCCAGTAGTAACTCAGCGCTTTGCGCTTCATCCTCATCGGATGGGACGGACTCGACAGGTTCGTCGCGTGGAGGAGGATTTGGCGCAGAACTAGGTCCGGGAACCTGTTGTCTTTGCTGCCTTTGTGGTCCGGTTTTGGTACGGGAGCTACCCGCATCCTCACCGACCATCTTTTTCCATCTCCCCTGATTTTCGATGTCCTTTACTATGTCTTGGGGCTTCCGCTGCTCTCCATAGACATTACCTCTACGAGTTACTGGTCTCCGCTCCCTTGCTGAACGTCGCGGCTCCACTGGGGGCGCAGGGTGTTCTACCGGTGCATGGGGCGGCGGTACTGGGTCTACGGGCGCATCCTGCAGCTCCTGCTCATCGTCATGAACATGACCGTTTCCCCTTTTAGGAAGGTGATGTTTTGGATGATCATCATCGTCATCCTCATCTACCTGAGGTGTGGTATTTGGTTGATTTTCTGGGATCATTTCTTCTCGAGGTGGCCAAACTCGAGTTGTGCCCCGACGATTTGTCAGGGGACACTTAGGAAACATGGTTTCGTCAAACATCGCAGTGGATGATCTGAACAAAACATTGTCTGGTGCTCTCATGAAGAGCCATCCGCCAGTGCGCTCTGTAGAGCCATCTCCCCCAAGGTAAATCATCAGCTCCGATTTGGGCGATAGACCGTTTTTTCTAACGTCCTTGGGTATAAAGACGTACGCACCGCAGCCGAAAACGCGCAGGTGTGCCACAGATGGCGGCTTGCCGTTTATCAATTCGTAGGGGGTAAGCCAATTAAGGCGACGAATTGGCGTCCTGTTGTAAACATGGACTGCATGATCCACGGCGAATTCCCACCAGGATGGAGGTAGACAAGCATCATGGCGCATTGCCTCTGCTTTGTCCATGAGCGTCCTGTTGAAACGCTCAGCTCTGCCATTCTCCTGAGGAGTATGCGGCGAGCTCTGAAGGATCTCTATGCCATTATCCTTTAGAAGGTCTTTGAATGCAGCGGAGACGTATTCTCCCCCTGCATCAGACAACCACTTCTGCACTGTCTTTCCATATTTAGTTTTTACCATGGCTAGGAATTGCCTTGTGGCTGTAATCGCTGCAGATTTCTTGCGCAGATTTACAGTCCACGCGTGCGATGAAGTGTCATCATAGTACAGTATGTAGTACTTGTACTTATGATAGGAATCTACTGGGAAGGATTTTAAGTCCGAATGAATAAGTTCAAATGGTACCTTTGCCCGGTAGTTGGACGGCGGGAAAGACTTAGAGTGCATTTTCCCTTTTGCACATCCTTGGCATATTGGTGAGTCCTTTGGAATCTCCACCTTTCTGGGAAACCCAGATGTATGCTCCTTCGCCTTTGCAAGCACGTCCTTAGAAGGGTGCGCAAAACGGCGATGCATAGTCGAATAATCAACTTCATTTACATTCACATAAATATTTTGAACATTTTCACTGGATTCAGCCACGAGGGTGAAGGTGGTAGTGTCCGGGTGCTGCGGTGTAAACCTGAATAGTGGTTTCCGCGCTCCTGGTTCATACAGACTGATATGCTGCGCTGTTGCGCGCAAATCTAGTCCATCTTGGAGGAACATCCCTAATGACAAGAGACGAGCCGAGCAATTTTCCATATAATAGACAGGATATAGGCGCGTCTGCAGCCATTGTTCGTCTATTTGGTAGTTTAGGAACACAGTTCCTTTCGCAATAATGCTTCCTACCGCTCCTTGTTGTGGCGTTTGAGTACGGATAGGAGTCTGGAGATACTCGAATTCTGAGAAGTCTCTTATGTCATTTGTAATGTGCAATGATGCACCTGAGTCCAGTAGCCACTCATTCGCTGAGAAGCGATTTTTTCCTTTACCCTTACAACGTGAGCACGCAGTGTAATCGCGCGAATGAATACATTGTACATTTTTAAAGCCGCTACAAAGTACATTTACAAATGTCCGAGCGCCGTTGTGCAAGTCAGAAGCGGCTGTTAAAGCGCTGTTAGTAACTTGCTTAGGGTTAGGAATATGAGTGACGTACTCATTGCCCCAGTCGTCGTAGCCATCGTATGGCTCCATGCAGCGGAGCTCACCCGTTAACGGGTTCCGAAAGCTTTCGTCGATGATAGGGGGCGCAAGGCCTGCGGCCTGCGCTATCATGCCGTTTAACTCGGCGTCGTGCGCGTCGATGTCTTCTTCGTCTGTTGCCCAGACGATGGACCTTTCTTCGGCATCGCGGAAGTTGTCGTCCTCGCTGATGTATTCATCGCGCATGACCTCGTCGATGCGATCGGCCATGTCGTCGTCACTGAGCTTGCTGCGCTTTGAGGCGCGCGACTCGGTGTCCGAGGGGACTTCTTCGATGTGAGCGGAGCTCACGACTTCCTTCAGCGCGCGGATTGTCTCCGGCGTGCCGGCGACGTCTAAGTCCTTGGCGAGCTGGAGGGCTTCTCCGAGCCAGTCACCACGTGCGCGCTTCTTGCCCTTGTTAGGAGCAGGTGCTGCGACCTTTCGAGTTCTGCTGCCCGAAGGCGCTAACTCGACGACGGTGCTGGTCGTCGGGGCGGGGATCGACACTGTGTCGGCGATGTGCATTTCTGCATGTTCGTCGTGCAAATGCGGCTTACCACGGTTTTTACCGCCGTGCTTTCCCCGAGGAGTAAAGCCTTTAGCTTTCTCCTTGCCCTTGTCCTTCCACTCCTTCTTACCTGCGCTGCTGCTGCCCTCAGGGCGCTGCTGCTGCGAGAAGGAGGGATTGCCCTTTTTCTGCTTGATAGCAGAAATCTTCTGGGCGGACGACTGCCCCTTGTTCTTCGACTGTTCCCAGGAGGCGGTTAAGGCGTCCTGGGCGCTGCTCGGTGTGAGATCCTTGATCTCAATCTTGTTGAGGGCCAGCTGGATAGCTGTCTCATACCGAGGTGGAGCGGCCCCCAAAATAATCAGGGTTCTCATCTGCGGCGGCAGAGAGAGGCCGGCTCCATCGAGCTCGTCGAGGTTGCTCTGGATCTTTGAGATCGCAGGGCTGGGGTGCTCGTTGGCCGGAATACGGACGTTTATTGCTGCCTTGAAGAAGGCAAAAGCCCCCATGGTGCTAGTCCCTCCGTAGAGCCCTTTCAGGGTATTCCAGATAGTCTTCGCAGTCGTCTTCGTTCTGACGAGCTGTGCGACTTCGACGCTTAGGCGCAATTGAATGCTGCCCATGGCCTTGGATTGCATCTGCATCCATTCGAGGACCTCAGCGCGGTTTCCTCCGTCCATAGCCAAAACTGGCTCATCGAAGCCGTCAGGTATCTCAATGAGAATCCAGACACCTTGCGACTGCAAGTATGCTTTCATCAGATCGGCCCAACGGCGGTAGTTTGATCCGTCGAGGACGGGGACGAGGTTCTGCAGAGAGTTCGACATTTTTCTTGTTTGTTGGTGGTGGTAGAGCGGTTGGTTGATAAGGTTCTGTGAACGCATTATCAGCGCTCTGACTTATGCTGCCGGGACGGCGCTGACACCACACTGGACTCATTGTTTGGGATGGCGACAGCTAGGCTGTGCCCGACCTGCTGCCATGTAGGCGCAAAGTCTCCCCCTGACGTCAAAGCCCCTAAGGGCGACGTCCAGGCAAGCTAACCTGACCCGCAGCGGACGCAGCCATAAAGGCGCAGTACCGCGCAGTGTTCAGGGCTCATAACCTGACGAGCAGGCTACTCTTACGCAGTGTAGCAGGTCGCTAACTTACCTGGTTAGTTAGCTGTGAGGCTTGATGCACACAAAGTTGCTGTTGAGCAACTTGGATTGTACTACGCTACAGGGGTCCTTATATACATGTAGGAGACCGTCTGACTAAGCTACTGTATAGTGCCAATCCTGATGCATGTGATTCTATCTACAATGCATGTGTTACTCCTGTTACCCGGAGTACCGGTGTGTGAACTCGGCTGCCTAGTTAGGCGCTCTCTATTGTTCAACAAGATGCTATACGCGGCATTGTTGAACACTACGTTGATTCGCTCGAACTGCGCGACCGCCGCGGCGAGCGGACTTGGTCTCATCTGGCTTGGTGACGTCGAGCTTGAGGACGGGTAACTTGTGAGCTGGTAGAGCATGGAGGGCGTGTGCAGGGTCGCGACTGCGATGTCACCCACGAGTTATGTCATCGCTCTGCCGAGTAACTAGTTGGGGTGCTGATTTGAGAATGGAATAGACGATATGATGTCCAATTTCTTCCCTTGGGCTAGGGTCACTCCATACGAATGCACAAATATTACGACACGCACCACCCTCACCGAATACATTTGGGCTTTTCCAACCTCACAGTTGTGTAAGAACAGTGTGTTGTAAATCAAGTGTGCGCGTCATGATCATGCTTGAGAATGCTGGGGCAGGCGCCGAGGGTAGCGTTTGGTAGAAATCCGAAAGGGGAAATTGCCGACTGAGGCCATAGAGAGGGGTTGGGGTTAGGACACCCGGGCCGGCGGTACGAGCGGACGCTGAGACCGCGCCCGACTCCTGTCCCTGTCCTGTTCGCTTGCGGGAGTCCCCGTCCCTCGATCCTCTGCTCTCTCAAATTTCTGCACTTCATACCCGACCACATCGTCCGCCATGCCTGGAAACTACTACATCGGTATCGACGTCGGCACTGGCTCTGTCCGCGCCGGTCTCGCCCAGGACGACGGCACCCTCCTGGCATCCTCCACCGAGGCGACGATCACCTACCGCGATCCTCACGATCATCGCATCTTCGAGCAATCTACCAACAACATCTGGGATGGCATGTGTAAGACCATCCGCGCTGTCCTCGCAGAGGCCAAGGTCTCGCCATCCGACGTCAAGGGCCTCGGCTTCGACGCGACCTGCTCACTCGCCGTCTCTGATATGAACGGCGATCCTGTCGTCGTCACCAAGGGTGACCAGCTCGGCGAGATCGGTGACCGGAACATCATCCTCTGGGCGGACCACCGCGCTGAGGAAGAGGCGAACCTCATCAATGGCACCGGATCGGTCGTGCTCGACTACGTCGGTAGCGTCATGAGTGTACGCATGTGTACCATCTGCCATAGCGGAAGCTGATCGAGGTCCCCGTTTATAGCTTGAGATGGAGATTCCGAAGACCCTATGGCTTAAGAAACACATGGCTCCCGAGCGCTTTTCCCGCTGCCAGTTTTTCGACCTCCCCGACTTCCTCACGTACAAGGCGACTGGCGACAATCAGCGCTCGTGCTGCTCTGTAACCTGCAAGTGCTCGTTTGTCCCTACGAAGAACGGCTGGCAGCCCGACTTCTTCCAAAAGATCGGCCTCGGCGAGTTCGTCGATAACAACTTCGTGCAGCTCGGTGCACAGGAGGGTAAAGTGCTCACTGCAGGCCTGCCCGTCGGCAACGGCCTCTCGAAGAAAGCTGCAGAAGAGCTAGGCCTGGTTGAGGGCACCCCGGTTGGAAGCGGTGTCATTGATGCGTGAGTATGACATTACTTCTGGGTATATGTCTGCTCAGAGAATGCAGTTACGCCGGATGGCTGGGTACCGTAGCAGGGCGATACAAGGAGAACGACAAGCTCTCTGACATCCCGTCTATCGATGAGTCGAGACACCGCCTGGCAGCATGCGCGGGCACCAGCACATGTCACATCGTACAGGTACAGTACAAGACTTTAACTCTTTGTCCCACTATACTTACACTTGAACAGAGCAAGGAGGGTGTATTTGTCAAGGGTGTGTGGGGCCCGTACAAGGTTCGCCACCCGACCCGAGACACCCTAGATACCGCTCATGCTTCCCGTAGAGCGCGATCATGCCCGGGTGGTGGATGAATGAGGGCGGCCAGTCCTCTACCGGGCAGCTCATTGACTTCATGATCAAGACGCATCCGGCATACCCGCGTCTGGAAGAAATCGCAAAAGAGGGCAACACGAACATCCACGAGGGTTCGTTGCGTGTTGTAGCGATCTACTTTTCGCTGAACCTGCGCATGTAGTCCTGGCAAGCAAGCTGAACGAGCTCAGCGAGAAGGAGGGTGCGAGCACCTGGACTGAGCTCACCAAAGACTGGCACTTCTACCCGGACCTGCATGGGAACCGCTCTCCAATCGCAGACCCGCGCATGCGCGGGTCGATCACTGGCCTCGCCCTCGTATGCACTCCCACTCCGTGCGTCCTACACGCGTGCTGACCCCCACCACAGGACGATGGGCTACACGACCTCGCGCGGAAGTACAACCTGACGCAGGAGGCGATCGCGCTGCAGACGCGGCACATCGTAGACAGTATGAACACAGCGGGGCACGACATCACTGCGATCTACATGAGTGGCGGGCAGGCGAAGAACTCGATGCTGATGCAGCTCTTTGCAAACACGTGCAGTGTACCCGTCGTACTCCCCAACAACGGCGGCGACGCGGTCGTACTTGGATCTGCGATGCTCGGCAGGTTCGCCCATCGCGCGAGCGAGCTTGGGCAGACAAGCCCCGAGGACCAGGCGCAGGCGCTGTGGAATATAATGGTAAGTTCATTTGTGGAGGACGGCGCGAAATGAACTAATTGGGGCCTGGTGTAGATTGAGATGACACCGACGGCGACGATTGTCCCCCGAGCGCGGGCCCGAAGGAGAAGAAGCTCCTCGAGGCGAAGTACAAGATCTTCCTGGAGCAGATCGATATCCAGAAGAGGTGGCGCAAGGAGATGGAGGAGGCGTTGCGGTGACGGGTACTAGCAAAAAGAACGAAGTGACAAGCATAACAAATGTATTCAAGATATATATCGCTAATGCCCTCGGACGTTGGCTAGAGGAAAGCTAGAGGGGCTCATACTCACGATTTTGCGCAATACGCGACGGTGCAACGTACAAATGCACGGTGAATGGAATGGGGTCGCGTGAACGTTACCCGGTGTGCTTGTCGGCGTCGTCGCCACGCACCCGTATCGGCACAGACATGCGTCGATACGAGCGTTCTTGCCATATAACAACTGACTTCTCACATACACAGCTGGTCACTCAGGCTCAGAAGATGACTGCGCTGCGGCAATGCCGTAAGATCATGTTCGAACGCGTCACAGCATCGTTGTCAGCGGCATCAGCTCCCGAGCCAGGTATGTCGAATGTAGCAACTGGCAATAATATACTAGCGGCCGATATCGTACCGTGATGTCGCTGGTTAGTATTTAATGCGTAGTTTCCTAGACAAGGTCATCTTCCATACTTTCACTCCACGAAGCGATGGCCACTCGAGTTTGGTTCAGTGCGTCTCTTATTCTCCATGCATCGTCGACTACTGATATCCCTTTTCGCATGCAGTTACCGGTTCATCCACAGGCTTCGGCCGGGCCACCGTCGAATACATCCTCGGAAAAGGGGAGATCGCAGTGGCGACACTCCGTACGCCCGCTGTGCTCACGGACCTCCAAAAGAAGTACCCCGAGGACCGGCTGCTCGTCCTGCAGCTCGACGTCACGAAGCCAAGCGAGATCACCGCGGCGTTCGAAGCAGCAGTAGCCCGCTTCGGCCGCATCGACGTCGTATTCAACAATGCAGGTTACGCTGTTCAGGGGGAGGCAGAAGGTACGCCGCACGACGTCGCGCGGAAGATGTTCGAGGTGAACTTTTGGGGTGCCGCGAACGTCACACACGAGGCGGTTCGCGTGTTCCGCGAGGTGAATAATCCGAAGGGCGGCAGGCTCCTGCAGATGTCGTCGATCTCGGGGGTCAGGGGCGCTTCTTCGGTAGGGTACTATGGCGCATCCAAGCATTGTGAGATCCCTTGCCAATGGTTGGGCCCTGTGAATTGTTAACTGTGGTGCATGCATAGCTCTAAACGGACTTTCGGAGTCCATCGCCCACGAGGTACCTGCTGAGTGGAACATCAAGGTACGGGCTGTGAGGGGGATTTTCGGCGATGTGCTGACGATGTGATCAATTCCTACAGGTCACTATCATTGAGCCCTCCATGTTCCATACGGAGGCGGCGACGAAGAATGCCATCATCCTCCCGCTGCACCCCGCCTACGAGAACTCGCCTTCTGCGCAGACACGAAAGCATATGAACTCAGATCTCTTCAAAGCTGCTCCGGAAGCTGTCGAGGCGGCCCAGCGTTTCTACACTCTGTCGCTGCTCGAAAAGCCGCCGTTGCATCTCACGCTTGGGAAGCTCGCGATCCGTATGGCCACAGAACAATACACCGAAGCCTTAGAAGAGACGAAGCAGTATGCGGACTGGTCTGAGCCGTTTTCGATGTAAAAAAAGTCTTTTGCAATCATGCATTGAATGAGCATACATCACACATATGCTAGCACAGTTTGAAGTGTCCACAAAATGGGACATAAGTACTGGCCTATGTCCTTCCGACTCACTAGCTTACGTTACCATGGTCCATAAGTAAGCTGGCCTGGTGGTAGCGTACCATCTGCGCTGTCTCAGAACGCCGACTTCCTGTACGTACACAAGACTAACCATTGTCTTCACTCTCGGCGTTTCCGGCAGTCTGTTTTGTGTCCGGTGTAGTACAAAACTACGGCTATTGGATGCATGGCAGCACGCGCAAGCAAGTGTGGTTGATGGTGTGACTAGAGTGCCACTTACCGTTGTAATGATGTAAATGTCAACATGTGACTGTATGCTTATACATCTCCGAGTTCTCGGATCGTCGGGGTATGCGTAAGATCCCCATTGCAAGGATGGCGCGACCTGGCTTCTACAGTCACCGAGGTTAGGCTCACAAATCCAGAGAAGGCAGACAGCTCTTCGCCGCACCGTGTTTCGATATCTTCGACGGGCGAGACTGACCAACCAGACTTCGAACCCCCAGACCGGGTTTGCACGCAACTTGACGCGATCGATCATGATGACTCAATATTGGGTCGGGCCTCCGATATAAAACTACATAGGCATGCGCGAGGGAAATCCAACATACGAGCGACTCGGAGTTCACTGTCACCGCCTGTCCAAGGACTAACTATGACTAGCAAAATCTGGTTCAGTGAGCACCGCTTGAGTTCCACCTCGTCCTATACTGATCACTTCTTCACCACAAAGTCACTGGCGCGTCCACTGGCTTCGGACGACTCTTGACAGAGCTCGCCCTGAAGAACGGCGACCGGGTAGTAGCCACCTTGAGAAAGCCGGAGGTCCTGGCCGACCTAACCTCCCATCACGGCAAGGACAAACTCTTCGTCCTGAAGCTCGACGTCACACACCCCCAAGAAATCAGAGACGCTTTCGACGAGGCCGTCCAGCATTTTGGCCGCATCGACGTCGTCTTCAACAATGCCGGCTACTCGCTTGTGGGCGAGATCGAAGGCCTCACAGAGGAGGCAGGGCGAGCGGTCTTCGATACGAACGTATGGGGCGCAATAAACGTCAGCAAGGAGGCGGTCCGCGTCTTCCGTGATGTCAACAAACCTGCAGGGGGGTTGCTGCTCCAAGTGTCTTCGAAGGCTGGTATTCACGCATTCGCGGGCCTCGGCCACTATAGCGCTACGAAATATGGTCAGCGTTACAAATAACGTCCATAACATGGCGCATCATTCACAAGGTCTATTTAGCGCTGGAAGGTATCAGTACTGCGTTGGCCGCAGAATTAGAGCCTGAATGGAATATCAAGGTCTGTGCAGCGACCGACCTATTCCCAATCGGAACACTTATGCGCGTCGTCAGGTGGTCCTCGTCCAGCCAGGCACATTCGCGACATCGGTACTCGGCAACTTAGTGCTCAGCCCGCCTCATCCCGCTTACACGAAACCGGACGGCGCGATGTCGACGGTGCGCAAATGGTTGGAGGATGGGGTTGAAGCGGCGTCCGCGGACCCAGCAAAGGGCGTGGAAGCTATATACAAGCTTGCACAGATCCCCGACCCGCCCCTCTTCTTCCCCTTGGGCAAAGATACCGTTTTACAAGCGAGAGAGCACGCCGCCAAGTTGCTCGCAGATACTGATCGTTTCGCGTCGTGGTCGGATGATATCTGACTGGATATGTGCGCACATGTAGACATAGCGTACTGTTGTGAGTCTAGAAATCTATAGTCACTCGTCAACCAAATTCCATACCCACCCTACATACCTTTGGTGCTGAACTAGGCGGTAATACCACCACTAAGTTAGTAAGACGTAGCACTCACACACACAGAAGGAACCGTTTGACAAAGATGGAATGGATGCGCAATACGAGATCTTCTATACCAGTGTTGCGGTGTGCGTGTAGCTAGTGCTGAGTTGCAGATGAAACGGTGACACCCGAGGTTCGTGGGTAAAGCATAGGTCATGATGCATATGCAACCGCTGCATACAAAGCTTTTGGCGTGTAGAGGAGGATAGTGACATAAAGACAGCAAAGTACACAGAAGTCGGCGACAAGCTCTTAAACCTCCTTGACCTTGACCGTTCCACGGAGCAGACCAGTCTACGTATGACCGCATGAGCGCTCGGCAACAATAAAGAAGACAGGGATGTACGTACCCGGCGGGCGGCAATAAGACCGACTTTCTGACCGGGGACAGCAGAGCGAGCGATCGTCGACGCCTTACCGATGTGCTGGTGGTTACCACCACCGTGAGGGTGATCCACGGGGTTCATAGCCACACCACGAGTACGGGGCCAGCTAAAGGTGATGCGTCAGTAAACTACACATTGCACCACGACAAATACACACTTGTAACGCTTGGCCTTGTACTTGTGGAATGCACGGCCAGCCTTAAGCAAAGGCTTGTCGATACGACCACCACCGGCAACAATCCCGATCGTTGCACGGCAGCTACCCGAAACAGTCTTCTTCGCACCACTGGGCAGACGGATACGGGTCTTGTTCTCATCCGGTGAGTGGCCGATCACGGTGGCGTAGTTGCCGGATGTCCGGGCGAGCGCACCACGGTCGCCGGTCTTCTCCTCGACGTTGCTCACGATCGTACCCTCAGGGCACTGTGCGACGGGCAGGACGTTGCCGACAGCGAGCTGCGCCTTCTTTCCACAGTAGACGAAGGCGCCAGTGTGGAGGCCCTCAGTCGCGATGAAGGTCTCCTTGCGGAGCTTGTATCGGTAAGGGTCGCGGAAAACGACACGGGCAAGGGGTGCACCACTGGGCTACGTCAGGGAAACGGCTGCTTGAAATGGCACCGGTTGCACGCACCGACCAGCATCGTGGATGATCTCCTTTACAATACCCTTGACATAACCATTGCGCTCTGCAAAGTCGAGCGGACGGAATTGTGCTGGCGACTTGTTGTGGTGCGTGTGCGCCTTGAACTATGGGTCGCGTAGTGTGTTCAGTCGTCAGTTCTCCCCGCAAGATACGGCGGACAACTTACGATGGCGTGGGACCGCCTCTGTGCCCGAATAACCCTTCCCATTGTTCGTTCTACAAAGAAAGCGTCAGCACAGGTCGAAATCCAGGACGAGTTGCAATTCAAGCGTAGAGGTGCATCCAGATGGGACCGAACGCATCCAGCCCAAAAGTAGGCCTAAATCGACCGCGTTTTCTGGCCAGAGCAGAGCAGAGCATCGAAGAAGCATATCCAGCTTGGTGTTGCAGCATAATGGCGAGGCATACTCACAGATTTGCTAGTCGGAGACTTGGTTGACGGCGTTGGTGGATTTGCTTTGAGCCCTCATCGGGAAACGCTGGCGTCTAGGTCACATGCATCAGACGCCCGCACTGTGGCTGACCTTTACGTTCAACGTCAGACTGAGACAACGCCGCTCACTCCATCACAATCCCACTATGAATCTTTGAACATTGGATATAACTCAGGTCTTTCAGTTTGCTTGCACTTTCTACCTCAAAGAATAATGTAGGCCTGCAGCAGGACCCATGTGCAAGGAAAATGAACTTGAGCTGAGTTGGACATTCTTGAGCATAGCTCGACAAGTGTGTCTGTCGTCGAATTGTCGTCGACTGGCAAGTGCGGGGCGCGCCTCGGATAAATATATATAGCACGGTGCAGCACTCAGGTGTGTCTACAATCTAGGCGCATCGGGGATTCTCTTGGCTACCTCCGAAGTTGCGACGGCTTCTCAACCGGAGGCCAGGGAGTCGCGTCTACAGTAGCAGTCGGTGTGCCTTGCAAGTGGTGTATAAAATAGAGCAACCCACGTAACGCTTGGGACTTGCGATACTAGAGCTATTTTCAGGAGCCGCACAACCACTTCTGCGGCGATATAGTGCGTCAGCGGGCTTGATCTGACAGCACACGAACACTCATAACTCTTGGCACACTTGAAGACGTTGATGTCCACGGAGGATATGTTTCCCACCACCCGCTCTCACGAGAGGCTTGGGAAGGATACCTTCAATACACCATGAGGTGAAAGAAGGAAGTTTTCAGGACGTATAAGAATCGGGCGCGCTGGAGAGCCGTGTCCGACTTCGAACTAAGGTTCTCTTATCGAGAGGGACACTTCCATTGTGCACACGATGACATCTTCGCCTGTTCGTTTCATTCCGCGTCCGAAAGGAGGCAGATTCCGTGATCTGAGGGGGACGATGAAATCGATCACGCAGCGTGAAAGTGTTCCTCGATGCCACGATCCGCGTTAAGGCCCGATGGGCCATTGAGTTGTGCGAGCATACGACGAGGGCGGCGGGCGGGCGAGTGCTGGGGGCCGCCCCCGCCAATGCGCGGCCCATATAGGGGTGGGCGGGCGCTGGCGGGGGCGCTCAGGCAGTTTGTTGAATCTCTCACGAGGGCCCGCCGCGTGCACCGCTTTCCTCCTCCCTCGAGCTTGCCCCCCTCGGTCTCTGGCACCCCGGCCTAGTTTGGCTCTCCTGCCCGCAGAACACACGCCTTCCGCCTGTCCACCCTCCCCGGATCAGTCCTTCTTCCCCAAGCTCTCCCCGGGCCTCTCGGCCGCTCGCTCACGACCCCGTCGCGAGGACCCCTGTGTTCTCGCCTTATATCCGGTGATTCAGATTACTATGATACATCTCGATCGCGGCCACTCGTCTGCTATTGCTGGGCATTCAAAGTCTAATTTGATTCTTGTGGATCCTCCCCATGCTGATCAGCATTCCCTCCTCCCTTGGTCCCCGTCCACCCGCACCGACTTCTTCCACGACTCCCAAGAATCATTCACCTTGACGAACGACTCCCCCAAGTCTACGAGCCCCGCAGACATACCATCCACAGCACAAAAACAAGAGCAACTCACTACTTCATACAGCCCCATCACGCCTGCCCACGCAGAGGGGCCCAAGTTGCCCGAGCCATCACCTTCAAGTCCTGCAGACCAGCGCTCCCCGGTCGCCGACACGTCGTCTTCTCTTACTCCCCCACCCGATGCTGCGACACCCAGCGCCACGGCAGCCTGGGGAGCCAATGCAGACAGGCGTTCGCCAGCAGGTGAGGCTGCGTCAGCAGAGGTGGGAGCGCCGAGAGAGGAGGATAAAGCAGATGTTTCTGAGGATGTCGACAAGGCATCGCGGGCCTCTACACCACTCAGTGAGCTCTCTTCCGCTCCTGACGACGATGAGGAGGACAAGACAAAGGAGGAAGAAGTGTCTGCTGGTGGGCCATCGGGCGGCCAGAAGGAACCACACGAGGCCGATGGTCCGAACAAGAGCGTTCAAGGGGGCGCAACAAGCAGGGGTCATGGATCAGCTGCGCCTAACGCGCAATCCCCACGCGAAGCCCCACCGTCGTCCCATCCGAACCCCGCAAAATCTGCTGCGGACGCCAGAGGATCGTCGTTCAGCCAGTCTTCGACATCGGCTGTCTCGAGCCCCCTTTCACAGACAGACTTTACACCCTTCACATCCTTGGGAAGCGATGTCTCACTTCCGAACCATGTACCCAACCTCACGACCTCTGCCGGCGCGAAGCTCGATCCCAAGGTCGTCACCACCCTAGAGCTCACCGATCAATTGCTCAGGTATCTTTGTGTACTATCTCACTACAGACCTCTGCTCACACTGCCGTAGCGTGATGATGGCTCTGCTCACTCATGGCGTCCCACATGAGGATCCAGTCCATGCTCAGTGCGTGCTACCCTCGTCTTCTGCTCGGTCGAGCTAATCGAGAATGTTAGGTACGGGGCACACGTCCAGTCCAATTTAGCTTGGTTAGCTGCTGCTGCCGATGGCAAGGAGAAGGTGAGCACTCAGAGGTATCGCCATTGTGGACGCGCGTAACAACCTGCTCTGTTGTAGGGCCGTAATAATGTACCTCTGCCCAAGATGAGGCCACCACCATCCGTCGACTACGTGTCTATGGATCGAATACACCAGCTCTACGCTGAGCTGCCCATCGTCTTCGCTAAAGAGATTGCTCGCCGGGAACAAGCGGCTGTCACGTTGCAAGGGACGTCGCAGGTCGATTTGCAGAATGGTCTCAAGCGTAATCGCCCAGATGAGCTGCTCCCCGAGTTGGCTAACAAGCGACGGGACATGGGAGACTCGAAACTTTCTGTGCCTATGGCACCGACTTCCCACTTTCCGAACGCGGTACCGCAGCAGATGCATCCTGGCATGGTACCGGGGGCAGGCAACCAGCTGAACACGCTGCCGTCATTGCAAGGCACTCCAGCACCGCAGCTCAGTAGTCCTGCCATGCTGCCACCGACAGTACCACCGGGGATGATGGGTGGCACTGTCGATCCGCAGATGCTTGCGGCTAGAGAGCGAGCTCGCCAAATGCAGATGCAGCAACAGAACATGCAGCAACAACAACTAGCGGAGAGTAGCCGACAGATGTCACCCACTCATAGCCAACAGGCGATGGCGATGGCGAACATGGCCGGACCCTCGATGGGCGGGATGCGGCAGCAGGGCATGCAGCAGATGCAGAACCAGAACCAGATGCTGATGCGGCAGTTCCAGATACTGCAGAATCCCATGCATCCCTTAATGCAGTATCTGACTCAACAAGTACCCAACTTCACGAGTTTGTCGCAGCAACAACAACTGCAACACGTTCAGAAAGCTCAGGTTTGTTCATATTCAATGCTGCTGGAAAAGCCGATCTGCTCATTGTGTCCTTCTAGTTGATCCTCCAACAGCGGCAACGCATGGCGTCCGAAGCGGGCGGCTCGATGCAGGGCATGAACATGATGAATCCTGGTATGCTTTCCAATGCTAGTATGTCATCAGGGCAGATCAGCCCTACAAGGTCGATGCAGCAGGCCGCGCTGTCAAGTCCCCCGTCTGCTAGCGGCATGTCGTTCGGCAATCAGGGAGCTGGGATGGGTATGAGCGGGGCGGGCTTGCATCCACAGCAACAACAGTTCCTAGCGAGCCTGAACCCCCAGCACAAGCAGCTGTATCTTATGCAGCAGCAGCAACATATGCGCAACAGTGGCATGTCGAACCCTGGCATGATGAATCCGCAGATGATGGCCGCCCAAGAGCGCATGCAGCAGCAGCAGAGAATAACCCAGGCCAGCCTGAATGCGAACGCAGGCATGCAGATGTCGGGTGCGATGGACGCGTCAGGCCACATCCCCACACTGCGATCGAACCCTTCCATGTCGGGCATCACCAGGCATACGCGGACACCCTCGGACTCGGCGGCGTCGCCATCGGCTGGTATGTCGCAGCGGATATCGGGACACACGTCAGACGACCTCCAACGCGCGATGATGCTCCAGCAGGCCCAGCAGCGCGGCATGACGCCACAACAAATGATGCAGCAGAACGCCGGACCGATGCAGGTGAACTTCGCGCAGAACGTCCAGCAGCAGATGTCGTCGATGGGCCAGGGCGCGGGCTCGTACGGGATGTCGCCACCGAACAGTGCAGGGCCGGGAGCAGGGTTTGGTGGAGGGATGCAAGGAGGGATGGGCGGCACACCACAGCCCGGTACAGGCGGCCAGAATCAGTGGCAACAACAAAACGCCATCGGCCTAGGCACCGGGCAGTTCCCGTTCGTCGCGCCATCACCAGCCGCGAGCCAGCATCACTCCGATCCGTCGATGACGCCGCGCCAGATGTCGGCGACGCCTGCGCCGGGCCAGGCCATGGCACAAAACAGCCCGCAGGTAGACCAGGGCGGGCTGGCCGACTTCGGGGACATATTTAATTGGCAGTAGCCCTCGTGAGTCGTGGGACGGATGCGGTCGTTTTGTGATGATATCTGGATCTCTCTAGCTGCTGCTATCGTGTTCTTGTGTCAAAGTTTCCCGTGCTGCTTGGGCGCATACCCGGTGGTCGTACACATTGTATACATGTCCCTCTCAGTTCCTCCCCTAGCTGCCCCCTCCCTCCCCTTCCTTGTCTATATGTTCTGTAGTTACAGACGCTCCGGTATACTTAATATCTGTATCGTAGGGAAAGGCCGATCGCTGTCGCATTGTTATACCTATCTGTTGTACTCGTTGTCTCCGGCGCGCTCTCGGGATCGGGATCTGACCACAGGACACCCACGGATGTCAAAGTTATACGTTAGCACTCGACAGTAACGCTGGTTCAACAGGTACAGAACAAGAATGCAGCTCGACAATGCGGTACCGGTGTTGCGTGCCCATGGGAGACGATGTGACTGGGACAGATCATCCCATTTGAGTTTGTGAGCATGATCGAGCTCGAGGTAACGCTCTGCAACGCACCTTCGTCCACCTCTTCCGCCTCGCTGTTGACGACGACCGCTGGCCTGACTATGGTGTTCGCCAACCTGAACAACCGCGAAAAGGATGCATTCTTCTCGCTGCTAGACGAGTTGAGTCTCCCGCTCTCCTTATTTGATCGGTATCAAATCTGAGTGCATTGTGGCAACCTTCGCTGCCGGGTGCCCCCCACTTGTCGCAGGTACTTCTCCTCCCGTCCAGAGCTCCTCAACAAGCCGGGGCAAGCGTCGCCAGACGAAGTCCGGGCGCATGCGGCCTCCGCTATAAACAATGCATTCAGCAAGACGACCCCGCAGGAGGCGGCCTCCATCGTGGGCGGCTTCAGGAGGGCTATGCCTCCGCCGGCGCGACCTGATGCTGCTGCTTCAGCGGTGAGCACGACCCATATGCCCAGATGAATGACATTCTCAACCATTACTCTGTGAAGGCCGAGCCAAATATGCCTGCTGTGGCAGGTAGGGTTGCAGCGGCTGCAGCGGCCTTCGGTGCGTCGGGACCCCCATTGCCCCGGCCGCCTCCTCGCCGGGGACCCAGCTCTGAGGAACAAGAGTCTTCAGTAACTAAGCTGACGACGCAAAAGGTTAGCAACGCCTGATGTCGTCCGTGACAGTCAGTTCATGCCGCACAGAAATTTGGGGATGTAGACCTCTCCTCCGGGAAGGCCATGTTCTCGTCTTTGCGTAACTCTACCGCGAACAAATCTGTGTCGCCTCCGCAGGTCGCCCCTCCTACGCCCTCGGCCTTTCCGCGGAGGGCGAACTTCCCGCCGCCCCCGAACAGGGCGAACTGCACTGTGTCGCATGCACCTAGCACACCCTCGCCGCCTCCCCCGCCGCCTCGTCCCAGGGTGCCAGAACCAGAGCCAGAAGGCGAGTGGGCCGAGGCGATGTATGAGTACACCAGTGATGTAAGCGTCCACCCTCCGCCTATCACACGGCATTGACGTCGCGCATAGGACCCGGGTGACCTTACGCTCGAAGAAGGCGTCAGGGTGCTCATCGTGGAGAGGACGTCCGATGATTGGTATGTGTTTCTAATCCTGTCCAAATGACCGCATTGACTTTGCAAAACCAGGTGGACAGGGGAGATTGATGGCAGACGAGGGCTTGTTCCCGCGGCGTACGTGAAGATGCTCTGAAAGCTCGGCTTCGGTCCATGTATTCCCCTTGCTTTATCGTATTCTCTAGGTTTGTGAGCGCAAGTCTCTAGCTGTGGCCGGCCACGTGGGGCTGTCACCGGCGACGGGCGGGCAGCGGCGCTGTCGCCTGAGTGGCATTGCCAGCCTCCAGCCTGGGCCACGACGATCCGGTTGGAGTCTGAATATCTGGTGGGTATGTAAACCTGCTCGTCGACGCTGCAGGGGCCTTCGCGCATCGCTCGCCTTCATACAACTCCTCTCTTGCTGTACTCCTTCACACTGTCACCGGCGAGCCCGCGCAGAGGATCAGACGTCGCCGCTGTTTGTTTGTCCGTCGTTGAACGATCGGTGGTTCGAGTATAAGAGCCCGCTCTTCCCGCCGCCCTCCCTCGCGCCTGTTCGTTTTCTCCCTTCTTTTCTTCTGCTTTGTCCCTCGACGGGCACCCACCATTCCAATAGTACCCCACTCTCCCTCACAAACATGTCTCTAGATCGTCGTCACCCAGCCTCTCTCTTGCCTCGCTCATGCCACGACCCCGCACTCGTCGAGCTCATGCGCCAGCCGGTCTCGTACGACATGATTCGCTGCATCGCTCTGCAGACTACTCGTGTCATCAGGCTGGGCGAGGAACCTGCAGCGCTCCCCACTCCTCCGCACACACCTCAAAAGGCTACGTTCGACGATGCACCGGCGTCAGACGACCTTCCGTCGCTCGAGGACTTCATCGTCATGATCGTGCAATCCTCACACGTTCAAGTGCCTACCCTCCTCACCACACTGGTCTACCTGGAGCGGCTGCGGACGAAGCTGCCCAAGATGGCCAAGGGTGCGTCTCCCTCTCCAACCTTCTGCGTTCTCCCCTCGCTCACCGTTATCAGGTATGCCCTGTACGCGGCATCGTGTCTTCTTGGCCACCCTCATCGTAGCGGCCAAGTATCTCAACGACTCGTCGCCCAAGAACAAGTGCTGGGGCATCTACGCAACGTTGTTCGACCTTGCCGAGATCAACCTGATGGAGAAGCAGCTTCTGTATCTCTTGGACTATGATCTACGCTTCGACGAGCCTGAGGCTATCCAGCGATTTGCTTCATTCATGCCCAACTGCTCGGCTGCTGCGAAGGAGGCTCGTGCTACTGCTGTGAGTCGTGCCAAGGCCCGGGTCCAAGCTCAGATGCCGCCGACACCACCGCACGAGGTGGCGCCCAATCCGCTTCCGTCGCCTGCGGGTCTATCTGGTGTTCAACGTCTCATCAAGCGCATATCCTCTCAGCGCATCGGTGCAAGCCCACAGCCGCGTCCGATAACGATAACTCGCGAGTTGTCCAGTAGCTCTGATGCTAGCAGCACTAGCGGCGACTCCGAGGCTGGTTCGCTCACCTCTGACAGCGGCTCTTCTGCGGCTAGTTCTCCTGCGCTGTCGCCCTCATACTGTGACAACATAGCGATCAAGGATGCCGAGACCAACGCGACCATGGACAGGAAGTTCGTTCTGCAGCCCGTCCCCGCTCGAGCGTTCAAGAGACAAGGCAGGAAGACTTCGACAGCGTCGACGTCTACCATCCGATCGGACGCCACGGAGAGCAAGAAGCCATCTAGCCTTGGTCGCACTGACTCTGAGGGATCTTCCTCGTGTGCTTCATCTCCGTCGCCTACTGCGCCCAACGTTCCTGCGGTCGAGTTCAAGATGGGAATGGGCCGTGGCATGCGAACAACGACGTACGGGAACGCCCACCCGAGCCAGTCATTGCTGACCCCAAGCACCACTATGCCAGTGATGGCTCGGGGCGCCTCTGACATGGGTCCCTCTGCTGGCGGGAGCTTCCTCAGCAGGATGTTCGGCTCCTCGAATAAGAGCGCCGACAAGGAGAAGGAGAGTGCCGAAAACGGTGACGCCGTCGAACCTCATGGTGTCAGCAGTGCATTCCGCCGCCTCGCTCACTCCAAGTCGGCACTCTTCCGCACGCAGGCGCAGGCCGCATGAGCACCTCCCCCTCATCCGTGACGACGACGATAGTACGAGACATTACCCGACAAACGAACCCTCACGCGCTCCTTTGATTTCTACCCTCCCCTCTTTCCCACATCGTGGACACTTCCTTTCTTCTCTGTTTGAGTATCACGTTTTGTGCGCCCTGGATTGTGGATTTGCCGGACAAACTACGCCCCTTTTACCCCCATTCTTCTATTTCTTTTGCAGTGCTCTATCCTCTCTCTTTGTGGACATTTGTGCCTAGACACAGCCTATTCCCACCCCATCCTATCCACATCCTAGCTACCGCTTGCAACTCTTCCGAGCGTGCATGGACGGTTGTTCCCCTACCTTCCTGTTGCTGTAGCGTTACACCGACTTTCTGGACCTTTCCATAGATTAGCTTAGTAGTGTGTGCCTGTGACCGGGTCTTGCCGCTTCGCTCCGCAGAGCTAATGGAATTTACGTTCGTCTGGAGCCACGCCTTGCTCATTCAAATCAAAGGGGAACCGTGGGGAACCTGCTATTATGTTCGCTTCTAGAGGTTGTGGGGCCCCATGGGGGAGTACAAATTCGCTATGTAAATAACTATAATGGCTACGATTCCGAGGACGATCGTCGACGTCGACGTCGGACGATATTGTCGTCACTACTGATGGATCGACTATAGGTCCAGGACTCCAACACGCGGCGCCGTGCACGACGTCGTTCTCAGTGGAATCGAGAATCATTAGGGCTCCAACTTTATGATAGCCTTTCGGCGGTCACATGTTGAATTTCGAGACCGGGTCGCGGCTGTTATACGTGGAGCACAACAAATGCATCCGATAGGTACTGCATCCTATCAGTCAACAAATTTTGAGCCAGGAAACGAGGAGCTAATGAGTGATCTCGGGTTTCGACGGGGGATCTCGCCTTGATACTGTGCTGATGAGATCTAACGTGTCCTGCGGACTAGCTTGGAGGACAATTGGCATAAAGATTGAGATGCACAATGCAAGAACGTCAAGCAATTGATGCCGCCTACCAACTTGCGACGCGGCGCAACACTCTTGAGCTACCAACATCTTGCGGAGTGGCAGTGGCAGTATGTCGACCCGCCGGGCACTCGCTTTCAAAAAACTTTCAAGGCATATCCAAGAACCCGAAGTTGACGAGACCCCCTTGGACGACACCACTCATCGCGGAGCTCGGGCCAAGCCAGAGCGGTTTTGGAGGAACAGGTATCGGTTCTTCGAGCAGAAGGGCTATAGAATTCGCGATCAGCGTCGATCCCAAGCGGAGGCATCCACAAGCTCCAGTTCGCCCTTCCCGGTGAGTCCCGATGCAATCACATCCAGAACGGAATAAGCAGTACTTACGACGAGATTTATTGCAGACGCAGTGGTACGGACACATCGTGTACGCCACTCGGACATCTGATGGAGGGCAGGTGTGCATCAAGCGGGTGGTCACAGGCAGCAGCGAATCGCGAATCGCGCGCATGCTCTCGGCCCCGCCACTGCGCGATGACCCCGCAATTCATGCTGTGCCCATCCTCGATGTGTTTCAAGATGAGGAGAATGGATACATAACATACCTCGTGATGCCGCTCCTACGACATATCGACGATCCGCCGATCGAGGCCGTCGGCGATGTTGTGGACTTTGTTGATCAACTACTCGAGGTGCGTGTCGATGCAGAATATACCGGCTGGATGTATCATGAGCAATTGTGTGCCTCCCGTAGGGCCTAGCATTCCTGCACAAGAATGGGGTAGCACACAGGTAAGTACATTTGAATTCAGTACGGCGGCTCACTCCTGAATACTGACCTTAGGCCAGGGATTGTTCGTACGCGAATTTGATGATGAGTACGAAGATCGAGAAGCTAGGTCGCGGTATTCACTTTTGGGGAAGACCTGGCGACGCATTAAGTGGCTCCCAACGCACATACTACTTCATCGACTTTGGTTTGTCCGTGCACGTTGAAAACCCGAATTGTCGCGTACTCGTTCTAGGGAACGAAGGCCACGACAGGGCTCCACCTGAGTTACGGACAGGCAACAGGATTCCATACGATCCCTACAAGCTCGATGTCTTCCTCGTCGGCAATGTCTTCCGCCGTCTTCTCCTCGATGTGAGTATTGGCCCTCGGCTCGGTGTCCGACTGGAACAAAATTTGACATGGGTAATGGTAGAGATACCTGGGCCTCGCGTCACTCGTACCACTAGCTGACGCTATGACACGGACCGATCCCGCGGAACGGCCTTCTGCTGTCGAAGCCCTCGATGTGTGGCGACAAATTCGGTCTCAAACTGGGACCGCACCGTGGCGACGGCAGCTGCAGATGCGTGGCAATCATATCCAGAGAGCGGCATTGAAGTTGTCTTTGTTTGTCTGCTTTGTATTGCTCTGCGTGAGGATCCAAACGGGTTGAACGGTGGGCATTGTGAATGAGTGAGGGCTGGATTTGTGGGAATCGGATGATATCCCCATGATATACTGTATGATCGCGATGTACGTTCTGTCACCATTGACCGTTCAGTAAAGAGGTTCGGCGGAGTCCAAACGGTCGAAGCGAGTCGGCAGTTGGTGGGTAGCGGTCATGGCGCATAGACGACGTGCGCGTGATGTCACGCGTTTACAGGTGCGCCCGTCTCCCGTTCCCCACGATCCATCGTGCATCCCGTGGGCTTCGCGATCATCGCTCACTATCAACTCTCCGTTCACGACTACCTCCAGCGACCCTATTCTGTGCTTGACGAAAACGTGCGATCGTCTACAGTTCAGCAGCTTGTTTTTCTGGACAGAGCGCGCCCGGATAGACCCTGCCAATGGCAGTCATACACGTTGACGCTGTCGCAATGAGCTCTAGCCCAGGCGCGGTGTGCGTGTTCTACCGACGCCTCATACATGCCCGCAGGACGACTACCGTCTGTACATTACCCATCGCCCAACCAACACTGTGAAACCTCCCAACTATCCCTTCAATGAACAAGCGCACATCGGACGTCTTCAAGGGCGTCACACTCACGGTTCTGTCGGAGTGGATACCGATCCTAGCCCTCATATTTGGTGGCTGCTGCAGGTGGGTGTGTCGTTCGTTAGTGGTCCTATGCCTTCTTTAACGGCGGACGTCCTCAGCAATGCCCTAACCCTCGAACAGTTGACGACGTACCACCCACGCTCCGGCAACCTAATCACCTTCGCCCAATTCCTCATCATAACCCTCGTATTCCTGCCGCGTTTCGTGGTCCTGCGACGTTCGCCTATACCTCATCTGGTTCTACGGGAACGCCGCGTGCCGCTCGCGCCGTATGCGCTCCAGGTCGTGCTGTTTGCCGCGATCTCGCTGCTGAACAATGCAGCATTCGCGTACGCAATACCGATGTCTGTGCATATCATCTTCCGCAGCGGAGGCTTGGTCTCAAGCTTGCTCATGAACTGGCTTGCATTGCGACGGAGGTGAGTCGCCAATCATCATCGCCGCATAATATATCCTCAGTGCGAGGTAGGTACAATGTTATCCAAATCGCCTCTGTTGCCCTCGTTTCGCTCGGAGTAGTCCTCACCACGTTGTCTGCGCTTGCTCCTAAACAACCGGGCCCCGGTTCCTTGAAGACCGGGGCTGATCCGTCCTTGTATGCTACCGGCGTCGGGTTACTCTCCCTAGCCCTCTTTTTGGGTGGCTTGCTCGGAGTGGTACAGGACAGGACGTATGCCAAGTACGGAAGAGAGGGTGCGCGCACGGCGGCTGCAGCTCGAAGCGTAGATGCACCTGGGGCGAACCGAAGAATGAGAGCTCTTCCCGGCGTCAAGACGGAGGAGAAAGAGGATGCTCCCGGTCCGAGGAGTGAGCGTAAGGACGCTCCGCCTCCGTGGCTGGAGGCGCTGTTCTACCTGCACTTCCTCTCGATGCCCCTCTTCGTCTTTGTGTGGAAGGACCTCTGGACACAATTTCAAGCGTTGGGCGCAGGACCGCAGTACAGACTCCGGCTCCCCAACGCCAGTCACGGTGTGGTCACATCGGCGCTGCCAGGCTTCGCGTACGGCGGACTGATGGTACCGCGGGCGTACATCGCTTTGCTACTCAACACGCTCACCCAGCTGCTGTGCGTGGTGGGCGTGCATCGTCTCACAGCACGCGTATCTTCGCTCACGGTCACCCTGATCTTGGTCGTCCGCAAGGCGGTCTCGTTGCTGATCAGCGTGTTGCTGTTCCGGGTGGCCGAGCGGAGACCGGCGGGCGGTAGGGATCTGTTCATGTGGGCGGGTGCGATGCTGGTCTTCGCGGGTACAGTGGGTTACTCGGTGGGCTCAGGACAGGGGCAGGGACGATCGCGGGCGGGGTCGGACAAGACAAAGAACGAATGACAGACAGGTCCTGAATCGATTGCAGATTTCGTCTGGGTTAGCACTGCACCGCAGCGACGACATGAGCTTCTGCATCAATTGACCCGTGTCCCTCGCTGTTGATCACAGAGGCTGTTGCACGCATCCCGGATGTTTATGCATGGTCTGATTGGCTCGCGAACTCAAAGTCCGACAAGCCGTGCGCATGTATACTCCGCCTCTTGGCGGCCCGTAACAGAGGTGCTTGCGAGAATCATGGCAGCGACGCGCCACGGCCGCCCCAGCATAGCGTGCAGACTTGATATGCACTGTTGGCACGCAACGGCGGCTTCTACGTGTGCCCAGCCGACGGAGACGGGCGTAGCGGGTGTTCGCTGAGCCAAGCAGTCTACGATACCGTGCTAGCCAATGATGGAGAGCCACACGGCGGCTCGGCGCGGAGCCACCGGTGTGGGGTAGAGGCAAGCTAGCTGTGCAGCCAACGTGGGGACGTGACGGAGGGCGCGGCGAGGGGCGGCGAGCACCGGGTGGCAGCCTCCAAGACGTCAAGTGGCGTGCCCAAGAATGCGCCCGAAGGGAGACGGAAGGCTTGACATCAGTCGAGCCAGGCTCGGAGGCGGCGGGGACGCGGCCGACGCGACGGCGCGAGAAAATAGAAGCGAGCGTCGCTGCCGGCATGCCGAGCCAACGGCTGCCAGCCTCGCTGGTGATCCCATCGGGCGCCACGGCCGATCCTTCCCTTATGCGGGGGTCAGCCACCCGACAGGCGCCGGTGTTAGCCGAGTTCTGGCAGAGTTTTCTGACCGGTTTCTGCTTCAACCACCCTGCGTAAGTACACTCATTGCGCACGTATATATACCCGCCCGGCACCGCCATTCGTTTTAACCCTTTCCCCCAATCATCCATCATCCCTCCTGGTGTCGTCTGTACTTCGCCTCCAGCGCAGTTAGTCGCCGCCGCGTCCCGCGCTCCCCCCTCCCCCGGTTCATCGCAATGTCGACCAACGACGAAAAGGTCGGCGAAGTCAACACCCAGCAGCCCGCTCCTCCCGCCGAGCTGCCGGAGAAGAGAAAGAGGGAGTACAAGGATTTTGGCCATGAAGAGGAAGAAGTTACTCGTTCGTGTCATTTTTCCGCCGCCTATATGCGCATATACTTATCTCTGGATAGATGCCAAGGTCGACATGGATACAATCCAGCTTCGCGCTGAGGACTTGTACGACAAGGAGAAAGTCGACCTCGAGACCATCGGCATTGAAGACGTGTTCAAACTTCTCCAGTGTGATGCCGTCGGTCTGTCCGTTGAGGAAGCCCTTCGCCGTCTCGAACTTTTCGGCCCCAACAGGCTCGAGTCTGAAGAGCAAAATCCTTTCCTTCAGGTAGGTTGTTTGAAGTTGCATGATGTTACCCTACCTGACGATGTCCCCAGTTCCTCAGTTTCATGTGGAACCCTCTCTCATGGGTCATGGAAATTGCCGCTCTTGTCGCCATCGCTTTGTCCAACGGCGAGGGTCAGCCCCCAGACTGGCAGGATTTCGTCGGTATCGTCCTGCTTTTGCTCATCAACTCGGGTATCGGTTTCTACGAAGAGCGCAATGCTGGTAATGCCGTCAAGGCGCTCATGGACTCGCTTGCCCCCAAGGCTAAGGTCAAGCGCGGTGGCGAATGGAAGGAGATCGATTCCGCCGACCTCGTTCCCGGTGACATGATCTCGTTCAAGATCGGTGACATCGTTCCCGCAGACTGCCGACTCACAGAGGCTATCAACGTTTCTATCGACCAGGCCGCCCTCACCGGCGAGTCTCTACCTCAAAGCAAGAAGCTTGGCGACCAATGTTTCTCGTAAGCCTTTCCTTGACCATCCCATTTGCTTGTGGCTGTCGTTAAAACAATGCTTGTAGGGGCTCGACCTGTAAGCAGGGTGAGGCTGAAGGTGTGGTCATCTCCACCGGTGCCAACACGTTCTTCGGTCGTGCCGCGTCTCTTGTCGGTCAGGACGACGACACCACTGGTCACTTGCAGAAGATTCTTGCCCAGATCGGGACGTTCTGCCTCGTCGTCATCGGTATCTTCGTCATCGCGGAGATCTTCTGCTTGTACGCCGGCTTCCGGTTCCATTACCGTCGTGGCCTGAACAACATCCTGGTGCTATTGATCGGTGGTATCCCCATTGCCATGCCTACCGTTTTGTCCGTCACCCTCGCCGTCGGTGCTCAGCAGCTCGCCAAGTACAAGGCCATCGTTACGCGTATCACAGCTATTGAGGAACTGGCCGCCGTCACCATCCTATGCTCCGACAAGACCGGTACCCTCACTACCAACAAGCTCACCATTGATCGCGAGACTATTCGTACCTACGGTCCGTTCTCTGCCGAGGACGTTATCCTCTTGGCTGCGTACGCGTCGCGTACAGAGAACCAGGATGCCATCGACACTTGCGTCGTCGGCGCCCTCAGCGAAACCTCCCGTGCTCGTGCTGGTATCAAGCTTCTCGATTTCAAGCCGTTCAACCCCGTCGACAAGCGCACTGAGATCACTTACCTCGAGGAGAGCTCTGGTAAACTCAAGCGTGTCACCAAGGGTATGACGGGTATCATCATCGAACTCTGCTCGCGCAATAAGAGCGAGGAACAGGAGAACAAGCTCGAGGCCGATGTCGAGGAGTTCGCCATGCGTGGTCTGCGTGCGCTCGCGGTCGCCTTCGAGGAAGTCGAGGGCGACAACTTCGAGAACGAGGGCAACGGCTTCGAATTGATCGGTCTTCTTCCTATCTTCGATCCGCCCCGTTCTGACACCAAGCAAACCATCGACGACGCTCAGGCTCTCGGTGTCAAGGTCAAGATGGTTACTGGTGACCAGCTCGCTATCGCGAAGGAGACTGGCCGTCGTCTCGGTCTCGGTGACCACATGTACCCGGCGAAGGTTCTCAAGGATGGCCCCGAGGTCGGTAGCAAGCACGCTTCCCTCGACGATATGATCCTCGACGCCGACGGTTTCGCTGGTGTCTTCCCCGAGCACAAGTACGAGATCGTCAAGCGTCTGCAGGGTCTTGGCCATTTGGTCGCGATGACTGGTGACGGTGCAAACGATGCCCCTGCCCTGTCTCGCGCCAACGTCGGTATTGCTGTCGAGGGTGCCACTGACGCCGCACGTGGCGCTGCCGACATTGTCTTGACGGAACCCGGTCTTTCCACCATCGTCCATGCTATCCGTGGCTCGCGTGTCATCTTCCAGCGGATGCGGAACTACTCCATCTACGCGTGCGCTGTTACAATTCGTATCGTCGTCTGCTTCGCTATCTTGGCCTTCGCGTTCAAGTTCGACTTCCCACCGTTCATGGTCCTGATCATCGCTCTGCTCAACGATGGTACCATCATGACGCTTTCCGTCGACCGTGTCTTGCCCTCTATGCAGCCCGATAGCTGGGATTTGACCGAGATCTTCTCATACGCTGTGGCTTATGGTCTGTACCTCACGGTCTCTACGTACGTGTTCTGCATTGATCCTTCATGATCGTCGACTGACGAGTTTTGTTGTGTCCAGGGTTGCTCTTGTTGCTATCTGCATCAGGACCACATTCTTCTATGACAAGTTCGGTGTCTACTTCGAGCACGAGGCTATCCAGGCGACCAACCACAACGACCGTGTCCTGCACTCGATCGTTTACCTCCAGGTTGCGATTATCTCGCAGGCGCTCATCTTCGTGACTCGGTCGCACGGCTTCTTCTTCATGGAGCGTCCTTCGGCGGCTTTGTTCATTGCCTTCTGTGTTGCCCAGCTCATCTCCACGATCATCGCCGTGTACGCTGATTGGGGCTTCACGGATATCCATGGTATCTCCGGTGGCTGGGTTGGTATCGTCTGGATATGGGTAAGTTCTTGTCATTTCCGTCTGTCGTGGCTTTCGCTTACATCAATCCCCAGGATATCATTTGGTTCGTTCCCCTCGACTGGATCAAGTTTGCGATGAAGGCCACGGTCATCAAGTACCTGCGCAAGCGTCGCGAGGCTGAGCTCGCCGAGACTGGCGAAACTGGTATCCAGATCTCGCGTACTCGCTCCCGTGCCGCGTCCATCAACGAGTCCCTATACTCCAACCGTGTGTCCTTCATCAGGCGTGCGGCCCGTCGCGTCGGCCTTGGCCAGAAGATTTCTGTCAAGCCAGAGGAGCTCCAGCGCTTCAGCAGCATCCAGGCTCATCGTGCGGGTGCGACTCTCGCGCGCAACCCGTCGCGTACTGCCGCATAGAGCTGTCGCGTCAGTGTGCTTCTCTAACCTCTCTCATACACTAATTGATATTAAAACACAGCATTCCTCCCATCGTCTCGTTACCCACATAGACAGACGTTCACTAGCACGGGCTATCACTGTTCCATACATACATACTACAGGCTCTTGTCAGGACCGCGCACCATCTCTCGCATCCCGTACCCTTACACGTTTACCGTAACTTGCTAAGAAGTAAAATAAAAGAACTGCATCATCACCCACACACTCGTTTTGAAACACTTCAGGCGACTGTATCAACGTTAATAACCTCATACCACGACCCTTACGTCGGCAATGTTGAATGATCACGGATCAGCGACAATTTGTTCTACAGAGACTAATGTGATGCATGATCCTCGTCGTTCACTATCACCGCCAACGCAATGGAGTGGGAAAATATCGGACTACCTTGAGCTTGTGTCGGCGCGAGCACTCGACGATGATGCGCATACATTAATATGATAGTAATATATTGACAGTCACGAGAACACAAACAGTTACATAACGAACACCCTACAGGCTACACATCCTGCCCAGTGGCAATGTTCCAGGTCTTCTTGAAGAGGTCCACTGCCGGACCTTTAGACGCAACCTTCGACATCGAAGCCTCCTCCAACGAATACGTGTAGTTACGGAGGTACGGCGAATACTGCAACAAACCTCGTTAGTCATGTCCAAGGTTCCCTAAAGACCAGACAGGCTCACCGCTCTGCAGAAATGGCGGAACCAACACCAGGTCTCCCAGGTCTCCCACTGCTCCTCATTCCAGTTGACGCGGTTGTGCCATTCCTTCTCTGTGATGACTTCGCCCGCCGTCTGGTTGGACTTGTCAGCAGCGACAAGGTAATCGACAAAGCCGTCCACGGTTCGCGACAGCGCCGCCTTTTGTTCCCTGGTCAGGGTGGCGAATGCCTTGAGAGCCGTGGTGAGCTGAGGCGACTCGGCAGCATGCATCACGTCTGTGATAAAGTTAGGGTGTAGCCTAGCATGACTCAGAAGGGCAACTTACCAGGTTTTGCGTCAGCGTCGACGTCCATTGCAGCGCCCTCCGTAGCGATAGCTTTTGCCGCAGTGTCGTCAGCCTCTTTCCTCAACGCTGTGACCTTCTTGCGCGCAATCGTTACTCGGCCGTTCGCCTTGTCGAGTGCGCCCTTGAGGACATCCCACTGGAACGCGTCAAAAGTTGAGTCGCTCACTGCGCCGGTCGGCGCCTTTCCGTGCAAGAACGTCCAGGCAACGACGTCCGTGGGGTCGACAATCTGGTACTGCATCAGCTTGTCAAAGACGATGACGACCATGTTCCTGAGGCGCTTCCAGTAGCTCGCGACGGCGTTCAGAATATCCATGCGCGCCTCGATGTTCGCGGTGCCGCCGGAGGACGCGATGTTGCGCAGGAGCGGGAGGTACCGCTCAATGGCGTTGAGGAAGTGCGAGAAGGAGCGGTTCCCGATGTGCAACAGCGACTGCACGGCGATTGAGCGCACGACGGTGCTGACGTTCACATCGCCCTCAGCAGTCTCGGAAATCGTATTCTTCAACGACTCGAAGTGAGCAACGACGTCCTCCGCCTTCGTGCGTCCGCGTAGAAGACTGAGTAGCGACTGTGCGGAGTCGTGATATGGTTTTGCTAGCAAACAAAGATAAATAGGGATTGCCGACGTGAGAGATCTCACTCACAAGGATCGTCGTAATCGTAGTCGGGACCAGGAGCCTCTTCCGGCATGCATTGCGCCTCCGGACTCTGCATGGCCTCCGGTAGTGTCTTCAATATTCTGTCGTAATACGAGAGGCGAATCTCGTATTCGAGGGCTTGTCTCACGAAACGTCGTTTTGGATGCCGAACTGACAGTTGGATGTCCGGGACCCTGGTAGGTGACGCTGTCAATGACCTATACGAGGGGAGCAGGAGAAAACGCACCATTCTTTCCAGACCCAGGCGAACCCGAAGTTGCTCATGTGCACCGAGAACCAGTCCGCAAACCGGTGCGCTATCTCGACGTCCAACCCGTCCGACAACAGTCCATAGAGCTTGCGAATCGACTTTCCAACCGCAGGGCCAACCGTCTGAGGAGACAGTTTGCATATCTCCGTGATGAGAGTGATGTAATAGATAGCCCTATGCGTCGACTCAGGAAGAAGGAAGATAGAACCGAGGGTGAGCTGTTGGATTGTCGTTGAGTAGTGAGCACGTGGCGGCTCGGACAGGATACTCACCTCGATAATCGTATTCTCGAGCTGCCAATTCTTCGTTGCCACCGGTTCTTGTTCCGGTGCCCCTGGTCTTGGTTTGAAGGTCCCATGCAAGGTCCACTTTGGGTACTCCAAGAGCAGTCGCGCACATTCCTTGCGGTTCACCTCGAAGACGTCGATGATGTCGAGGATAGCTGACTTGACGGCGTAGCCAGTCGGTGTCGTAAGGTCAGGCGTGACCTGGTGCACGGCTGACATGTCAGTTATAAGAGGACACATGACAAGGCGAAGACCGCACATCATTGTCGAACAAGCGAACGAAGTACGCAGGCCATTCTTCCTTCTTGACCTGAGCATCTTCACCAGTTTCGGTTGTCAAACCGTCCAGCTCGATGACCTCAGGAGGTACGAGCACGGAAGGGATCTCGAAGGGGGGAGCTGGGGACGGCGAGAAGTCGGCATAAGGCTGCGCGAAGCTGTCCACTGTTTGCGCGAAGTCACTCGCTTTCAGAGCATTCAGAGCAGCGAGAGCAGAGTCTAGAAGCTGATGCGAGGGCAGAGGTGAGTGTGGGCCAATCGACGCCATAACGTACATACCTCATCGGCATGCTCGATGACCGGAGACTGGTCGTACAGCTTCACGACGGGTTGTACGAGCGTCTTCGTGCTATTGACCGACTCAGAGTAGTCGCCAATGGCAGTGATGATCTCCGTCACGTCTATACCAGACTTCAGCATGATAGGGCCGGCCTGAGTATAATCGTGTCAATCTACGTAACACTGGGAGTGCGTTCCGTATACGCACGATCATAAGTCCTTCGGCTGCGCACAATCCTGCCTTCATCGCTCTCCCGTGAGACACGCCGAACTCTTGCAGCACTACGATGAACGAATTGAGCAGCTCAAACAGGGTTTGGGACGAGACTAGGCCAGCCATGGTACAGTGCGCAAAAAATTGGATCTAGATGAAGCATGAGCTTGTGAAGACAATTTTAAGCCCCTGTAAGAGACGTACGCAGAACCTGATTTCACGCCATGCTAGTTTGTCCAGGAAGGCTTGGAATCCCTTCCAGAAGTCCTCCATGACCTGCTTTCCCAATGCGGACAGGCCATCTGTTGAAACAGTATCCTCTGCGTCTGCTACAGGTTCATGGAGGAGTCGAAGCAGAGTAGCATAGTAAGGAATCTTGAAGGGCTGTTCGGTGACACTACACGTGCAGGTTAGCGTGTGCGTTACACTGACACGAACACGACGCACCCAATTCGGAAACCCTCTGTTATAGCTGGAATTGCGGATCCACCAGCAGCAATGGCTGCATCGTTTGCTGCGCGTAGGTCATTTGCCAGCCGCGAAAGTTCCTGGACGGGGTCCTGAGGGTCGTAGTATCCTGTGAATAGCCATTCTCTGATGAAGCTGAAATGACCTTACCACTTCGCCAAGGTTGATAATGCTCTTCCTCAGCTTTTGTTCGGGTGTCTCAAAGGTTTCGCGCCGTTGGTCATAGTCATCTCCACCTGAAGAGGTGCACGAGTTGAGGTGGTTGCCCTCAGCACAATCTATATTGTCCTCACCTCGGTATTGTTTCCTGCGGTTCCCGCCCCCGTGGTAGCTCATTTTCTGAGATATTCCAGTCAGGAACTCTGTTCAATATGGCCAGCCAAGCTCGCTCTACTCGATGACAATGCCGCCAACGACTTCACTTACCACGGAAACAGACGCCCGTGAAGCGCGCTTGCTTTCATGACGCATTTTGTTTCCCACGATAATAACGAATGTTACAACCTACTTTTTGTATACAGCAGCCTGCATTCAGCTCGCGTTCAGCCCAGGCATTCATATCCCCGCTCAACCACTGGCCCTAGGCTGAAAGAGCTTTGATAGAATCGAGTGAGCGAGCCGTAGCAGCAAACTGGCCGGTCTGCCGCTGAGCTCGAGATCTGCTATCGGAGTCTAGTCGGGCCCGGACGAATCGCCAGCGACCTTGCTCAGAGCGCCGACCTCGTTCGCTGCACTGTCCGCTGTGTAGTGGGATTTGAGGCCTCTAGCAGACGTGGTATGTGAGTCCTCCATACAGGGCCTATGTCCGCTTACCTCTCAAAATCAGTTATGCGAGACACATGCTATGTAAATGGTCGACATCATCGACACATGCCCTCCTGCGCTATTCCGCCTGTCGTAGCTCGACTTTCTTCCTACCCAGCCATGGGACGCACGTGGCAGGCTTCGTCGGACGGAGAACTCTATGCAAAACCTTTCTCAACGCCAAGTGTGCATCGTTCTTCACGTCCACTATTTCCGGCGGAACAACAGCCATGGCCTCTCGACCAACGCTCAGCACCGCAGAAACTGACCCACACTCGCTGGAGGACACGGACCATCAACACCACCAAGTCCTTGCGTCTCTGAGGCCAGGACAAGTCTCTCGTGCTACAGCCCAGGCTGTACGGCTCTCCATGCAGAAGGGCAAATTCGGCGACGCGCTCTACCTCATCAACTCTCTCCTCGAATCGCACAATCCCAATCCCGGTGACTCGCCGCGAACTAAACTTATTCATTCGGACTCGCAAGCATCAGCCTCTGCACCCATTGACTTCGGCCAACCCATCCCTCCCAGCCTATGTGCTCATGCATTCCTTCATGGCCTCGCGCGCAACGGATTTGGAGACAGAGCGGCCACGTACGTCGAGACATTCGAAGAATGTGGCATACGGATTCGATCCGCAACTGTCGCTGCCATAATTCGCTCTCTTACCACCTCCCCCCAACCTCTTCCCCTCGGTAGCTACCGAGAACAAGGCGCCATCTATCGCTTACGAACGAACGGCGTCGACGGCGAGCATGTCCTGAGGCTGCGCAGTGACATGGTCTCCGATACCTGCACACAAGCCGCCGTCAAGTTGCTTCTACATGCCCGGCTGATGGGCGAGCGTCGAATGTCCGAACTGTACGGAAGGATGATCAACTGGCTCCTCCTACAGGGGGAACTTATTGCCGGTGCCCTGTTCGTCGTGCTGTTCATCAAGTCTCTAGAGGCCCAGAGAGCCCGCGCTGAGATTCTTGACACGCAGGCGAACTCTGATGCGCCCATATGTTCAGATGGGGGGTCTCCGTTTATCTCCGTTGAGCGACAAACATGGTACTCGCTACCGAGACATGTCGTCAATTTGATGGATGCCGTGCTCGACAGGATAGGCACGTCGATGGAGACTACCTCGTTGCCGAAAGCAGACCAGGACTCAGTAGGCCCCGCTCTTCAGGCTCTAGCGAGCTTCGCAATGCTCATAGACACAGGCCAACTACCGACCAACAAGACCGCCAAGCTTATACGCACACTCTCCTCATGTCCCAAGACCGATCAGTATGTCTGGATCATGGACCGCACAACCGACAAGCCAGTCCGTGTCAAGGCATATCCCTACTTCCACAGCGTGCTAATGCGCCTGTGTCACTCGCTCACCAAACCTCGCCCACGCGGTCAACCTCCTCCACGGCCAATCTCTCCATCATCTTACAACGCGCTCCTCTTTTACGCACTTCGACATCGCCTATCCCCCGATCTTGCTGCCGGCATCCTGAGTCACATGTGCTGGAAGGTGCAGCCTACAACGGCCACCTACAATACAGTTCTCCGTGCTGGCACGCTCTTACGTAGGCGGGGCATATCTAATGCTGTCCTACTACCTCTTCGGACAAACGGTCTGCGGAGTTCCTCGGTCCCCCAGGAGAGCGGCGAGGGCAGCCCTCGTGACATTGAACAGCCAGACGTTCATCGATTGGGTCAGGATGAGACTTGGAAACACCTCGTCCCTTTCATTCGAAGTGCGCCGGCAGGACAGAAACCTATGTCCAGGCACAAATGGCTATCGCGTGGCATTGAACACAAATCACTTGTCAAGGATGCGCTGAACTCCAAGGTACTCAAACGTCTCAGCGAAGAACCGTGGCGCGTTCCCAAGAGCTTCTTTGTCGGACTGGCAGGCGGTATTGACGTGGATGTGGTAACCAACTACATATTGCACGCCACCGCGGCCGGGAAACCGAGAGTCGTCTTGGATGTCCTTTTCTCCGCACTGCCGCAGCTCGCTATAGTCCAACATCCCACATGGGGTTGTTCAGATGACTGGCAGCCAGCACCATTGTCGAAAGCGCACAGAAGACGGTACTTGCGACAGGCTGTCTCCTTCGGCCCGAAGTTCTTCACTGTCTTGCTCAATGCACTGGCCAAGACGAAGAGAACGGGTGCCGCTGAGCGCGTGTGGCTGCTCGCGAAGGAGGCTGAGAAGGCGAGCTGGTTGCCCAACCTTGCGCCCGGCGTCGAACCATGGTGCCTGCCCGTGGCCGCCTACACGTCGATGATGCGCTGCTATGCTGAAGAGGCGAAGAGGGCTGATAAGCTGGCTCGGCGTGAGCGGAGTCGTCGAGATGACCCTCGTCTTCAGAGCAAGACGACGTGGATTCCGGGCTCTGATGGCACGGCAGCCGAGGGATGGGCGTTCTTCGTGCAGACTGTGCAAAAGATCCGACAGTGGGAGCGCAGATACTATTGGAAGCGCCCTCGCGGCGGGAGCGCCGCAGTGTTGCTGCACCAATGCATGGTCCGTGCCGGCATGGAGGTCTACAAGTCTTTGCAGGTGATGTCGAGGAGGCCCAGGCCGCATCGCACATGGAAGGGCAGCTTCCCGGTGCCGGACGAGCTATTCTACAACGAGGCACTGAACCTCTTCAGCAGACGGCTTGGAAGCTCACCGCGACCTCGGCGTACGACTCCACGCTACTGGCGCTCCCGTATGCGTGGAGCGTGGCATCGATTCAGGACTCGAGGGGTGAAGGCACAAAACTGGACACCACTCTTGCAGATGCTCGTGCAAGATCTCGTTGCGGCGGGCCTGCCCGTTCCCGCTGCTCTTCGTGTCGCCGCTGTCGGACATATGGACCACGTCGCGAACTGGTCGGGGCATGCGAGGTCTATGCTCGCCCGCCGTCCCTACGCATTCCCGGAGGCACGCACGCGATTCCGCGCTCATACGCTTCCTACTGTCAAGACCCGTGGACTCCCTCTTCCTCGTCGCCGTCGTTGTTGTCACGCAGCCGTGTGAGCAGTATTAATGACTAGATGTACTGCGTCTAGTGTAATGATATGGAATGCGAGGATATGAGTATATATGCGTGTAAATGACGATGCAAGGTTTTGAGAACGTCGGTCTTGCTCCCTCTCAGATGGATGCCATGTTCTATGACCCTAACCTGCGCTGTTCCTCCAGTCGTAGCTCTTGAGCTTTCCGCTGTCTCTCCTCCTCTCTCTGCCGCCTCTCCTTATCCTTCTGCCGCCGCTCTAGCTTCTTCTCTGCCTGCTCCGCCATGTGAGCGCGGAGGCTAGGCGTACTCGGTGCCGTTGGTTCATTGTGGCCTTGCAGGTGCAGGATGAGCGAGGTCTTCGTCAACGTAAGTGGCTTCCAGGATGCCCCTGCCTCTGCCAGTGCCGTCAAAATTTCTTCTGCGCGTGCCTCCATCTCCTCTCTCGTGGGTGTCGTCTGGCCACTCTTGCGCAAGTACGCCAGGTCCACTCTGTTCCCCATCTCCAGCTCCTCCCTAACCTTCTCCAACTTGTGCTCGAGGTCAGCCCCAGAGATGGCCCAAGACAGCTGCACCTCCTTCTGGTCGCGTGCTACCCTCTTGCGCCCCGCCGTTGCCCGCTTCCTGCTGTAGACATCGCCCGCTCGAATGAGCTTGACGATAGGTTCCGGTTCTGCTCGGACGAGCTCGACGTAGAGGCTTTTCCGCTTCTCCTTGTCCCCTTTGATATCCCGGATGATGTCCGAGAGGGCTACCCAGTCGCCCAGTCGACCGGTCTCATCCGCCATCTTGACAAGGCGAAAGGGGATATTTTCGTTGCGCGAACGAAGAACCGATGGTGTCGGGTCATTCTTCTTGCTGGAGGCTACAGGTGCGCTGGTGTGTATGAGCCGGGATGTAGACGCGACTCGGAAGGGATGAACCACGTTGCAACGGAAGTCGCGCGTGGCAGCTCGCAGCGCGCACGCGCTCATCTAGTATGGACGCTACAGACCAGGTCCTAGATGGCGTGGCTTATAAGAGGAAGAAGACGTACAGCGGCTTGGAACGAGGTGGTTACTACAACGGTGCGTGCGTCAGAGGCTCTCAGCGACTCTACACTTGCTATTCTTGGCAATCAACGTCCTGATCTCAGATCTGCATGTTTCTCCCCTTGAATAATGAAGCAATGATGCTACATGTTTATGTATATATACACACTCCTGATCTAGCCACTGTCCTCAGACGGTATCAAATCAAAGCCGATGCGCCACGGGTCCCTCTGCGAGAGCAGTTCAACATAACAATACCAACAGACAGAGACAGCACGCAATTAACCATGCCTCGCTTGCAGACCCATGGATTGCGCCATAAATCCAAGACGATCCGCTGCTTCCTTAATCCTATAGGCCGTACGTCAGCGAAGCATTACTTGCGACAGGGATTGTAAACATACTTTTTGTCCGTAGACTTGCCGGCGCCATGTCCTGCCTTCTTGTCAATGCGGATCAGTAGGGGGTGCGGGTTGTCTGGCAATGTGTGCTGCAGCGTTGCGGCATGCTTGAACGAGTGCAGAGGCACCACCCGGTCATCATCTGTCAGAGCTAAATAAGCGAGTAATCCCAGGCATAGAGGGGACAATACGCACGATCGGCAGTGAAAAGAGCAGTAGGTGGAAGCACCTTGCCTTTCGGGACATTGTGAATAGGTGATATGGGGTAGATAAAGTCGAAGTCGTGCGGGTCGTGCGGGTTGCCGTAGTCAGACGTCCAAGCCCGACCTGTGGAGAGAGGCATCAGAATATGGCCGAGACTCGGTTAGCCTACTCCTTACCAATGGTGAAATCGGCGAACTGGGATACGAATATGTGAGCAAATGATTTATATAATATACAAGACCATTCGTGGCATACCTTGAGGAGATCAAGGACACCGACTTCAGCGACAGCAGAGCCCAGCAGCCCTTCGGGTGCACGGTTGACACACGCCGCTACGAGGAGACCTGCACAAAATGGGTTACAAAAACCCCGCACATGATGCTTAGGCTACACACCTCCATTGGATCCACCGTTGATGCCGATTTTACCTCGCGCAGCATACTTGTGTTCAACGAGGTACTCACTGTACAGAACAGTCAGTGTACAAATGCAACGCTCACGAGACTTTACTTACGACGCAGCGATAAAATCATCAAAGCACTTGTGCTGCATATATCCAGTCAATATCCACTGGGCTGCCGGACTTGTAGTAAGACGTGGCCACGGACCTTTGTCTCCCTTGTGCCAGCTAAGTGCCAATTCTCACCGAACTCGCTACCACCTCGGATATTGGGTACCGCGAGAATTGCGCCATACTTCTGCATGAACGTCATGGTGGACGAGCTCCAGTACGGCGAGATCGCAATCGAGAAACCACCGTATCCTAGACAAACATTAGGCGTGAGGGCTCGAACAAGATGTTACACCGTCCTGGCACAACGCACCATATTGGAAAGCTGGCGCCGTTCCATCGAACTTGGTGTCTTTATGCCGAACGACGAACATCGGCACCTTCGTGCCGTCCTTACTCTCGAACCACACCTACACGACCGTTCAGTTACCCAGCAGCGCAGACTACACACACTGAGCCACAGACCTGCTTCGCCTCGAAGTCGTTAGAATTGAGTCCGGGGACGACCGTCTTCCGGTATACGCTCCACCGCGCCGCCTCGTCCTTCTGGGTGAAATCGTAACGCGCAACGACGCCCGGGTTCGTAAACCCGGTCAGTTGCGCGAAGAACCACGACTGCTTGCGCTTTGCGGAGACTCGCGCGGCGCCGACGCCGTCCGCGCCAACCCTGCTCAGCTGCTTGCCAGCCATGTCGTACACGTAGATCTCGTCGATGACCTGTGCACGCGGTCAGGTGGGTGAATGGGATGAGTAGTGAGGAGACAGGGTGGGACGCACGTTCCGCTGGTAGGTGACGACAAAGTAGTTGTGGTTCACTGCGACGACGTCCTCAAGGTGTGCGTCCTTGTCCTCCGGGATGACGTCGCGGAACACGCGCTGCTCAGCTGGATGGGCGAGGTCGACAGAGACGAGCTTGTACTGAGGGGCGTCCTTGTTCGTGAGCAGGTACAACTTCGTTCCGTCATTGGCGACGCTGGTTCACCGAGCATCAGGGATCCGTATGAGTACAATCGTTATAGTCGGCCAAGGTGCACGCACTAGCTAAACTCTGCGTTGAACTCGTCGACGAGCTTGTCCCACTTGATGTTCTCCCCAATGGTGGTCTTCTCGAGGTCCGCTATCCACAGGAGGTTTTTCTGGTGGATCAGGGTAACACAGGACATCAATGCGCGAGCACTGGTCCTTGCTTAGCCACATACCCGTGCAGTGTCCTGGCTCACGGACAGTATCAAGTACCGGCCGTCGACTTCTGATACGTCAATATGCCACATCCAATCTGGGTGCGCGTCGTCCTTCACGATGAGGATGTCCTCCGCTGCAAGACACCCCGACGCATGAGCTTCACCAAGTCCAGAGCGTCGCATATAGTCCACCCACATTGCGGGGTACCGATCCGGTGGTAGGAGAGCGACGCATTCTTGTCCTGGTCGGTCTCTGTGCCCGCCTTGTCTTCGTCCGCGGAACCATGAGATTCCCTTGTCGGGAAACGCTAAATGACGCGATGTATCAACAATCGCGTTATTCAAACCTTGGCGGGCGGTCGATATTTCTTTGCTGTGTGTAAAGACAGATGCTGTGCACTGACCTGGTAGAAGAACCCCTTCGAATCCGCCGTCCACGTGATAGCAGAGAATTTGACGAAACGGATCTCATCGGGCAACGCGCCCTCAGTATGCACCGGGCGTATGTCGGAACCCTCTTTCTGTGCGAACGGGGCGGACGTCGGCCGAACGTATATTGTGAAGAAGTCACTACCCTGTCATGTACACATTAGTCGTAAACGCACAGAGGAAGAGTGCAACTACTCACGGAACGAGAGATGCCATACGCCCACAATTCTCCGGAACGAGCGAATGCACTACCGGCTATTGCCGCTGTTCCATCTGTGGTTAGTAGGTTCGGCTACTCGGACCCACAAGACGAAATCAATACACCGGGGAGACGGCAAGTCACACTACCAATTACTCACGTCGAAGAACACCTCGCCGCCTGGACCTGTATCTTTATTAAAGTCTGGAAGTGTGCTATCTCTGGAGCGGTAAGTCACTACACAGATTGGGTGAGCAGGGGTCTTGAAGATGGAAGGGTAAAGACACACCATGCTGGGCCTGCAACCCAGAATTATAGGACCAGTACCACCGATTGTCATCTTTGAAACTCGGAGAGGAGAACTGTGCCAGCCATTCAGCGTTCACAAATTTGACCCATCCGGATAGTACATACCTTGGCAAACTTCTCGTTCTGCCTGATCTCGTCTTCTAGGGCCTGCCGCTCCGGATTCTGATCGAGGTAGGCTCTTGTGAACGCTTCCTGAGCGTCCACCCACTGCTCGGTCTCCTTGGAGTTCTGTTCAAGCCACTGGTACGGGTCGGGAACGCGGACCTCTCCCTTGGCCTCGCTCTTGTACACGTCGACGTGGTCCGAGCGGCGAGACGGGGGGTAGCGGGTGGGTGCCCATGGAGTGAGAGACGGCATGGCTCGGACGGACGTGGTGTGTAAATTGGCTCGGAGGGCGCGTCTTAAGAACCGGAGTGCGGTCGGAGCATGTAAGAGGGCAGCAGGTCCACGCATAGCATGTGGTGGTTATCGACTCTATCTAGGCGTGAATCAACATCGATTTCCCCGAGGAACAAGGGCTGGCAAATCTCCACCTAAATCCAAACTTGGCAGATATTAGCGTGACCTAATTTCCTTGCGATACGCTACAATGCAAGGTGCTAGCGTGATTAAGACGACTGCAGGCGCGCTGCTCGCATCACAGAAGACGCGACACACCTCTGCAACGTTGTTCGTTGCTGAATGCGACGCAACCGAAACCGTGGCTCGTCGACGTCGCCGTTGGTGACAGCGCGTCGCGGATTCGCCTTCATAGCCCCATCTTATCTTATCTATTGCCTCTTTCGGACACTGATGATGCAACGACCGCTCCGACTCCCGCCAGTCGCCCGCTCCCCTTCCACTGCGCTGCGTCCCATTAGCCAGCCCCAGGGATTGCATGTCGCAGCAACCTCGCAGCACCTTTCCGACACCTGCGATCGTGAGTAGCACGCCATCGTCCGCCATGACTCCCCGTCTCATGACCCCGATGTAGGACCATGCATTTGCTGGCTTGGGTGCCGGCGTCGTCGCGGTGCTGTGCATGCACCCTCTAGACCTCCTCAAAATCAAATTTCAGGTAGCAACTGACCGACCGCAAGGGGGTCTCGGCAAGCAAATATGGCGCACTCTCAAGGATATCAAGACGCAGCAGGGATGGCAAGGTCTCTACAGAGGTGTGGGACCTAACATCGCCGGCAACGCGTCCAGCTGGGGCTTGTACTTTCTATTGTGAGTGCTGCTATAACACGCGTGTCGCACTGCCCCTGACATGTGCGTAGCTACAACATGCTCAAGAACCGAGCCACAGGAGGGGATCCGAACTACAAGCTATCCTCAGGCTCATACTTGCTGTATTCTGCAGAAGCGAGTTCGCAGCCCGCTAAGGTTCTGTTGTTCTCAAACACTTACATGTCCGTTATTCAGGTGCCGTGACCGCCGTGATGACAAACCCTATATGGGTAGTCAAAGTCAGGATGTTCACCACGCGCCGCGACAACCCGCAATCTTACCGAGGCCTCTGGGGTGAGTACTGTTTGTATTTTAACCATGCACGCAGCTCGACCTATACACTTTCAGATGGTCTTCGGTCCATCTACAGGACAGAAGGCGTACCCGGCCTATATCGGGGTACATTGCTAGCCCTCTTCGGCGTCAGCAACGGCGCAATTCAGTTTATGGCATACGAGAAGATGAAGGATTGGGGATTTGAGCGCAAGAGACAACAGTACGCTAAATCAGGTAGACCATACACGCCAGCCGACGACAAACTGGTACTGCACCTGACATCCTCATCTCGCCTTGCTAACGCACACTCCACAGTCCAATACCTCATATACGATGATGTCAGGTGTCAGCAAGCTTTGGGCCCTGTCATTGACCTACCCGTATCAAGTAGTCCGATCGCGCATACAGGTTGGTATCTTTCACTGTGCTAGACTCGAGACGACGCTGATTTCTCGACAATAGAATAATGCCACAGCCCATTTATACCCCACGATCCGGGCGTGCATCAGACGTACGTTTGCCGAGGAAGGGGCGCGTGGATTCTACCGGGGCTTGGGCACTAACCTTGTGCGTGTCTTGCCGGGGACGTGCGTCACGTTTGTCGTGTACGAGAACCTTGCTTGGTTGTTGCGCACGACTGCAGCTCGGAGGGAAGAGCGGAAACGCGCGGATGAGCAAAGCGGGATTAGCTGAGACCTTGCGTGTCAACACGCTGACTTGAGCGGAACACTGGACGACGATGCCTTACTGGCCGTTGCGAGTAGTACTCAACATGATGGCCCACGAAGCACTTTCACGTAGAATGTCGTTTGTAGATGATCGTGGTTAGATGTCGTACTTTATCTTAGTGATATTCCAGCTCGGAGCTCACTGGTAGTAGCTCTCGCAATATTCTCTCATATTATTCTTGCGTTTACAAGTTCGACAATTATGCTAACGACAACCGTAGCTTAGCGGAGCTAGGTTTGCGCTTTGAGAACAGCAAATGGCGTACTGTGCGATGCCACTTTGGGGTAGTGTCGCATAGAGTATATACCTCCGGCCATCACAGAGCCTGGATGCTGCATACCCATACCTGCTTCGCGCGAAGGAAGACTCGTGTTGTGGAGCAGCAATGACCCGGCGCTGCAATAACAGATCTTGACTCTATCGGCATCGAATCAGCCCTCGCTCGCGGAGGTCAATCGTGGCAGTATTTCTGTCTTCAAAACTCGGTTCCCCTTCGCCTTGGGTATCGGTGCTAATAATAACAATAACGTCCTCAGCACCGCAATATCTCTCGGCATCCTCGCATACTTCTTACCATTCACATTCTCGGTGATGTAGAACCGCCGAAGGACCAAGATGGCATCTTCACGTAGGTATCCACCGGTAGCCTTGTACGGGGCATGTTTGGGGTGCGCGAGCCTAGAGCGGGTCAGCCGCCAAGGTACAGTGACTGCGAGGATGCCAGCGGCGCGCTCACTGGCTGTTCACCCCGAGGACGCTCCCACACCCACCGAAGCGGTCGTTCTCGCAGCCGTAGAACACCTCCTTGATGCCCATCTGCCGGAGGGCGGACGCGCACATGATGCACGGCTCAACCGTCACGTACAACGTCGTCTCCGAGAGCGGGTACGCCGCGCGCGCGGGCGTCAGCGCTGCGTCCGCCAGGATCTCGTCGATGGCCTCCAGCTCTGCATGCCGGGTCGCCTGTGGGTGGGGCCCCTCAGCGATGGCACGCGCGGGTCGGGAGCGAGGGAACACACATTACGCAGCTCATTGGTCCGGTTACGTGCGCGTGCGATGATTCTGCCGTCCCTTACGAACACGCAGCCCACGGGCACTTCTGTGGCCGCCAGGGCCTCTTCTGCCTGTGCAATGGCTCAGCCACGCTGCACTGAGCAGAGTAGAAGTAGTCACCATATCCATCGCCTCCATCATCCAGTGGAGATGTTCGTTATTTGTGCCGGGGTCCGCCATAGGTGGAACCTAAATAATTCGATATGCAGTCCACCAGTGCAGTAGCGTGCCGGTACGGTGCAGGAAATGTATGCCGTTCGGGGCCGTATATCAATTGCTGTCGACGGTCGTTGGGTAAGAGACGAACACAATTTGTAGACTCCCCTCAAACTCACTATGCTTCTTTGAAGTTAGTTAAGGCCGTAAGTAGTCGCGGCCCGATGCTGGTCGCGGGTTGATCGCGAAATGTGGAGAACTCGAGGCGCCTGCTCATATCGCCGCGACCGTGACGCCACAATCGAGACACAACTGGCGCTCCTTCCCTCAACAAGGTAGTATTTGGGGTCTACATGCGGAAGACTGAATTGCGACCATCTACAGACATACAAGCTGCTTTCCAGTGATGGCGAATTGACTGGCATGATCTCGGGCTCATCCTAGTAAATTGCTGCTTGCATCCGAGCTAGCTAGTATGCCTTTCGCACGACGCATACATGCGGCGAAAGCACTACTTTCACGCCTGCTAAACATATACGATACAAACATAGTCCAGGAGACACAGCTGTACATCCCCGTCACAACCTCGCACCCTTGGGCATCTTCTTGATTGCCTGCCGCACGCCCATATCTCCAAGGACGTCTTCCTGGCCACCGAGGATGGCATCGTATGGTGACGTACGGTGGAACTAGCACAGACACATCAACCACAGGGACGATGAGAATGTGGCCGCGCGGGCACTTACGTTCTCGATGAGCTTGCCCATACCCCCTGCCGTGATAGACCTGCCACCGAAGATCTGCGTGGCATCCTCCGCCGTCTCACGGCCTGTCCTTGTCACGTACCTGAAGAGCAGTGTGAACCTAGTGTCAGATGTACGTTGTCGAAGACGTACTGTTTCAGCAGACCGATCTGGCCGGCGAGCTTGTCTGACTGCTCAGCATATGTCATCTATCCGATCCTGACGTCAGTACTTGCAGGTGCAACTGCGACGCCGCTACGTACGTTGTTCATCTGATGGGTGATATTCTCGAGCCAGGCTTGGCTGCTTTCCACCCGCGCAATCATGCTAGCCAACTTGGAGCGCACGACAGCCTGCGAGCTCAGCGGTCTGCCGAACACAATTCGCTGGTTCACCCATCTGGCGGACCCGTGGTCAGGCAGACAGCCCCGAAGACGAGATGAGAACGTACTTGAGGCACTCCTCCACGACCAGGCGCTGTGCGCTCAGACTTGTGCAGATGATCATCCATCGTTCGTGGTTGAAATTGCTGAGAATCACCTGCAGCCCCTGTCCGACCTTTCCAAGCGTGTTCGCTATCGGGGCGCGGGCCTTCTCGAATGTGACATATGCAGTGCCGGCGGTCGACGAATATGCGGTCTTGATCGCCTTGGTTTCGACGTTGTCGGACCGCGGGACAAGAATGACAACATAGCCATCCTAACAGTTAATTTGTTACATTAGCTACTGGCATGTGTAATACCAATCTGTCGCCGTACCTTGCTCCTGCACCCGACGGTGAAGTAATCCGCAAAGACGCCGTTAGTGATCCACCTAACATTGCGATCAATGGCTGCGACTGATATGTCGTTATGGAATCCTCACTTCTTGGTACCTGTAATCACCCATTCATCACCCTCTCTGACAGCAACCGTCTGAAGCCCGGCAACGTCGCTGCCTGCGAATGCCTCGCTGATCGCCAGGCAAATAAACTTGTTTCCGTCAAGGACCTCAGGGACAACCTTTTCCTGGAGCTCCGGCAAGCCGAAATTAAGCACTGGGGGAAGTCCGATGACTTGGCCCGCAAGGAGGCCATCGACATAGGCGCGGGTGCCGAAACGTGATATCTCAAAGTTCACAATCAACTAATTCACCAGGGGTCAACAAGGATACATGACAGCGAGCACAGGCCGCACCTCATGAAAGTGGTCAAACTCCTCAGGGGTGACGACGCCTCCGAGCAATGTGCGGCCCTTGAGGTGTTTACCGGGGCCTATGCGCATGGCTGGAACGTTCATCGCACTTTATGCTATTGAGACTCGACACACGGGATGCGCATAGTTCATCCACGTACCAGAGCCTTTCTAGCACAGGCTGGGATATCCGTTTCCCATTCTCCTCGCATTGGACCGCATCAGGGTAGATTACTTCCACGGCAAACTTACGCATCGCACGCTGGAACTTTCTGTGGCTGTCGTTGTAGTACGGACTGAGGTATCCAGCAGAGAGCCATGATGGCTCTGCGTAAGGAACACTTGAAGGTTCGTCGACAGCAAGCGGCTTGACGACAGGCTCTTCGCCAGAGATGGTACCGATTTGAAGTCTGGTATACTGAGGTCTCAAGAGAACCTCATGCCGATGCAGTCCAAAGAACGCTTGCGTAGCATCCTTTCCGGCTGTAGCACAAAGCATAAGAGACCAAGGGTGGTGGAACTACTGATAGAACTCACCGATAGCCTCAGTTAAGAGCACGCCGGTTCCACCTGGATGCAAGTTGGCAAACTTGGATATGTCGTACACTTTGGAATCGATGATGATCCACTGGTGTGGTATAAGCGACTGAAAGATGGACAATGACGCTATAGCGTACCACATCCCCCTCTCTGTTATGCTTGCGGGGAGGGTAAGCACCGAGAATTGAATGCACGCGTACTGGATCCTCCCACCTTGGCTACTTCCTGCACAGTGAAGGTAGACATCTCGCAGATAGTCAGGAAAAGACCAGCTCGAACTGTATGCCAGTGAGTGTTGTTGGCAGGCCTGTAGCCTTGAGAACATGGGGCACCCGGCACTGGCAGCTGAACGGGAACACGAAGCGCCCACCGGTCATTCGATCGAGTGCATGTGATTCTATTCGACCAGTCGGAGCCAGCCGATTTATGACGCCAAATGCGGCAACTCATGTAGATCACAACCTCCACGGCCATGGCAGCGCACCGGCCCTCTCGTCGGGAATCGGGATGGGAAACATTAGATTCAGTTGCAAGTAAGCTATTAAAATACTCAATCAACAGCCAGCTCAACCTTCCGCGCGGTGATTACCGTGACAGCCGCGGTCGCCGCCGTTTCGCTCGTAAGAGCGGCGGACACGCGCTGCACTCTTGTCCGAGATCTACTATCCAAACCCCTTTCTCTCCCAAGTCCGGCATAAGGAGCGCCCTGAGTCATGGAGGACGCCCGCTGCTTCACAATTATACGGTGCTGCGGAATCGACAATAGAAACATCGGGAAAAAAAACCCTGGCTAATGAGCGATGATTATCAATAAGTAGTGCTAATCATTGCCTTTAGTCAAATAGCTCGATTATCAAGGTCCCGCAGATAATTAGATCCATTAGGATTGTAGTATCATCTCTGAGGTACATGTCATGGGACTTTAGGATCTTATGAGTCACCGAATATCGCTCATAGGTGTGCATGATACCCATTGCTATTTGCTGAGAATCAAATGAAAAGGCACGATAATGTTGATAATGAATGACATTAGACGATCAGTCGGGATATTATGATATGAGTGTTAGTCCTATTATACGATGACTCTATGCATAATAGTCCTGCAGTATCAAAGGATAGTGATAGTAGTCCTAAATATCCAAGTCTGAGTCCGCCATAGCATCGATATTCACAGCCTGTAGAGCTCTCTCGACCGCGGAAGATTTGCCCTTCTGCTGGGTATCGACTTGACCACTGATATGCACACAGAGATCAGCAAATGAGGTTCGTGCAGATAGAGCAAAACATACATCGCCTTCTTGAAAAGCCCATGCATGAGGACGTGGTATTTCTTCGTTGACGAAGCCTTGATCGCCTCGAGAAGTGCAATGTTCACTTTGTATGCGTCGCAGACACGCGCTGTGTCGAAATCAGATGCCTTGCGAACTCCATCCACCCAGTTGTTCAATGACGCATAGACCTGACATTAACAAGTTATCAACGAGGTACAACTAGCTGATGGACACCATAACACACCGATGTTGCCACAAGGGCCACCATAGCCATGGGCAGTTCCTTCTCATCGGGCTTGTTAGGGAGTGAGGAACTGCATAGTTCTGTGCAATGCATGAAGCCGAAGCTCGTAGGTCGCTGGAAGAGCGTCAATTTGAAGGTCGATTCAATGATTGGGTGCTGGAAAGGCTTGTTAGACTCGAATGTCCGCAGCTATGACCACAATTTGAGTACAGGCAAATGCATATGAAATATCTGTCACGCACCTTCGGATTGCATGGATAATGGTACATGCCTTCCTCCTTCAACCAGTCAATAGCATCCTGCAGCTCTTCTGTGTTACCAAATGTGCTCCAGCCATAGTATCCGTCAACTAGGCCATCAGTTCTCTTCTTGAAGTCGCCTCGGAAGTTGCTAACACGTTGCGCAGGCTAGTAATCAATAGTGTTGCGATTCAGTACAACTGTAGTACTTGAAAGGGAGAAGACCAACAATTTTAGCCACCGCGCGGCGATAATCACGATCATCGTGTATGCGCGCAGCCAAAGCAGGATCATTGAGATTGTGGGCCACTGCAATCAGTGCATTGGGCACAACAACATTACGAAGCAGTTCCTGAGGAAATGCGTTCACAAAAACGAGATCAAGCTGGACTTTGGTGATCGTTGCGCGGAGAAGGCGGGCTACTCGTTCATGCTGATTGTTGAGGCTCAGATCCGTGCTGTTAGGTGAGAAGACGAGATCAAGGCTGTCGTCGTGAGAAGGATCACCCTCTTCTGACATAGCGATATTGTTATCGTCTGCCGGAGCATTGGGGGAGCCAGTACCAGGATCTGCTATACCATCTGTAGCAGGAGCGGTGTTGAACAAGTCCGGCAACACTTCTGCGGGAGACTGACAGGCACCAGGGTCATGGTGTAACCAATGTTCGAAGGCTGTAAGTGATACTCACCTCTGAGGTTGACACCTTCCCTTGCTCCAGGTCCTTCTGGGCCGTATCTGTCCAAACTGGCTGCTGTTCCATGTTAAACATGCTGGCAACATTATCAGGACATATCACATACCTCCTCACTGCGACCCACCCAATCCGACTTACGGCGACTACCAGCACCTGCTGATGTGACCTTTCGAGCAAGCTTTGAAGGAAGGCGCGAAGCCTCTGATTCGCTTGGAGTTAGTTTATCCACCCATGTTGCACGCTAAACGTCGGGGTTACCTGGTCAACAGTCATAGAATATCCCTGATGAGTATCTTACTTACTTCTTTAGCCATTGCGTCTGCTAGCGCACCCGGTGCAGCGTTGGCAAGGTGGAACAGGTCATCATCACCATCGCTTTCTGGTTCGGATAGCTTCGAAGACTCGTCGCTGTCAGACTGTTTGTCGGAGATAGATGACTCTTGGCTAGAGATGTATCCGTTGCTAGCTTGAATCTTCTTGGCCTTATCCCCTGCTGCCAGCGAGTCATAGTTAGATTAACATACATGCATCTGACTGGATTATTGACAGACCTTGAGCCCCGGTTTTGGAGTTGTGCACATTTGAGTTCGACGACACAGGAGAGCGTGATGGTTGTTGATGAACTGGAGCTGCACTGTCTGCCTCTCGGTCAGACCCTTTATCATAGTCTGGTGCCTTCGGAGGACGCTGTCGAGAAGCATGAGAGCGTGCTGTTGCTGCTGTGATTGCAATGAGAATAAAGGCTAGCACTAAAGGACAGTAGACACTTACATGCAATGACCGTGAGCTGAGGCTTGTTCACCTTTGCCTTCGCTGGTTTGTGGCGCTTCGACTTCGAGGGTTGTGCCGACTCAGAGTCCGAGTTTGCAACAACATCGGAGTTTGTCCGCTTACGTGGTGCTTTGGGAACACCTTGAAGTTGCCTTCCAGTCAGACAGGCATGAGTGATGTGAGCAGTAAAGCATACCCTGGGCCTTCATAGCATCACTTCTCTTTGGACGGTCAGACTTGGCATGACTGGTACTGCTGGCAACATTGTTGACTACTTCAGTAGTCTGAAGACGGGTGGATCTACGTGGGGTTGTATTCCTGGTCTTCTTGGGTGATTTCGGAGGCATGCTGAGTGCCAGAGGATGCAGAACAAAAAGCAGGAAAGAAAGAATCAAAGCAATGAGAGGAGGTAAGAAGCGGGGATGACTCGGCTAGCCTGGTAGTATCTGGGATACAAGGCGGGAACTTCCGAAGATCAATGTATTGTATAAGCCTGATCTCGTTACACTATCCTTGCGTACAGCTTCATTTGTTGACATTGATCAATGAAGCTCTGCCCACACACCTAGCGACATGCCTATATGTGGTGGGTGTAAACGGAACTTTAAAACACAGCAAGCTTTCAGTACTCACCTCACTCAAACGAAGAAACAAGTCTGTATCAACTTCTACGAATCCCATATCAACTGGGATGAACCTGCAGGTGAGCAAAAAAGAGGCTATAGTGATCAACACGACCTAATTATTGTAGAGCGCGGCCCACCTGAACCCAGTCCAGTCCCATTTGAAGGCGACTACTTTGGAGACTACCTTGCAGAAGATTTCGACGATATCCATGATGAGGAAGTCGCTCCACCTGCTGGCCTCAATGAAGCGATCAGAGGCGAACAAGAGCGGGAGGTTGACGGCCTGCAGCCTGAGGAGTGGGATCAGCCTGGGAGAGCTGGGGAGGTCTGGGGGGATCAGCAGCAAGAAGGCGAGCATGGGTTAGGGCGAGATGACGAAGAGGGTGGGGATGATGATGATGAAGAGGGTGGGGATGATGATGATGAAGAAGACGAAGGCGATGATGATGATGCTGATGAATATGAGGACGACGACTTACCTGGCTGGGAGCCCCCACCTCTAAATCTACCTGATGACCGTGACCTCCCTGTACCAATGGACGAAGATCTCACAGTCAATGCATTGGATCAAGATGCTCGGCAGAGGATCGAACTGCAAGCCTCAGCCAAGACATTTGTCGAGCATTTTCCTAGTGCTGAAGCTGGGAAGGTGTATGCCGACTATGGAGCTGGCCCTAACAGCCAGAGAGCGTATGCAGCATCAGTTGGGATCACAGAGAAGGAGCCATTCGCACCATTCAAGTCAAAGCTCGACTGGGAGATCGCCCGTTGGGCAAAGCTGCGAGGGCCTGGGGCAACAGCTTTCACAGATTTACTCAAAATCGAGAATGTGAGTACTGTACTACACTGTAAAGCGAAAGTTAACTCACAGAGTATTGTGATACAACAGTTAGTCGAGCTTCTCGGTCTGTCCTACAAGACGTCACAGCAACTGGACCAGCTCATCGACAAGTTGCCGTCCAAACGACCTGCATTCAAACGACATGAGATAGTGGTTGGAGGGGAGCCATTCGAGGTCTACGCACGCGCAATCATGGAATGCCTTGCCGCATTGTGGGCAGACCCCGAGTTTTCGCCAATTCTGATTCTTCTACCTGAACGTCACTATGCGGATGCAGACAAGACAATACGGGCCTACTTTGATATACACACTGGAACGTGGTGGTGGGCCACACAGGTTTGAATTCATGATCTGATAGAGTTAGATGAGTTCTCATAGCCCTGATATAGAAAGAAATTGAAAGGACTCACCCGGGGGCAACCATCATACCCCTCATCATATCTTCGGACAAGACACAATTGACCACCTTCGGTAACAAGACAGCATACCCGGTTTATCTGACCATAGGGAATCTGCCAAAGGAGATCAGGCGGAAGCCATCACGACGCGGCCAGATCCTCTTAGCTTACCTGCCAACAACATCACTGGAGCATATCAAGAACAAGTCAGCACGACATCGCGCAGTCGCCAACCTCTTCCATGCTTGTATGAAGCGTATACTTGAGCCATTGGAGGATGCAGGTGAGAACGGGATACTACTCACGAGTGCCGATGGCAAGGTTCGCCGATGCCATCCCATCCTTGCAGTCTACGTTGGCGACTACCCTGAGCAACTTCTCGTCACCTGTCGTAAGACCGGTGACTGCCCCAAGTGCCCTGCATTGCTCGCTGAGCTGGGTATGGACACCTTACCTCATGGGACCCATGCGCGGGAGACCGACGGCATCTACGACAATGTTTTCTCTGCTCGCGACGAGGGGCCGGCTGCCTTCACTAGAGCCTGCAACGAAGAACGCATGAGACCTATCACCGAGCCGTTCTGGGAGCACTTGCCGTATGTGAATATCTTCGCCATCATCACTCCAGATATACTGCATCAGCTCTATCAAGGGGTGATAAAGCACCTTGTTGCGTGGCTCAAGGTGGCGTATGGGACGGAGGAGGTCGACGCGCGATGCCGGCGCTTTCCACCGAACCATCACATCCATCACTTCATGAAGGGAATCACTTCGCTTCGCAGAGTGACTGGGAAGATGCATGCAGACATCTGTCGCATGCTGCTTGGCCTCATAATTGGCCTCCCTCTTCGTGCGGGATTGTCTCCGGTGCGCGTCATCCGTGCCGTGCGAGCGCTGCTCGACTTCCTCTACCTGTCTCAGTATCCTGTCCACACGTCTGAAACACTGCGCTCACTTGATGAAGCTCTGGCGCGATTCCACGCCAACAAGGAAGTTTTTGTGGCACTTGGAATCCGAGAGCAATTCAATCTCCCGAAGCTACATGCTCTGCTGCATTACGCGTATTCAATCGCGCTCCTGGGAACGACCGATAACTACGATACTCAGTACTTCGAGAGGCTTCACATCGACCTGGCGAAGGATGCTTACCGAGCAACAAACCACAAGGAAGAGTATCCACAGATGACAAACTGGCTTCTCCGGAAGGAGAGAATCGAGAGTTACGACTCCTTCTGCTGCTGGCGCGAGGCAAACAGTGATCAAGGCGATGGTCTCGGTCAAGCAGGCGCTTCTGACAGGTCCAGTCGCAGCTCAGATCGCACCGTTACAACCACCCCAGCACCTTCTGGCAAAGAACGCGAGCTACAGATGACCATGGCCCGGTACCCGTCAGTCAAAGCCGTGACATTTGACACTGCTGCAAGTGAGTATGGGGCGCCGTACCTTCGGTCCGCCCTTGCTCGCTTCATAGCGTTGAAACGTTACCCCAACATTCGCAATGCAAGCGAATTGGATCGCAAGGCGTCCCGCATACACTTCAGCTTTCGAACATTTCCGGTCTGGCATCGCATCAAGTATCGACTCGAAGATGTTCTGGGTTTTGGCATCGGTGACGCCTGCACGGATGCTATCCACGCGCAACCGAAGCGAACCAACAAGCGCGGGCGCAAGGTGCCAGGACGATTTGACACAGCATTGGTGAAGGATGGCATTGGAGGTCGAGTTGGCGTGAACGGTATGTGGTACACATAAGCTGCGAGCAGTTGCTGAATACAACGGGTATCTATTCTGTAGGTTATCGCATGTTGAACTTCTACCATTTCAGGCGTTATCTTATCAGGCTTGCCTGGTATGGACTTGTATTATGTTCTGCAACGCTACGTACCGTATTGTACGCTTACTCTCTTTCGCTCTTTATCTTATCTATAGGACTCGATTATCTCTCGTCCTATCTCAGTAGATTAGATACCGGACATCCGGGCCTCCGCTCCTTAAGCATATGATATTACCGGTTACCTGGAGTTCCGGATTCCGTCTTACTAACGATGACTCACGTAGATTACGCTTATGACTCATCATGACTCGACCATCAGGTGATGGTCTCACACATGTATATATACTGGGCTGGATACGCCCTCTAATGTATCGTTCCTTCCTCTGCTTTCCTGTGTGCCTAACAGGACTCCCTCAGCAGTTCCCTCAGAGGTTCGTTCACTGCCTTTATAGCCACTTCCAATTCACTCCTTCAACAGGTTATGAGCCCTGCGCTACACGCGCACACCTAGTTGTTTTATCCCTGCAGGATCTTGAAGACTACGCTCCTAGGAGTAAGCGTAGCAGTTTTGCTAGTCTCTCAGTAGACTCAGCGTTTGACGACCTGAAGTGCCAAAAGCACTGAAGGATCGGATTTCCAGTGGGCCTTCGCGCCGTTTGCAAAAAGTTTATCCTCCAACGAGACCTGAGAGAAAGGTCCGTTGACGCCGACTCTACCCGCATCAAGTTCGATCTCGTATCTAACGTTTTTGTGATTCCAGTCGCATCCTCTCCCCGCTCCCGTCCGCTCCAACCCCGCCGCACAGCCGCGCCCACTTGCTGAACGACTCTCAGCACCAGCTCCTCGCCCGCTCCCTGACTTCAAGAAGAAGTCAACCGAAGAAGTCGTCGGGATTCTAGAGAAGAAGGTTAGCGCCACCATCGAGCGCTACCAAGCGATCTTCGACAAGAAGTACCTCTTCGAGTCGCTCCTCGGAGACTCTCAGCGAGCTCTCCACCGCTTCGCAGACCAGCTCAACTGGGTCAGCGACAACTTCGACAAGGCCAACCAGTGGTCTAAGCAGCAGCGAGACAGCATCTCGTGGGCTTGCCGTTGCGTCGGCACAGTCGAATTCTCGACGCCGCAGGAACCGCTAGTCAAGCGGTACAGAAAGGTCACAAAGGACCTAACGAGCATAGCCAACGGGGGCTATTTGGACTGGATCGTTTTGTAGATTAGGTCGGCGTACCTAGCGTTTTTATTGCATACATCACTGGAATATCATATAAGTCAAGCATCACATTGTGGCTTCGTCTGAGCAAGTGCTAGACGACAATTTAGAAGCAGAAGCATCAGAAGAAGAAACACCCTACAACTGTAGAGGTCTTCAGCATTTATTCGACGTCACTGAACGAAGGGACTATCACTACCGGCCTGAAGAAACTGAATATAAGTTTTGGCCGTGTGACGAAACAGTCTGTGAACATAGGTGGTCCGGTCCATACATTGGAAGTACAGACTGGGGTATCCCAGTTGACCACTGGCAAGAAGACAATTCTTATTCTGCTTTCGCTTCTTTAAGCTTCTTTGAGGGTTCTGAACCTGAACCGCAACATCTTGCATCTATCCCAGAGTACGGGTCTCCGTCTATCCCCGGCTCTCGAGCACAATCCCCTTCTCCCATCGTTTCTCCAGTACATCTTTCTCCATCATTTGCTCCTACTACTTTACCGTCAGATCTATCGAATCTCTTCGAAGAAGACGACGTAGAGGAGCTTCTAGCACCGTCTCAAGAAGAAGCAGAGGAAAGTCTATCGTCTGACCTCGCTTTTGTTCTTGAAAGTTTACCACCGCCCTCCGTTTCTGAAGAAGTCTCAGACTTCTTCGAATTTCATATTCTCACCGCCAACATGTCGGACATGAAGGCTGACAGTATCCCTGTCCTTAAAAAGTCTTCGGACTACAAGGTGTGGTCGAGCCAGATGCTCGGCTACTTAACGTTTATTGAGGCCGATGACGCCCTCCAGGCCGGTGACCTCACCAAAGCGGATTACAAGAAGGCGAACGCCCGTGCTAAGGGTGTGATCCTCATGCGCACGGACAACAGTTTCCACCACCTTCTCTATGAGAAGGATGCAGATGGTAATGAGGTCATGAAATCGGCAAAGGACATGTGGGCGGCTCTCAATCGCATTTTGGTACCCCGGACGCAGCATACGTTTGGTCGCAGTTCTCGGCTCTCATCAAGTCGAGAGAAATGGACGACAACAAACCGATGCAGGATCAGATTTCAAAGATCCAAACCGTACTCAAGGACATCGTCAACGGCGGCATTAAGCTGGATGAGCCAACTCAGGCTCTCCTCCTGATGTCAAAAATCCCGGAAAGCTACTCGACAATGGTGTCAGCCATCATGGCAACCACCATTCTCAAGGAGCTGAAGATTGAGACCCTCGTGAGCAAAATTCTCTCCGAGGAATCTCTCCGCCGGTCCGGTATGGGACAGTCTGCTTCAAAGACTTCCCAGGTAAAGGTGCATCACGGTCAAGGTCCTTGCTCTCACTGCGGCAAGAAACATGGTTCGGACCAATGCTGGACTAAGTACCCACACTTGCGCCCACAGAAGGTCACAGACAAGGGCAAAGGGAAAGGCAAGGGTGGCAACGGCAAAAGCAACGGTAAAAAGGCGAACACGGTAGTCGTTCACACTACCACGGACGGTACAAAGGTCACTCAGTCCGGTTCGTCCTCGTCAAACGGTCAAGGTGCTTCGGTGGTGGAGGTCGAGGAGGTTAAATACACAGCTTGTACAGACCCTTCATGTAGAGTCTGTCCCCCTCGGACTGCTGGTTCATTAGTTGCTTCATCTCTTGTTGTACATAATGGCGCGTCTGCTGACGCTGGATCTGCACAATTGAGCTCGTCGTTCTATTGCCCCGGTGTGAATAAGACTCATTCGCATCAATTCAAGCGCATTGCATGGCTCATGGATTCAGGTGCAAGTCAGACGGTCGTCAATTCTATGGAATACTTCTGGGATTACAAGCCGTATACGGTTCCCGTCGTTTTTGGTACAGCAGGAAATGCTAAGATAGAAGCACTAGGCTCTGGCACCATCAAAGGTTTAACAACAGTCGGCAAGGAGCGCATGATGATAACCATATCTAATGTCGCATACATTCCTCAGGCCTCTGGCTGTTTGTTTTCTACTGGTATTGTGGAGAAATCAGGACATACGCTCGTTCAAGGTTCAGGTCAGATGGTCATCTATGACCAACCGTTTATGCATGGCAAAGTTTCTGGCAATGTTGTGATGGAAGCACCGTACAACTTCCTAAACAACTTGTACTTTTCGTTTATGGACGTCCTGGACAGGAAAATGGCAGCACTGCTGTCTACCCCTTTTCGTACCTGGCATCGCCGGATGGGGCATCCGTCCAAGGAAGTTATTCGCCGATTACCTGATCATACCAAGGGTGTCGATCCAGTGGGGGTTGAGGATCAATCCCCTTGTGAAGGTTGTCAATGGGGCAAGTCTCATCGTGCTCCATTCCCCGCGTCTTCGAAACGCGCTACAAAGCCTCTCGAGTTGGTTCACACTGACGAAGATGGTCCTATGCGTACTCAAGCAATCAATGGTGGATACCGGTACTTCATTTCGTTCCTTGATGATTTTTCGAGTCTTGGACGTGCCTATTACCTGCGTCATAAGTCTGAATCGATCCAAGCGTTCGAGGACTTTAAGGCATGGGCAGAAAATGTAACTGGTTATAAACTCATCAATGTACGCTCGGATCGAGGGGGGGAATACACATCTGACGCTTTCACGGCCCGTCTGAAATCCTATGGGATTGTTCATCTGAAGACGGTTGCGCACTCGCCTCAGCAAAATGGGCGAGCTGAACGCTGGAATCGCACGATCATGGAGAAGGCTATGGCAATGCTGCATCATGCAGGCCTAAGCCACGGTTTTTGGCAGCTAGCGGTTGAATCTGCAGTCCATATTTACAATCGCCAGCCTATGCGACACCTTAAGTGGCAATGCCCGATAACTCTCTGGGATGGCACGGTCCCAGATATCTCATACTTTAGAGTATTCGGTTGCAAGGCATTCGTGCATGTGCCAAAGGAACGAAGACAAGGGAAACTCGATAAAAAGGCAATCGAGATGATCTTCGTTGGATATGAGCAAGGCTCCAAGGGCTACAAGTTCTGGGATGCCTCCAGTCGACGGATCGTTGTGTCTCGTGATGTGACCTTCGATGAAGATTCCTTTCCGGCACGTAAGGATTTGGCTAACCCGAAGACTCTGGGTCCGCCACTATTCGATCCTGTAGACTCTGATTCTGAGGATGATGACGAGGAACAGATCGAAATTCCACTTCCTCTACCGGTAGAGAGCGAAGATGTTTATGAGGACATCGACGAACCGGAACCAGTGGGAGAACCTGAGAGAGAGCTCCCTGAACCTGCAGAACGTCCTCAACCTGTTCAACCTCCTCAGCCAGTATATACTCGCCCTCGTCGAGAGAATGCTGGGAGGAACCCAAACAGGAATAGGGACAACGTTTATGGTGATGAGCCTCCGGCTCGGATCGACCGACGGACTGATACTCATGGAGATCAGCGAGCGGAAGCGTTTATGATATTGCAGGCTCTCAAGGAAGCCAATTACTCTGAATCGGTTCCTACCTCGCGTTCAGACGCAAGGAAATCCCCTGAGTGGGACCACTGGCATGCTGCCGAAGGCTCTGAAATGAAGTCTCATGAGCAGAACGGCACCTGGATCTTGGTTCCCCGTCCCAAGAACAGGAAGATAGTCAAGAACAGATGGGTGTATGCGCGAAAGCATGATGGTCGGTACAAGGCCCGGTTAGTAGCCAAAGGCTTCACTCAAGTCTGGGGTGAAGACTACCACGAGACATTCTCTCCAGTCGCTCGTTTTGAGTCTTTGAGATATATGTTTGCACATGCTGCACTCGAAGACTGGGAGATGGACTCAATGGACGTTAAGACAGCATTCCTCAACGGTGAACTTGAAGAGGAAATCTACATGGAACAACCAGAAGGATGGGTAGTTCCAGGCAAGGAGGATTGGGTCTGCCTCCTCAAGAAGGCCATCTATGGTCTTAAGCAAGCGTCACGTCAATGGAACGCTAAGATCCACCGAACTCTTCTAAACCAAGGGTTCATACGGACATATTCGGATGCAGGAGTTTACGTTTACTCCAGTAAAACCAACGGTCAAGTCTGCTATGTAGTCCTCTATGTAGACGACTTATTACTCCTTGGAGACTCTAAACCGTTCATTGAACAAATAAAGAATCATCTCAAGAAGGAGTACCAGATGACCGATCTTGGACCAGTAGAGCGTTTCTTAGGACTCAGGATTCGTCGTGATCGTCAAAAGCGACAGATTCTAGTTGACCAATCTGAATACGTTCAGACCGTTTTGGAGAGGTTTCAAATGTCTAACTGCAAACCTGCAAAGACACCTCTACCTGCTGGTTCAGTTTTGGAGAAGAACACGGAAACTGCAACGGATGTATTCCGTACTGAGTACCAGAGCGTCATTGGTAGCATCATGTATGCTATGCTCGGTACACGGCCTGATCTCGCTTTTTCCATAACGAGACTCGCCAAGTTTGCCTCGAACCCGTCGAAGCATCACATGCGCCTCGCACAATATGTCTTGCGCTACCTAAGGGGAACAAAGGACTATGCGCTTTGTTACGACGGTGATTCCAACTCCGGGTTAATTGCCTATTCAGACTCGGACTGGGCAGAAGATCACGATGATAGGCACTCCACAAGCGGCTTTGTGTTCCTCATGGCCAATTGTGTCGTTTCTTGGGTTTCCAGACGCCAACCCACTGTTTCCCTCTCTTCAACAGAAGCAGAGTATAAAGCAGCCTCTGATGCATGTCGTCAAATGGCTTGGCTTAGGAACTTCGGACAGGAGCTTGGTGACAACATGACTGCTCCCACTCCTTTGTGTCTGGACAATCAAGGAAGCATTTTCCTTGCGGTTAATCCTGCCGTGGACCGCCGCACAAAACACATCGAAATACGGTATCACTTCATTCGAGAATTCTACGAGAAGGGTGAAACCGATATCTTCTTTGTTGCGAGCGAAGACCAGCTTGCAGATGCGTTGACCAAGAACGTTCCACTCTCTGGAATAGAGAAACTTCGAACGTCAACTGGCATGGTCATAGCGTCTTGAACAAGTGGGAGTGTTGAACTTCTACCATTTCAGGCGTTATCTTATCAGGCTTGCCTGGTATGGACTTGTATTATGTTCTGCAACGCTACGTACCGTATTGTACGCTTACTCTCTTTCGCTCTTTATCTTATCTATAGGACTCGATTATCTCTCGTCCTATCTCAGTAGATTAGATACCGGACATCCGGGCCTCCGCTCCTTAAGCATATGATATTACCGGTTACCTGGAGTTCCGGATTCCGTCTTACTAACGATGACTCACGTAGATTACGCTTATGACTCATCATGACTCGACCATCAGGTGATGGTCTCACACATGTATATATACTGGGCTGGATACGCCCTCTAATGTATCGTTCCTTCCTCTGCTTTCCTGTGTGCCTAACAGGACTCCCTCAGCAGTTCCCTCAGAGGTTCGTTCACTGCCTTTATAGCCACTTCCAATTCACTCCTTCAACATCGCATTGGTCAGGTCCGGTGCATCTTCAAGGTCCCCAAATCACCCCTCCAAGAACTACTACCACATGCAGATAAAGAGGACTTCCCGGAACATCTGGCATACATTGAATGGTTCTCACCATTCATGCGCCCAGATCCTAACCACGGTCTGTATAAGGTGGCTCGATCTTTCGAGGGTGAACAGCGACTCGCAAGTGTCGTCGACATCAAGGACGTCCGCAGAAGCTGCCAACTATGGCCCGATTTCGGGCCTGTTGCCCCGCGGGAGTGGTTGAGTAGCAACGTTCTCGAGCGGTGCCCGTCATTCTTCGTGAACGCATTCAGTGACCTACATGCATACCAGATTGTATTCTAGAGATTTGGAGATTTGGAACATGCTATAGAGCAAACCTACGACAGTGAGATCACTGATATCAGTCGTCCACCGATGTTATATGCATTATCACACTGTTATGAAGGGCAGCCTTCCTTTGATATGCCAGTATTTGATTATCTCCAACATATTCGATTATTACTACTATTTTAGCGCGACTTAGTCCGGGGGATTTTTCCCGATGAACAACAGTTACTCGCCGCATCAGCGCGCGCCATCTGCTCTGAGCTTGTGACATGGACCACTCGGGGGTGCGAACAGTCAGGACGGTTAACCCAGCATTCACATCGGAGTCCGCTCGAGATTGATTTGGTTTCATTCCACCGCAGGTCCGAGTAACCCGGCGTACTAAGAATGCACCACTACGTACGGATACTCCCATAATGAGGATACCCTCCTTTTCGGTGCCGAATCACATACCAGTTTGGTGCGTTCCTGGTATATTTCATATACGCAATTACTGGTTGGGAACTAACCCTCAGACTGCCCGTCACATTACTACCGTGCGGCGACGCGTGTACCGCAGGTTGTGACGGAGCCGCTGTCCATGCCCGCAGGTCACAATGATGTCGACCACACTGGTATTTGGCATGTCTTCTTCCGTTTGCAGTGCTCCCTGTGTCGGACACGGAACACCAGCGGAACATCTGACTAGCGCGTGCTCCGCCCCTGGATCGGACGATGCATTACTGCATATTGATGGCCCGCCCAACGAACTCTTTAGGCCCGCTGGGGCTTGAAGACTATCAGACAGCTACGAACGGGCTCAGATATAAAGGTATGTGAACCTGGCCTCTCATCCTCAGACTGCATCCCAAGCCGCCTTGGCAGACATGGCTGACCTCGCCTTTGCAAAGATCCCGCTCCTCCTTACTTCTATCTGGTTCGTCAGAGTCGTATGTGCCTAGTTTCTCTTTCTATGCGCAACCATCTTTGACATTATGATATACTCGCAGTGTGGCAAGTCGCCGCAGCCTGCACCCAAGAAATGCGAAGAAAGCAAATTCACAGGCCTTGAAGTCAGAGGCTTCAGGGCTATCATCCGATGGGTACCCCCGCTCCTCGTCCTGGTACGACTATCGATTATGACCCTCGAGCCCTTGTTGACAATTGTGCCAAGCCTTCGATGATTCTAACCCTTGTCGTCGAGGCATTTCAAATCATGCTTAACCAAAACCAGGCGCATTACTTCCCCAGAAGCGTCGTCGGTCGTCTGTCGAGCCCCATTGGCTCCAGCTCGGGGAGGGGGATCGGTCTTACCGTTTCATTCATGGTCGGCTGGCTGATGCTCGCGGCGGGTGCCTGCATCCGGGCTACGTGTTACCACCACCTTGGCCGCTTCTTCACCTTCGAACTCGCCCTGCGCGAGAACCACCAGCTCGTGACTACCGGGCCATACGCTGTCGTCCGCCACCCAGCATACACCGGGAGCGTCCTAGCGCTCGTAGGAATGGCGGTCATGCAGTTAGGCCCTGGTTCATGGTGGGCGGATGTGGCGGGGATGTGGTCCACCCCCGCTGGAGTTGTGTTAGGGTGCGCGTGGCTTGGTCTCCTTTCGATCATACCTGTCGGAATTGTAGCACGCACGGCTGCGGAGGACAAGGTGCTGCACAAGGAATTCGGGCAGCAATGGGAGGCTTGGGCACAGAATACGCCGTATAGGCTAGTACCTGGCATTTTCTAGGCATGATGGACAGTAGTTACGCATTTGGGCCCGCATACCGACTCTACGAAATAGGAGAACTTAAATGAAACGTTAATAATACGACAGCACAGATTATTTGAGCAATTGATACAGGGCAAAGAAATCACCAGTCTCTACAAAACCCGAGGACTTCACCGCCGACATGTCAATTAGAGCTACAACGTGTCGGTCAGAATCGAGCGAGATGCAGAAGGATGATGACACATACCCTGAACAAAAAGCCAAGCTAAACGGGAGACGTAGATGATGAGTGGTGATTCCTGGAAGAGAACGGAATTACACGTACATCTGCGGGCGTGAGACGTCCCATGGCCTGTCATAGTGGTCAGACCCTTGTCATACATCTCGGCATCGATAAAACCTACCGAGTCGTCCGCTGAAAGCGTGGCGTCGACCATAGCAGCCTTCTTCTCCTGGAGCTGTAAAGACTCCTCAGCGACGACGCGAGAATGCCGCCAGATCGTGCGTACCTGTACGATTTTGCTCTCAATACTGTCCTCGATCACCAGCTTGACAACTTGGACGGGTCTGTGCTGGCCTAAGCGGTGAATACGATCCATAGCCTCTACGTGGCCGATGAGCCAACTCTTCACACGCGAGCAATCGGGGGATCGGGCCACTTACGGTACTCAACCTAAATGCCAATACCGACAATCAGTTGATGGGTATGCATATGCCGGGAGGAGCATTTACCGCCGGGTTCCACCAACTATCCATCAAGAAGACTCGGGAAGCCTCTGTCAAGTTTAACGCCACGCCGCCCGCCTTCAAGCTGACAAGGAACACGGTGACGTGGACGTTGTTCACTTTATCGATAGTCAATGTACTGGTTCCTGACAAGAGCCATAATATAACTCACTAAAGTGTTTGATCGTGGCATCCCGGGCCTGAGGTGACATTGTCCCCTCCAGGCGACAAATCTGTACAGACGTCAACTTCAGCTTGAACGCTGTTCCGTGGGAGTCGCTCACTGTAAACCCGGCCTTCTGCAAACGGTACGCGATCAGATCGAGGAAGTTCACAAACTGACTGAAGACGATGCTCTTCGTCGTACAGTCTTGCCGACGGAGGTTGTCGAGCTCTTCCAAGAGCGCCTCGATCTTCGAAGACGAACGCCATTCGTCAAGGTTCAGTCGCCCAAGGATACCCTGGCGCGGCTTTGCATTCTCTTCGAGGTCGAGTGCCGGTGCCTCGAGGTCTATAGTAAGAGGGAGATGGCACACCGGACATGCCGGCTGCAAGGAATAGACGCTCAGCGCCGATCCGCGCGAGCAGGAACGAAGGGGCGACGCACGTTGACTTCCACCGCTGTGGTGAGGTACTGCTTGATGCATTCGCGGTCGAATATGTGCCTGCACTTCGCCTGGATGGCATCCTCCGCGATCTCGTTACAGAGCCGACAGACGGTTGCTTCTCCTTCATCACTCTTCAAGAAAGTCCCCGCGTTGTTCTTACTCCTCAACACGAGGTCAGGGTGGCATGCCATCTGACGCATCCGAGTTAGCCTAGAAAACACCGTCAACAGATGTCAGAACTAAAGATGGAAGGTACCAACAAGCTGAAGATGTTGGAATAGTCTGCAGAGATGTGTCAGTGTCCGTGCTGTCAGCTGCAATCAATGGCGACGAGGAAACGTACTGTTGAGGATGGTGCCGGAATCAACATAAGTATTGAACTGTCGCTTAGCATCGGAGAAAAGCGAGAGATACAGTTCCTTCTCCTCAGGACTAAAGTGATCACGGCGGACTATGACAGTCCGCGGAGGCAGGCCAAGGTCATCTGCGCGTTCCAACTAGAGAGAGTATGAGGATCAATCAAGGTTCGAAAGAGATCAACAAACCTTCGTTCGCCGTAGCATCATCCTATCGAGCAGGATCTTGAGCTTCTTGAAGGCAGTCTCACCTGGTCCGACCATCCCACACTTCTGAATCGGTGTCAAGATCTCGTTGTTCCACAAGCAGGTCTGTAACATGACGCAGATAAGCGAACTGCAGGTTTCAAGTAGGTATGAGCATGCGCACATGCATCATCGGGCTGTGGCCGCAGTCTGCCGGCGAGATCAGCGTTGTCTGGTCTGGGAATCAGACACTCGACGGGCTTACCATCACAACTCCGCTTATCACTGAACTTCCAGTGTAGGGACTTGCACGCGCAGCGCTTGCCTATGAGAGCGAGTGTTCAGCGAGTCGCCCACGCCTACGTCCAACTCCGAAGACTCACAGAAGTAGTAGGAGAACGGATCACCTCCGAGGAACCGTATGAGACTGTACAACTCTCCGACACGGTTCTGGAGAGGGGTGCCCGACAGACACCATCGGAAGGTACCCTGCAGTTCGAACGTCGCTTTCGCGGTATTAGTCGCCCGCTCCTTGATGTTGTGAGCTTCATCAAGCTACCAGAACATCAGCTCGCTGATTTGACAAGATCCCGGGACAAAAACCTACGATGATTCTATGCCAGTGAATCTGATGCACTGGGGACCTCTCCTTGACTATCCTGCCCTTGCGCTTGAAGCCACTCTCCTGCTTGCGGAAACAGCTCTCCAATACAGCATACGTAGTCAACACCTGTTATGCTGCATTAGTACCCCCAAGGGCTGGGAACAGAATGCATATAGTCGGTCATACCACATCATAGGTCTTCAGGGTTTTCGTATCGCAGTTTCTGGACGCTCCGTGCCACACGAGGACCTTGAAACCATCCGCATGTGCCTCGATCTCGTTCCGCCACTGCATGACAGCAACAGTAGGCCTAGGGAGTCGTCATGTTAGGGGATATGCGGCAGAAGAGAGGGCACAGAGCGTACGCAATTACGAGGTTTGGCCTGACGCCAGCGTCAGATGCCAGGAGCGCTATCATCTGTATTGTCTTGCCCATTCTGCGAACGGAGATGAGCTAACGCATATCTTTAAGAGTATGTTTAACTGACCCCATCTCGTCCTGAAGCAGCAGTTTCTCGTCAGATGATATGTGACTACCTACTGATGATTGATACTCACTGCTAGCATACCGCCTTTCCATGGACCTTTCTCCTGTTCCTTCATCCAATACAGGCTTTCCTCTTGGAAAGGCAGAAGAGTAACCTTAAGGCTGGCGGGCGGTTCCAACTTCTTCGGCTTAACGATAGGGATGGTGCGCTCAAGGTCGCCCCATACGTCTTTCAGCTCTGGATGGTAGAGTTGGAGAGCGATGGTAGACCTCTCTGCCTGAACAATAACGGTAAGGGGTTGGCACCGGTAATGCGATGATGGACCTACGTGAGTCAGTTTACGGCCAAGCTTGAGCCTCAACTTCTTCTCTTCAACCTTGACCCCTGATTGCTCCATGCGCCGCAGCTGGCGTTGGCGTCGACGCTCAGCTGCAGTCATCACTTTGGCCTCGCGGGTATCAACGAGGTTCAGCATTGCGGCAGAGACCTTGGCTTTGCCCTTGCCCTTCGCGAGTGGCGGCTCATCTTCAGAGGGAGACTCCTCAGACCCGGAGAGGGCTTCAACGACCGATACACTATCGTCGCGTTCTTGAGCTAGACGGCGCTCTGCCGCAGCAGCACGCAGGGCCGCCGCTGGGTTGATTGAGGTACGCTGCTTCGATGAGCCGGCACCGGCGCTTGACATGTCCCCGTTGCGACTGCTGTCCAGACGAGCAGTTTCGAGTGATGCTTGTATAGCGGCATCCACCATGACATCCTCATCGTCGCCATCTTGTTCAGCATATTCATCGACGACAACTGGTTCGGCGTAATCGTCGCCAGAGTCGTCGCTGTTCACTCCGTTGGGCTCATTTTCGCTGCCGGAGACCTCGTACTCTGAGCCACTGCCGTCGGACTCGAGTATCAGCTCTTCTTCTTCGCTATCTGGGACTTCTTCAACGCTGTCTTCCGCGACGGGTGCTGGTACCCTGGTGGCGACAGCCCTGCGAACACCTTGGGCAGGAGGCCGCACAACGGGATTTGCTGGTTTCTACGAGGAGCGAGAATGCTTGATTCATACGTTGCGAGGATTGCACCTCCGGAAAGGGACGTACCGTGACCTGAATGTCAACGTATACTTCACGATCGACCGCTCTACGCTTCGCGCGAGTCTTGCCGTTGTCCTCGTCGGCTTCCTCATCAGATTCTCGGTAACGTTTCTTGCTCTCAACAACTGATTTCCTCAAAGACCTTCTTGCTGGAATCGATGTTTTGTCGGTGTCGCCCACAGCCGAGGTTGCGGGAGTCGACTCTTTCGAGCTTCTGACGCTGAAGATGGGGGAGGCGGTTGCCGACGTTGAGGCGACCGATGCTGACGCTGCGGTGCGGGTTGTGCGCCGGGGTCGAGGAGGCATGTTGAGAGGATGCTACAAGGCGAGGCGGATAGGGGTCTGCTGGAGAAGGCCACACAAGACGCGACGCACCAACGATCAATTTATTGAGTCGTGATCAGCCACACGGGCGTTCCACGGTCCTCACCTGCCATTCCTGGTTGTGTGCGCCTGACTCAGGTTCCCACTGTTCCCAAATCGAGCGTTGACTCAGCTTACACGCGATCGGATCCGAGTGATCCTACGTTTGTCTCTGCTACGCTCTACAACACACCCGGTACTTCTACGCATACCACATTCCCAACATCAACAGCCAAAGTCCGACTCGCTCTAGCCGATTCTGATTCTCCTCTCTTCTTGGCCCATCTCCGGCACGGTTTGTGAACCAATCGAAGCTCTTCCCGATGGCCCTGAACTCGCGGCGTTCCAGCATACCGACAAGGCGACCGAGCTCGCTGAACATCCTGATGAAAGTGCTTTCGATGATTGCGAGGATTAACGGCCACCCGCCCACGGGCAATCTGAGGGCTGCCGTCCTGTCCGCATTGCGCCATCCGTGCCGATAGAGGTCGTGTAGGATGTTCGCCACGACAAGAAGAAGGGTTGCGGTAACACCGTGTAGTGCAAACCCAAGCGCCCGCGTCGTCGAGCCATTCAACAGCAAGGAGGCAGCGCAGCCGCTCATCGTCACCACAACGGACATGACAAAGAGTTCTGCGCTGGTCGGTGCTGCCTGCCGGTATGTGAACTCGGGATACATCGCTATGAGCGCACCGTCGCCTTTACTCCACATGTAGAACCGCCACCAGTACCTTCGGCCGTGGGCCCACCATGGATGAACGACGACGACATCTGGCGCCGCACAGAATCCATTACCGCCGTGGGCAACGGAGAAGTTGCGCTTGCGGCGGCAATAGTCGATGTCCTCCCCTCCACCGGTCTTGGGGAAAGTCAAATCGAATACGATAAGGTCCTCCATGTTGCGTCTAGCAATGAGATTTGCTGTGACACCCCATGGAAGATCAGTATCGTCGGCACGCTTCCTGGCAATATCCCAAAAGTAAGTCACACCGGCGAGATGAATAGCCGCTTTCGCAATGGTGTCGGCGGCGGGGAAGAGCGCAGTACCGACAAACCCAGCCGCCTTCGGTTTGGCACGTATGACTTTCTCCGCTTGAACAAGGATGTCTTCCTTCGGTGTGACATCGTCGTCCAGGAAGAGGACCCATTCAGCGGACGACTCCTGGAGGCCTCGATTTCGCGATGCGGATGCGCCCTCATTCTGCTTGTTGACGCGAATACGGACGTCTGCGCGATGTCCGTACCTGCCGTTCAAAGCAGTGATATTGGGTGAACATGGGTCGTCAACGATGACGATGAACATAACGGTGCAAGTCCGCGATGGGAGAAGAGCCAGGAATCTGTCAATGTACGCAAGGTCAACACGGTAGCAGGGAATGACAACATCGATTGTCAGTTTGCGCTCAACGCGAGGGTAATGCCTGTGGAGCCATGATTCGACCCTAGCAGTCGCCTTGTCAAGCGGTGAAAACGTCCAACCATCGGCAGACAGCTTCTGGTACCTCGCGTCTTCACTTCCGCCGACAGCGTTCGACACTCGTGGGGAAATCATGCGAGAAGATCCCCAGCGCCGATACAACTGGAACAAGAATGGATCACCATCTTGGTTTACGAAGATTTCGGGAATTACTTCGCCGTCAAAAACGGTCATGTGGGTGCGATGTATGACGGGGAAGGTGGGCATTCCAGGAAACGACGTGTCGGTGAAGGCTATGCACCCGAAGCCTAGCGGCACCCCTTCGGCGACAGACAAATCTTCGAATGCCCGGGCAACGGCGGACATCCATGACGGGTCGAGCAGGATAACGTCATCACCCATCAAGGTTATGTAGTCGGCGCCGTCCTCCCAAGCTGCACGAGCGCAGTCGCGCCAAAGCGCGCATATGTGCCCGCGAGGATGCTCGCAGAGGAGCGTGGTGATATGTGAGAAGCCATGCCCACGCAAGATATCCTCAGCTCGATTGCCATAGCCGCCTGACGCAGTCAGAAGGAACGTATCGTCGTGGTCGATGGCCAGGTAGATGCGCACGCAAAACCGCGCTCCTAGCCTAGCCACGTCGTCGGCTGTAGTGAGGTTGAGTGACTGTGCGAAGCGAGCGAGGTTGGTCAAGCAGTCGTCTGGCGCTGCTGACCCGCGAGACGTGATCGGCAGGAGGATAGCGAAAGTGGTGCAGTCCATCTGCAAGTCAACGACTTCGCTTGTCGAATATTGTTGCAGCATTTCAGACCGCTCAGACCCTTGCACGCGACCCAGCGCCCTGTCCATCTCTCCGGCGATCCACATGCCCGTGCGGCGCATGCCCTCTTCAAGTGACACTTGTGGCGCCCAGTGCAAGAGTTCCCCCACTCTGTCGTTGTTCGAATTCCGGGAGCCGACGCCGACGGGCTTGTCGGTCAAGTGGCGGAAGCGGATGTCGGTGGGATCCATGCCAGCACACCGCAATGCTAATTGCGCGAGCTCGTGGATAGTGACGGAATGGTCGTCGCCGACGTTAACGACTTCTCGGCAGTCAGATCCAACGAGAGCGATGATGGCGTCGACAGCATCGTCGACGTAGCAAAAGCTCCGCCTTTGCTGACCGTCACCCCAGATCTCCATCTCGTCCAGGGTCCCGTTCGAACGGCTAAGCGCGAGGGCCTTCCTGAGGAAGGCTGCCGGTGCTTTCTCTCGTCCACCAACCCAGCATCCACCGGGCCCGTAAATATTGTGAAATCGCGCGATGCGGACCTGCAGTCGCGCACTGTACTGCGACAGGACATGCTCGGTGTTGAGCTTGTCGAGGCCGTAGAGTCCCTGCGGACGCGGTGGCAGTTCTCTGTAGACGTCTACTTCCCTCAGGGATACGTCTTCGTTGCCCGCGCATTGCAAAGAGTCGGGGTATACGCATGCGGATGATGCGTAGAAGAACAAATCGATTTTGGCTGACACCGCAGCCTCGAGCAAGTTCAGCGTCATCGTATGATTCTCGCGATAGATGGCGAAGTCGTTGTCGGAATGGATGACACCCATCCCTCCCATCATGGCGGCAAAGTGCAAGACAACGTTGACATCACGTACGGCCCTTGCGCAAAAGGCGGGGTCACAGAGATTGCCGATGAGGACTTCGACGTCTGCTGAGGGTTCTATATAGGTGGTCTTAGAGATGTCCACCGTGCGGATTCTGTAAAGGCCGCTCTGTGCGAGTCTTCGTGCCGTATGACCGCCCTGCAATATCTATCAACGAGAGTGACAGCATCGACAATGAGTGTCCTACAATGAAGCCGTTCCCGCCAGTCACGAGTATCACGCTTTCTTGGGCGAGCATATTGGGCGAAGGGAACTTGAAGGGAGGGGGCACCGAAGTGAAGACCTCTTCGTATAAGTAGTGAGTGTCTATCGGAAAGTTGGGGCCGCGGAGCGTGGTCGGGGGCAGTCTGGAAGATCGTGCCTGCGGTCAAGCGGTGTGATATGACGAGAAATTGACCGCCCAGATTGTCACCAAGTACACAACAGCAGCCAGGCTAGACTTTGGTGTGAGAGCGAGAAGGCATGAATTGAATGCGTAAATCCGGCTTTACGGTCCCCAGGGATTAGGTTCTACGCAGACACGGCGGCAGATTGTCAGCAATGTCCTAGAACATATAGCATTGTGAACATTTTAAGGGGTTTCGTGCGGTTATCCACCCACAAAGAGCAAAGGCAATTCCAGGCCTGACCCTCGGCGGGTGGGCTCCGACTGGTTAATCGACACCTCAGCGAACTGGGGTCACTTCTCTCGCCTGAACAAATGTGCGGTTTCGCGCCCGCGCTGCTCCGAAAGCATGCGCTGATGACAAGGACCGTCACGATGGTTCTTCTATCGCTCTGGCCTGAGATCATGAGACGAGTTAACGATACTGGGGCACTGCCGCGACAGCTCCCAGGGTGCACATAGGTCGATACTGCGCAAGACTCACCGCTGCCTACCACCCACTCTCCCTCCCTATCTCGTGCATCGATAAACGGTAAATACGTGTTTAATCGCGGTTTCTCGCTGAGCTAACGGATTGCGTCCTGACAGGATGACAGACATGAGCCTCCGAAATGCAGCAGATGTCTCGAAACCATACCGTTTCACGCCGACGCAGGACTGGTTCTCCTTCAACGTCGACACATGGAAACTGTTGTTCCCGAGGATCCAGTCGGCTGCTCCTCGTGTCCTAGAAATTGGATCATGGGAGGGGCGGTCCGCGGTCTTCCTCTTGACAGAACTGTGCGCCCAAGGCGGCGGCATCGTCTGCATCGACCACTTCGATCTCTTAACGTCAGCGGCGGGGCGGGAGCGTTATGCGAAGATCACTCACAACTTGACGTTGACCGGGAAACCCTTTCGCATCCTTGACGAGTTCAGTTTCCCTGCTCTCATGACGCTGCTTGGGGAGGAGATGAGCCGTCCCGACCCGGGATACGACTGGATCTATGTCGACGGGTCGCATGAAGCTGACGACACCTTCCTAGATGGTGAGCTCGTCTGGAGGCTCGCCAAGAAGGGGGCCATCGTCATCTTCGACGACTATCATTGGGACAAGGAGCCCGCTGACAGCATTCACCATCCCAGACGCGGTATCGACGCCTTCCTGAGGCTACACAACGGAGAGTTCAGCATCCTGTCGAGTCGAGAGCAGTACCAGATGGTCCTGCAGAAGACCTCCGACATGCGCATCGGGTTCTTGCTGAAGGAAGAAGCTAGCCACGGACGCACACTCGATCGTGCCCTCGGGTATGGTATGCACATCGCCCTGACGGTCGACTCGTCTTATGCGATGGCGGCCGCCGTCGTAATTCGTACCTCCCTCAATCATACCCAGGGCAGGATCACGTTCTACATTGTCGACCTCGGCCTTCTGCCCACCGATCGCGACAAGCTGGAGCGGTGCGTAGGATCGACAGCCGAGACCACCATTGTCTTCGTCGACCTGCCGCAGGATGGTCTCGTGACAAAGAGCGGCAAGGCTTGGGCTAAGATCGACATGATCTCGGTGCTCCCCGTCGAGAGGGTTCTATACCTCGACGCAGACGTGCTGATCAGGGACGACCTACGATCGCTCTGGGACACCGACCTCGGTGGAAAGCCTGTCGGGGCCGTCAGAGACGTCGGCTTCCCCATGGGCCACGGTAACATACAGAGAGGCCCATACTTCAACGCGGGCGTGTTTCTGATGGACCTCGCACAAGTTCGAGGCACGTTCGATGCCCTACACAGGACAGCGGGGGCCTTCCTCGACGCGAAGTATGCAGATCAAGACGCCCTCAACACGCATTTCCGCGATGCCTGGCACCCGCTGCCCATGAAGTGGAACGCGCAAGGGCTTGGAACATACGCTGAACTTGCTTCCGCCGACCGGGCGTTGATCACATCGGAAATGGCGGGAATGAAAGAGGCTGCCATCGTTCATTTCACCGGCCCGGTTAATCCAGCAATGGAACACATCTTGAACCCATACCTGCAGCCATACATCGCGAAGCCGTGGGGCTACGCTGGGGCACCGGGGCATCCATACACCAGCGAGTGGTGGTCAGTTCTGGAGGAGACTCCGTGGTTGGGGTGGCGACAGTCGGATGGCTACAGAGCTTTTTGCACCTCTGAACGTGACAAGGCGATGGAGTCCGCTTGCCAGCGTTTCCAAGAGAAGGTGGAGACTGCCATTGAGAACTGACGGTCATTGGACTCCGCAACGCCATCTCATACCCATCAGTTATGCTGCCAGCCTGATAGATTCTCTGTACGCACAGTTCGGTAGGGTATATGCACCGCTCGCAGCAGGTACAGGGGCGACATCTTTTGTAGTTCATGTCTTCTCCGAATATGATTATGATCGGTAAAGGTCATTGCAGCGGTCCTGCCAATGGAAAGGACCGCGTAGGCGTTGTCTTGCAAGACAGTTGCACATCACACGCCAAAATGTAGTAGATGCATGCAGTGGTTGTGACACGCTATAATACACAGATCCATGCCGTATCAGTCCATACCAAGCGCTTAGCCAAGAAGAGTAACCGATGACAGCAACTTCATCGTCGGAACATGCATATGTAATCCTTCCTGGAGGGCGCAGATCTTGAACTGAGTCAGATGGAGAGAGCCAAGCAGTTTAAATTATTCTCACCTCAAGTGAACAGGAGATAAAAACTAAAAGAAGTCATCTCCGCCACCGAAATCTCCGCCACCGCTGAAGTCACCACCGCCATATCCGTCATCACGCATTTCCATGGCTGGCAATAACAGGATCAACTCGCCGCAGTCAGCCAGTGGTGCTGCAACGTACCGTCTTGGAAGCCTTCTTCACGCTCGTTCTGATCATGATCCTGCCATAAATCCTCCAGGACCGCGCCACCCAAGAGGCCCGCACCACCTTTGGCACAAACATCAAACTGCAGTTCAAGGCAATGACAATACTGATGCGTACCAATTGCTAGGGCGGTACCAATTCCTGGACCACTCTTCTTCGGAGGCGCCTGCTGGACCATTACAGGCTGTTGCTGAAGAGGCGTCGAGCTGCTACCGAACCACCCTGTTCACTGTGTCAGCAACAAGGCAATCAATCTGTGAAGACACATACCTCGGTCTTCACGAAGAGGCGGTGGGGGACCACTGGCATAAGCCGGCCTAGTAGCGTAGTTGCTCGGAGGTGGGCCACCATAGCCTGGAGAGGGTCCACCGTAGCCAGGAGAGGGTCCACCGTAGCCTGGGGATGGGGACGATCTATATCCGTCGTATCGCTGCGGTGGAGGACCACCGTAGCTTGGGCTGTATGCGCCACGGTTATCTGGCGGTGGCGGGCCTGGCGGTGGCGCGTACGACTGAGGGCTGGGCGAGCCAGGTGGCCCGAGGGGGTGTACCCAGGACGATCGTGGCGGATTGTCCTGGGTGTTGACATAGAACCTGCCCGGAATGAGGATAGCGCAGTGTGCAGCCCGGATGTACTACGTACCATGCGTTATAGCTGCACGAGATGGTGAGTCAGTTGAGATGGGGTGGAACGCTGGACACGCACTTCGAGTCCCACTGCGCTACCCATCCCGATGGCAGAGGCCTTCGGTCAGGGTTCTCACGAGGAGGAGGGTTTGGGCTGTAGGGTCTGCTGCTGTATGGTGGTGGTTGAGACATGTCTGTCGGTGAGAGGTCGATATAGCCGGGACGAAGGGACGGGGGACCTTATATAACGATCTGGAACCGATAGAGTATGATGCACACAGCATTACTATAGTAGTGGTGGCAGGCCCCGTGCTGACGCCGCACTTTCCGAGCCAATGCCGTTGCAATCCGTGGCCAAACGGTTGTATCACAGCTTACTGCGGGTTTGCTTGACAAAAACGATCGTCTCTGCCATGAGGAGCTCCTCCCCTCAACGACCACAATAGACACCTGTTGAATCGCTCGTGGATGCTTCTCGACGATGCGACTAGTGCGTCCCAGAGGCGATGGCACTGGTGGTACTGCACTACGCCGGGGCAAATGCTAAACTTGGACGACGTCGCTCAGGCCGCTTACACCCGAAGCATCTGGAATGCACCCCCTCCGGAGGCTCTGCTCGCGCTACACTCGTCTTGCACAAAGCAATGTGATTACTATGACTGCGCATGCGAGGACCAAGCACAATCTGTCGTAGGAGGGCAACCACCGATACAGGAATTACAGAGTATTATAGACAAAGGTACTATGCCAGTTTGGCCGAGCCCATTAGAAGATACAGGTATCTACCCACAAAGATTGATCAAGTCTCTTGCGAGCCCACTGTTTCACAATACCAGCTGACTAGGCCTTAACCTTTTTCTTCTTCTCCTTCGAGTGTGCAGACTTGGAATCATCCTTCCTCTTTTTCGCTGGCGGCGGCGTTTCAGCTGAGCTATCTTCGGAAGACGCGCCTCCTTCGTCCTCAGATGACTCATCATCATCATCGTCTGAGGTCGAGGTAGCTACGACAGCCTTCGCAATGGTCGGCGTAGGAACGACAACAGGCTGTCCAGAAGGTGTTAGGTCTCGAGCATACAAACTTAACTTACACATACCACGGCGGCAACAACAGGAGTAGCCGGGGAACCTCCCGCCTGATATACGTCCTTCTCCTCCAAGTACCTCTCCTTAGCGGCCTTCTGCAGGGTCTCGTATTTCTAAACGCAAGACCCGTCAGCGAGGGGTCAGGACATATAAGCGTAGGTGCACGTACCTCCTTCTCATCCTGTGTCATCTCCGACCACTGTTTCGCGATCATGCCCAGGAGCTCATTGTTCGGCATACCCGGATGTGTCTTCTTCAGCTCCGAGCGCACCTCATTCTGGAAAAGGAGGTATGAGGACGGAGGGCGTTTCGGTGCCAAAGGGTCTTTCTTCTTCCTCGTCTTCTTGCCCTCAACATCCCCACGCGCCTTCCGTTTTCCGGTAGGTGGAGGTGCCATCGCAAGGCCAGGAGGCATTTGAAACTGCATGAGGGGTGGCATGACATTGGGGTTGTAGGGCATCCCAGTTACGGAACCAGCGAGCTGGTCTGCTACGGCAGCACAATCGCGTAGCTGCTGGGCTACATGCCCCAGACTGTTGGCGAACTAAATGGGTTCGGTTTTCAGTGCGCTGCTCAAGGGGGCAGAAAGGGACGAGAGGCGACGCACCTGCATTTTCATAAACTCGAACTGAGCAGCAGCCTGGCCCGCATCGGGATGACCGGCCATTTTGCAAAAGAAAAGGTTGGAGTTCGCGTTCAGACGCGTTTAGACGCGTCGCGACGTATAGGACGGTTTACAAGGACTGAAGGGGAGGTAAGAAAACGGTTGAAGGAGGTTTGATGGCGGCTGTAGTAGCGTCCTTCACGTTGTATGTGTTTGGTTCAATTGATGTTTGTAGCGTCCATAACAGACCGGCTAAACCGCGTCCTACTATCGGCTGGATTACGATAGCCTTATTGTTCCTGACTCGTTATTCAGTTACCATATGATACGTCTCTATGATCAAATGATACAACAGAACTAGAACCTGATGCGAGGCGTCCGCCGAGAGAAGACTCCGACTTACCATGGACGCGCGCTAAACGTCCGTGCCGCAGACTGAGCGTGGGAAGGCAGTGTAAGCGTGGGAGTCGCCGGCAAAACGAGGAAGGCGTTGAAGTAAATAGTAGCGGAGACTGAATAGCGCGGTATCGAGCCTAACCTCTGACCATCATCACGAACGGTGTACGCGGCGACGAACTGGCGAGGTGAACACTGCGAGGCCGTCAGCGTCGCAGTCTCTTTGGCCCCTTCCATCTCGTTTGCTCGGAAATAAGCCCATTTAGTGTAATCGCTGAGTGCGCGAGTGCAAAAAAAGTGTCTACAGATGGACTTTTCGAACCCGGCGTGGCTACAGCAGTCACTCGACTTGTCTCATGTCGCGTCGGACGGACAACACACGACGCACGAAGAGTGGAAGGACCCGTCCGGCGCGTCAGCGGCGATGGACTTGGGCGATTTTGGGTTGGGTGATCTGTCGGGTGAGCACGTCCTTCCATGCCCCTAATTAGGCGCTACCCGCCGTAACAAGTGGCGGTCCTGACTTCCGTTGCCTTATCTCGTAGTCCCATCTTCCTCCTCGTCCTCCAATGCAGTTTCCTCGACCACTCCATTCTACACCTTTGGCCAGCATACACCCTACTATCCTGGCTACCCCGGCCCCTTCAACGCGGTTTCCTACAGCACGTCGCAATGGCACGGCGCCACCCAGCTCCCCCTCTCCAGCTACTCTTCCCTCAACGGTGCGACGAGCACGTCACCGCCGAGTCAGCAGTCGCAGCAGCAACCAGGATCCTCATCGTCTTCTAGTATGCTGATTGAGTGAGTACTCTTGTTAGATGTTCGTGACACCACGTATAATCCCATATACAGCCCGGCTCTGACGATGAATGGCGCCTCCTCACCGCCGTCTCAGCAATACCAACATTCTGCACCATTCCTTCCGTCGCATTCACTCCCACAGACCCAACAACGCACACAGTATCAATATCAGCAGCAACCGCAACAATCTACGTTCTCCATTAATTCACCTTATGCTCATACTACGTCAACGCATTACCAGCAATCACCCGTATCTCGATCAGCATCACAGCAACAGTTTTCTCAACCACCAGCGCAAGCCTCACAAGTTCAGCAGCCGACCACTCTGTCACCGTACCTTCTACAGTCGAATAGTCTTCTCAGTGCACTGCCTCCCTCTTCTTTCTATGGCAGTCCTGCACCGGTGTCTACGCCTGCACCTGTCAAGGTAGTGGCACCAACCCCGGAACAACGCAAAGCAACACTACAGGCTGCCATCAAGCCTCTTTTAACCCCAACGTCCTTTACTGGAGCCGGTGCTGTATCCCAACTTGTTCGCCACATCGAAGATCACGGCATCGTTGAAGTCGAACCGTCAATCCGCTTGGAGGTGTTGACCAAGATGCGAGATAATGCTGGCAACCACTACTTCCGGGCGTGGGTTGAGAATGAGGATGCGATGGATATCACCCGTGAATGGTTGAAGTCGGCGTACGCTACGAAGGACGAAAGCCAGCATCTGGAAACGATCATGCCCATGTTGCACGTAAGTGCGAGCAGGCGGTGGCTGCGCAACTGCTGACCTACTTCGTTCCCACTCGCAGATCATTGATCGTCTACCAATGACCCTGGAGTGTCTCAAGGCTTCTAAGCTAGGAAAAACTGTCGTACGACTTGTTAAAGATCCGCCTGCGCCTGGTAAGTGCTATTTGTTACAATCTACGCGGTATGACACGTGTCCTTCTACTCGCCTCAACATCGGAGAACGACGATAATGCCATCTATGGAGCTGCTGTTGCTCCGTTATGTGCGACTGCGACAGCAGCTCCATAGATGACGAGAGCGGCTGATCAGCTGTGGCTACGAAGGTGTTGCCCACACACGATGAGCACTGTATAGTACACTGGCGATCCGGACTTGACTAGCCTACAATAGCACCGCTTCCCATGAACGAATAGTGCAGATAACAGCCATGTATCTAACGTGGCGTTTTGTTGGTGAAACAGCGATCAAAGATATGGCGTCGAACCTGGAACGTAAATGGAGGCAACTGCTTGTCGCCAGTCACGAGGATTCGAAACGAATGGATGTTGACGATGGTGTGTTGAACCCCATGTATGAACGCATAATCTCCGTGTCTAATGAGAATCGTTGTCAGATGCGAAGGGCAAGAAGCGGAAAGCGGATACCGCATCTGCGAAGTCTGCACCCGCCTCCAAGAAAGCCGCTATCTCAACTTCGGCGAATTCTGTTAAGCCCGTCGCTGTCAAGAAAGAGGCGAAGCAAGTCGTGAAGGAGGTGAAGGATGCAAAGTCGGACTCTTCATTCTTTTCCGGGCCCAAGCCGAAGCCAAGATTGCCGAGTTTCAAGAAAGCACCCCCACCTCCCGTCAAGAAAGAGCCAGATCCAAATGTTGCACAGCCGTCATCGTTTAATCCGTTCGAGGAGGCGTTGAAGTCGATGGCGAAGGCTCGCAGAGACTCGCCAGCCACAGCCACACCACCACCCACATCAGCTCCTCTCATAGCCATGTCGTCAAGTCTGAACGCGAACGGCAAACCTCGAAGACGGGTCACCTGGGCACCCGAGGGCGAGCTCGAACGAATAAAGCTCATTGAGCGTGCCATTTACGACGACGACCCTGCAGATGTCAGCTTCATTTCTTTTGGATTGTGGCATGTACTGTATGTTAATTACGTGATGTTTCACGTGCATCAGGGTATGCTCTCAACGCACAACATCCGTGACCTTGACCGAGATGAGGGCGCCGCGCTGCACGCCCACCTCTTCGAGGAACAGATTGAATGGTCTGAGCCATGTTGTAAGCAAATTCTTAGCATAAAACCGCGCTCCGTGATTCATGAATCTTCTGCAGTGATTGAAATGCCACCGGAAATCGACGACCGCCCGATGGGTGCAGAAAGTCAGGAAAAGGTTACCCAAGAGCAACGCGAACAGGGAGCGTTGATCGCTCTCTACGCCTCCGAGGCACAAATACCTGACAGCCCGGATGAGCCGCCGACACAGCTCACGGAGGAGCAGACTGACGAGGGTGTCAAGGTAATGCTCACGGGCCCTGATGCGGACGCCATCTTCTGGACTGCGGGGGCACCAGCGGCTATCGAGCCACCGAAACAGTCTGTAGCTGAGCTGGTAGGGCAGCTTGCTGCCGCGAGCGGAGTCGATGCGTTCGCGGGGAGTACGTCAGCTGGTGCACCACCACAGTCGGATTCCAAACCATTCGGACTCGATACGAATGCTATTCAGGCTATGCCTGGCGTCTCGAACTTGAATCCGGAGCAGTTGCAGCATCTCGTCCAAGCACTGAGTCAGAATCAGAGCGGCGCCTTCCAGTCGCAGGCCCCCGGACAGCTCGCGCCGAGCGCCGACTGGAATCACGCACGATACCCACCTGATTACGATCGCGGTGGCGGAGGGTTCCACGCCGAAGCCCAGCATGATCGTCGCTGGGCGGATGATGGCTGGGCGGAGAGAGGAGCAGCTCGCGGGGCAAGGGGTCGTGGTAGAGGCCGCGGACGTGGCGGCGAGCCGTACAGAAATAATAAACGAAGACCATGCAGTTTCTTTGCGGCAGGAAGGCAAGCGCTCATTACCGCCGCGCAGTCCCAAACAGGAAACTGATGTCATGATGCAGATGCAAGTACGGCGACCAATGCGACTTCAGCCATGAACCCACTTACTAGCTTTTATGTATCCTGTATGTCTCACTGTTGGGCAATCCATGAGTTTTTATGCTCTGTTATGCGCCAGACAACGAAGTGTCCAAGACGGTGGGTCTCATTATCCTTAGAGAGCAACGCTGCGTTCATTGGTGGATAACGCATACACACGTCAACATGCAACCGCCTTCATTTACAAGCAACAGCGATGAGATGCATTAGTATACAGTACAGCGCGGCTTAAATAGACAATGATAAAACAACGCCATCAGGTAGCAGACGGTTGAGATGACTACTAGAATACAGGATATCTATGCTAATGATGAGTAGAGTACCAGTGAATGCACAACCGACAGCAAGCTAGAAAGACAACAGACTATGAGACGATAACGATACCCTATCCCGCCCCACCTTGCGTTCCTGTCCGCGGGCGTTTGCGTGTCGCCCGTTTCGCCGGCGGGGGCGCATCGGTATTTGCGATGGCCGGCGACTCCGGGTCGGCTCGTTGCCCCGCTTTCCGCTTCAATGTCGCGTTCGCCAAAGCCGGGGTCGTTGAGCCACCAGGCGTGGGTGCCGCAGCTGGCGTGGACGCCGACGGTGTTGATGCCATAGTCTGGCTCGATCCTTGGCCCGCGTTCGACGGCTGCGACCCCTTGACCTGCTTGGACGACTCCGCGTGTGCGGTGTTTTGAGGAGTTGAAGGGGCTTGTCCGGGTTGGGCGGCGGACGAGCTTGGCGTGCCAGGGTACAAAGACGATGGGGGCGTCCGGACGATGCCACCGTTGACGCCGTCCAACACGTTCGAGCTGGCGATGGGGCCGGGTAGGCTTGGTTGAGCAGAGTGTTTTGGAAGGCCATCCGGCCCGTGATCCTTTCCTCGCATCTCCTCCCGCAGTCGTTGCGCAAATCGAGATAGCGCCTCTGCATCGAGACATGAGTTCGCTGCCGTGGTGAAGTGGAATGCTGCCAATGACGCACCTTTTGGACCGAGTCTACTGACTTGTGAGAATTGGATCAGGTCGCCCATCTGCGTCACACTCTCTGCCAGCTGTGCGAGAACGTGTCAGCATGCCTCGGCTCCCAGGGCCGACTGGGATCGCCACATACCTCCAAACAGCGCATCGTGGCCTGCGGGACACCGAACGCATTAATGGGCTCCGCCGGGAAGGATGCATCTGCAAGGTGCCAGCGAGGTAGCTCATATCTCGGGTCGACGTCTCCGTACGTCAACGGCGCAGATGGCGATGACGCTACCCGATGGCCTTCTATGTCCTCGAGGTCGATGAGCTTCTGGTGCGTCATGGAGTCAAAATTGATGTGCTCTATCCGCAAGCTATAGTTTTGGGCTGCATGTGGGTTCGACGCCGGGGTGGATCAGTGCAGATCTTCACTCTCGCGGTGAACGGGCCCTTGAGGACAATGGTGTACCCATTATCGTAGCGGAATGTCCACAACGTGTCCGGGCATTCGACGAGGGCTTCCGCACCGTTATGAATACGCTCGCGCGCGCCATCAAGGGTCAGAGACATGCTCTTTACCCCAGACTGCGTCGTCACATTGAAAAATCGCGGGAGTATCGGAGTCCCAATCTCTGCAAAACCAAAACGTCAGATAAGATGGCCTGCTACATCTAAGCGAGAAGAGGAGGGCGCGCACCGAACGGTTTCGCCTCCTGACGTTGATTGTCTTTCCATAACGTTATCTTCATTGTCGCATCCGGGATGAAGTATTTCTTCACAAAAGCCTCCCAAAACGGTATCTCCTTCTGTAAGCGAAGTCAGAGGTGCTCAGGAAGCAGACACTACTTAGCACTCACCGATCGCTTCTCTAACGCCATCTCACCACTCATCTGTAGGATCCTAGCGATGGCCTGTCCCTGCCCGATCAGATACGCGTACGACTGTTGTGGTCGCATTATTGACGGGGCCGGAGGACCTGTGGCGTGCGCAGACTGAGGAAGATGCTGCGTTCCGTTAAGCTGACTTTGCGTAGGAACTGCGATCTGCGGAGGGCCGCCCTGACTGGGCGGCCCGGACTGCTGCTGTCTCTGTGCAGTCTGTTGGGGATGAGGTGGTTGCGCGGGTGCTCCTGGTACTCCTTGTCCCTGAATTTGAGGTTGCTGACCCTGCTGAGGCGGCCCCTGGTGGTTCTGTCCCGTCGGTTGGATCGGTATCCGCGCGTTTGGTAGCTGCTGCTGTAAGACTCGCGGCGTCCGTGAGGGCCCCGACTGCGGCGGCGATGGTCGCTGCTGGCCTTGCTGTGACTGTGGTCGCTGGGCCATATGCTGGGTCATCGGATCGGGCCGAGGAGACTGGTGGTGGGGAAGTTGAGGCTGCTGAGGAAACATGCCAGGATGCTGCACGCGTTGCTGCGACAAAGGGCGGGTTGGGACATTTGGCTGCGGTTGGGATTGCGGTATGTTGAACGGGACGGAGAAGGCGTCGCTAGGCTGGGTGCTCATTCTGTCCACAAGCTGGGCGGGCGTCGTGATGTGGTGGTGTGGGCCTGGTCCGTGAACGGATCCGTTCATCTGCCCGCCACCGACATTCTGCGACATGTCGCCGGGAGGGTTTGGCGACGTCGACGGGGGAGCAAACGGGAAATTGTTACCTGTCTGCGGTATTCGCGGAACGTGAGGCAGACTGGGCTGCATATGCTGGTTCGTAAAGCTCACAAGCATCTCCCCGGGCGGCTGCGACCGATTCGCAGGCGTCTGCGAAGGCGGGACATTGCTCATAGGCATATTAGGCCCAAAATTCGCGGGGGTGTGGTTCTGCGAGTGGGTCCCTGCATGGGGAGATGTTCCCTGGAGCTGCTGCGACGGGTGGTGCGCGAGCATCGAGCCGTTAAACGGGGCCTGGTGAATCGGACCCTGCATCCCGCCAGGGTGCTGCTGCTGCGGCAGGCCTGAGGGCTGCCCTAGGTTGGACATCATGTGTGAGTGGGCGGACGTAGCGCGATTGACGTGTGGCGGGAGGCCGCCATTGCCCGGCATCTGAGGCTGCCTGCTCATCGACATGGACATCTCTGGCGAGACATGACCCTGCATTGCATGCTGTGGCTGCTGCGCGACGCGCATCTGGCTGTAATGCTGCTGAGGGATCCCTGGACGCATATGCTGCGGCAGCATCTGTCCCTGGTTCAATCCCATGCCCATCCCGCCCATACCTTGGGGCATCCCGCCCATATGTGCACCTGCATGGTTCATCTGAGTCGGCTGCGACGCTACACGGCGGATTTGCTGCGGCGGGGGGTTCATGACGCCATTGGTGAAGCCCATGCCTGGTAGAGGTGGGTTGTGTCCACCCATGCTGTTCATCTGCGGAGGAACCTGGCGGTTCAAGCCACCTTGGGCGTTCTGCGCTTGCTGCATGAGCACCTGCTGACGGTTGTGTAGGTTGGCTTGCTGCATCTGGAACTGGTAGGGCATGTTGTTTGGTGGACCGCCAGCGAGTATAGAGTTAGAATTGGGGTTGTTTTGGAGGAGACCCATCTGTGTCGGCTGGCCCTGCTGAGGTTGACCCTGCGGGTGGTGTTGTTGCTGCTGCATGTAGGTGTGCGAGTTCATGTTCATCATGGAGGGGCCTCCCAGTTGGGGCACGCCTGCTCGTAGGAGATCGTTCCCGGGGACTCCAACGTTCATCTGAGGTTGCGGCCACGCAGAAGGGGTTGTCTCGAGTGGGGTCGTCGAGTGGGAGGCAATGGACGCGTTCTCGCATGCAGGAGGAACGGGTGCCCGGCGAATTTGGCAAGCCTCGGGGGAAGGGCGGAGGGCGACTGCTACGCGATAGGCGTGCGCAGCGCGCTGGACGGGGCGAGGAAGATAGAGCGGTACTTTAAGCGAGCAGGAGGCGGTCGCTAGTGTGCTCGCTGGGCGCGGGCAACGTCGAGAGAGTGCGGGCAGCACGAGGCGGTGGGGAGGGGGAGGAGGAGGAGGACGGGGCCGGATGTTGACGAGCGTTAAGGCTCGCAGACGCACTCACACGCTCGCGACGGCACTGCTTCTTCCACGCCACGAGTCGACGCGCAATATTACGATCCCATTATTTACGTAAATTCTTATCGACATTCCCTCCCCTCCCCCCGCTCGTAGCTGCTCGCTGTCGAGGACGACGAGCTCGACGACGGCGCACAATGTAACACCGCATAGTGCCCCGCCACGAAGTTTCCATAATTGGCAACAAGCACACCGACCGCTGCCCGAGGCCCGTCTCCTTAACATCCTCACTCGCCAGAAGTATACCCATCTCATGAGACCGGCTGCCTTGCAACGACTCCCATACAAGAGACGAGGGGGACTGCCTCGATGCGCCGTTCTCGCGCTGTCAACCTTCGCGCGCACTAGCTGTTGCCCGTGACATACTCTCTTGTCGATGGCCACGTTAAAGAGGATGCTACCGAGCAACGGTGCCTGTGGCTCGCTGTCGCACAATCCGTCGGGACACCGCATGGCTGGGCGACCGCGACGCAAGCACGAAGGCACCGAACACACGATGCGGTCAGCGCCCTCAGCTTAGTCCTATCTCAACGAGGAGCACAAGCTCCGGAGAAGGCGACGGGTGGTCCGTGCACCTGCCAATCCCGGTGGGTTCCCCGAGACTGTTCATACACTTCGCTCAACATATCTCAGCCGGTGGGCAGGATACCCTCAATGAGACAACCGCTGACGATGCGTAGAGGCAGTTCCGTCCGATCGGCATGCATCATGATGAACATGGGCCGCACGGCTTCGCTGCCGAATGACGGCTGAGCTCGACGCTCTTCAACTGTGTATCGCGCCCCGCCATCAGCCCCGTAGATGAATTGGCTATCGAGTGATGGCGACTCATTCCCCGGCGGACGGGGTCGTTGCTTCGGGGGATCCCAATACCAATCGTGTACGGGGATAAGCATGGGTATCGCCTGCGGTCTGCCTACGAGGAAATGTGTACCGCGCAGGGACACCAGGTCAGGGCTACATTCATTTAGTCGACACCTTGTGTCAAGAAACACGGCGTTGTTCCCATAAGATAGAGTACAAACAACTCCTGGCCTATAGCATATTTCCCCGTCGGTGTGCAACGCGGAGCCCAACGCAGCTGACCCGCGTCGAGGCTACCTCGGCCGTACGTAAGCTGAACATGCGCCGCTCCTCCGTCAGTTGCGGGCCTCGGTCCACCCGGTCCGGTCCGACCACGCGCGAAAAATCCTCGATCAATGGGCGCTAACCAGTTTTTGGTCTAAGCCCAGCCACCGCCGTCTCCGAGTCCTGCGCCCAACATGGTCCGTCAGTTCAAGTACCACGAGCAAAAGCTCCTCAAGAAAGTAGACTTTCTAAACGTACGCACACCTCGTATGGACCGTCCACTAGCGCTGATGGCTCTGTCTTCAGTGGAAGCAAGATGCAAACCTTCGCGAGATCAAGGTCATGCGGAGGTACCACATCCAGGACAGAGAGGACTACCACAAGTGTGTCTCCTTCGCATTTCCCTCCTGCCGCAGTGTCTGACCACCATACAGATACAACAAACTATGTGGCTCGCTGCGTTCCTACGCGCACCGCCTCTCGCTCCTGCCCGCGCAAGACCCCTTCCGCGCACGCATGGAGGGGCAGCTGCTCTCCAAGCTCTACGACATAGGCGTGCTCAACTCCCAAGCAAAGCTCAGCGACGTCGAGAACAAGCTCACCGTCGCCGCGTTCTGCCGTCGCCGGCTCGCGGTGATCATGACGGTGGCCAAGATGGCCGAGACGGTCAGCGCGGTGCGTCGTGGCGCTATCGCGAACATGCGGACCTGTTGCTTACGCTGCTCGGAACTAGGCGGTGAAATTCATCGAACAGGGCCATGTCAGAGTCGGCCCAGACACCATCACAGACCCTGCTTACCTCGTCACCCGGTGAGCCCGCCCTTCGCCCGCCAACGCTGTCCATGCTGATCGTATCGCCAGGCACATGGAGGACTTTGTGACATGGGTCGACCAATCGAAGCTCAAGCGTACGATCATGAGATACAACGACGAGGTATGCCGCCATCTCCGCCTCCGCTTGCTTGCGTTTACTCACCCTGTATCCTAGCTCGACGACTTCGATCTTCTGTAAACCTCGTCGTCTGCTTGTTGAAGGCCCATGCTTTGTGGAGCATCAATCGCCGCCTAGTTACATCGTCCGCGGTCGTCGCTATGCTTTCCAGGCGGAATGCGGCGACCCGCACAGACCCGCGGACTCGTTGCTTGGCGACACACTGCCCGCAAACCGCACCTCACCTACGCTGCGGCGCCTCACTGACCTCCCTTGCCCGCTCACCGCTTTCTATCTGTAATTCGGATGGGATCACGCTACCACATAAAATTGGACAGACTCTGTTACGATGGGTCATGCGTATTCACAGACGGTGGTATGCGGTTAGTAATAGGTGGATATCAGATGTACAACTATGTCGTGGGCTCCTAAACAAGAACGGGGAAAGGACAGATGGGACGGGCTTGTGTATGCATATGTATGGTATACGTAGATGCATCGATACGCTGGGAGACAATCCGATACAAACGAGCATAGGCTGAGAGCGAATGAGACAAGGCGCGATAAAGAGAATAAGGTGGTCGTGAGGGACGTGACGGTCATGAGGGAAGACGTGTAGGGTCCAGTTTGGATATCCATGCCTGGAGCTCCTTGAAGGTTGGCGCAGCAAGTGCGTACGAGTTGGAGGAGGTGAAGAGTGTGAAGGTGAACTTCCTCTGCACGTGGGAGTTAGCGCTCTAACGGTGCTCAAGAACACAGGAAGGCGCACCCCTAGAAGAGCCTCCATCTCCGGGTTAACCTCAATGTTCACCCCATCCAGGTGGATGACATTGACTTCCTCTATTTCATTTGAATGGGCGTAGACGTGCAGATAAGGCCTTTGAGTTGCATCTCACGTAAGCTCAGGGCTGCTCGCGCGCGTACACGTCCCTCGACGCACCTTCGCAATACAAACCACCGCCGTTCCCAGATATTCTCGTTGGCGTCGATCATGATCAGCATATGCCCCTTCTTCGTCGGGCCATCACTGCAGACAAGCGGTCAGGAATGATACACCGGTAGCACCACAGGCGTCTACACACTTTCGCGGGACGACCTTCGTCGACGAGATCAGTTTCAGCGATTCCACGAGCTGGGAGCCGGCAGAGCTCTTGCCCGACTTCACGCTAGAATCCTCCGGATCTGCAGGATCTTGGCTGATCACGATCTGCAAGTGCATGATGAGTTAGCCGACGGAATGAATGGCAGGCGCGATCTTGGGACCAAGCGTCAATGCACTCACCTCGCCTGGATGGCCGAAACGCTTCTGCCACAGCGCGAGTGCCTTCTTCAAAAGGTCCTCCGAGCCCCACACCACTGCGTCTGCTTGGGTGATGCGGTTCGCAGGTGATGTGGCTAGGATAATGCGGATGGCCTGGACGTCCGCTGCACGCCGCTCCATCGATACGAGGCGGTTGTAGTCCTCGACGACGGACACACCACGCGGCCGCCACACACCCAACGATTCCTCGCCACGCACGTACTTCTCTGCAGTGTCCAACCGCCACAGGTCCTTGGGCGATCTTGTCAACGGTGGAGACAGCTTGACAGTAAAGACTGTGCTGGTCTTCGGGATGATCCTCGTCGATCCGAGGAGGGTGAAGAACCGACTTGGTGGTCGTGCATCGCGCGTCTGTATTGATATTGCAGTATCCATCGTGAACTGCACCGGTTCGGCACAAATCTCGATGTTAACAGAGAACTGCACCTGGAGCAGGACGCGCTGACCGGGCGAGGTGACGCGGTTGAGCAAGATGGAGTCGTGGACGCTGGAGTCCCAGAGGGCTTCGGCGGAGAGGATCCCTGTGCCATCGGGCCTGAACTCTACGTGTTGCTGCTGCAGTAATGGTAATGTGACCATGGCCTTCGAGTTCCCCTCATGCAGGCGGCCCTTCGCGTCAAGCAACCGGACGTTGCCTAGCCGCACACGAATCAACTCCGTCCAAGGTAGTTGGCGCCCCGAGTTCGAGAAGAGCTGCAAGACTATGCGCCGCTGCAGACCTTGATGTAGCTGGAAAGCTCCCGGGTCAAGGTTCCCCTGCGCCGTGACCGGGACAGGCATGTAAGAGCCATCCGGCGCAAGCTCACTGACTTGTAGCCATGCGATGACGTCGTGTGATTGCTCGACGACGAAGTCAGTTTCTGACCGACGCATGAGCGGCAAGCTTGGTGGTCTGCTCTCCGGAGAACTTGCTCTTGTATTGGGAACGACGCGTTGTTCACGCATCTCGTCCCAGCGTTCCATCCGCTCCAGGTATGTCGGTCTCAACCTGGCGAAGAATTCGATCGGCGCGTAGCCTTGGCGCAGGTATGTAAGAACCCTTGATGATGCAACTATCGAAAAGCTCCGTCGGAATTTGAGGTCAGAGAGGGTTGATGCTTCTAGGTCTACGGCAGGTGATGGGTAGACTTCTTCTGAAGAGGTAGAGGGACCCAGGAGTGCCGAGAGTCGTACCTGCAGATGAACAGAGTGAAAGTCGTGATGCGAGAGTCCTTTGACATTGTCTATGCTAAGGACAAAGCTAAGCTTGCTTCCGGGAGGGACGATTCCGGGGACAGGAGATGATGCACGGGTAGAAGTGGATGAGGAGTGGGTGTGTTTCGGGTTCAATACAACATTGGCGATCTTGACATCAATGCGACACGAACCGATTGCCTCAGCGGTGTATCGGTCGAAGATGGGTACGGTTGAAGTGGATGAGAGACGTCGTGATAGAGGCGCTAGGGAGAGCAGAGCGTTACCGATGAAGGTGTACTCGGGAGGTGGGTTGTCGTAGAAGGGCTCCTCGGACGAGAAGTGTTGCGAGTAGGATGGACGGTCGATAAAGGTAGTGAGGTTGCGCATGCGTTGAAGTTGCTGTTGCAGACGATCCAATGACCACGCATATATAGCGTTGTTACGCTTATCCACAACCTTGACGGCGATGGAAGGTTGTGTTGCCGAAGCAAGAACTGGATCAACAACATCGCCAAACTGATCTAACCCTGCTATCGTATCAATGGCAGATGCAGGTGCTGCAAGTGAACCACCGGAGGCAACAGTGAAGTTATACGAAACATCTTTGCCAAGTTCCTTGCTATACTTACAATCAACACAGAGTCCATAGTAAAAATGGTGGGCAACGCACCTAATCACGTTCGCCTCCTTGATGTACACCGCATTCGACAATACAACTTCTGCCATGGAGAAGGACCGGTGGGCCCTCCACTTGTCGAGGACCTTCCGAATGAGCCTGAGTTGCTTCGCAGTGTAGATCACCGGCTCGAATGCCTCTAGCTCAGCATCGTGTTCTCCTCTCGCCCGTGCATCCAGCAAGCGCCTCATGTGAGTCTGCACCATCTTCAACTGGTGCTCCATCTGCTCCTTCTCGGCCTTCAGGTCCTCCGCCTCACTCGATTCTGCGATAGACTGCAACCGGGCCTCGAACTCCACGCGCTGTGACTCAAGCTGGTTCTGCACGTCCTTAGTTACGCCGACGTCCGGGCTGTCATGACTCGTCATCGCGTCCACACTCGTGTCATCCGTGAAGGCTTCGCTAGCAGATGGACGCCCATTCTCACTCCAGATGTCGTCAGCTTGGCTGAGACTGCTCTCTGGGCGCGGCCGCGCATGATGGTCTCGCATCGTCTTGACCTTTGTGATCTTCTCGAAGAGCTTATTCAAGTCCTCGTCGGGAAGGTTGTCCAGGGTAGGGTCCAGTCCCAACCGAGCGAATGCAGCCTCGCGCTTCGCAAATGTCCAGTCTACATCAGCAACGTCGATGGAGGAGGCGGGGGAGTGCGGCTCCGTGCTCTTTTCGCCATTCGCTTGTTGCTGTAGGTCTGCAGCAGAGATGCTGATGGATAGGCTGGACTTTGCCAAGGCGCGATCACGCTGCTTTCTGACTTCCTCCGGGTTGTTGAACCGGAAAACATGATGCTCCCCTGTCATTTCCGTGTCAGCTACAAATGCCACTGTGACTTTCGGAAGCCTTACCGAGAATAATGCGGAATCCCGTGCGAAGCTTATAGGTCTAGAAGACTGACGTCAGAACCGATTCAAAAGGACAGCATGTCTCGCATGACAAACCTGCCCTGGAGTGATTTGCCGACCGTTTAAAAACTATGACTGTCTCAACAATATGCAACACCAGGGAATAAGCAGTGGTACGCACTGTTACAGCATCAGGCATCGCATGCAGCGTTACTTTGTCATCGGTGTTCTCGAAGTAACAATGCTCTTCCCTAATGCTTTCACCACTCAAGCGAATGGAGGCAGGTTTTACACTGTCAAGCCGGCCGATCTACGAATCCGTCGTCAACACTGCGATTAGACATCATAGCGATCCAACTTACGACCGTCTTCCCAGGCTTGAGCTGGTAAATCAGACACTCGCTCATGAGCGGGTCTAGCACGGGTAAAATGGAAGTGTTAGTGCGAGGTTGCGGGCATGAGAAGTGAGGGAGATATACCTTCATTCTGCAAAGGAGGTAAATCCATGTAAGCAAGCCATAAGCAGAAGTACAAATGTAACGCACCAGGTTGACGAGGTGAGGCATCTACGCGCGTTATGCGTCAGGCCAGCGGCACAGATACGAGAGCTCAAGTAAACATACCCTCTTCGGCGTATGCACACCAACATTGTTCTTGTCAATTGTGATACCCAGTTCTTCGAGGGCCTTCTCTCGCTCCTTCTGCACTTCCTGCGTGCGTTGCATCTTCTCCTCCCATGTCTCGTTTAGACCCTGCATGAGCTTCTCGCTCGTCTCCAGCTGCTCCTGCAGCTCCGCCTTCGTCACGGTCTTGATTGTGCCGTCCTTCGCCTGATACGTGACCTTCTGCTGCGCCGCCGGTATTTTCGGGTCGAAGACAGCCTCGCTCGTCGACCCGGTGACACGCGCTGGAGTTTGAATCAGCTATAATCGGCATATATGCGCGGGGATTCGCACCTCGGAGCATCTCCAACTCTTCCTTGAGCTCGCGGACGAGCTTGGCATTCGGATCCTCATTGATGACAGCCTTGTTCTTAATCTTCTTGGCCTGGTCAGCATAACGGAGCGTACTGAGGGTCTCTTCGTAATTAACATCCGCAGGCGAAATGGCAGCGATCATTGCAGTCTTGGAGTTACCACCCAGACTGTCCTTCAGCAACCATGTCAAGACCTAACAAGCAAACTTCAGTGTCCGAAATGCCTGAGGGACGGCGATGCGACCCACTGAGTCTCGATACGGGACGAAGTCATCCGCCTTGCCCTTCTTTCCCTTCTTGCCCTCGTTCAAGCTCGCATTGGCAAGAGCTGCGATGACCTTCCCCAATGTGGTCAGGGACTTGTTGATATTTGCACCTTCCTTGAGACGCGCTCCTGTTGCTCCCGTAGAGTTGGCACGCTCGGAACCGGCCAAATCAACCAAGCTTTGGGACTATGAGCTTGTGAGGCGAAGATGCGTATGCAATACTCACTTAATGCGGGATACCTTCTCGGTGTCGAGATTTGAATCCACATCATGCCGCTTCATAGTGAGGATAACAGTGAACACGGCATGTGACCGGGACGACCTAAACTGAGCTTAATAAGGACAATATGTTTTAGTACTAGTGTCACCCACGTCTCGTTCATGTTTGTAGCGGCGACCGTCCGCGCCTTGTTACCCTCGTCCATGAGGGTCATCATCTCATCGAAGTTGCTGACGACCAGTTTGGATAGATCTTCGACGTATGGTCCAAGACTTGGGTGTTCTCGGACCCTCAGGTTCCCGCTATTCTTTGGGTTCAACAAGTCGCGGACCTTCTCGTTGTAGATCTGCAAGCGGTGTTCGATGACAGTATGGAACGAGATGCACGTTACGTACTTCAATATATGATACTTCAACAGTGAAGTTGATATTAGGGTCGACAGCCTTCTTGTCTTCTACTCGGGTAAACAGTTCCGAACAAGTGAGCGGTATGATACCCTTGTCGGCACCGTCTGTGCACAACCAACCATGAGCGTGATTGATGGGCAATGCGGCATGCAGACTCACATCCCATCATACTAGAAGGCGGGGAGTAAGAACCAAGCTCAGACGCGATCACTTAAGGACGTACCTATATGACTTCCCAGAACCTGACCGCATCAGCCAACCCTCCATGTTGCGAAACTGCAAGACGTACCAGTCTGTCCATCTAAGCAGTTCGTCAGTGAACAGGACGAGAAAATGGCGACAAGGGTACGTACAAGCCATGATACATGCATTAAACCCCGAGAAACTGTGGTCCAGCAGCTCCTTTCCTAGATCATCATATAGTGTCTGCTGAGAGCAGTAGTTTGGTTCGTCTCGCGGGCCAGCAGACCAGTAGCTCTTGTCGAACGCGAAGTTCATCATCTTTTTCTCTGTGGAGCGCCCCGACGACGCCTGCGCCCCTGCACTACCAACTTCGGGTGGCTCGAGGATGGTCTGGTTGCCTTCCATACGCACGAGTAACCTCGCGCCGCGCGAAATCTCTGTTCACCATAGATCGACAGCAGAGACGCGGGAATCACAGACATGCGCAGAAATGAGCGCGACTTCGCCATACTAGTTGGAATAGGACGCACCACGCGAGTTGAGAGGCCGACATCGCACAACGACCTTGATATTACCGCCTTGCTCAGCCATGACCGCGCGTAGGCAGCTCTAAGTCTATTATCGCACGCGTTCAGACACTGGGAGAGAGAGAGGAGGGGACAGGGGGAGAGGGGGAGTGAGCAGGCTGCAGAGAATCCTTGAGGAAGAGGAGGTCAAGGCAGCAACGCCCAGTTCGGTGATCGGGTTCCGCCACTCCACGACGCGACCTCGTTGTTACCGATCTCGTGTTTCTCCGGTGACGCTCCCTGTCTGTGCTGCTACCAAACTGCTACCACATCTCCTCGGCCCACCGTCCCCCTCAAATTGCGCAGACTAGACATAGTACACGCCTCTGCACTTCAATGTCAGCCATTGCGCGCAGAGAGTCCGGTCTAGAAATACTGCGTCGAAACTCCTCCGAATGGTCGTTGCTGTTCATCGGATGAGCCTTCCGCTCATGGTCTATGGTACGCTCACTCTCCCGTCGTCCCACCCGATCGTCTTGTCTTCATGTCATTGACACGACTATCAATCCTACTGGCATGACGGCAAATCTGCGTCGAGACCTGTGTGAGTCAATAGGATGCCCTTCATGTCCCCAGTCTCAGAGGTTACCCAGTTCACTATACTACAACGCCCACCCTCCGTGACCTCCTCTGCCGACGACGATAGTCAGTACCATCGCTGGGCTTTTCAATGCGGAGGGGGTCGATAGAACGAACGGCAACGTCCCGCCGAGTAGCTACTCAGGTCCTACACCAGCGCAACATATGAAGGTGCACTATTTCTCATACGCATGAATCACAAAACTTCTGCTATAAAATGCATATCCTACTAGCTACCATTGTACGCTATAATTGCAAGTATAGTATTCGTGGTTCCAGACTCCACATACTAAGTCGTGAATACAGGAGAGTGATCGGAGACGGTGGAAACACGGTGATAGCGTTGCGAGACACAATCCCTAAAACTACGAGCGCAGTCGCACAACATCCCTGCGCGGAGAGCTAACTTATCTTTGAACAATGCCGTGTATGACAGAGACGAAGGAAGACAGCCACATCATTCTGCGGCTTATGGACAAGAGGAAACATGATCGTAGTAAAGGGTGGCGTGGGGCTGTGGAATGCGCATCGCCGAAGAAGGTAGTGGCAGAACACGAATGGAGACGATAGGTGGGGCGAGGCAGACCATAGCGCGTGGGCGCGTCGAAAACAGTGTAGAGTGGAAGATGGTCGGAAGAAAACAGACATGCGGGGGCCTAGTCAACGCGCATCGGGCTGCCCGGCACGTCCAAGAGGCCCTTCTGCACACGCGCAAGCGGACTGCTCACGTCCGCGCCAGCGCCCACCCCTCGCTTATGCCTCCGCCCGAGCAGCGTCGCGCCATCCAAGTCGAGCTCGAACGGCTGGTGTCGACCACGTCCCCGGTCCCTCTGGCCCGCACGTCCGTCGTAGCCCTCCGCCACGGCACGCTTCGCGGAGGCCTTCGCGCCCGCGCCGACGCCCGCCTGCCCTGCGGTCTGCGGCTGCTGCCGGCTCCGGGACACAGACGGCGGCAGTTCTTCATCCTCGTCGTCTTCGTTGAGGTTGTTGAGGAAGCCGCGGTTCGCGCCGCCCTTCTGCGCGCGTCTCCGCGCACCCTCTTCCTCCATACGGTGCACCGCGTACGTGACGTCGAACGCCTCCTTGAGCTGCGCAAGCCCTGGTGAGCGCATACCGTGGGCGTCTCCGTTGCGAGCGGCTGCAAGCAGCGGGGAATCGAGTGGCATGGCGGAAGGCAGGGGAGTGGACGGCGGTGGTGGTGCGGGTGCTGCATTACACCAAGGGTGCGCAAGGAACTCGTCGATAGTATAACGTTGTGCTGGGTCGACACACAACAAGTGGGTGATCAGGTCCTTCGCTGTCATTCCAATGTATCAGGATATGCATGCTAGGAATGTAACGACAACGCACCTTCCGGGGTGATCGCGTCCCACCATGGGCTCAAAAAGGTATAGTGTCCTCTTGCAACCTTCTCCGTGAGCACGCTGATGCTCTCGTCGTAGAAGGGTGGGAAGCCACAGAGCAGGGTATATAGCACGCATCCGAGCGCCCACATATCTACGCTCTTGCTGTATCTCTCGTCCTTCACGATCTCGGGCGCGGTGTAGCCCACGGTGCCGCACGGCGTCATCGTCTGCTCGTCCCAGACGACCTTACTTAGACCGAAATCCGCTATCTTCACGCGACCAATTCCTCCACCACCAACGCCGGGTATGAATTCGCCCTCGTCTTCCTTGTCCTCTTCGAATTGTTTCGGCCGTGGGTTGTGACTGGGGACGATGGGGATGCGTTCGAATAGTAGGTTCTCGGGCTTGATATCGCGGTGCACGACTCCGCGTTCTTCATGGAGATACCTGATAGCGTGGGCAACCTGAAGAACCACGTGTCGTGCAAGGTTCTCGCTGAAGTATGTCAACTTGACGATCTGATGGAAGAGCTCGCCGCCCTCCAGGACTGTAATGCCTCGTTAATGGTGAAAACACAAAGAGAAGATTATTGCTTACGCTCGAGGATCAGGAAGTAATAGTCCATTGATTCGAAGAAGGCATAAAGCTTGACTATTGAGGGGTGGTTGGTGCCCCGCATGATTTGCACCTCTGTACATGGAGACTCGTCAGGACAGTCTTCACACTTAATCACAGCAAGACATACCTTTGAGTATGTTTGCGCGCTACCAGAAGGACGAACCAGAGTCAGTACTGCTATAAGATCGTCGAAGTAGGAAGCACCTCTGTCACTCGCGGTTTCTTTTTAAACTCGCGGTTCAAGTGCTTATCACCAGCCTACCACGACGTCGGAGGAGGGGAGATAATAAATAAAGAAACAGAGTGGCGACAGATGGACACTAACCTGTGAAGCACTCAACTCGTACTTCCGAACTACCTTCACTGCGACCCTCTGGCCTGTTCGCAGATCGATGGCTTTGTACACGTTCGAGAACGCCCCACTGAAGATAGAAGGTGAGCATCCTCAACGACAGTATTTGAACGCAAAGTCGATGTATATCCAAACTGGTCATTCGCCGTCTGCCAAATACTTCTATTCTTAGTATCGCCATGAGCAGCAAGCGGGCGTCATGGATCTCAAAGTTTGAGTACCGCAAGGAGATGATCGAGATCAATGCTGACTATGACAGCTCTGGCCCGAGCACTTCGGAGACGAAGTTGGCCGAATTTCGGCAGGCAGAAATGCCAAAAAAACGCGATGGCCACTGACAAGGATCGGGACGGGACACGAGTACTGCGCTGGCATTCACGATGCTGCACAAAAACAGTGCCGCTGGCAAGAAGCCGCGGACGCAGGTAGAAAGCCAGGGCAGCACCCAGTCAACTGGGTCACACGGTGGAGCGCAGCACACGTCCGCGAGGTGCTTCGACCGCTCGCGCAGAAGATATAGGAAGAGGGAGAATAGCTGGCGAAGACTCACTCTCCCATCTTATCGAGCAGCTGGTAGCTCTCGAGTCCCTCATAAGTTGGCATTTTGCCCTTGGCTTCGCGTTCCTCCTTGACGATAGTCTCGATCTCCTCCTTGTACTTGGTGGTATCCTTGGGTTGAGATTGGGGTTGCTGGTGCTGATGGTGATGCTGGTGATGCTGTTGTTGTTGTTGCTGTGTCTGCGGTTGACTGGCAGCTGCGTCTTGTTTGCGCTGCTGCTGAGCGGGTGCAGCGGGGGGTTGATAGATCGGTTGTGAGTATGGCGCGGCATCGTCGTGTGGGCGGGCCGCGTGATTCTTTCCATGGCGAATGAGGTCTGCGAGGGAACTCGTGTGAGGAACACCACGGGAAAAGAGGGATAGACGGACTCTTGAAGGCGTCGACGACGCCTGTTCCAGACGGCATTTTGGTGTGGATGGAAGCGGTTGGGAGAAGTGAAAGGGATGGGCGTATAAGCGAGACGCAACCGTCCGAGGAGCGATTTCAGGGCACCCCGGGCGGAGTCTGCCGTCAGTTCCCCGACGTCATACTCCCCGGCGCTATACCCCGTGATCTTCCCTCTCCCCCGCCGTCACTGGCCGCTGCTTGTCTCCATCTCCCACCGCCGGCCGCTGCTTGTCTCCATCTCCCACCGCCGGCCGCTGCTTGTCTCCATCTCCCACCGCCGGCCGCTGCTTGTCTCCATCTCCCACCGCCGGCCGCTGCTTGTCTCCATCTCCCACCGCCGGCCGCTGCTTGTCTCCATCTCCCACCGCCGGCCCAGGCTGCCAGTCTTCGAGCATCACAATGACCAAGCAACTTCGCGCCCAGTAATAGTGCTACGCGCAAGATGAATGACGTGGGTGCTCCACAGACGTGCAACGCGCACACTGATCACACTCTATGTGATCTTCATGACTTCGCCGCGCCCACCCAACCCCGCCTTGCTCCTCGCCTTGCTATAACGCGCCAGTCTCCGGGTCCTAGACCTCGGAAAGTATGTGCGCTTCCGCGAATCACGGACTGCACATATTGCTTCCACATGCTCTAACTCGAGTGGGCCTACTCGCACTACGCCTACGAACTTTTCGCGTTTTCAATGATATCGGCCCACTGAAACAGCGATACCCCCTCGAACGTACGTAGTGTTGTTTTCTTGGAGCATCATTGGATCGAGGGGCCCTGCGCAGCGAGGCCAACACGCTACTTCACTTCACTGTGAATCGGCGTGATAGCAAGCCCCACCCGGGTCGTGCTGCGACGCTGACGACGCTCAAATAGACTAGGCTCTTAGTACTCGAGCGAAGTACAGACACACACTGTAGTAATTCGACCTTGAGTTCTGTCACCTCCCTAAATCTATCCCGGGAGTAATGAACTGCGTTTGCTGAACATCAAAACGCACCGCTGTATGATGCCCGTATAGTATGCTACCGAACTTCGAACACTGATTATCTCGGTGAAGAAAGACAGACCTAAACGTTGTGGCGCCAATGGGGCGTAGCATATACAAAACACAATTGCAGCGGCACCTATGCGCCTGCTAGATAAACACTGCCGAATATACTATACACTCCAGATGTCTCCCTATGTATTGTGCTATGCCCATGATCTACCCAAAAAGAATAGTCCGTCCATCCAGAGATATCTTCCTGCACCACTCAGCCAGCTCTGCCCGCAGACTAGTCCTCGTCGCTATCCTCGCTACTGGAGTACTCATCGTCATCCGCCCCCGAGAACAGGCCCTCAGGGCCCTCGCTGCTCGGCAGGTCTACTGTTTCCTGGACGGGGCTCACCACGTCCAATAGGAAGTCGTCGACATCGTCCTCGTATCGGGGCGGGACGTCCACCTCTTCCATCTCAAAGTCGTCTTCGTCCCCGTCATCCATCGTGATCGCTAGCGCTAGCGGCGACGGCCGACGCGGAGACGACGTCGGCACAATCTCCTCCATCTCAATGACGCGCACAGGGCCGGGCGGCGCAGACGGCTGCACCTCTAGCCAGTCTTCCTCGTCGGAATCGAGGGGTGCAGGTGCTGCTGCTACGGGCACGGGCCCCAGCGGTGCAGATGACGTGCTGCTCCCGGGTAGCGTGACCGCTGCGCCGGATCCAGGGAATGAGAGCGAGGTCGGCGGTACTGCCTTCGTCGGCGCCGGCGTCGAAGTGGGCAGAGCGAGGGAGAAAGTCTTCTTTTCCTCTTTTGATTTTGTGATTGCAGATGCTTTGGGTGGCGGAGATGGTCGCGCACGCTTTGCAGGTGGTGTAGGGAGTGCAAGGTCGAACAGCTCTTCCTCTATGTCAGAAGCGGGACGCTTCTTGCTCTCTGTCGTCTTCGTCTTCGACAACGATAGCGGCCGTACCTTGGGGGCAGGAGGAGGGACAGTGGTGACAGGTTTAGGCGGGAGGCCGCTGCCAGACTTAGGCATCGGCACGAGCTTCGCTTTGGGCGCTGGTGTAGGAACGGGCTCTAGCCGTGCCTTTTGCTTCTGCTTCGACGCCGCCTCGACCGCCTCAAGGATCTCACCCTCACTTTCCTCCTCTTCCTCCTTCTGCGGCGGGGGCTTGAATTTGATGGGTGCTTTAGCCTTCGGAGGCTTAGGTAGCGCCGCAATTGGCCTGGCCTTGGGAGGCGTTGGCTTGGCCTTGGCTATGGCGGCGAGGGGCACATCTTCGTCTGGGGACCCATCTGCGTCATCGAGCCCTGCAAGAAGCTCGTTCTCGAGGTCCAAGTCCGCGGCTTCCTGCGCTTTGCGCTCTGCGACGGTGGGCTTAGTGGGACTAGGGCGAGGCGCGGACGGCGTCGCCGCTGAGGGCAATGGCGTAGAGGGTGTCCCGGGACCGGTGGATGCAGCAGCTAGAATAGAGGCAGTAAGCTTAGGTGTAGGGAGAGGGCAGACTGAAGTCGTACGTGATGCGGGATGCCGCGGGGTGGTCTTGCGGTCGAAAAATAGGTTGCACCATGAGTCTATCTTCTCTAGTGTGAACCTCTGAGGACTCATTAGCATCTATATTTCACTGAGGGGCAGTGGGCACAAGCCCTGCGTACACATGTCTCCTCGTCGTATATTAGAATGCATTCGAGCTCGGACGAGGGCGGGACCTGTCCGGTGAAGCGGTACGCCTCATCCGGCTGGTCCATGTAAAGGTAGTCAGTCAACATGTAATGCATATAGTTCGCAATGCATACCTTCTCGCTTCCCCTTTCGACGACAACGCTGGTGATCTCCTGCCCCTTGCGCACCTCTATCGAGCCAGGCTTCGTCGCGTCGACGCCACCTGGTTTGAAGTTATCTGCACCACGTCCGTCTCGACGCTCATCAAGCCATCCGATCGACTTCACGCGGGCTCACTCACAACGAAACGAGTAGAACTCCTTGTCGGGGATCTTGCTCTTGGTGTGTGTCGGCTCTCCCCTGCGGGCTTTGAGCGCACGGTTGAGGGTCTGGCCGATCTGGACGGTGTGTCGGCCTGGTGGTGGCATCCAGGGGGATGTCATGATGCTGTTCGCGGTGATACTGTTCTGTGCGGTGCGTTGGTAGTGGTATTCAGTGTGCGGGGGTGAGGAAGGGGACGGTGGTAGATAAAGAGGCGTGAGTGGTGGGCCCAAGCGGCGGTGGCTGAGTATTGTCCACGACCCCGCTGGGACCGGAGCGATCGTCACGCTCGAGCGCCCACCCCTGTCTTTCAATACCGCACCGCGATGCTACAGTGTACATTGTACTCTGATCCGCTTTGTATCTATGCAGAGCTCTCTTTATTTAATTTGGTCCATGACCGTCTTGACCTCGGCGATCTGCAGCTCCGTCAGATACATGCGCCCCCTCAGCAACCCTTCCCGGTACTTGTCCCCCAGCCTCGCCATGCGAAGAAAGTCCGATGGACTTTTCACGCCGGCCCTCTTGAACTCGCGACGCAGTGGTCGGAGATTTGGCCTGCACAATTTCAAGAATTTTCGGAAAGATATCTTCCCTGCGGGTGCGGCTCTGGCCCGGGGAGTCGCACTGCGGCCATGTATATGTCTCTCGCTCCCTGGCTGTGGCGGCGACGGATGTGGTACACTTCGTTCCTGTGACTCTCTAAGACATACTTGTGCCGTATGGGTAAGCTGAGCAGTTTGCGGATTTTGTATTGGCAGCTACCCGGGTATTCTACAGTCAGCAATGTGGGCCTGGTGCCTGCAGTATGGTCTCACCATGACTTTAGATTGTTTCATGCACGACTTCGCATTTGTGGGGTTGTGCCGGCGACTCCGGCGGGAAGGTACCATCCAATCTCTCAAGTATATCTTCAACGGCCAGATGTTGGCATAATGCATCAACACCGGGTGCTTTCCCGCCTCGAGGGCATACATATGTTAGTTGGCATATGAGATATTGTTTGGGGACTGAATACCTCCTCCATGACCCTATTCAAAGCTACAGGGAGTTGTTGATGTAGGCTCTTGGTTGGATCAAGGTGCTGGTCGGCTAAATCTCGCATGAATTTCTATAACACCCCAGAGAATGTATAGCAACACATCCAGATCTGAAATCAATAATTCTCTTACAGCATAGTAAGATCACAAGCACGCACTGTACATTTCAAGAAAGTATTTTTATCTAGCCCCATGTCCCGTCGCAGGGACCGGGTGAGATGAGGTGGTTCGGGAATTTTGGCGCACTGGATGGGATCTCCGGAAGGCAGAACACCACATGTCTGTCTAGACATGCTTGGGAGTTCAAAGACGTGGAGGAGACTCGAGAGCAGCTCTGGTCCTGGGAGAAGGTGAGCAAGAGCTAGATGATGATATCTGGGATTATCAATGCATCGTCTCCGAGTCTGAGGTCGTAAATGTGGGTATTGGTCTACTGACCGCAGCACTCCGTCGAACCGCTGACCATCGACCGAAGCCATTGTTCAGGTAAGAGAAGCACGGGCGGGCTATAACTTGTGGCGGCCCTGGATTGGGTTATGACTTGAAATATTTGGTTGCGCTCAAAGGCAGGCGACATGCCACCTTTTGCGGGAAATACAGCAGCCGAGAAGGATTATTGATACACGGATTCAAAAGCTCCACACCTCCTGTTCCGCCGACTAGCCAACAGCATATACTTCAGTCTCATCATGCACGTCTTGCACAGTCCTGGTTCATTATATTCGTAAATTATAGGAAGTACCGGTAGTCGGGATTGAGATCCCCTAGTTTTGTCTTTTCGTCCATGCTGAGGAGCGCGGCGCCGGCCTGGGCGCTCGAGAGATTTCGTCTTCGGTTTTCGAAGATGAGGCCGATGAAGTATACGGCATCCGCGAGGACGGAGAGGCAGATGAAGCCGATACAGATACTATATCCCATGATATACTTCGGCGCGTCCTTCGATAGGAATGCGTACACGGCAATGATACCGCCAACTGCACACTGCCGTAAGTCCCATCGCCCGGAGGAGAGAAACAAAGAAAGTAGACACACTGTTGCCAAATCCGACCTGCCACGCCGTACCCACCGCGCGACGATGATGCCCCCCAAGATTGGTGTTGAACCAGCAGACGATGATCGGCATCGCGGAGTACGTCCCCATCGCGCTCAAGAAGAGCGCTGCGTACTGAAGCTTCGTGTTGTCATGTACGGTGAGAAGGATCAGGAAGCCGGTGAGCGCAACGGCGGTCGGGATGAGCACAAACACGAAGCGATGCCGGAAGTGGTCCGAGGCGATCGCGGTGGTCATCGCGAGCGCGAAGGCGCAAGCCCAAGGTGGAACGGAGAGCAGTTGTGTGCGGATGGTACTGTGTCCGAGCCCCTGGATGATGCTAGGCGCAAAGTATGCTAGATGAGGCGTGAGCACTTCAACGGAGGCGAGCAATAGCGGATCCTCGTACCGTAGCCGTATGCAGGAACAATGAGCCCGAAGTACATGAAGCCGCCGATAATGATCTTGTCTACATGGCGAGTAAGCAGTTGCGCCAGGGTCTAAGATTAGACAACTAACAATCCTTGAAGACTTGAAGCACAGAGTGCACCGTGAGAGGATCATTTCTTCTTGACTGTCCGACGTCCGCATGGAGGCGCGCTTTCACGAAATCCTTTTCCTCTGCACTCAGCCATGTGACCTCCTCCGGGAAGTCCGAGATGGTGAAGAAGAGAATGACCGAGGCGATACACGTCACGACGCCCTCTTTCGCAACTGTATCAGCTGCGCCGCATGCGCGGTTCGAACGGAGAAGCACGTACCGATGATGAAAATCCATCGCCAGCCATGGTAGCCTCGCATGCCGTCCATCTTCCCAATGGCGCTGGCGAGCAGACCACCGAAGCCACCGGCGAGGGTCGTCGATGAGAAGAAGAATGAGTAGCGTTTTTGCGCTTCCGAGCGCTTGTACCACCTATATCAACGGGGGCCGTGTCGGCTCGATTTAATAACGGTGAAAACGGCTGGAACATACATTGCAATGAGGTAGAAACATGCTGGGAAGACACCGCTCTCTACAAGACCTATGTAGAGGGTCAGAAAGCGGCATATTGATCACAGAGTAAAGCTACACACCCAGGAAAAAGCGGCATGCAATTAGCCCGCTGTAATTCCGCACTAATCCTTGGCAAACGGATACGAGGCCGAACAAGAACATGCACAAAGGCACTGAAGGAAGGGTGATCAGGCCAGTATATAACAAAGTACCCGAGAGCGACTACGCACGCCATACGTGGGGCTTGAAGTGCTTGAGCAGGGCATTTGAAGGGATCTCCATGAGGACATATGGTACGAAGCCGTAGGGAGGTTAGTAGGTACAGTATGCAAATGAGGGAAACACTCACAATACGACGAGGGCATTGTTGTACTTGGTGCCCGTCAAATTCAAGTCCGTTTTGAGACCAAATAGCGCTGCATTAGAAATATTTACCCTGGTCCGCAACGTCAGGTTCTGCCAAAGCAGAAGTGGAAGGACGGGCTCACCGGTCGAGGAACGCGAGCAGGTACAGCACACATAACACGGGTACGACGCGGATGTCGATCTTCCGTAGTAGCTTCTTCTCATCAACGTTCGGGAAGCGTGCATGGCAGTCGACATCAACGTCTGCCTCAGACGCAGCAGATGAGTGTGGCCTATGCTTCTCGACGTCTCTCGACGATGCGCCGTCCGATTCTTTCACTGTACCGACCGTGGTCAGTGTCCCGCGTCAAGCGTCCGGTAGCACGAGGCGCGTGCTTCGGGACTCACGCTGTTCTACGCTCATCACCGTAGCTGCGGGGGGAGGCTTCTTGGCTTGGCCGTCGGGCGGAACTGGGGTAGTGGAGGGGACAGATTGGCCGACGTCAGTTGATATGTACCCCCCATCGAGGCTGGTCAGGTGGTGACTCGCGCAGGCACAGGCGGCATGAATGAAACTTGCAGGGCGTGCGCCGTGCGGCGCCTGGTCCGGGGCTCCTCCCGATCATTTTGACAGCCATTTCTTTTCTCCCCGATATGTCTTGGCGTCCATGATCAATTTGTCCTGGCCGATCGTATGCTCCTCCTCTCTGTGTTGGAGGAGGAGGGGATCCATTAGTCACGTCACGCGTATGTACGATCAGCAACAGTTCCTTGGACCGTTCTAGGGCAGACTCCCTCCGAAAATTCGGCATGAAAAAAAGACGTGGCTATTCGTTCTGAAGTGTTAGCCTCTACTGCCTAATAGGCACGCACCTATGTACCAACTTCCTTTTCAACATGAATGGGTTGTACTCGTAGGCCCATCTGGATTATATTTGCCGGGTCCGATTTCGCATGTCTGAACGGACCGGTGCAGGTCGCCGGACATACCAAACAAACTGACTTCCTCAAAGCTTGGAAGCGAATGTTCGGATGTTGTGCTGTATGATACTACCAGTGGATGCAGTGGGCCATGCCTGTCGGAACGCTGCCGTACAGCGTCAACTGAAGCCCTGCACCAGCAAGCGATCAACGGCGCTCAAGACTAGCTCCAGTTCACTAGTGTTTGAAGGTCTGCTTCGATTTGACAAAGTCATGGATGTTGTATAGGGACACCATAATAGGAAAGGAACTTCCAAAAGCTCTGGCAAGGGGACGGCGCTGGCGCTGATAGAACTGAATGCAGAGCGTTAGCCGGCAACAAGGCTGCGATTGCAGGGACGCATCGCTTATATGCGTTCGTCTCTAGGATATATGCGTGCAGTGGATGGCATCTCTAACGTGAAAGCACGCCGCCTGCAGACTATACGTATTTGACAAGTCCTCGGATGCTCAACAGATTCCCGTCACTTCACGTATCGACCTCAAGCTTTGACATGGAGCTCTCCGGTCGCTCTTCGTCCGGTTGGTCGTCTTTCATTTCTGGCTCAGGTTCATCGCAAGCAGAGCTGACGAAGCGCACCGCGCGTGTCTCAGGCTTGTGGTCTTCTGGCTCTGGTGTACCCTCGTCCATAGGCGTTTCCTCTTCGATGCCGTCAATGTCCATGCCATCGACGAATTTGCCCTCTGACGGGCACAGCCTAGATGATAAAACCGCGCAAGGGAAATACAAGATTCCTCGCTCACCGTTCCTTCGACCGTCCTGGAGTATAGTCTTCATAGAATTGCGGATGCCCGACGTGAAGGTGGGGTCGGAGAAGGCAGGCGTTTCGTTTGCGGCGCGCTCCACAATGGGGTATCTTACCTGAACTGGTTACCGCAGCACGCGATTGTAGCGGACGATGTTCGTGCATACCGGTCCAGCTCCTGCATGAGTTCCCGTGTCATGACGGTCTCGGGCATGTAATGCAGCTTCTGGTCGGACACGAGCCTTTCTTTGACAATTTCTTCGACGCGAGACATTAACGTGTCCATGGCATCCTGGACATGTCGTTGTGCATACCCTGAAAGCTGAGAGTAGTGATACGCACGCTGCTCCGGAACTGAGCGAGTAGTTCCCTCCTGAGACGGTCGAATTCGCCAGACCTTTTGAATCTGCACCAGATGCTTAGCAGGGCCGTGATTTCAGGTGAGCAGAACTCACTCCTCGACAAGTTGGACTGGGCTATCGATGGGCATGGCAGCACAGGCATGGGAGGGCAGGCTGAGCAGTCGAATTTGACTATTTGGCGCTTGATCACACCGCGTGCTCCGAGCGCGCGCGACGAGGACGGGCGATCGCGAGCGAGTTGCATTCGCCCTGCAGAGGCCCAGTGACCACCCTACGTCCCACTCTTCCTACACTCACCTTCTCTTACCATGGCGACCGACTTCCCCCCACTCAAAAACGACTTGCTCTTGCGCGCTGCTCGAGGTATAGTCTTCGCCCGCTGTGCACCTCCATCTCCGAGACACTTCCCTCACAGGCGAGCAGACAGAGCGGGCACCAGTATGGGTCATGCGCCAAGCCGGAAGGTATCTCCCTGGTAAGCCCTCCGCTCAACGACGGGGTCGCGGAGAGCTCAACAGCTGCACGCAGAGTTCCGTGACGTACGCGCAAAACACGGCTTCTTCGAGGTCTGCCGCACACCCGAGCTCGCCACAGAGGTGACGCTGCAGCCAATCCGGCGATACGCAGGCCTGCTCGACGCCGCCATCATCTTCAGCGACATCCTCGTCGTCCCCCAAGCAATGGGCATGACCGTCGAGATGAACCCGGGCCCGTACTTCCCCGAGCCGCTCAATACGCCCACGGACGTCGCCCGCCTACGCACGCAACTCGACGTCGACGTCGAGCTCGGCTACGTCTTCGCCGCGATCACGCGCGCACGGCGCGAGCTCGCAGGCGCGGTCCCGCTCATCGGCTTCTGCGGCGCGCCCTGGACGCTCTTCTCGTACATGGTCGAGGGCGAGACGAGCAGGACGTACACCAAGGCTAAGACGTGGCTGTTCAAGTACCCAGAGGAGAGCAAGGCGCTCCTCATGCGCATTGCGGACGTCTGCATCGACTTCCTTGTCGGCCAGATTAAGGCCGGCGCGCAGGTCAGCGCAGCCTGTCTATCCTCACCCGCGCGGACGTTTCTGACGTTTATATACATAGCTCGTGCAGGTATTCGACTCGTGGGCGGGCGAGCTGGCACCGCACCACTTCCGCGAGTTCGCGCTCCCTCCTCTCAAACACATTGCCTCCTCAGTGCGCGCGAAGCTGGAAGCGCAGAACTTCCCCCTTGTGCCCATGACACTCTTCCCCAAGGGCACAGATACTCTCCTTGCAGAGATCGCTGAGCACTCGGGCTACGACGTTATTGGCGTCGACTGGTGTATCGACGCGATTGATGCGCGCAGGATCGTCGGCGATCGTGTCGCGCTCCAGGGTAACCTTGACCCGAACGTCCTTTACGGCGGGCGCGAGGCAATCGAGCGCGAGGTGAAGCGCATGTGTGGGCAGTTCAGGGACGGCAAGGCGCCGAAGGGGTGGATCGCCAACCTGGGACACGGCATCACGCCTGGTGTTGACCCAGAGGACATGCGGTTCTTCCTGGAAAGCGTGCACAAGTATTCAAAGGTGTGATTACTTGGTTGCTTGAGGTCATACGTAGATAGGGAAAGTCAGACATGTATGAAGATTGCGAAGGCATATATTGCATAGGTTGCATATGTAGATTCACCACGTACATTCGGTGAGGGATTGTGCGGGTGATCCAAAGGAGGGGTCGTGTATGTATGGAAACAAGATGATGCTATGCGAACAATAGTCTGCCTTATGACGCGACTCAAGCGAACGAGGACACACAAGAGATATGCGGACGAGGGGAGGGGATGGGAAGTGAGTGGAATGGGGACAAGGGCCGACGGTATGCACAATGATAGCGGATAGCGATAGATATGAACAGTGCCGATGCAGAGACGACGCAAAATCCACGAGATATATACTGCTTGCAACGAGAAGAAATACCCAGGCCGGCCTGTCTTCAGGTTCGTGCCGATACTTCAGCGTACAGCCAGCCGAGCACACGACCATCCCCATCAAGCAACCACGTCCGCCGCACTGAAGCTGCTTCGCCGCCGGCGGACCGGCCGCAAATTCGGGCGGCCCTCCCGCGATACCACCGCCGCGGCATTCGTCGTCATCCATGCGCCCGCCGCTGCCACCACTGACTTTGCCGCCGCAATGGCCGCCGCTGGTATCTCGTTCACCGACGTCGTCGCGCCGTGGTGTACACGTTTCGCCACGAGCGTCGGGAGACGCGAAGGGATGGGCGACGGCGGGTTCCGCAGCCTGCGCGTCGTCGGCGCGGCGGTGACCTCCTTGACCACGCTAGCCTCCTTCGTCCCACGCACGCTCGTCCCGTTTGCAAGGCGCGGGATCTTGTTCGGCGCCTGCCCGTTTGCCTTCACCCCCTTTGCTGTAGTCAGCGCCGTCGCCGTGGCTGCCGTCCGGCGTGCTGCCGCCGCTACACCGGCCGTCGAGCGTGTGACGCGGGTAGGACGTTGTTCGGACGCTGTTCCGCGTACAGCAGGCCGTGCGCTCTGCGGTTTTGACTTCCGCCGAACGGGTGCGGGGGCGACGCCGAGAGCAGGGAGGACGTCGCCCTCCTCCTCTGCATCCGAATCGCTTGCAACTCGTTTCGCAATGGGTGTCTTACGCGGTTGAGCAGGCGGCGCTATTTCGCGCGCTTGTGCTTGAGCGCGGGCAACATGCTTGCTGGGCGTGACAGGAGGAACTGGAATGGAGGATGTCGGTGCCCTACCGAGCCCGTCGCTAAGATCCATCAAGTCTTCCTCCTCGGCTGGAGGTGTCGCGGGAGTGACGACTGCCGTGGCTGCAGCAACGGACATGTTGCGGATTCGCTTCACCTCGTCGTAGGCCGACCACTTGCACCACTCCAGTTGCTTGAGGTACATGTACTGTTGCTGGGGCCCGACGACGCATCCTGGCCGTGCTATACGCATGAAGGCGATAGCCTCCGACGCTGTAAAGCCATACTTCCAGACTAGATAGGCGCCAACTAGGGTTCCTGTACGACCGAGCCCTGCTTTGCACTGTACGCGATGAAGTTTAGACAACCCCTTGAAGGTGGGTGTAGATGTACTTACGTGAACGGCGACTACCCCTCCTGCTTCCACCACTTCGTCCGCCATATCAATGAATTTCCTCACAATCTCGTCTGTTGGGTTGGTGCCGTCGTCAAAGTAGAGTTCTTCGTGGCTCATACCCCGGTCCAAGAAATGTTGGCGGTCATAGAGCGGGTTATTCAAACGCACGACCAGCTTGACGTTAGACTTCTCAAAATAATCCAGGCAGTTGAGGAACGGTCCAGGTAGCTTCCTCTGTAATGCGTGATCTCGTGATGTTAATTTCGCAGGTGATGCTAGTGTGTTTGCCTTTGCTTGCTCCGTTTTCTCCCTCTCCCTCTTGATCCATGTGGGGTCCACCGGAGATGCAAACGCGATGAAGTTGGGTGTTAGCCAGTTCCAGTCGCCGTTCTCCACTTTCTCGTAGTATTCGTACTCCTGAACGTCAAATGTGTTCATATCGCATAGCCCGTTCTGAAGTGCCTTGTAGATGCCCCATAGACAGTCTTGGATGCTGAGGTTGAAGTCTGACCGGCCTCGCCCGGCGTCACGGAATGGCATAAACTCGATTTCTGCTATTGGATAGAAGGCTTCCCATGGTGGTCGTTGGTGTACGATCATCTAGGCAGGCAAACTGCGTGAGAGAGCGTGAGTACGATACAACGGAGGCTACGTACGACGTAGAGAGCCATGAGCAAGGCTGCATTTGCCTTCCTGCGCGGATCGTTAGAGGAGTAGAGAACGAGGCGATATGGTGATAGTGCGTCGTCCTGTGGCCTGGTGTGTAACTGTCCTAATTGCGAGTGGCAGAGAAACATACCTCGTGAAGTTCGTGGATAAGGATACACGCCTTGTAGAGCATGGCAAGATTGAGCGGTCCCCAGTCTTGGAAGAATGATAGATACAGCAGTTGGTCGTCGATGGTGAAGTAGTAGTACTTGGCGTCGTCATCGGGGGTGACGGAGGAGGACGATCCCACAGCAGTCCCTCGTATCCGCGGTGCATAGTCCGGTTCTTCGGCGAGACGATTGAGCACCTCTGGTCGGGGAGGGGGGTTCGGGAAGGTGGTGAAGTAGAGCCTGGCGGGGTGGTTGAAGTTGAAATCGAGGGTGGACAGCGCGTACTCACCTTCCCGTGAAGCGGCAGAGAGGCTCGCATGCGAGAGCCATGGGTGCGCAGACAGAAGGGCTAGATCAGCGGAGGCAGGACGAACGTGGTGGACGTCGTGGCTGAGGAGGAGTTTGTTCCTCGGCCACTTCGCCCCACCCTTCCGCGAACAGCGCCCCCACGTGACCAACACGCGGCGTCCGCCCCGTTGACGCGCGACCATCCCGTGATCGTGGCAGCACCTGTTGCCATATCGGGTCCCGCATTGGCCGTCGCCCCCCTGTGGCCTGGAGTAATAAGGGTACACTTGGTATAGACTACGTGTGAGGACGGCAGTAAGGGACACAATAGTTCGGGGTTGCGCGGGGTTGCGCGCGCGACGGCTCGAACGCGCTCACTGAGCGCTCGCGGAACAAGCAAAGGGGCATCTGACCAGGCCCCTCTGCGGCAGATCCCTCTATAGCCTCGCAGCTCGACAACGACAAGAACGACTCTGGCCGTGCAGCCCCGCAGCAGCAAGCAGCAGGCCAACGCACGTCGCGACTCGGACGGGCAGGCGGATACACAACCCCGCACGTGGTGGCGCGGCGCGCGTTTTGTCATTTGCGGTTTACGCGTCAACGCCTTTCCCGCCATTCCAACTCCTACCGCAACGGGCGTCGCTCTCCTTACCACCCCCACACGTTATCACCGCCGTCGCTGCAGAGTATAATCCTCAACACACTGTACCTCCTAGGATCCCCATCATGCCAGAACATCAAATCTTCAAGGCAAGCCCTCCTCTCGACACGCATCTCATGGTCTGACTCCTGACCCCCTATCCACAGGCTACGTACAGTGGCATCCCTGTCTACGAAATGTACGCTCCTACAGCGCGATGTACGCGTCCTTGCTGATGTCTGGGCCCAAGGATGACCAAGGGCGTCGCGGTCATGCGGCGACGCTCCGACTCGTGGCTAAACGCGACACAGCTCCTGAAGGTCGCCGGGTTCGACAAGCCACAACGTACCCGTATTCTGGAGCGTGAAGTGCAGAAGGGGGAACACGAGAAGGTGCAGGGAGGGTACGGCAAATACCAGGGTGCGTCTCTATCTACCATCTCTAGTACGCATCAGAATCCGGCATGTCATACGCGACTATAGGGACATGGATTCCCATCGGAAGGGGCCTCGAGCTCGCACGCACGTACAACTGCGAGGCTGCCATCCGCCCAATCGTCGACTTCCAGCCGGAGGCGAACAGTCCGCCCCTGGCGCCGAAGCATCTTGTCGCCGCTGGGGGCTCGAAACCGAGCTCGCGCAGGGGGGACGGCGGTGGGTCTACTATAAGCACTCGATCGTCGCGGAAACGTGAGCAGGATGTGGAGGGGTCCGAATTGGAGACACTCTCCGTACGATTGTCCGAAGATGGTACCATGACGCCGTCGCCGACCCACTCTAGCGTCTCGCGCACCCCCTCGCCACTGGCCAGCCCTGGGCCGTCAGGTCTGCGCTCGAATGGCGTTGACGGCGAGTACCATTCGCCACGTCCGGAGAACCCGCGGAAACGGAAGCATCGCGCGCATCACGAGGAGACGGACGAAGACGCGCGCGGGAACGGGGAACATGACCCGTCAGCTTATGGGGACCAGATTCTTGAGTACTTCATCTCGGACACGAACCAGATCCCCGAGATATTGGTGAATCCCCCGGGGGACTTCAACCCAGACATGGCGATTGACGACGACGGGCACACGGCGCTGCATTGGGCGGCCGCGATGGGGCGGATCCGCATCGTGAAGCTGCTCATCAGTGCGGGCGCGGACATCTTTAAGGTGAATAAAGCAGGGCAAACTGCGCTGATGCGGAGCGTGATGTTCGCGAACAACTACGACGTGCGCAAGTTCGCGGAGCTGTACGAGCTGCTGCACCGGTCTACGCTGAACATTGATAACTCGAACCGGACGATCTTCCACCATATCGTGGATCTGGCGATGACCAAGGGCAAGACGCACGCGTCGCGATACTACATGGAGACGGTGCTCACGCGCCTGAGCGAGTTTCCTAAGGAGCTCGCGGACATCATCAACTTCCAGGACGAGGAGGGCGAGACGGCACTCACCATGGCGGCGCGGTGTCGGAGCAAACGTCTCGTCCGGGTGCTCATTGACCACGGCGCGGATCCCAAGATCGCGAATCGAGACGGGAAGAATGCTGAGGACTATATCATCGAAGACGAGAAGTTCCGGCACTCCCCCGTACTCACGTCGAGACCGCTGGGGATGCCGTTTCGGAACCAAACTGCGGGACCTCCATACTTTTCGTTCGGGCTCGCAAACGTAGACAGGGCACCGTTGCACCACTCGTCGACGGGCCAGCGCGCGGCGACGCGGTGTGTGACCGACGTCGCGATGATGTTGGAGAGTCTGGCGACCGCGTTCGACGTGGAGCTGCGCGAGAAGGAGCGCGACTTCAACCAGGCGAACGCGCTGCTGACGAACATCCAGGCGGAGATCCTGGAGAGCCAGCGGGCGGTAGGCCAGCTGAAGATGCAGGCACAAGGGCTGCCGCAGGCGAAACAACAGTTGGTGGCGGTGGAGGAGGAGCTCCGGACGAAGATGGGCAAGCGGTACCGGCTCGGGTGGGAGAAGTGGTCGAAGGACGAGGAGGAGCGGGAGAAGGCGGTGCGGGACGCGCACGGCGGTGCCCTACCTGCAGACCCAGACGTCGCGGACCTGCATGCGCTGCACTCGGGCCTGCCTCCGGACCCGGAGGCTGTCCGCGCGGAATGCGAGCGGTTACGAGAGGAGCTCGCCGTGCACAAGAAGCGGAGGAAAGACAAGTTTGAGGAGCTGGTTAAGTTCCAGGCTGAGGCGGGCACGGCTGGACATATGGCGGAGTACCGCCGGCTCATCGGTGCGGGCTGTGGGGGAGTTCCAGCGGGCGAGGTGGACAATGTGTTGGGCATGCTCCTTGAGGTAGGTCGATGGCTGCGTTGCGTTTACGATTGGCGCGCTGACCGCGTTCTGCAGACATTAGAGGCTGAAGAACCCAGCTCTTCCTCAGCAGCCTGGAGTGGCACAGGACGACCTTCCGCACCGAGTTAGTGTATTTTGTTGAAGGGACTGGGCAACTCGTTTTGCTGTGATTGGGCTGTTGTATCTATTCGTGTCCTGTGCTCTTGTACTAATACTCGTAATGTTGCTCTGTCGCAGCCTGTCTTAGTTATGCGCTCTTTATCACAATCTCATTCACCTTCGAGTCCGTGTGCCAGTTGCCTCTCTGCGTAGCGCGTGTGCTATCAGTGGCACGTGGCCGTGTCGTGGACCCACGCGGCTGCCTTCCCGCTGCTCTCGCACTCGCCGCGTCCTTACTCGTCGAATCATGGGCCGCAACCGCAAGGAGAAAAGACAAAAACTGGCGGAAGAGAAGGACGAAGATGAAAGCTCCGAGTCGGGAGGACTGGAACTCACAGAGGAAGAGCAATGGCGGATCGTCAGCGAGACCGGGATCCTGAACAAGCTGCCTGCCGAGCCAGCGCCGCAGCCGTCCGACGAGGACGAAGAGGACGCATCCCCCTTCGCAGACGAGATATTCCAGACGACGTGCTTCGCCATACCCATGACGTTCATGCTGCTGCTGATGGAAATGTGAGCGGGCGCGCATGCGAGTGCACTGAGCCAGAACCACTGCTGACCATGCCCCTGTGCACACGGCAGCCTGGTGCACTGGCAGTACGGGAAGCGGCCGACGTACGCAGCTTTGGCTGACAGGATGGTCCCGGGCCTACCCAGTGCGCTGCCTCCATTGCCTCCGTGATGATTGCACACTGACCAGCCCTGCTAGTCCTCTCGATATTCATTTTCTACAGTACGTACACACCGCTCTCTCTCTCTCTCTGATACCGCCCCGCCTCACTCCCTGGGTTGAATAGCGAATCGGTACAAGCGCACCCGATGGATGCAGCTCATGCTGTTCTTCCTCTCCCTCGCCGTCGGGCCGCGTCTCATCTGGCTCCTCAACATGGCGTCCTGGCGCGTCGTCATGCAGCAGGTTTGTCCCCTTCCCGGCCCCCCTCAACGCCGCGTGACAAAGTGGTTGTTGCACAGTGCCCGCCGCTGTCGACCCTCTGGGTATACACGGTGCTCCAGCTCGACTTGGGTCCTGCCTTCTTCAGCTTGGTTCTCGTGGGGGGCTGGCTATGGTGGTCGGGCATGAAGCTCGTGTTATGAGCTGCTTCCGACACATATTTCAATCACTCTATGAACCTTGGAGCTGCAGACCGTACAGACATCTTGCTACATTCTACAGATTGGAAACCCTGTTATCCTTGTGGACTACATCTTGGACTAAATACGCCGATTTGATAGTAAATGTATTGCTACCCCCTACACCTGTCCGGGAGCGACTTACGTCAATGGAGAATGCGCACTATCTGCTAGACATTTCTGTGGGTTGACACCTTGTTCTTACGGTGACATATCGAGAAGTCATCCGAGTCTCCACTCATTATACGCACCATCTAAACTGTAGAATCCATGATGGCCATGCGGGGTAGTACACATGTGCATATGGTACAGTGCCACTTACCTCAGTCACCTCCACTACTTGCGAGACCACAGCACAAGGATGAAGAAACAAATCAATCAGTGTTCACACTGTATGACACCTACAGACCAATACCCAGTAACGACAGACATTAAAAATGAACAAAGACTAGGCATATCATCCCAATCGACGTGATAACAGTTGGTTCTGTTTCAGCAGGCTCGTACGATAGGTATCGGTATATATATCTCCGCACACTAGTTCATGAAAACGAGACGAGATCGTTCGTGACTTATGCGAGGAATACGAGCGCCGCGGCGAGGCCGAGGAAGGTCGCGACGCCCGACACGAGGACGTGGCTCGCGCCGCTGGTGTCGGTCTGCTGGGAGCCCGCCGCGGAGCCTGAGCCCGACGCACCCGAGCCGGACGCACGCGCGCTGCCAGTCGTGGTCGCCTGGTGGCCCGATGCAGAGCTAGAGCCAGATGCCGATGACGTCGCGACTGCATTGTCCGTGTACAGCTCCGACGAGGCGAACGTGCGGCAGTTGCTCACTGCGGGAGCAGTCGGCGTGTAGGGGACGGTCCACGTGCCGGACCACGGCTGCGTCCAGGTGGTGGTGTCGCCGGCAGAGACGTACTGGCCGACGGGGGTCATGGAGTCGCCGTCGCAGACCTCGAAGACGCCCTTTTGTGCGGTGTTCGGGCAGTTGTAAGAGATGCCGACCTCGTCGTAGACATTGTTGCAGAGACCGACGTTCGTGGGCGAGGTTTCGGAGGGGTTGCAAAGCTTGATGCAGAATTGGTCGTTGCCGATGAACCTGAGGGGAGGTCAGCCAAAGGCATACTATGAGTCAACGGGACTACGCACTCGTTCCACTCGATGACTTGGGTCAACGAGCTGTTGTCAGTGTTGCCCTTGGGGTACTGGTTCGAGTAGACCATACCACCCATGGGGTTGCCGAGCTGTACGCAACCGTGTCAAAATTGATTAGCGCGCGAAAATGAACATGAACGACGGACCTCGTCGGCACCGTGGGGGTCGAGCTCGCCTCCATAGTCGTCGGCAGCCAGGTTAACCTTGGTCTGGTCAAGGAAACCAACAATCATGATATAATCCGGGGTCGTGATGTGGGAGACACCGAGAAGGGTGCCAGCAGGCATGACGCGGGTGCCGTGGCCGTGCTTGGAGCACCAGGCAACCTCATAAGCCTCGGAAACACCAATGGTATCATTCTCCTTGGGCGAGGACCACAGACAGAAGTCTGGGATCAGAGGTCAGTCAAATGAGACCTTTAAGGGGAGCCAGCAACGGACCATCAATGGTGTTGACGATGAGGGTCTGGCACAGGGAATCCTGGTTCTCCGTGGAGGAGTTGCAGCGGTTGTAGCCGACCTGATTTCCACGGATGTCGCCAATGGGCTCAACTTGGTACGGCTAGACGGGGACAGAAGTCAGGGACCGGTGACTACGCATGGTCGAAGGCAACGTACGAGGGCCGAGTAGGCATAAGTCTGGTCCGCAAGGGGGGCAACAGAAGTGGTTGTTTGGGCGTGCGCGCCAGAAAAGGCGGCGGCAGCGAGGGCTGAAAGAGCGACTATGGTGGACATGTTGAGTAGGACGGGACGAGGAGGGTAAGCCGTGCGGATGGGGGAGAGAAGGAGGATGGGCGCTGCGAAGGAGGATGGAGGGGGAAAAGGACGGAACAGTGCGGGCTGTCGAACGTGGGGAATTTATGGCAGGGAGCGTGCGGACAGGGTTGTTGGGCGTGCATATAAATAGCCCCTCGCGGAGACCCCACGACGGCCACCGTCCGCCAGGCCGCAGCGAGCCAGCTCTTCAACGCCCCCTTGCTGCGCACTGGCCGCCCTCTGCATTGGGCACTCGCAAAGCATCCGAACGTCCAGAGCTTTCATCTTCCAATGAGATCCGAGGACGCGCAGCACGTCTGATATCTGGCAGTGACAGGGTACACATCATGCCTGTGTCCGACAAGGCCTCCGCTTAGACAAGGCTGCCGTTATTCTGTGTCCTATGGGTCCTTGTATGCTGCTCTGGTTTTACCATGGCACACGCAAGAGCGTCACGCGTCGAGGCTATTTATACTGTGAGGGCCCGGTCATGCCCCCATCCAGGGCAACAGCGTACCTTTCTTCAAATCAGGAAGCGTGGTCCATGCTGGAGGTGATGATCACGTACGGTGCCCGGTGTACGCGTCCGGCGCGAGTGGCTTCCCGGCACAGAAATCCGACGAGGCGTTCTTGCGCTCGCAGTGCGCGTAGACTTCGATGACATCAGTACGCCGCAGCCAGACATACATACTGGCGAACAAGAGGCGAGTACCCAACCAAGCTCAGCGTTGGCTGATATATGTACATGCGCCAAGCCGCTTGGGCCGGTCACGCACCGTAAGTATGGAAACCGTACACCCCTACTACCCTTCCCTGGGCTCACTACAGTCGTCAGTGTCCTCTTTCATTACATAGTTCACGCTCGACCGGCCATACAAGACTAAGGCGTTGTTATTTCTGTTACATCCTATAGCTAAAATGCTATCAAAGATGTATGCTCGACGATACGCCTCCCCATGCGCGACCTTCTGCGTGAAGGGCACCTTTATACGAGCACTAGAGCAGGTGCACATGTGCACCCAATCATGCTTTTCAATCTTTGCTCAATGATACGCCATCAACGGGGTGTGGTTTCGGACCCGGATAGCACCTTGTATGAGCAGAGGATGCGGCAAGAAGACGCTGATAGAGTAAAAAGAGACAAGCGCGATAGACTCACCTCGGAGGTCCTCCGTTTCGCAACACGACCGTGTCAAAACCGAGGCTACTAGAGTACAATATTCCACATACTACAGCGTCCGAGGCGAGTCTAATAAATAGGCTACGAGAGGTGAGCAAGCTAAAGCACAGCACGAGATCACAGAGCTAACAAACACATCACAACGTTGGGTATGTCGACCATATCTTGTCCGAGACATCCAGCTCTCCCATGAGGACGATTATCTGTTTCTAATGCGCAGGTATTAGGTTCGGTCTAGCGTGGTAGTGCTGCGGCTCACGTACTGGGTAATTCGACGCCCTTCCTTCCAAGACCTTCCGGAGTACCCTGAGCTGCCACCGGAGCCGTCTGGGGCATTTCTGACTGATCTCGTTTCGGAACGTGTCACAGCGATCCATGAGTGCCCTATAAACACGATCGTCGCGGGCGAAGTACCACGTCTGTACGAGGCGATCAACATACGGCACAGCAAGAGTGACATGAGTGCACAGCACACGAACCGGTATAGGCTCGCTCTCGACCCCGGAATCCACCACCCATTGCCACGCCCCAAACATGACCAGGTCAGCAGTAGCGTTCGCGACGTAGTCTTCGTACGTCGTGATCATGCCAGCCTTGCCGAGTTCCTTGGTAGCGAAGCCGCGCACCGCGTCCTCGGCGGTCTGCACCGGCTTTCCCTCCGCACCGAGGCGGAGCGCGGCCGCAATGCTCACCGTCTCCTCGCGCACCCAGCGCTCGCCCTCGCTCATGACGAGGGTCTGGAGGAAGCTCGCGATGAGCTCGCTCTGCTGTAGCTGCAGGCCCATGTCGATCGCCTGGCGGAGGTTCATGCGCAGCTCGCGCAGGAGCACCTTCGTCGCGGGAAGGTCGAAGTCTTCGTCGGAGAGGTGGTTGATGTAGCGCGAGAACGCGCCGAGCATCACAATCGTCACGTCCTGGTGCGACTTGCCGCAGCGCATCGCGTGCACGAGCGGCGTCACCCCGCCGTGCCGCTTGACGAGGAGGGGGAACGCCCGGTCGCGCACCTCCATGAGGAACATAATGTCTTTGCGCTCGACGGCAGCGAAGACTTCATGCGGCTGCATAACATGAGGAATTGCCATTTGTATGCGGAACGGGGACGTACCTCTATTTGCTTCTGCGTACTCGTCTGTGGCGTGTAGGAGCGACGTCTGAATGCGGCTATAGGAGACGAGAGCGATAGAGACGAGAGTACAGATGTGAAACTCTTAGCCCTGCTCCTTGGTGGTGTAGATTCTTCCGTAGGCGAAAGGCTCAGTCCTGGTGAAGATCGTGGCGTCGAATCATCCCTTGAGCTTGGAGGGGAAGGGCTACTGCGGTTCAGCTCCCGGGCCACCGCCTGCGGCGCCAAGGTCTCAGCCTCACGCTCGATGAAGGCTTCAAGCTGTCAGCAAATAGCAGCAAGTAAGTGAAGGAGACACAGACCGGTGGTGGGAAGCCGCACGATCATGCACGGCTGGTGGTGTAAGCGTTCTTTCATGGGAGCTGACATGATCGCTGGATCCGGCTCTGTGTCCTCCAGCTGGCGAGCGAGGTCTCGGATGATGTATGCATTATTGAGCATCGTGAACGGTCTTTATGTGCGTCCATTGGCAGAGGGTGGTCCCAGGGACCTTGTCGTCGTCCAGAGCGTAGCGCGCAGCGACCTTGCGGTAACTTTCGCCGCGATGACAGAGTCATTGTGGCTGCGGGCGCTCATTTAGAGATCGCGATCTGTCTATGCCTTTTTAGGTAACTGCGTGTGTTGTTTGAAGTTCGCAGGCTCGCCTCCTCTCCCATCTTGACAATACAACGGCGCCCCTGCTTGTCCCCGTCTCTGCTTGCGTCTTCTGTGGCCTCTGCTCAATTGTCCCGACAGTCAAAAGTAGAATATAAATATCGTTGTCGCGCGGGTCTGCGGCTAGTCGGGCGCAGCTTATTGACCTCTAGTGGTTGCCACCCACCGGTGAAGCAAATCTGACAGGCTACCGGCACTGCCTGTCGTGTCCACAATGAACTCTGGTGGCGCATCGGGCACTGCGGGAGATCGCCATACGGGCTCTGTTGATACCTTGTACGCCTCTCAGACCGACGTGGCGGAACCTCCCAAGAAAAAGCGGAAAACAAACGATCCCCCCGCTCAACAACAGAAGAAGGACGCTGCAGAACCACCAAAGGGCCCGAATATCGCCGACATCCGCATGGTTCTCGAGCAGGCCACCATCCGGAATAGTGGGCATTTGTCCGCCGTTGCTACTTGCGAATAAGCTGCTGACGCAGCGCGCAGTTTTTGCCATAACGGAGGACGAAGCTCTACAGAAGAAGATTATCAAGAGCTTGCTCAACCAGAACAGCGAAGCTAAGAGGCGCCGGGTTCCCAAAGACTCCGTTCGCTCCAGCCTCTGTCTACTAGTCCTAGCGTTCGTCCCCTCGAGATCTTTGCCAACAAGCTGTTAATATATCGTCCATAGGGATGACGAATCCGTTGGGCGGAGTGTTGCAGAATACGTGCGTTCTGGTGACTCCGCCAGCATCGGGACGTACACTGCATCTATGGCCCAAGCCGACGGCACTCCCCATTCGCAATGGTTCCGACTTGCACAGAACGACGTAGCCATCATCTCGATCGAGGTAACCTTCCTTGATTCCTGTAGCTGCCTTATCACCATGCTGACCTGCATTGTAGTGTCTCTTGGACTCCTTGCGATGCAGGTCGCTCACCATGAGCCAGATACATTCAATTGTTATTAGCGACCCTGTGCCCTTCTCTGACGCGATCGCGGAGCTCGGCCGGTACACTCGTGCGGCCGACACCCACTCGAGGCCCCGTATTGCTGCCGTCGTAGTGGGTCCCGGTCCAGGAGAGAAGATTCCCAAAACGTATTCACGTGTTGAGCTCTACCTTGGTGCGAGGCTGTTGCATGTACTGCATGCGGAGCTTCCGCGGCCGTCTACACCGCCGCCCCCGGAGACTCAGGCCCTCGAGAAGAAGGCCGCTGTGGCATCGTCCAGTGTGTTCCGCTACCCAAGAAAAAGACCTGATTTCTGGGCAAATATCGCGCCTCTGCCGTCTCGAGCTGGACGTTTGTACACGACGGTTGTCTCTATAAGGGATCTTAACGGAATACACCATGCGCCCATACTTGTCCTCACAAGGGAGCCACTACCGGACTTGCCCGGCTTCTCTGTATTCTCGTCCGGGTTCTCCACAACTGTCAACCTGAAGAGGGCGTCTTCTATCGATTACAACGAAGAACAGCTCAGTGCGCTACAAGGGTACACAATCCGCGTGTGCCGAGTCATCACGAACAAGCCGTTCACATGCCCCGTCGACTACCTGCCTTATCTCCTCGCCCCGCTGGACAACAGCTTCGGCCTTTACGCCGCACAGCACGCTTCGTCGACCGAGCTGCAAGTAGACGAGCACATCCCATGGGAAGCCATACAGCTTGCTGCGGACGAGTTCATTGTACCCCTCGTATCGGACGGTAACATGGCTCGAAACGATTTCGCTGCGGATGCCGTGGTCCAAGACAGGAAGGTCGAGTTTACGAACAGGTATTATATCACGAAGATTCGGCGCGACTTGACGCCGCTGAGCAAGGCGGATGACAGTCCGGTATGTCATGCAGGTTGCGTGCCGTCGATGTAGACTGACGTCTTGACCAGCGCGAAGCCGAATATGGAAGCTTTGTGGAGTATTGTGCTGATAGGATTAAAGACTTCCAGGGTCTGAAGAATAATCGCCAGCCCATGGTGCAGGTTGAAGTGGTGCTTCCGATGGTAAATCATCTCAATCCCACATCTAAGCCATTCATACCACCGTCGAAGAACCCCGCGAAATGTGAGCGGCGCACCTATAGAGCTTCCTCAACTGACGTGTTGTGTAGATCTGATTCCGGAGCTCTGCCATAAGCTGACGATACCTGCGAGGTAGTCCAACGTTGAACATCATTAGTGTCTCTACTGATGCTTCGTAGCGTGCTTCGGACGTTGCTTATGTTGCCATCCATCTTACGACGAGTCGACGAGCTCTTGATTGTGAGAGAACTGAATACGAAGCTCTTCAACAACGCTATCCGCGAAGACGAGCTCCTCGCTGCCCTCACTTCGCCCGCTGCACTTGCGGAGCGTGACTACGAGCGTCTTGAGTTGCTCGGTACGAGTCCCATCTTCCGTACAAGCTAACTCTCTCTGATTGATCTCCAGGTGATGCATTCCTTAAATATGTTGCCTCGACGTACCTCTTTGTAACCATGTCCGCCGCGGGAGAGGGGGATTTACACATGGTTCGCCAAGACATCATTTCCAACAAGTCTCTGCTGCAATGCGCCAACGAGGTGAACTTGCCTCCGAACATCCACAGCAAGCCGTTCGTCGCGAAGGTGTGGGAGCCTGTCGTCCAGCAGGCACCTGTCGTCCAGCAAGCACCTGGCGTCCAGCAAGCACCGAGCGAACCTCCGTCGCCGACGAAGTCAGCTGAGGATGACGGGGAGCCGCTTGTAAGTGTCCCTGGCGCTGAATTGAGCACTGAGGTCAAACTGATTGGTATGTGCAGGCTGCAAAGCGTAGCAAGAAGCAGAAGCAAAAGGACGAGCAAGATTTCCAATGGATAGGGGATAAGGTACAAGTTTGCCCGCTCGGAAATCATGAAGACTCTACTCATGCATACCCACAGACTGTAGCCGACGTCGTTGAAGCCATCATAGGTGCCGCTTTCGTGAGTGGCGGGCAAAATGTCGCCCTTCAGGCCATGAAGACCCTGAACATCGCTATTCCGGCCGTCGAGCAGTGGTCGGACTTCGCCCGTATCATGGGCAAGGCGCCGGCGTCAGCAAGGAACTTCGTTCCGCTTGTGGATGTCAAGGCGCTGGAGTCTATTGTTCGCTCTGAGATCAAGAATCGCGATATTTTCGCTCAGGCACTGGTGAGCAGTACAGTGGTTTCGTTGTTGGCCCTAGTGCTCATTCTTCTTAGACCCACTCATCTGTCCATGGGCCTGGGTACACTGGCTACGAGCGCCTCGAGTTCCTTGGTGATGCGATTCTAGACTTCCGTGAGTAATTCGACGGTAAGAACCGCGGGGCTCATGAACATGAACTTACTTTCTGTCTAGTCATCACGCGTTACGTATACGAAAGCCACCTGGCGCTTGCACCAGCTGGTCTGACCCTCATCAAGGTACGTTATGCAAATCACCTCCCTGTACATGGGGACTGATCGCATTAAAGAGCGCTATGATCTCAAACGAGACGCTGGCCGCGTTCTGTGTCGACGTCGGGTTATACCAGTACTTCCGGCACGCGTCCGCCGAAGTGGGCCACGCCATCAACATCTACGTAGACAAGATCAACAAGGCGAAGCGGGATGAGTATATGTCAGCACAGCGGGAAGGACGGGAGCCTGGTCAGTACTGGCTCAGTACCAATCCACCCAAAGTGCGTTCGTCGAGCTCGCGGCAACGTCGGGATGCTGACGCCCTACAGGTCCTCTCTGACATCGTCGAGGCCATCATAGGCGGCCTATATCACTCGGACGACCTCACGGAGTCGGGAGTGGTGAACTTCTTCAACAGCACGTTGAAGCCGTTCTACGACCGCCACATTCGCATGCAGACGCTCTCGTTGCACCCCACGTCGACACTGTTTGATCTGCTCTATTCGTACGGATGTCAGCAGCACCAGATGATCAAAGAGGAGGACTCAAGGCCACGTCGGTGTCATGGTACGGATACCACATTTGCCATGGTTGCATTGTAGGGCCTGACCTTATGCACAGTCATCGTCCACGACGTTGTTCTCGCGAGTGCTGAAGACCACAATATTGCATCGGCGTCCCGTCTCGCGGCAACATATGCTCTGGATGCTTTGGACGGGGACCCAGACTTCATGACGCGGACATGTGACTGTCGGGCCTCGCAGCAGGTCAAGAAAGTCAAAAAGACGCAGAAGGGTCAGCTTGGCTACGAGTAAGGCCCTGATGAGACATGTCGGAATATATTATGATTTTCTGACATGTAGTTCTCTGTAATCGCATCATCGCAGTTGGTTATACATGGTGCATCACATGGAGAGCGTGAAATGATTATTGCATTGCAGGTGTAGACTGCTCTAGCTCTACAGTCTATGGACAGACGTCTATTCCCTGCGAACTCTCGTGACCAGCGCGTGAGAGTACATCATGCAGAACCTCCGCCGCCGGACTTCCTCCTGTATGACGTAGACGATGTCAGTACCACATTCTTCTCGGATGATATGGGCGAGGAGAGGATACATACAGCTGGTAGTATGTAGCGACGATGGGGATGGCTACACCCGTCAAGAGGTATGCCGCTGTCTTCACCGCAAAGCCCGTCTTCGACTTGAAGCTGAAGGGCACCGCCTAGAGCCACCACTGGGTCAGTCTCGATCCTCACTACACCGGACTAGACCACTACACACATCAGCAGGTGTGTACGCATGCCCGTGTGCGAACCGGGCGGGTGCACGGACGGACGAGCGGGCGAGGGTTTGGCGGAGGACGGGGCTGGCGCGAGCAAGCAGGGCCATGGTCAGAGTATGCGGATGAGATGCGTGGGAAACAGGTGCGGCGACAGCGAGCACGAACGCCCTCGGAGGACCCGCGCCTCTGCCCGGGCATGCCCGAGTGTCTCCGAGAGATACCTTGGGGCTTCTTTTTTTTTTTTTCATTCTGATTGTTTAAGCTCCGTACTCGAAGTACATGCAGAGACCATAACTACAAGGAAAATCAGTCAGGACCTATACTGCGCCTTGTGGCTCCCTGCTCCGGCATCCACCCGCTGTTCACTTGAGGCCCAATGGGCGAACTAGGCTTCCTCCTTCGTAGGTATGGACACTCCTGGTCCAGGTCCTCGTTTTCGACTCATAGGCCCCCCTCGGGGACCGGTGGGGTGAGGGGCTTATCCCGTAGGAAATGAATGTCGTAGGAATAGTGAATATGTATCCTCCTCCTCGTCGTATCATCCAGGCCACTTCTGGCACTTCTCTTCTTCGTCTGTTGTTTCTCCACTACCAGAATGAAAAGCAGGGGGCAAACCTATGGGTGGCGCATAGCACCTTCCAGCAAGAGGGTGCTGGTGTTGTTCGTGTTAGGTTCCCCACCTCCACAGTTGGACCCGAGCCTCCCTCCACATGCAACACCTCCACTTCCACCTCCCTACAGTGCCTCACAGAATACGGATTTATCCCAGGGGCCAAAGGCGCCCCGGAGCTTGCTTCCCGACTTCGCGCATCGGACTCACACGAGGGAGTCTCCCGTGCGTTTCGCCACCGGGGTCTAGGGCACGTTACTGCGACAGGCAAGAGGGGGAAGGAAAGGCGAGGCCATGGAGCCTAAAGTGGGACATGGGAGGTCGACGGTTGCGATCGATGGCACTTGGTTGGCGAGAGTGAGGAGGGGTGTTTTATGGTCCTCAAACCCAGGGGAAAGAGGGATTATGTCGCGGTGTCGAGTTGGTCGACAATAGTGAATGTGGGGGCCGAGTTGGACGGCCTTGACGCGAGGAAACGAGGGTGAATTAGAGGGGGGAGGGTAAATAGATGGGCTCCGATAAGCGGGCGCCTACCGGAGATGGTGGTGGTTCGAGGTCAAGGAGCGGATGATACCTTGGGGCTTCAATAGGCTTCAATAGCATCAACAGTTCAAAGGGGGTATGTACCACATAGGCTGAATCTGTTGACACAAATATGTACCACATAGGCTGAATCTGTTGACACAAAATTCCCCATGGGTGAGTTGAAATAAGTACATACAAATTCAATCGTGCCAGTATCATACAGTAGACAATCTACACCTAAATTATGCCTATACAATGAATATTGATGCCCTGGAGCCACAGGAAAGCAGCAAGCGGTGACATTCAGCCTGCCAGAAGCAATTGATCTAGACCACTCCTTTAGCCATCTACAACAGCGAACTTGGACTGTGCCCTCAGTCTCTCTCCTAGTCTGTAGTAGATGAACCTATGATATTGTGTCAGGCCCCGGTGAAATGAGCAAATTGAGAAGACATACGGTAGTGGCGCCATGAGCGTCATCAACCCCGCCAGCAGTGCCGTAGCACCGACGGTCGTGAGCCGCTCATACATCTGCACCGCAAAAAGCGGGAACGCAGCCGCGAAGCAGCAGCGCAGCGCAGTGTTGCTCGCCATCGCGCTCGCGGCAATCGGGCGGTACGCGGTCACGAGGTACGTGAACACCGCCGTGAAGATGTAGTACACCGCCGCGCCGAACAGCGACGACGCAACAATGGGCAGGATCCACGGCACCTCGCGGTACGTCGTGAATGCCATCCAGAACAGCCCGATCGGCGCGAGCACCGCACCGACCATCCCCATTACGAGTCGCGTCTCCGGTGGGAGCTTCCCGCCGTGCCGTGCTGCGACGTTGTGGTGGTAGCTAGAGCGGGGTGCGGATCAGTTGGCGACGCAATGCGAATCGCGGAGACGTGGATGACGTACCGGTTCCAGAGGCCCTGTGTGCACAGAGCAGCTATCATACCGACACCCATGCCGAGGAAGGCGAGACCGGTTTCTTGGAATGTGAATCCGTGGACGTCACCGAAAATAACAGGGAACGCTTCGAAAGTCAGATATAGAATTCCCAGTGTGAGTGCGGCCCTTCGATATAATTATGTTAGACAATGATGCGTCTAGTACACGACGGCCATTACCACGCTCACCAGAGGTTCAACGACAACGCCATTCTGTCGTATAGCATCAGCTCTTAGAGCATTTATCAGCGTCAGTTGATATGGGTGGATTGGTATCGCACTCACTGAAAGGTGTCGAGATGCTGAATAGCATCGCGTGCAAAATCGATCCTTCAGGACGATCCAGCGGCGCCCAGTACTTCTCATTTCCTGTCTCTTTCCGCAGCCTGGCGGCCTTTCTCTTCAACAAGACGGGGACGTAGGTTTCTGGAACAAACTGCGACGCGGGTGAATACATCAGCTCACAATACATTTTATGGATGTGGAACAGACACACTAGTAAAAGCGACACGAGCGTCGCGAACTCGTAAATTAGACAAACCCGATACGCCCAACGCCAGTCTGTATTCTTCGTACAGGCGTTATAAAAAGACCTTGAATACTGACTAATGATGCATACCTGGCAAATAAAGCCGGAAATCAAGGGCCCTAGCACGGGACCGAAGAAGGGTGACAAGGTGTACACACCCATCGGCCTATGTAGCGGTGCTCAGCTGCACTGTCGAGGGCCTATGAGAAGCGAAAGCTTACGTTGCGACCTTCTTGTTGTCGAAGAGGTCACTAACGCTGCCGCCGGCAACGCTGAGGAAGGCAGAGCTCGAGAAGCCCGTGAGAAAGCGGAAGACGAGGAAGGTCTCTGCGGGGTTGTTAAGCATGCCGGATCGAACATCGGTGGGAGCAGTCGAGAAAACACACCGATGTCTGGCGGAAACGCAATGGGCCAAGTGAAGACCCAGAAGAGGAAGTATGAGATGCGATAGATGTTGTTGCGGCCGTACAGCTCTGACAGGGGAGCGAAGAGCAGCGGTCCCAATGCTAGGCGATTTGTTCAGCGGACGGCAGTGACTGGATTGTAGTGTAAACCCACCCAAGCCTTGGACATACAAACTAATGCTAAGAACCGTGACCTCGCGAATTGTGTGCAGGTCGCGCTGCAATCCATTCTCCGTGAACGATGCCTATGGATCAAGTCAAAGCAATGAGAACGCTAAGTTCCTGTATCGGGCATAAAGTAAGACATACAACTGACGACGCGAATGTCGCACACAGGGCGGCATTGCAGATAAGAAGGGTGATCAACCACTTCCTTCCTGTGTCGATATTTTTGGGGTCGTCCTCGGGACCAAGAGTAACCTCGTATACATCGGCATCTGGAGACGCAGCCGTGTACTGAGAAGCAGGCGTGGTTGTGCCGTCTGGATTGGTGTTAGGCTTAGTGGCAGAGTCAGGCGGGACGGACTGCCGCCGCTCCAAGTCCTTCTCCCCGGCGTTCACACCGCCTTGGGTATGCGGCTTTTCTTGGTTCACGGCGATGGGGTCCGAAGAACGAGAAAGCATGGTATATTGGGAAGACTTGTAGGGGTAGGGTATGCGCTTCGGGGCGATTGACAGGGGAGCGGGTTGAGACGCATTGCGTCTGGTGGATGGGTGACATCGAGCTTTGGCGCCACTGGATCCACGGCGGCCGCCACAACCGCGTCTGAATATAAGTTTGGCCATCAGTGGGGGATGATCTCGATTCTGCTCCACGCCGGTCCAATGCGGTGAGTCACCAATGCAACTTCCCCAGCGACCGCGCATCCTAGAACATGCACAAAAATTGTACCACTAATGATGATGGGTCAGCAGGCATTGGCAAATAGTCTGCGGGAATATTTATGAGTATCAGTGATGTTAAGGTCAATATTGACCCCATTGACCGATGACGGGGGTCAATGATATGACCCCGGTTTGACCCTTCTTTGACCGTGGTCTTGGGCACATGAGGGGCAGTGGCGAGAGGGCGCGAGACTCGAGCGGGACGTTGACCGACAATCGAACCTTCCGCCACCTTCCTGCCAAATCCCTCATACGGATGGCCGAGCCATTCACACGCATTGATTTTGACCCCAGTCAAACCCCGGTCAAACTCGGGTCAAACTCGGGTCTTAACAACACTGATGAGTATACCCTCGGCCTACTGTTATCCAAGCATATTTTCATCACTCATGGATTCCGAAGGGAAGTGGAGGTCCCACGTGTGCATAAGCATGATCATCACAAATCCTGACTGACAAGTATTCCACAAGACGCGCACACGCCGTCATCGAGAACAACGTTATGTTCACCCTAGTGACATGCGATGACCCCGGGATACGAGCAATAATATCGCCACACAACACCCTCTTTGACCGAGCCCAGATAGAGGTGCGCGCTTGAAATCAATAGCCAGTAATCGTTTCAATATTTAACTCATCAAGAATGTGAAAGGTTGGGTCCACCCGAGCGATGCGTTCACCGAATGAGAGTTCAAGCACGAATAGTAGATAAACGTAGTATAGGTAGAAGCGCAACATAACGGTGTTTTGGGCTCCCAGGAGCACCCCCACTGAGCGCAGCTCTACGCGCTGGCAGTACTCGGGACGAACTGGTTGGGTCCGTTCTCGAGGACGAGGTTACGCAGGCGCTCCTTGCGCTTGCTCGCCTTGCGCTCCTTCCTCACCTTCTTGTGCGCGAGTCGGTCCTCCGCGCCACGGTTCTGCCACCTGCGCTTCACCTCCGCCCTGCGCTCGTCCTCCAGTGCACGCCGCCACTTCCACGTAGCCTCCGCGCGCGCCTCGCGGCGCTTCCGTCCGTCGAGGTTCTTCAACTCTTCCTTCACGAACTTCTGCAGTAGTGAGCGCGTGCGAAGCTGGTGCGCTTGCCAGCGCGCCTGCTTCTTGGCACGCGAGTGCGGGTTCGCGAGCTCTCGCCCGATGAGAACCTCTGCGGGCAGCGATGGGTCGTAGGAATTTGCGGTGGGGTTACGCGCAGCGGTGATATACTCGTGCTCGGAGGGGGGTTTGGGCTGCGGGTCGTCCAGGCTGGTGAATACGGGGAAGGTCGGAGGCTTGTAAGTGACCTCCAGCACGGCTGCCTCCACAGTATCATACGGACCAGCTACAATGGCGGGTTAGGGGAATGACGACGCTGGAGTGACGCGCAACATACGATCTGGCAGAGAACGTGCTTTTGGCTGCGGCCATGGAACATGCACCCTGACTTTCTCCCCAGGGAGATGGTGCGGCAGGCGGGGCGAGGTTGCGGTAGCGTACCGGTCCCAGGCGTAGAAGTACCCTGCCCACCTGTGATTGTCCGTCCCGACACGTAATGCAAATACACTTCGAGAAGCAAAAGGGATTGGTCATGAGCCTAGTCAAAGGCTGAGGAAAGTATACTCACGGCTTGGTTTGTGCCTCTGTCGAGTCGCCCTCCGCAGGGAACTCATACCGCCCAACGAGGAGTTGGCATGTTGAATAAGGCACCGACTTGACACGACCTCCAGTCTGGCTAGACTAGTAGACGTACAGATACGCAGTCAGCTTCACAAGCACCGAGTCTGTCGGCGGGATACGACATACCTGGTCCGTTTCCTTCATCAAGCTAATCCGGTTTGTCAGGCGGTTAATCTGGTTGACCTGGTATATCTTCCCGCTCCTGTCATTCCGGAGACGAATCTGGTCTCCAGGGACAATGTTCCAGTACTTGATACGATCCTTGGCCTTCGTGAATTTGGTGACGGGGTCAAGCCGGGTTCTGCGGATTTGCCAGTACAGCGGTAGAGGCAACAAGTGTCGGAAGTCCTTGGTGATTGGCGACCTTGTCCATGCCTGGGCTACCTGCTGCCTCGTCCAGCCCCAGTGTTTTGTCGAATGCATGTCGGAGGAAAAGACTGGGACGCGGCGGCGCGTCTGATGAGTGGAGGTGTCACTGTAGGCCGGGATGCTCTGGCAAAACGGGCGCTTGGTCAAAACGAGTCGCCCCGATGCGATCTGGGCAAGGGCGCTCATCTGACTTCGACTGTTATTTTCTGACTGCCTCGTCGAACTACCCTACTTAGCTTTGATCAGGATACCAGCACAAGTACTAGATCTCAAATCATGGCGGAGACAGACAAGGACGAGCTACTCCGGATCCTAGAGTCTCGTGGGCAGCAATTTTTGGGCGCATTCGCTTCGCCGGTGGGCATGGGCAAACGGAAGGATATGTCTGGTGGGGATACGCGGCAAGCGAAGAAACGCAAGGCAAGGGTTGACTCCGAAGAGGAATGGTTTGGTATTGGCACATCAAGTGAGAGTGAAGACAGTGACATCAGGTCGGAAAGCGAGCTTCCGGGACTGAGCGAGGGTGTGTCGTCTAGTTATGCTTACGGCGCGGCTTTGAACGATATGTTGTAGCGAACGTCACATCCTTGCATGCTACCTCCTCCTCCCAAGCGAATGTGGTCGTCTTTTCGGAGACACAGGCATTAGCCGGTCCATCTGTCTCAATGCCAAGCAAGGCTCAGATGAAGGCCTTCATGGTGGGTAAGCCTTATTGACGCAGCGACTTGTTCCTGTTTGACCTCAGTCGCTATCAAAGTCATCTAAAGTAACGAAGCTCCGACAAGACGTCAAAGATGACTCTGAGTCTGAGGCCCCTGATGACGAAGACGGTGAACTGTAGGAATAACATCGCCTGTCTTAGGATCCGGCATCGACTAATGATCATCGCCTCCCACAGGACAAACGCGCAGAACGATGCTCTCTTGCACAAACTCGTTCATACGCGCATCCTGTCTGGGTCCTTGAACCCTGAACTGAACCTCACGCCCGCACAGCGCAAGAAAGCGCTCGCCGGCCGCGTCTTAGAAGCTGCCGGGAAGGCGAAGCTAGGCAAGGGCGAGCGTAACGTCCGACACGCAGAGCACAACAAAGCAACAAAACGCGTGCGCGAAGGTTTGGCGGCGAAACAACAGGAACGGCATGAGAAGCAACTCGAAGAGGTCAGTCGGCCCGGCGACGATCCCCAAAATTCTTCCGCGCGGTTCTCACTTTCATTTCTCCCTGTCAGGCCAAGCAACTCGGAAATTACCACCCTGCCCTGAAGAGTCTCTACGATGCATCGTCGCAGGGACAGAAAAGGCAGCGAGAGAAGGGTCTCAAGATGGGCGTTGGCTCCTTCAGGGGCGGTGTCCTCAAGCTCAGCAAAGATGAGATCCACTCAGTGGTTGGCAGTGACAGTCGGGGTGGACGCGGTTCTAGGGGAAGGGGTGGACGAGGGGGAGCTAGGGGTATGGGCAGACCAGGAGGAACTAGAGGAATGGGTGGACGCGGAAGACCTAGGGGAAGAGGCGGACGCGGAGGGAGTGGACGCGGGGGGCATAGAGGGAGAGGTGGAAAGCAGTAGTCGATATTCGCTGACATGTCTTATACTAGTACACATTGCCGACACTGACTAGCAACCGGCCTACTTTTACAACAACAAGCAGTAAGGAAGCGATGATAAATAGTACGATGTGGTATGTCCGGCTCATCCTGAGCGATGTAGATGTGGATAAAATATGCAGGGTGTTCAGTATCGCGAGTCGTAGACGACATCGCGGTAACGACGGGAGGAAGTCCCAGAGCCAGACCTGGAAGTCGCCTCAGCAATTGTTGGTGCGGCGACCGTCCGCCGTTGGTCACTCACCTCGACCTAGTGGTGTAGGGGTCGATGTACGAGTCATCGACATAGCTAGATCCATACCCGTGACCATCGTAGTACCTGTCGTCGGCACGACGACTGCCACTGTAGCTATTCGAGTAGGACCTGTGCGGGCGGCGACTTCAAGTGTATGTCAGTCCAGTATGAGATCGAAGGATGTACGATGTCTACATACCCCATGGAGCCCTCATCAGCGAACATAACGCTGCGAGAAGGGCCGTAATCGGAGGTGCCGTGGCGGCTGGTAAAGCAGTGTCATTGATTGACTAAAAAATATCGAAAGCATCAGCCTAGAACTCACCGGGAGGATGATCTGCCATCGGCGTAGCCGTCATAGGACGGGTACGATACGTAGGACGGGGCGTAGCCCGTGTCGTACATCCTACCGTCATACTGATCGCGGCGCGCAGAACGACTGTGCTGGTAGCCTCGTGCGTTGCTGCCGCCGAGGTAGTGCACGTTCACCCTTCCATAGTAAGGCCCCGGTGAAACGCGGCCATCCGCGAAGCCAGCACTGCGGATGACTTTTGTAAGGGCAATGCAGGGTAACGAGTACATATAATACTAACCGACATATTTCGCGTCCATATTCGTCCTCGACGATGACTGGGTGGAGTGGTTGAGGAACGTAATATCCACTGAAATCTCCAACGCTAATCCCAGAGATCAGTGACCGCCCGCCTCGACTGTACATCACGTATGGCCTACCGGGTGATTTCGTTGCCGTACTCATCCTCGAATACGACTGGTTGTCCTCCGGGTATAATATAATACGTATCTTTATCTCCGTAGCGACCACGTTGAACCACGACGACAACCGGCGGGTACTCTAGCACCCCGGGATGATAGTCCCAGTAAGTTGGACCTGGAGTGACCTGCGCACAGAGGCGATCGTTAATGGACCTCCCGAATGAAATGAACGAACGGATGCGCTCACCACCTCCATTCTCTTGCTCCTGTGCTGTTCTCGGGGTGGTCTTTCGCGGGTGGGCTGGGCGTGATGACGCTTGTGCTTCGAGCTCGAGGGCCTCATAACGTCGACATCGGGCCGAATGCCTTCCACGCTCCCATTCGAGTCCTCGATGATCACTGGCTCGCGGCGTGCCTCACGCATCGTCCCCATCTGCACCGGTCCGGCCGCGTGCATTGAGCGAGGGGGCATCCTCGGCGAACCACGCAGAGGCGTTGTGGGGTCGACGGTCACCGTTGGTGTTGCCTCGGTATAGGTACCGTGATCTGCGAAGGCTTCTTGTAGCCTCCCCAGGCCGTTCATATCGGTAAAGGAGCTTTCCCGCTGCACTATCGGCACCGGGCTCTGCGGCCGCGAAGGGATGTTCACGAACGACTCTGAGTCGTCCGAGTTTGGGTAGCGGGGAACTTGTGCGGGGTAGGCACGGTACATGTCACGGTTGGGAGAGTCGTGAGAACGTGAGACGGTGCGCTGGAAGCCCTATATAAGACACAGAGGAGCTCAGAGTTGAGGCGAGCTCCATCAATGAGCAATCCATTTACGTACAGGTACCTCCCCTTCACCATAGTAGGCCTGCGCTTCAGTGCGTCAATACGTATAGAAAGATGATGTGACATAGTACACACGCTTCCGCCAGTCCTCGTACCCGAGCTCTTCGTGTTCGAGCTCGAACCTGACCCCTTTGAAAGCATCTTGCGCCAGGCAGGTGTGTGCGGCGGTTGCTGAGGTTCATAATCAATACTGTCGTAGTCGTATCCGCGGCCTGGGTGGCCATAATAAGGGTCATAGGCGCCGTAGCCAGCGGCCTGCTCCTTCGAGGAGCGTCCAAGGTGAGGAAATAGACGAGGCATAATAATGGGACGTATAGATCAAGTAAAAGAGAGGTGAAAGTCAAAGATTGGCACTCAAAAGCAGTAAATCACGTCGCGGAGGGTGCACACATCAGCAGAACGGGCGAGTGTAGCTGGGTAGGACTGTCAGCCCGCGGGTGGTAAGTGGTATAGGTTAGCCGCAGTGCAGTGAGGGCCCTTGAGGGATTGTGCATGCGGAGGGCGTTTCATATAGCCGAGGGGCGCGGTAGACATGCGGTAGTCGTGCGTCCGCAGCGGCAGTATCCATCCATGATGACAGAGGCACACAGTGTCGAATGCCCGCTTTGCGAGGCAAGAAGCGGTCGTCAGTAAGAACTCGTATCGGGCACGCTGACCACGAGCGAACGCCGTCGAGGAACCCCGGTCCTGTATTTTGAGGGCTCGGATCAAGAGATAGAAGCATGATCTTGGCTGATATCCCTACGCACGCAGAGCGTAGGAAACACATGTCAATGATTCTGGAGAGGCCGACGAAAACAATGGGCCCATTGCTTTGAACGTCTTTGAAACACGCGCCTCATGTCATGTAGAACGACACAGTGACCGAAATTGGGTTCACTGTAAACAGCCGTGGTGTGAAGCCGACTACTTTGCACCTACACTGGATTAATCGTACAAACACTGTGACACTAATGTCCAACATTAACTTACACTAGATGAGTTGCTTGGTGCTTGTGAATACTACTGTATGTGTCGAACCTGTCCAAGCGCCTGCGCAACTTTGCCCATCGCATCCGCCGTCTGAGCAATGAGGGCGGTCTCCAAAATGGGGCCATTTGAAAGCGCTGTCATCCGTCCGGACAGCGCGTGCAGCGCATTTTCGAGTGACTGAACAGACTCTTGCACAGCCAGATGGGTGCCCGAAGGCCATCGGGAAAAATCCCCCGGACTAAGTCGCGCTAAAATAGTAGTAATAATCGAATATGTTGGAGATAATCAAATACTGGCATATCAAAGGAAGGCTGCCCTTCATAACAGTGTGATAATGCATATAACATCGGTGGACGACTGATATCAGTGATCTCACTGTCGTAGGTTTGCTCTATAGCATGTTCCAAATCTCCAAATCTCTAGAATACAATCTGGTATGCATGTAGGTCACTGAATGCGTTCACGAAGAATGACGGGCACCGCTCGAGAACGTTGCTACTCAACCACTCCCGCGGGGCAACAGGCCCGAAATCGGGCCATAGTTGGCAGCTTCTGCGGACGTCCTTGATGTCGACGACACTTGCGAGTCGCTGTTCACCCTCGAAAGATCGAGCCACCTTATACAGACCGTGGTTAGGATCTGGGCGCATGAATGGTGAGAACCATTCAATGTATGCCAGATGTTCCGGGAAGTCCTCTTTATCTGCATGTGGTAGTAGTTCTTGGAGGGGTGATTTGGGGACCTTGAAGATGCACCGGACCTGACCAATGCGATAACCTACAGAATAGATACCCGTTGTATTCAGCAACTGCTCGCAGCTTATGTGTACCACATACCGTTCACGCCAACTCGACCTCCAATGCCATCCTTCACCAATGCTGTGTCAAATCGTCCTGGCACCTCGCGCCCGCGCTTGTTGGTTCGCTTCGGTTGCGCGTGGATAGCATCCGTGCAGGCGTCACCGATGCCAAAACCCAGAACATCTTCGAGTCGATACTTGATGCGATGCCAGACCGGAAATGTTCGAAAGCTGAAGTGTATGCGGGACGCCTTGCGATCCAATTCGCTTGCATTGCGAATGTTGGGGTAACGTTTCAACGCTATGAAGCGAGCAAGGGCGGACCGAAGGTACGGCGCCCCATACTCACTTGCAGCAGTGTCAAATGTCACGGCTTTGACTGACGGGTACCGGGCCATGGTCATCTGTAGCTCGCGTTCTTTGCCAGAAGGTGCTGGGGTGGTTGTAACGGTGCGATCTGAGCTGCGACTGGACCTGTCAGAAGCACCTGCTTGACCGAGACCATCGCCTTGATCACTGTTTGCCTCGCGCCAGCAGCAGAAGGAGTCGTAACTCTCGATTCTCTCCTTCCGGAGAAGCCAGTTTGTCATCTGTGGATACTCTTCCTTGTGGTTTGTTGCTCGGTAAGCATCCTTCGCCAGGTCGATGTGAAGCCTCTCGAAGTACTGAGTATCGTAGTTATCGGTCGTTCCCAGGAGCGCGATTGAATACGCGTAATGCAGCAGAGCATGTAGCTTCGGGAGATTGAATTGCTCTCGGATTCCAAGTGCCACAAAAACTTCCTTGTTGGCGTGGAATCGCGCCAGAGCTTCATCAAGTGAGCGCAGTGTTTCAGACGTGTGGACAGGATACTGAGACAGGTAGAGGAAGTCGAGCAGCGCTCGCACGGCACGGATGTGTTGAACAATAGAGAGCGCCTAACTAGGCAGCCGAGTTCACACACCGGTACTCCGGGTAACAGGAGTAACACATGCATTGTAGATAGAATCACATGCATCGGGATTGGTACTATACAGTAGCTTAGTCAGACGGTCTCCTACATGTATATAAGGACCCCTGTAGCGTAGTACAATCCCAAGTCGCTCAACAGCAACTTTGTGTGCATCAAGCCTCACAGCTCAACAACCAGGTAAGTTAGCGTCCCGCTACACTGCGTAAAGAGTAGCCTGCTCGTCAGGTTATGAGCCCTGAACACTGCGCGGTACTGCGCCTATATGGCTGCGTCCGCTGCGGGTCAGGTTAGCTTGCCTGGACGTCGCCCTTAGGGGCTTTGACGTCAGGGGGAGACTTTGCGCCTATATGGCTGCAGGTCGGGCACAGCTTAGCTGTCGCCATCCCAAACAATGAGTCCAGTATGGTGTCAGCGCCGTTCCGGCAGCATAAGTCAGAGCGCTGATAATGCGTTCACAGAACCTTATCAAACAACCGCTCTACCACCACCTAAACCAACAAAATGTCGAACTCCCTCCAGAACCTCGTCCCCGTCCTTGACGGTGCGAACTACCGCCGATGGGCCGACCTGATGAAAGCATACCTGCAGTCGCAGGGAGTCTGGATTCTGATCGAATTACCCGACGGTTTCACAGAGCCTACACAGGCTACGGACGGGTCCAACCGCGCTGAAATCCTTGAATGGATTCAGATGCAGTCGAAGGCCATGGGCAGCATTCGTTTGCGCCTAAGTGTCGAAGTTGCGCAGCTCGTCAGGACTAAGACGACTGCGAAGTCGATCTGGAACACCCTTTATGGGCTCTACGGAGGAACCAGCGCCATGGGGGCATTTGCCTTCTTTAAGGCAGCGATCAACGTCCGTATCCCAGCAACCGAGCACCCTGGCCCTGCGATCGCAAAGATCCAGAGCAACCTCGATGAACTCGACGGAGCGGGTCTCTCTCTGCCCCCGCAGATGAGAACCTTGATCATTCTCGGTGCCGCTCCACCCCGCTACGAGACGGCAATACAGCTCGCTCTCAACGGGATCGAGATCAAAGAACTCACACCAAGCGGTGCCCAGGAAGCCTTAGTCGCTTCCTGGGAGCAGTCGAGGAACAAAGGGCAATCATCCGCCCAGAAAATCTCTGCTATCAAGCAGAAGAAGGGCAACCCATCCTTCTCGCAGCAGCAGCGCCCTGAGGGCAGCAGCAGCGCGGGTAAGAAGGAATGGAAGGACAAGGGCAAGGAGAAAGCTAAAGGCTTTACTCCTAGGGGAAAGCGCGGCGGTAAAAACCGTGGTAAGCCGCATTCGCACGACGAGCACGCAGAAATGCACATCGCCGACACCGTGTCGATCCCCGCCCCGACGACCAGCACCGTCGTCGAGTTAGCGCCTTCGGGCAGCAGGACTCGAAAGGTCGCAGCACCTGCCCCCAACAAGGGCAAGAAGCGCGCCCGCGGTGACTGGCTCGGAGAAGCCCTCCAGCTCGCCAAGGACCTAGACGTCGCCGGCACGCCGGAGACAATCCGCGCGCTGAAGGAAGTCGTGAGCTCCGCTCACATCGAAGAAGTCCCCTCGGACACCGAGTCGCGCGCCTCAAAGCGCAGCAAGCTCAGTGACGACGACATGGCCGATCGCATCGACGAGGTCATGCGCGATGAATACATCAGCGAGGACGACGACTTCCGCGACGCCGAAGAGAAGTCCATCGTCTGGGCAACAGACGAAGAAGACATCGACGCGCACGACGCCGAGCTAAACGGCATGATAGCGCAGGCCGCGGGCCTTGCGCCCCCTATCGTCGACAAAAGCTTTCGGAACCCGTTAACGGGTGAGCTCCGCTGCATGGAGCCATACGATGGCTACAACGACTGGGGCAATGAGTACGTCACTCATATTCCTAACCCTAAGCAAGTTACTAACAGCGCTTTAACAGCCGCTTCTGACTTGCACAACGGCGCTCGGACATTTGTTAATGTACTTTGTAGCGGCTTAAAAAATGTACAATGTATTCATTCGCGCGATTACGCTGCGTGCTCACGTTGTAAGGGAAAAGGAAGAAGTCGCTTTTCAGCGAATGAGTGGCTACTGGACTCAGGTGCATCTTTGCACATTACAAATGACATAAGAGACTTTTCAGAATTCGAGTATCTCCAGACTCCTATCCGTACTCAAACGGCACAACAAGGAGCGGTAGGAAGCATAATTGCTAAAGGAACTGTGTTCCTAAACTACCAAATAGACGAACAATGGCTGCAGACGCGCCTATACCCTGTCTATTATATGGAGAATTGCTCGGCTCGTCTCTTGTCATTGGGGATGTTCCTCCAAGACGGACTAGACTTGCGCGCAACAGCGCAGCATATCAGTCTGTATGAACCAGGAGCGCGGAAACCTTTATTCAGGTTTACACCGCAGCACCCGGACACTACCACCTTCACCCTCGTGGCTGAATCGGGTGAAAACGTTCAAAATATTTATGTGAACGTAAATGAAGTCGATTATTCGACTATGCATCGCCGTTTTGCGCACCCTTCTAAGGACGTGCTTGCAAAGGCGAAGGAGCATACATCTGGTTTTCCCAGAAAGGTGGAGATTCCTAAGGACTCACCAATATGCCAAGGATGTGCAAAAGGGAAAATGCACTCTAAGTCTTTCCCGCCGTCCAACTACCGGGCAAAGGTACCGTTTGAACTCATTCATTCGGACTTAAAATCCTTCCCAGTAGATTCCTATCATAAGTACAAGTACTACATACTGTACTATGATGACGCTTCATCGCATGCGTGGACTGTAAATCTGCGCAAGAAATCTGCAGCGATTACAGCCACAAGGCAATTCCTAGCCATGGTGAAAACTAAATATGGAAAGACAGTGCAGAAGTGGTTGTCTGATGCAGGGGGAGAATACGTATCCGCTGCATTCAAAGACCTTCTAAAGGATAATGGCATAGAGATCCTTCAGAGCTCGCCGCATACTCCTCAGGAGAATGGCAGAGCTGAGCGTTTCAACAGGACGCTCATGGACAAAGCAGAGGCAATGCGCCATGATGCTTGTCTACCTCCATCCTGGTGGGAATTCGCCGTGGATCATGCAGTCCATGTCTACAACAGGACGCCAATTCGTCGCCTTAATTGGCTTACCCCCTACGAATTGATAAACGGCGAGCCGCCATCTGTGGCGCACCTGCGCGTTTTTGGCTGCGGTGCGTACGTCTTCATACCCAAGGACGTTAGAAAAAACGGTTTATCGCCCAAATCGGAGCTGATGATTTACCTTGGGGGAGATGGCTCTACAGAGCGCACTGGCGGATGGCTCTTCATGAGAGCACCAGATAATGTTTTGTTCAGATCATCCACCGCGATGTTTGACGAAACAATGTTTCCTAAGTGCCCCTTGACAAATCGTCGGAGTACAACTCGAGTTTGGCCACCTCGAGAAGAAATGATCCCAGAAAATCAACCAAATACCACACCTCAGGTAGATGAGGATGACGATGATGATCATCCAAAACATCACCTTCCTAAAAGGGGAAACGGTCATGTTCATGACGATGAGCAGGAGCTGCAGGATGCGCCCGTAGACCCAGTACCGCCGCCCCATGCACCGGTAGAACACCCTGCGCCCCCAGTGGAGCCGCGACGTTCAGCAAGGGAGCGGAGACCAGTAACTCGTAGAGGTAATGTCTATGGAGAGCAGCGGAAGCCCCAAGACATAGTAAAGGACATCGAAAATCAGGGGAGATGGAAAAAGATGGTCGGTGAGGATGCGGGTAGCTCCCGTACCAAAACCGGACCACAAAGGCAGCAAAGACAACAGGTTCCCGGACCTAGTTCTGCGCCAAATCCTCCTCCACGCGACGAACCTGTCGAGTCCGCCCCATCCGATGAGGATGAAGCGCAAAGCGCTGAGTTACTACTGGCAGAATTATGCCGGGAAGGGGGAGTTAAGTTAGTCGAGTTGCTGCTTGCAAAAGCGCTACCCACCCTCGACAACGATCTACCAGACGGGACCAGCCCGAGAGAATGGTCATTCCGCGATATACTAAAGCTACCTAAAAAGGAGCTTGAGGAGTGGATGGCAGCGTGTCGCGAAGAACTTGAGGCACTTCGCAAACGCAATGTCTATGAACTGGTTGACCGTCCTAAGGGACGAAAGGTCACTAAAAACCGCTGGGTATTCGACGTCAAAACTGACGGTCGGAAAAAGGCCAGATTGGTCGCCAAGGGTTACTCCCAGATTGAAGGTCTTGACTATGATCAAGTCTTCTCTCCAGTCGTACGCTTTGAGACTGTACGTCTAATCCTCGCCTTAGCTGCGCTTGAGGATATGCATGTCTCCGGACTCGACGTCCGTAACGCCTATCTCTATGGCAAGCTCGACGAGGAAATCTATATGGAGCAGCCTGAAGGCTTTGCAGTACCAGGCCAAGAGCACAAAGTACTCCGGCTACTTCGCGCTCTCTATGGACTTAAGCAGGCAGGGCTTGCGTGGTGGCGCACCCTCAATGAGTCCCTAAAGGAACTTGGCTGTAAACGCCTCGTATCCGACGCCGGAATATTCGTCTACAGGACAAAAGATGGTCGCTTCGTGCTGATCATTATCTATGTAGACGATGCCATATTTTGTGGCAAAGATAAGACCCTAGTCCTTTCATTAAAGGACCGCTTCATGAAGAAGTGGGAGTGTCGCGATTTAGGCGACGTCAAGGAATTTCTGCGCATGCGCATAACTCGGAAAGGCCGCGAAATCCATCTGGATCAATGCGCCTACCTTGAGAAAGTGCTGCAGCGCTGTGGCATGCAGAACGCTAAATCTGCGCCAACTCCACTCCCTGCTGGATACAAGCCTGTTGCCAATACTGGCACAGCTGACCCAGCGCTTCGAAGCAAGTACCAGACCGTCATCGGTTCCTTGCTATACCTAATGCTTGGAACTCGACCTGACATTTGCTACGCCGTGACATTACTTGCGCAATTTGCAGCAAATCCGTCACAGGACCATTTAAACAGAGCGCTGTATATCTGCCGCTATTTAATTGGTACAAAATCCTATGCGCTAGTCTATGAAGGACAAAGCGGCAATGGATTATTGGCGTGCACTGACTCTGACTGGGCAGACAGCCCAGAAGCCAGAAAGTCACGGTCTGGGCACTTCTTAAAGTTCGCGAACGGCGCGTTCAGTTGGCTGTCTAGAAGACAGAAGACAGTTGCTCTGTCATCCACTGAAGCTGAGTATATGTCGCTGAGCGATTGCTCGCGACAAGTAGCTTGGATAAAGATGCTCCTGGAGGAGATCGGCTACAAGCTCGGACCGCTGCCTATCTGCTCGGACAATCAGGGGGCAATATTCATTAGCTCCAATCCCATCACGGAGCGTCGGTCTAAACACATTGACATTCGCTACCACTACGTGAGGGAGCTAGTAGAAGACAAGAAAGTCGAAGTCTTCTACGTAAGCACTGATGACAATCCGGCAGACTTGTTCACCAAGAACTTGGGTCGTATCAAATTCCTCAAATTCAGAGGAATGCTCGGACTAAGATTCTATGATTAGAAGTCCAGCATAGTCGGCTGCACTATGCGCCATTTAATGCTTGCGCGCATCTACCGCTGCACTTAGCAAGGGGGAGTGTTGAACAATAGAGAGCGCCTAACTAGGCAGCCGAGTTCACACACCGGTACTCCGGGTAACAGGAGTAACACATGCATTGTAGATAGAATCACATGCATCGGGATTGGTACTATACAGTAGCTTAGTCAGACGGTCTCCTACATGTATATAAGGACCCCTGTAGCGTAGTACAATCCCAAGTCGCTCAACAGCAACTTTGTGTGCATCAAGCCTCACAGCTCAACAACCAGGTAAGTTAGCGTCCCGCTACACTGCGTAAAGAGTAGCCTGCTCGTCAGGATGACGCGCACCGGAGACAATCCCGCACGAAGAGGGAGGCCAATTATGAGGCCAAGCAGCATGCGACAGATGTCTGCATGCATCTTCCCAGTCACTCTGCGAAGCGAAGTGATTCCCTTCATGAAGTGATGGATGTGATGGTTCGGTGGAAAGCGCCGGCATCGCGCGTCGACCTCCTCCGTCCCATACGCCACCTTGAGCCACGCAACAAGGTGCTTTATCACCCCTTGATAGAGCTGATGCAGTATATCTGGAGTGATGATGGCGAAGATATTCACATACGGCAAGTGCTCCCAGAACGGCTCGGTGATAGGTCTCATGCGTTCTTCGTTGCAGGCTCTAGTGAAGGCAGCCGGCCCCTCGTCGCGAGCAGAGAAAACATTGTCGTAGATGCCGTCGGTCTCCCGCGCATGGGTCCCATGAGGTAAGGTGTCCATACCCAGCTCAGCGAGCAATGCAGGGCACTTGGGGCAGTCACCGGTCTTACGACAGGTGACGAGAAGTTGCTCAGGGTAGTCGCCAACGTAGACTGCAAGGATGGGATGGCATCGGCGAACCTTGCCATCGGCACTCGTGAGTAGTATCCCGTTCTCACCTGCATCCTCCAATGGCTCAAGTATACGCTTCATACAAGCATGGAAGAGGTTGGCGACTGCGCGACGTCGTGCTGACTTGTTCTTGATATGCTCCAGTGATGTTGTTGGCAGGTAAGCTAAGAGGATCTGGCCGCGTCGTGATGGCTTCCGCCTGATCTCCTTTGGCAGATTCCCTATGGTCAGATAAACCGGGTATGCTGTCTTGTTACCGAAGGTGGTCAATTGTGTCTTGTCCGAAGATATGATGAGGGGTATGATGGTTGCCCCCGGGTGAGTCCTTTCAATTTCTTTCTATATCAGGGCTATGAGAACTCATCTAACTCTATCAGATCATGAATTCAAACCTGTGTGGCCCACCACCACGTTCCAGTGTGTATATCAAAGTAGGCCCGTATTGTCTTGTCTGCATCCGCATAGTGACGTTCAGGTAGAAGAATCAGAATTGGCGAAAACTCGGGGTCTGCCCACAATGCGGCAAGGCATTCCATGATTGCGCGTGCGTAGACCTCGAATGGCTCCCCTCCAACCACTATCTCATGTCGTTTGAATGCAGGTCGTTTGGACGGCAACTTGTCGATGAGCTGGTCCAGTTGCTGTGACGTCTTGTAGGACAGACCGAGAAGCTCGACTAACTGTTGTATCACAATACTCTGTGAGTTAACTTTCGCTTTACAGTGTAGTACAGTACTCACATTCTCGATTTTGAGTAAATCTGTGAAAGCTGTTGCCCCAGGCCCTCGCAGCTTTGCCCAACGGGCGATCTCCCAGTCGAGCTTTGACTTGAATGGTGCGAATGGCTCCTTCTCTGTGATCCCAACTGATGCTGCATACGCTCTCTGGCTGTTAGGGCCAGCTCCATAGTCGGCATACACCTTCCCAGCTTCAGCACTAGGAAAATGCTCGACAAATGTCTTGGCTGAGGCTTGCAGTTCGATCCTCTGCCGAGCATCTTGATCCAATGCATTGACTGTGAGATCTTCGTCCATTGGTACAGGGAGGTCACGGTCATCAGGTAGATTTAGAGGTGGGGGCTCCCAGCCAGGTAAGTCGTCGTCCTCATATTCATCAGCATCATCATCATCGCCTTCGTCTTCTTCATCATCATCATCCCCACCCTCTTCATCATCATCATCCCCACCCTCTTCGTCATCTCGCCCTAACCCATGCTCGCCTTCTTGCTGCTGATCCCCCCAGACCTCCCCAGCTCTCCCAGGCTGATCCCACTCCTCAGGCTGCAGGCCGTCAACCTCCCGCTCTTGTTCGCCTCTGATCGCTTCATTGAGGCCAGCAGGTGGAGCGACTTCCTCATCATGGATATCGTCGAAATCTTCTGCAAGGTAGTCTCCAAAGTAGTCGCCTTCAAATGGGACTGGACTGGGTTCAGGTGGGCCGCGCTCTACAATAATTAGGTCGTGTTGATCACTATAGCCTCTTTTTTGCTCACCTGCAGGTTCATCCCAGTTGATATGGGATTCGTAGAAGTTGATACAGACTTGTTTCTTCGTTTGAGTGAGGTGAGTACTGAAAGCTTGCTGTGTTTTAAAGTTCCGTTTACACCCACCACATATAGGCATGTCGCTAGGTGTGTGGGCAGAGCTTCATTGATCAATGTCAACAAATGAAGCTGTACGCAAGGATAGTGTAACGAGATCAGGCTTATACAATACATTGATCTTCGGAAGTTCCCGCCTTGTATCCCAGATACTACCAGGCTAGCCGAGTCATCCCCGCTTCTTACCTCCTCTCATTGCTTTGATTCTTTCTTTCCTGCTTTTTGTTCTGCATCCTCTGGCACTCAGCATGCCTCCGAAATCACCCAAGAAGACCAGGAATACAACCCCACGTAGATCCACCCGTCTTCAGACTACTGAAGTAGTCAACAATGTTGCCAGCAGTACCAGTCATGCCAAGTCTGACCGTCCAAAGAGAAGTGATGCTATGAAGGCCCAGGGTATGCTTTACTGCTCACATCACTCATGCCTGTCTGACTGGAAGGCAACTTCAAGGTGTTCCCAAAGCACCACGTAAGCGGACAAACTCCGATGTTGTTGCAAACTCGGACTCTGAGTCGGCACAACCCTCGAAGTCGAAGCGCCACAAACCAGCGAAGGCAAAGGTGAACAAGCCTCAGCTCACGGTCATTGCATGTAAGTGTCTACTGTCCTTTAGTGCTAGCCTTTATTCTCATTGCAATCACAGCAGCAACAGCACGCTCTCATGCTTCTCGACAGCGTCCTCCGAAGGCACCAGACTATGATAAAGGGTCTGACCGAGAGGCAGACAGTGCAGCTCCAGTTCATCAACAACCATCACGCTCTCCTGTGTCGTCGAACTCAAATGTGCACAACTCCAAAACCGGGGCTCAAGGTCTGTCAATAATCCAGTCAGATGCATGTATGTTAATCTAACTATGACTCGCTGGCAGCAGGGGATAAGGCCAAGAAGATTCAAGCTAGCAACGGATACATCTCTAGCCAAGAGTCATCTATCTCCGACAAACAGTCTGACAGCGACGAGTCTTCGAAGCTATCCGAACCAGAAAGCGATGGTGATGATGACCTGTTCCACCTTGCCAACGCTGCACCGGGTGCGCTAGCAGACGCAATGGCTAAAGAAGTAAGTAAGATACTCATCAGGGATATTCTATGACTGTTGACCAGGTAACCCCGACGTTTAGCGTGCAACATGGGTGGATAAACTAACTCCAAGCGAATCAGAGGCTTCGCGCCTTCCTTCAAAGCTTGCTCGAAAGGTCACATCAGCAGGTGCTGGTAGTCGCCGTAAGTCGGATTGGGTGGGTCGCAGTGAGGAGGTATGTGATATGTCCTGATAATGTTGCCAGCATGTTTAACATGGAACAGCAGCCAGTTTGGACAGATACGGCCCAGAAGGACCTGGAGCAAGGGAAGGTGTCAACCTCAGAGGTGAGTATCACTTACAGCCTTCGAACATTGGTTACACCATGACCCTGGTGCCTGTCAGTCTCCCGCAGAAGTGTTGCCGGACTTGTTCAACACCGCTCCTGCTACAGATGGTATAGCAGATCCTGGTACTGGCTCCCCCAATGCTCCGGCAGACGATAACAATATCGCTATGTCAGAAGAGGGTGATCCTTCTCACGACGACAGCCTTGATCTCGTCTTCTCACCTAACAGCACGGATCTGAGCCTCAACAATCAGCATGAACGAGTAGCCCGCCTTCTCCGCGCAACGATCACCAAAGTCCAGCTTGATCTCGTTTTTGTGAACGCATTTCCTCAGGAACTGCTTCGTAATGTTGTTGTGCCCAATGCACTGATTGCAGTGGCCCACAATCTCAATGATCCTGCTTTGGCTGCGCGCATACACGATGATCGTGATTATCGCCGCACGGTGGCTAAAATTGTTGGTCTTCTCCCTTTCAAGTACTACAGTTGTACTGAATCGCAACACTATTGATTACTAGCCTGCGCAACGTGTTAGCAACTTCCGAGGCGACTTCAAGAAGAGAACTGATGGCCTAGTTGACGGATACTATGGCTGGAGCACATTTGGTAACACAGAAGAGCTGCAGGATGCTATTGACTGGTTGAAGGAGGAAGGCATGTACCATTATCCATGCAATCCGAAGGTGCGTGACAGATATTTCATATGCATTTGCCTGTACTCAAATTGTGGTCATAGCTGCGGACATTCGAGTCTAACAAGCCTTTCCAGCACCCAATCATTGAATCGACCTTCAAATTGACACTCTTCCAGCGACCTACGAGCTTCGGCTTCATGCATTGCACAGAACTATGCAGTTCCTCACTCCCTAACAAGCCCGATGAGAAGGAACTGCCCATGGCTATGGTGGCCCTTGTGGCAACATCGGTGTGTTATGGTGTCCATCAGCTAGTTGTACCTCGTTGATAACTTGTTAATGTCAGGTCTATGCGTCATTGAACAACTGGGTGGATGGAGTTCGCAAGGCATCTGATTTCGACACAGCGCGTGTCTGCGACGCATACAAAGTGAACATTGCACTTCTCGAGGCGATCAAGGCTTCGTCAACGAAGAAATACCACGTCCTCATGCATGGGCTTTTCAAGAAGGCGACGTATGTTTTGCTCTATCTGCACGAACCTCATTTGCTGATCTCTGTGTGCATATCAGTGGTCAAGTCGATACCCAGCAGAAGGGCAAATCTTCCGCGGTCGAGAGAGCTCTACAGGCTGTGAATATCGATGCTATGGCGGACTCAGACTTGGATATTTAGGACTACTATCACTATCCTTTGATACTGCAGGACTATTATGCATAGAGTCATCGTATAATAGGACTAACACTCATATCATAATATCCCGACTGATCGTCTAATGTCATTCATTATCAACATTATCGTGCCTTTTCATTTGATTCTCAGCAAATAGCAATGGGTATCATGCACACCTATGAGCGATATTCGGTGACTCATAAGATCCTAAAGTCCCATGACATGTACCTCAGAGATGATACTACAATCCTAATGGATCTAATTATCTGCGGGACCTTGATAATCGAGCTATTTGACTAAAGGCAATGATTAGCACTACTTATTGATAATCATCGCTCATTAGCCAGGGTTTTTTTTCCCGATGAGCATGCTACGCACGGGGCCGTCAGACGAAGGCCAACACGTGGATCTCATTCTACTTACCAGAACGGAAGGTGGCTGAGTTGCATGAGCGGCAGTACCTAGCTGCTGTGAAAGACGAGACTGGCCTTAATAAATGTCAGAGGGGACATGTGGATGTACTCACTGGCAAAACTATATTTCGCTGGACACGGTCCTCTTCTTCAGCCCGAGCAATGGATGTAGAGGCATGCAGGTCGAGTCGAGGAGCGGAGATAGGCGGCCACGCCGGCACTGATACTGGTGCAGGCGAGGGCTGCGGCAGAAGTGCAGAATGTTCCGTACTAGTATTAGGTGCGGGTTGGAGAGGGACGAGGTGGGTGCCAGAGGCGTCGTTCTCGTAGATATAGACCACCCCACAGACAACACATTCCTCAAGCAAAGAATTAAGATTAGAGGTAACACGGTGGACATCGTGGCTCACCTTTCGTAAGTCCTTTTGACCACCAGGCTTGGGTGGACGCACGAGCGGGATTCCATAGCAAGTCGGATTGGGACACTCGTCTGCTAGCAAAGCCCAGCCTCTCAGCATACGTCTTCCGATCTCCGCAGACGCTGTATCGGATTGCTGTCGTCTTCTCAAGACTTCCGCCATGTCCACAGGAGGAGTGAGCGTCGGAGAGCTCAGCGCTTGGGAAACTTCCGTTGGTGGAGTCGACGTCCTCGAGAGGCATCCGCTCGATACGCTGCCGACTGACGATTTGTCATCTAGGACATTTGGTTCAATGTGATTTACAGCATCCCGTTCTGGCATACGGGTCGAAGATGCGGTCGATGTGGGAGGTGCTGCATCACAGTTGGCGCAGAGATGTACAGTGGGACCGGAAGGTGAGCGCATGAGCGGTACTCTTGAGCATCTTTTGCATATCTTGTCGGTCAATACCTATCCACCATCGGGCCGCCCAGGTCATTCTGCTATGTTCTGGTACGAAAGATGATGTAGACACACCCAACCCTTCAGCATATATTCGCCTAACTTGGGTGAGACGTCTGTGATAGTGCTCATCTTGCCTGCCTTAGTGGGGAAAGCGAAGACCTGCGCGGACGGACTTTGGTGAGGAGAAGAGATCGAACAAGCGCCGGGTGACCCAGTTGAGCTTCCACGTCACCGATCGCTCAGCCACCTCAGCCACCCCGTCGACTCGGAACATCGGACTGTCCTAGTCTTGGGCCGCCTGCTCATCGTCTTGCTTTGTGTCTCCGACCAGAGGATCCCTGCGCACCATCTAACGGGCCAAACACAGCCGCACCATTACTATCGCATGACCCCTTGAAACCCGACCGAACCGGACGCAGCCTCGACTTGTACCCTTCAACACTTCATGAAGTGGCCAACGTCGTTGCCAAGAACCATTCTCTCCTTGCTTGTCGTCGGCCTAAACTTCCACACATGGACACATAGCCAGTCTTCTTCCGGATTTGTGGAGGGCGGCTGGACGAGAGAGAAGAAGTTGGATGCAAGGTATGTACACGGTCTTGTCTAAGGACTTCATCTCCTCATAGATTTGCAGGGAACAGGTCCGCTCTCTGTGGTATCATGGGTTTGACAATTACATGAAACATGGTAAGTCTACATTTGTGGCGCTCCTTTATATCCGTTGACCTAGTTGTTCGACGAACATGCAGCCTTTCCTCTTGACGAACTGAGACCATTGTCCTGTAAAGGACGTGGTCCTGACTGGGATAACTCTGCCAACATTGGCACCAACGACGTGGATGGCAATTTCTCCGTGACCCTCGTTGATGTCCTGGACACCTTCGTGGTGCTGAACGACACCGCGGGCTTCGAACAGGCCGTACGGAGTACGATCGACTATGTCCAATTTGACATAGATACCAAACCCCAAGTGTTTGAGACTACGATCCGTGTCCTGGGTGGCCTACTGTCTGGCCATCTGTTCGCGAATCAGACTGGACAACCCTTCCACCTCCCTTGGTACCGTGGCCAACTCTTAGACCTGGCCCATGACCTTGGGGAAAGGTTGCTTCCAGCATTCATGACTCCTACGGGTCTGCCTATTGCCAGAGTGCGCGCAAATCGTTATATTCACACCTCATGCGCTAATCAGCATGTAGACCAACTTGCGGCACGGACTAGTGCGTAGCGAAACGGCGGACACTTGTATGTCCCCCCATACCTCTCTTGAGACTCTCCTGTGATGATCATACCAGGCACTGCTGGTGCAGGATCCCTGATTCTCGAGTTTGGCTTGCTCAGCCGACTCACTGGCGATCCGCGCTTCGAGAAGGCAGCTTACAAAGCGTTCTTTGCTCTCTGGAACCGCAAATCTGATATTGGGCTTGTCGGGAATACCATCAACACATTTACTGGGGTAGGCCACCACAACACACATCCCGTGTGGTATCTCATTGGTACATGCAGTCTTGGATGCGACCTGAAATCTCCAGTATAGGCGCTGGGATTGACTCTTTCTACGAGTACGCTTTGAAGTGGTACATCATGAGTGGTATGTCAATTGTGCCGTCTGAAGGTTGGAAACGTGGCCGAGTGTGGAAATACAGGTGAGGTCGAGTTCTTAGATGTCTGGCAAGAAGCGTACGCAGCTATCATGCGCTATGTTCGGGCGCCGGATGGGTTCTGGGTGAGTACACAATACTATGTTGAATTGGGTATTCTGCTTGACTCTGCGAAGTATCGCAGCGTGAACATACATACGGTAGGTGTACGCCTCAGCTTGCGGATTACTCACCCAAACTTACTGTGCCTTCCAGGGAGATCTAGCTTACAACACATTTGATTCATTATCCGCATTCTGGCCAGGCCTGCAAGTGCTTGCAGGAGACGTCGAGAACGCTATCAAATCGCATTTGACTTGTAAATCGCTCTGGCTCTATACCGACCGACCGCCAAGTGCTGACCGCTGAGTAGATTGGAATCTTTGGAGAATACATTCAGGACTGCCCGAAGTTTGGGATATGGGATATCGGCAGGCGACATCGTTGCAATACCCTTTGAGACCCGGTAGGCATGCGCTCTTCCTGTGAGATACATGCGCTGATGGCATGCACAATAGAGTTCGTAGAGTCAACTTGGTATCTCTACCGCGTATGTGGTGCCTGCATTACGTCGCCTGTCCCAAGTTGACAGACGAATAGGCCACCCGCGACCCGTTTTATCTAGATGTAGGGGGACGTATCTTATATGACCTCATCACCCGCAGCAAAGTCGGGTGTGGTCTTGCTAGCATCCAGGACCTCCGGAGCCAAACGCACGAGGACCGCATGGAGTCTTTCGTCCTCTCCGAGACACTCAAGGTGCGCTACTTCATACACACTGACTCACTCGGCTCACAGCCCTGTAGTACCTATACCTGCTCTTCGACGAGGACAACCCCATCCACAGCGACGACTCTAATTACGTGCTCTCGACTGAGGGGCACATCCTCTGGCTTGAACCCGGCCAGGTACAGCCCATGTCTGCCGTGCGCCGGAAGCTCCGGGGTGCAGAGCACCACAACTGCCCCGCGTACGCGCCCCCGCTCGTTGCGTTCGACGATGACACGCTCGAGCGCGGGCTGACCGCAGGCATACGTGCGCGGGTGGACACAGAGTACATCCGGGAGCTGATCGGGGTGAAGTCGAACGAGCATGACATGCAATGGTGGTCTGAAAGCGGGTGGTGCGAGATACCGAAGCCGCATTTATTCGTAAGTATCTGATGAGCTTGAGTGAGCGGTGACTCAGATGTGATGCGTGGTGCAGGCTTTCGACTTCGTGCTGTCCCCGGGAGGGCAGGCCGTGCCGGAAGACTCTCACCCCACGGTTGAGAAGATCACCTTTGTCCCGGATGGCTATATGCTCTACAATGTCTCGGGCATTCGTGCACACATCGTGAGCAGGCTTGATGGCAAGGGGTACGATATCACCAAATGTATGTGTCTGCAATGCAGTGGTATCACATGTGCTGACAAACCTCCGTCTGGACAGTGGGGCCTTTCGCGGTCAAGACTGGCCAGGTAGTCTACGTCAACGACCCTGAGCTCGTTCTCGCACCCCTAGACATGCACGGCGCCATCGACCGCGTCAGCACCCGACGATCACCAGAGGTCGGACTGCGCTTCCACCTCCAGTACATGGACCCGCTCTTCCACATTCAGACCGGATTCAACGAAGACGGTCCTACAGAGTTGTTTGCCACCGCCTCTACCGCACTCTTCGGCGCCGACCCCAACGCATCTCCGCCTGTCGATGGAGCCCCACCAATACGCTTCGGGCACGGCGCGGGCGTGCGCCTCGTGCGTGCACCAGACAACCCACTCGGGTGTGAACCCTACACACGGGCATTCGCGGGCGACGCTGTCTTCGTGCACCGCGGGGATTGCACGTTCCTCGAGAAGCTCGTGCTCGCGCGACGGGCGGGCGCGTCAGGCGTCGTTGTGATCAACGACGAGGATTTGCACATCAACCCCTCCGCGGAGGCGGCTGACCTAAACGGTGTGGAGGATCTCGTGAGCGACGCAGTCGCAGTCGTATTGAGGCACTCTGTGGGCGAGGCAGTTGCGGCGATGCTGGCGGCGGCAGAGGAGAGGGGCGTCGGGCAGGTCGTCGTGGAGGTCGAGCCTGACGTACAGGATGTGCGGTCATTGGCTGAGCAGTATCCTGATGGGAGCATACCTGGAGCGGACGCAGCCTCGGCCCTGGATGTGGACGTGGAGACAGATGAGAGTGTGCCTCGGGAGGCTGTCCGTATGCTGTATATTAACGGACACCCGTTGGTGAACACGAGACTGCTCGTTTGAGTTACTGGATACATTGCCTGAGACATCTAACTCCAAGTCTACAAGTCAAGAAAGCAGAATAATCAATCGTCTGCTTGGACGAGCGAATAGATAGGTGCATCTAGGTGTTGAGAGCCCTTGAGGAAGGGCAGTTCGATGACAAAGATATACTCGAGGACCTTGCCTCCGAGTTTGGTCACTAGTTGTCCCGCCGCTTTTGCGGAGCCACCTAGCAGGTACCATCCTCAGTATCAGCTACGGCAAGGCTGAAGCCAACATACCTGTTGCGATGAGATCATCCACAACCACCACGTTCTGGCCGGGCTTGATTGCATCTTCTTGTATCTCGAAGGAATCCTAGACCGGGTTTAGCTCGGGAGAAGATTGCGCAAGATCTGGGTACTCACGGTACCATACTCCTTCTCATACGATGCGGTCACAACCTTCCCAGGGAGTTTGCCCTGCTTCCGCACCGGCACGAAGGCAGCGCCTAACCTGGCAGCGATGATGGGACCCAGGAGAAATCCTCGCGCATCCAAGCCTACGATGACATCGATCTTCTTGGTGGGCGACTGCGGAATCGTCTGCGATGTCAAGTGGTATACGAAGTGGGTGATGAGAAACTCGAAGGCGACCGGATCGCGGAGGATGGGGAAGATATCGAGGAAGGTGATACCCTGCCCAGAGCGATGTATGAGAACGGAGGCCTAGGAAGCATCGTATACTGTGGCGCACCTTCTTGGGGAAGTCAGGATGTACGCCTAGAAGGCTTTTGAGATACGCAACGTCTGCCATTGTTCAACGTGCAGTCGGTCGATGTAGGATGGCGGGCTGGGGATAGAGCAAACGTAAGCTAGACGCCTTGCGATTTCGATGTCATTTTCACGCACATCGTTGATTGATGTCTTCGCCGTGCTATCGATTCGAACAAAACTATGCAAATCATTTTATTTGTTGGCAGATACACAGCAAGTGAAGGAGCGGAATTACGACCGCGTACGCGCTTGCTCAGCCACAGACGCGATGATCAACCCAGGCGGCTACGCGAGCACGCACTCTCTCCTCGACTGCGATATTCAACATCCATATCTTACTATCCTATATGCAGCACTAACTCTCTATTTTGCATCGGCTGACGGTGGGTCAGCCCGTGTCGACCTGGAGGCTGACGGAACCATCCTGTCAGCCATGTCTGTTCAATAGCAGGCCTACCGTCTGAGGTATGGTATTCTTTCTATCATCATCTAGCGTAGTACTCCTCACATAAATTGCCCACCATGCCTGAAAGAATTGAGCTCTTCTTGTCGACCGCCATAACGGCTAGCATCCATCTTGGCCTTGGGGACGCAACGGGACGTGCTATCACCGACTTCTTGGGTCACTTCAAGGCATACGCTCCTCTTCCTGCTCTCTACCTGACTTATAGTCTCTGCGTCTGGCTCTCTATACTGGCCTCCTGCGTTTCCCTCCGCCGTCGCCTCCTTGGTCCATGCCGTACCCAGCGCAAGTCTCCTCGGAAGAAGAACAAACCTGTCTACTATCCTCAAGGTTACGTCGAGAATACTACGGATCCCCACCTCAAACCAACTGAGCCCACCCCCGCGCCTCAGATGCGCAAGGTCCCGAGCGCATGTACGATCAAAGGAGAACGAGCCCGTCATCTTCGTGAGATCCACGGTGGTAGTCAGCCGAGCCGCGCTCCCGTCTACAGCATCTACAGCAACATTGGGCTCCTCTGGGACTCCCAATATCCTAAGGTATCGGGCATAATCTCTAACAGCATCCTGACGAACAAGGGAAATCCGTCTCAGCCCGCTGTCGACCCTTTCCACTCTCAGGAGCTCTCGGTCTCCATATCTGGCCAGTCTCAGGTCTCAGGACAGCTTCAGCCACACAAGTACCGTGTCTCCCCTGGCCTGTACTCCTCCTCTAGCCCTGTCACCTGCGTCCGGGGTGCATACGATGCAGAGTTCAGTCGCTGGCGCCAGGGCGAAGCGAAGAGGGAGAAGCTCTGCATGGAGCGTGGTATCCCGTACGTTGAGATCCCATTCGATCCTACCGGGAGCAAGGCAAGAGCTGCTCAGGCAAACAAGCCGCTCATTGTCGCCGTCGAGGAGCCTTCCGCTACTGCCGTTGAGAGCACTTCTGAGCACACCGTCTGGAAGCCTTCTGCAGCCACTGTCAGGCCTGCCGAGTCTGTCGTGTCTTCCCATCCCGCCGTCGGCGCCGCGCAAGCCTCCAAGCTCAAGGGCAGTGTCGTTGAGAAGGTCAAGGTCAAGAAGGCGCGTGCGTGTGCGTTCCTTGGTCGTCAAGTCGAGACAATGTCCCTCATCAACACCTCCGTCCGCTGCGCGAAGGCAAAGGAGGCGAGCCCGAAGCGTAAGCTCCGCAGCGCCCGCCGCTCCTTCGAACCCAAGCCCATCAAGCACACATTCAATCCGATGGACGTGGACTACTCTGACGATTCTATGACACATTGCGGCTATGACTCCAACGACTCTATGGACGTGGACTGGTCTGGCGATTCTATGGAGGTCGACCCGCACAGCATGGTCGACGAGATCACAGAACTTATGTCTCGGTGTTCTATCAGCACTCGCACGATGTGACAACATATTTATCACTCGCATATATGGATACGACGGCACGACATCTAGCACTTATTCAGCAAGTATTTATCTGGACATCGGGTGTGTTGCATGCTACTCCTCGCTGAATCTTGAAACTAACAGACGAACGCAGAACACGCCAATATCTTTTCCACAACTTAGCAAGAAACGAACCATCACTCTATCTATTCTACGGCATAGCAAGCAACGAGCCCGGCGAGCAGTCTTGGATTGCACCGAGGAGAATGGTCTGTATTGGTAATACTGCGATGCTTAACCGCCGCGAACCTCCACCACACCCCAATCTCCTCGACGCAAGTTCTTCCACTGGCAGGCGCCTCTAGGTCGTGAGGATCAACCCAGCATCCGAGTTGTCCTTCCTGTAGTTTTCAGCGTGCCCCCGACATCAAGTACGTACCTCTGTCGCGCGTCCCAGAGCAGAGCAGATCCTTACCGTCTCCCACAGTTAGGTAACAGCGCATATGCCGTGGCACGGAGCTCAGCCCGTCTGAGCGGACGACGTCATGTACCTGTACCCAACCGAACGTCTACACCACGACAATGCCTAGAGTCCTTCCCCCTTGCTGCAGGAAGTCCTGGATCACGTTCTATCTCGCCTTCAAGTGCATCTATTCTTGTATGCCACATTGCATGATTTATCGACATCTAGCTCCGGGTACAACCAGAATGTATTTCCTTCCCTTATCCATGGCATACAGTGAGACAGGTATATCAGTATTGTTCATAGCATTTTCGATTACAATTGTAGATCGATAATTGCGCAACTCAACATGCCTTCGGCAAAGATCGAGACTGATGGGACAGGTCTTCGAAGATTGACACACAACAACCGCAATTCGTCCAGCTTCAGTCACGTACACACGTCAGACAGATCACCCACTGAATCTCGCCCATCCTGTGCCGTGCGCAGTTGGGGACCATGTGCTCATGAACAGGATACATAGCATTGCATGTCATGATCATAGACGAGTAATCATACTCGTGTTGCGGAGAGAAAGCATGACTCAAATGGATACAAGTGGACCAGATTATGCGACAGCTTATACAGACTCGAGGATCTCAGGCTCCTTGAAGTCCTTCACGACGCGAGTGCCAGTCTCCTACATGAGCAGACACTTTTCGTAAGGTTCCTACGACACCATATACGGATAAACACTTACGTCTGTTGACTCGCCGTGGAGCTCGAGAAGTTTGGACACGTCGAACCTGGGTGCCTTCAGGATCTTCGCCTTGTGGACGTAGACGTTCTGAAGGGGGTAGATGCTCCGTGCCGCCTTCTCGATCTCACGGCCAATCGCCTCGGGGACGAACTTCTGCACGAGCTCCTTGAGATCGCACGACGTCGCCTCACGGGTCATGATCTCGAACATCTTTCTCCGGATCTCGCGGATCTGAGAGGACTGCGCGTACGTCGTCTTGCGCACCTGCGACGGCCGGCGCTTCGTGAAGCCGATGGCGAAGAGGCGTAGGAGGTAGCCGTCGGTCGTCTTCACGTCAACGTGCGCCTCGATGAGGGTCTGCCACTTGCGGACTAGTGACCGGAGCTTGTCCGAGGAGAAGGACATTCCATGGAAGTTGGTCAGGCAATGCTTGCCCTGGACCTCGTCGACCCGCAGCTTGATCTTGCGGAAGGCCTGCTCCTCGTCATTGTTGAGGTCGGCGAGGGATACCTCCACGATACGGCCCTTGAGCGAGTCGTTTGCATTTTCTGGATAAACGTGAGCATATGCGACGAAAGGATTCAGAGTACGACATACTGAGACCCTGCGATCGGTTGACAAGGGTCTTGCCGACATTGCGTTTCTCAAATATCGAGGGTGCCTTGATGTCGTACCAGTCTGGGGTATATTGAGTATATGAAGAAAGAGAGAATAGGAGGCAGACTCACCCTTCCTGGTGAAGGGGTCAACCACCTTCTTCTTGATGCCCTTCTTACCCTTAGACAAACGCTTATTCTGGGCGGACAATGGTTAGCTACCCATCGCCTCTAGGGGTGTTGGAAATGCTGACTTTTCCTACGGCCATATTGAGGGGAGGTCGGCTTAGATGATGGCGACCGGGGAGAGGAGAACACCGGCACTTGGACGGGCTGAGTTTTGGGCGTGGTGCAGCGGTGAGCGCTTGGACGCGTACGGTTGAGCACGCTTGTGGGAATCGATGGTGGCTGTGAACCTTACTTTGCAGCTGCAACGTTCCATCTCACGCCACCCACGCTCGCCATCCCGCCATGTCCACTTTCCTCTCGCGCAGACAATTTGAAGCAGCGTGCAAGGCGTTCATCGTCGCACATAGCTCGCAACCCTCTGAGGATGCTTCCATACCACCATGGCACTCTACTGGCTGGAGCTGGAACAACCACCCAGTACGCAGGGTTCTCTCTATAGTCACGCTGTCTCCTCAAGCAGCCTAGTCTGTCCCTGGATTAGGCTTCATGTCTCGTTCGCTAATGTTGTCGCCGAAGGCTGGTGAGGCTTTCTGGGACGAGGATGAAAATATGGAGCTATCCGTCGAAGCCACTCCGGATGAGGCAACGGCGCCAGAGTCCGCGGAGTATTTAACATGCATCCAGTCTGTGGTCTACTCCCCAACCTTCCAAGTGCCTGCGTTCTACTTCACCATGCACTACAACAGTGGGTTTCCTCTCACGTCAATCTGCCACTGATTGTCCAATGAATTCCGGTAGACGGCGCACCACTGAGCCTCGTTGAGATCATGGCTTCCCCATTATTGCGGCGGCACGCTATTCCGCCCGCAGAGGCAACATCATTTGCACTCACAGAAGATGGGTCGACTTTCCCGTTGCTCTCTCAAGGCGACCATCCGGTCCTCGGCACACCTGCCTGGTACTTCCATCCATGCCATACACCCGATGCTGTTGGCGAGCTGCTATCGGAAGTCGTGAAGGAGGGATGGAAGGAGGAAGAGAGACTGGTGCGCTGGATGGAGGTCTGGTTTATGATAGTTAGGCAGATCGTCGACCTCCAACGCGGTGTCGTGACTGCTCTTCATTCATAGGCATCTATACGCGCAAAGCTGTTGCCGGGCTACTAATGGTGCCGGCTCCGACGTTTGACTTATGCAAGACTGGTGGGCCTGTAGATTCGGTGAGTGCGTGTACGGCGAGTGGCTGAGCGTTGCGCCAGGCGGGACTGAGAGAGAGGATCCTTGGATAAGGGTGCAGGAGAGGATGCGCTTTATTGGCGCTGCGATGACGCTCATTGATTTCGGAGCGTCCGGGGGACTGACTGAGAGAGGTGTGCGTTGGGCTATTGAACATCATACAAATCAACATGGTTTATAGTACCAATAAGAAAAAAATATGGAACTTCCGCAATGAAAGGGAGGTCTCACAAACCGACAGCGAGTTTTGCATGAAGATCCCCAGTCACTCGTTGTGAGTTGGACAGAAAGCGGGCTCTCCCGCATACTCTGAGTGAGAGTGGAAGAGTCGACTGCTCCGTCATGATGAAGAGTCATATCGGGCCCGAATATCTGCTGGGACTTTTGCGGTCCACTGTGTATGCAGCCCAACATTCGTCTCTTTGACCTACAAGCATGTCATTGAACGTACAGCGACAACCATAGTAGAATCGTAGTCTAAGAGCAAGGCGCCGAGACTATCCCCGCTGTCCCGCTATTGCCGAAAACACATGATCCTCGCAGCCGCGGCAAGGACAGTTTATAAGGAGCCCGAGGGAGTCGAAGGTGGTCTCACTTCTACAGACGCGGCAGTAGGCGACGGGCAAGACGAAGCACCCCCTGTCCATTTTGCGAGTGGTACGATTGCGATCAGATAGGGCGATTGGTCGGCACATTCCACTAGCGAGCTGCATATAAGAATACAATTCTTCTAGACATGCTTGTTGCACGCCTCGCCTCCTACCCTTCTACCTCGCTCTCTGCTTCACGTCGTCTTGCCTCTTTTGTTCGCCATATGGTGCGTCTGCAGCACCACCAAGACACTGTTCCCGCTGACCCCGCTCCCGCAGTCGCACCACGAAGTTGTTATTGTCGCGGCCTCGCGCACCCCTGTCGGCTCCCTCAACGGCACCCTGAAGGCGCTCACCGCCCCACAGCTCGGTGTTGTCGCTCTCAAGCACGCGATCGAGAAGTCGAAGGTCAACCCGCACTCCATTGAGGAGATCTACTTTGGGAATGTCATCCAGGCTGGCGTCGGCCAGTCTCCTGCGCGCCAAGTTGCGCTTGGTGCGGGCATGAGCTCCGAATCTGACGCAGTGACCATTAACAAGGTCTGCGCGAGCGGCATGAAGGCGGTCATGCTAGCCGCCCAGAGCATCGAGACGGGCTACAAGAGCATCGTCGCAGCGGGTGGTATGGAGAGCATGAGCAATGCACCGTGCGTACCATCAATGTCCTCGAGCTTTGCTAAGGCTCACGTATTTGCTCTACACCATAGATTCCTGCTCCCGCGCCAGAACCCCGTGTTCGGCAAATTCGATGTGAAGGACGCTGTACAGATTGATGGTCTCTGGGACGTCTACAATGACTTTGCGATGGGCAACTGCGGAGAGGTTGCAGCCGAGAAGCACCAAATTCCCCGCGAGTCTCAGGATGCACACGCCATTGAATCCTTCCGTCGTGCGGAGCGTGCATGGAAGTCGGGCGCGTTCGACGCGGAGATCGCGCCGGTGACAATCAAAGGGAAGAAGGGCGACACTATCGTCGTGGAGGACGAGCAGTACAAGCGCGCCGTCTATGAGAAGATACCCACTCTCAACCCCGTCTTCAAGAAGGGTGGCACGATCACACCTGCAAACTCGTCGCCCCTGAACGACGGCGCATCTGCGCTCATCCTCATGTCGGCGGAGAAGGCAAAGGGGCTTGGTCTCCAACCTCTGGCCAAGGTCGTCTGTATGTGTAGAGAGTTCCATCACTGCAGACCTGTTACTAATGTCAAGCATAGCCTACGCGGATGCCGGTCTCGACCCCATTGACTTCCCCATTGCCCCTACGGTTGCGTTGCCCAAGGCTCTCGAGAGGGCCAACCTCAAGATCGAAGACATCTCACTCTTCGAGATCAACGAGGCATTCTCCGTGGTCGTTCGGATAGCTGAGAAGCAGCTCGGTATCGACCCTGCAAAGATTAACGTGAACGGGTACGTCTCTGATTCTCATTGTCCTTGTGCATGACTGAAGATGAGTGCAATGCAGTGGTGCGGTTGCTCTCGGTCACGCCATCGGCAACTCTGGCTCGCGCATCATCGTCACGCTCGTCCACGCGCTTAAGTCTGGGCAGTACGGTGCGGCGGGTGTGTGCAATGGGGGTGGAGCTGCATCAGCGATCATCATTCAGAAGCTATAATATATCAAGGACTTTGGGTGTATCTGGATGTCTGTCTGTACTTGCATATGCTATCAAATTTACGATGCAATGTCCTAAACTGCATGAAATGGCCGTCGTGCTGCGAAGGCGCGATCCCGTGACCCCGCGGAACCATCGAGATTGGCTGGTGGGTCCCGCCGGGAAGCCAGTCTCCGTCTCTCCTACTTACCAACACGTAAACGACTCGACGCTTTGTCTGCGCCATGTCCGACCACCATCTCAAACAGTCTTCGGTTCGCGGACTACCTGGCTCCCCAGGCCGCCCTTCCCCTCTCTCGCGTCCGCACTGGCCGTGGTCGACCTACACGCACCGCTCGTCTTCGTCTTCCATGTCTGTGTTCTCCTCGAGCGGGTCTGCTTCAGGTGGACAGGGCTGGGAATCTCGCTCGTCTGCGTCTACGCCGACGGTGCTCATCTCCACACAGGCGGCTGGGAGGCGTAACTCCACCCTTTCAGGCGTGACATACCAGCCACACATGCCGGAGGAACTAAGCACCAGGCAGTGGTCATTCAATGTAAGACAATATGCTAGGCCCCATTGTGCTGCTTCTTACACTACACAGGCGTTTGAATGGGTCGTCCGGGATGTACACAGGTTACGTGACTTCGTCGAGAGTGCGGAGGCTCCCGGCGACGTACCACCTGAATCGGACGAAGCGGAGGGATCCCCACCGGAAACCGATGAGTTTGAGATACTGAAGGAAACACCTATCATCGGTGACGGGAAGTTTAAGCTGGAGATCGGCACGTCTGTTGACCGTCCAAGTTGGACTGACCACTCATATGACATTTCCAGCTAAGAGCGCTGGACCTGAGACTTTGGAACAGGGAGCATCCTCGAACGGACACCACACGCCCACTTTGTCGCTATACATAACATCTCTCATGGTAGACTACTCGAATGCGGACTATGAGATGTCGACATCCATGTTCGCCGCCATCAAGTGTCAAGACGACCGAGTGGGCGAACGGGGTGCTCGCGTGGATTGGGCCTGGGAGTACTGGCATGATGGCTGGGTTTTCAGGCAAGAGAGTGAAGTTTGGGGTGAGTGAATATCATCTTCAGTTGCTCTAGCAAGTCTGACTTTGCCATGTAGAATGTCCCTTGCCTCCGTTGTCGTCTCTCCTCGAAAATCCAAGGATCAGAGAGACAGACTCGTTTGTTATATGCGTGCAGATGCACTCACCCGTAGGCCCCTTCTTCCCTCAACAACCATCCGCGTATTATGTGCCTCGCGATCTTCTGGAAGGGCTCGAAGCCTCTTTGGACAATCCGAGTGAGTCTGGGTTCAATGATGAGGCTGCCGTACAGTATATTGACGTCCCTACCAAACCAAGACACCGGCGATGTCCAGTTTGTCTGCCTAGAACGACGCGACGAACAAGCTCTCTCGTCCGAAGAGCCACCCACACCATCAAGCTTCGCCTCTTCTATCTCGAACGCGCCCGGGCAACAAACCGTTGCGCGGAAACGCATCATATGGGCCCATGCAGATATTCTGGCCAAGCGATCAGAATATTTCGCAACAATGTTCGGCTCTTCCTTCCTGGAGAACAACGCACCACTCTATCCCGGCGAACGAAAGGTATACAGCGTCATCGTTGAGGAGGCCGACTTCGTCACGATTTATTGGCTGCTGAAGTTCGTGTATGCTAACTGGCTCCTTTTCCGTAAAGAAGACGATCCCCGCGAAGCCGTGGATGGTATCGGCGCCGGCTGGAGTGCACGAGGGCTCAACGCCCCCGGCGCCTTGGACGAGTGGGAGTGGAGGACGTTCTCGAAGGGCTCGCCGCCCGAGTCAGGCGGTATGAGCGACGCACGTAGCGTCACGAGCGCCGGGAGCGCGCCGTCTGGCACCGGCGGGACGAGCGTGAGCCCGCACTCGAAAGACAAACGCCCGTACAACTCGAGACAGGGTCCCGCACCTGTCCCCGTCCCCTCGACCGCATCGCGGAGCCCGTCCGTGCCCAAGGGTACGTCCACCTCGTCCTCCCGTTCGCCAGCGACGCAGCCACGGCGCACAGGCGGGGGCACGTCCGCCGCACCCGGGCCCTCGCTCGCCGCATCCGGGCATTCCTCGCGCGGCGGCAAGGACGTCGCCGTTCCGCTCTCGCCATCAGGCGGGACCTTCGTGACGCCAGCGCACTACCCGGGCCCTTCCCCGAGCGCGAACCCGCTATCGCCCCGCCAACCGCGCCAGCGCTCGCACCTGTCGCCCGTGTCCTCGCCTGACCCACACCCGCATCCGACGCCGCCACCTCCACCCGCGTCCGCGCTGTCGATGTACCAGATCGCGCACAGATATGGGATGCCGGGGCTCGCGGCGCTCGCGATGGAGCATATTATGTCGACGATCACATCGCAGGCAAGCTTCGCGGCGTTGCTCGCGACGGCGGCATGGGATGAACTGCATTCGCTGGTAGAGGTACGTCGAGGCTCGCATCTTACACTTCGTATGATCGCTAAAAATTGTGCAGGATTATGTCGTCGACAAGTGGGAAGAGGTGTCTGTCTCGGAGGAGTTTGAGCGATGCTGTGAGGAAGTTGCGGCGGGAGAGTAGGTCTAAGAGCTCACCTGCTTGCTCCTTACTGACGCAGTCTGTAGATGGGGATCACAAGGTGGCAAAACCCTCATGGCCCTGTTTAGACGGCTGAGGTCTCCTGGCGTCACGGCTTGAGCACAGGGTATGTTGGGAGGCAGTATGCAGATGGTGTTGATAATGGGTCGCCTCAGCGCTCCAGCCAGCTAGCGGATGGCCCGGCGGTGCTTCCAGGGATAAAATACATCTATGCACTACCTTCACAGGCATGACTCTCTCGTGCTTCGCCGCTTACGATCCGTATTGACATTCACCAAGACATAGTTAAGTCAAGTCAAGTCTTTGTCCGCTTGATCCTACGTATACGATCAGTTCATGTTGCTGGGCTTCTCGTCGTCTTCTTCGCTTGCATTATATTTGTACGGACCCGCTCATGGACTCTCTAGGATTGTCGTCATCACATATACTACTCTGATGTATATTGACTCCAAAAAAGTTACATCACAGGTCTTTTGTTACAATGGACATCATGCAAAGATAACGGTGACAACAGCAGAGCTAGGACGAAAACTGAACAGATGGAGAGCGAATGAAAGATGTGTATCGAGAAGGAAGCATATAGTGTCATGACGCAACCGCAGGCAGGTTATGCCTCAAAGGCAGCCGTAGTCGTCAACGTCCCACATGCCGACCATACCGAAGAAGATGCCCTTGATCTCTGATCAGTAAACTGATAATGATATAGCTGGAGTCGCCAACTAGCACGTACCCGGTTCTGGCAATGCGTAGGCCGTTCGAAGTGCTGCCCGTTGATGTCGTGCGGGGTGCTTACACACAATGTCATCCAGTCGCCATGTATGTTCCAGAGTCTAGCCTCGTAGCGCTACGGAGAACAGGCGTGAGTCGAGCTATCAAGGAGGGAAGAAGTGTGATGCTCTCTTACATGTTTGCCTGAGCCCCCACCGAGACAGCCCTGTGCGACGTTGATTAACACAGCATATTTCAGGGAAACTTACCAGATCACTGACCTTATCATACAGTCTGCCCCAGTTGGGTTGGCAGCCCACATCGTTTCCGATGTCCCAAACGCCTGTGTAAGTACCATATTCCTGCAGTACTACTCAGAAAGACAGAAAACACAGTGGCGCAACGGTGCCCACCGAGTAGCATTGATGAGGCTGGTCCACGAACTCGCCGCCAAGAGTGAGGGGCATGTGCTGACAAGCTTCCTCCTCGTTCACTACCAACTGGGCGGAGTACGCGCGGGTGCCGTACGCAACGCATTGGTGGCTCTGAGGTCCAGTCCACGAGAGACCGAGGCGGTTGCCCTCATGCACGCGGACGCTGTAGTGATCGTTGCGCGCCTTAGCCCAACGTTCCTTGTCCGCCTCGAACCCTGCACGCGCGTCGCTCCAAGACTTGCTTTCCTCCTCGTGCGCCGCCTTGGCGACCGTCCAGTCATGCTGTAGCTCTTCCAGCTCCGCGCGGGTGGGCGGGTACGCTTTAAGTCGGTGCTTGAGCGCGCTCACGCGGGAGTGTAGTTTGTGTACGGTGGATATCTGTGTGAAGAGGGCGGCGACCGCTACTACGCATGCCACCGCCAACATCAGACAGACCCACATCCAGACGCGAGACACCGTCTTGTGGTCTTTCTGCCCATTTGTACCGACGACGATTGTATTGTAGAGGAGGGGCGATCTTTCATCTGCGCTGTTGACACTAAGAAGAGTTTAGTTCCAGAAGCACGGAAGACATCTGAGAGCATACGCGGCGCGGGAATGGTATGGGGATCCTGAGCTGGCGATAGCGGGGAGCATACATGAGTATTAGCATCCTTCACTGCAGATCCAGCCAGATCGGTTGAGAACAAATCGAGAAGACATTCTAAATAAGATAAATATCTGCAGACGATCTGCGCCCCGCCACATCGCATGGCGATCGATGTCAAACCCGACATGTCTTCCCAATCCAGCCCAGATTTGATGCTCCCTGGCGTGCGCACCCGCCGCTTTCAGATACCCTTCCCGCTCCTGTTACCGCCCTGTACACGAGCCCTGATGATACACACACATACATAGCACCCATGAGACCTCATAATATATGCTATTTTCCATCTGTAGTGATGTACGAAGCCTGCAAGGTCGAAACACCGTACCCGCATCAAACAGGTCGTCCGGCGGGCTCTCCCCTCGATGACAGGCGAGAAACTTGGCTCGTGACAGGCCCAGATCTAGTAGCAGTCAGTGACAGCTCGGGGGCTTGTGTATATATGGCCGTTGCGAGTGCGCACCTGGCTGAAACTTTGTTGTATCCCCAGAGCCCGCCTTCACCTCTGACACTGCACCTCGCGATCGCGAGCATGCCGACTGGAGTAACCCGCCCCTCGGAGCCACCGTTGCCTGGAAACGAGCGACCGTCCAAGCGTCAAGCCCGGAATCATCCGCTGGCAGGACGAGGTAGACTTCTACTGCCGCCTGGCTTTACCTCCACGCGCAAGACTGGCGACAATGCACGCCCAGCAGCTAGTTCAGTGCGCAGTACTCCAGCGCCGTCGACTGCAGCCCCGTCCACGGCTCCCAGCAGGGCACACTCGCCAGCATGGACAGCGACAAGCAGCCGTCGCGATGCAAGCCCCTCCTCTCCGACAGCAGGTGCTGGAACTTCGCACTCAGATGCAGGACGTCGTCGCGCGGTGTCCTCTAGCGCGTGGCAGGCCCAGGATGGTCTTGCTGACAAGGGGAAGGGTCAAGCCAGCCAGGTCGCTGCCAACACAGGTATGTCAGCAATGGTAGTCCGGTTGTATGTACATATGAGTGACTGACCTTCAAAGGTATGGGGCGGCTTGAGGTGGACACTCTCAGGGAGCTAGAGAACACCGTAGAATCGCTTCAGTCGAGGCTACAGATCATGGAGGATCAAGTCAAAAAACTTACCCGTGAGAACTCGCGTCTGTCGGTGGCAGTTGCAGAGATGCAGACTATGAGCGAGGAACAGCGCGAGTTGGGAGACGAGATGGTTGAGCGTGTCCAGGACGTCAAAGGCCGCATTGCCTACCTCGAGAACCTGTCGATGGATGACGGCGAGCAAGAGGGAAGGGACGCAGACGCTGTGGGTGGTACACCGGTGGGCGAAGGTGTGATTGTAGCATCAGCGAGCAAGAGCGAGCTTAAAACAAGGGCATTCTTCGTGAGTTGGCTCTCTGTGGGTGTGGTACATGACTTACAGACTACTAGGCATGCATTCGGGCGGTGCTCTTGGGCTTGATGGGCATCCGCAAGAAGGACATGCTGCCAGAGGTGATGCGCCGAGGGTTCTGGTCCTCGGAGAATGTGATGGACCCTAAACGCCTGTTGCGCCCACGATGGGATGACGGATGGCCAGTGAACCGTGCAGGGTGGGTTGGAGAGGTTGTACAAAAGGTGAAGCAGGATGGTCGGAAGTGGTCGACGTCGCTGGCCCAGGAGATGCTGAATGTCCTGCCGGATGACGTGGTTGAGGATGGGTTGGAGACCTGCTTTGGAACCCTTGCGAAGCGTTATCGCGAGGCACGGGACAAGTCCAAGGGAGCGCAGGAGGAAACACGTATCCAAAACAGACGTCGTCGTCGAAAGGTCATGGTAAGCATTAATTACATAACACGACCTGCCAGCTCACTTACAGTCGCGGTGCAGAAAGCTTCGGAGCGCTCAGCGGTACGCAACAAGATACCGTCGCTGAAAGGCCTTGAACACGACTGGATGTTTCAATGGCAGTATCAGTCGACGGATGAATCCGACAGCGACCCAGTGACTGCCACAGCGCTCGACCCAGACACTGAAGATGAGGGCCACGGATTGAACTCACTCGGCACCAAGGGACCTGCAAGGACACGTCCGTGGCGTCAGCGCGCACCGGCATACCGTCCGCAAGCAGTGAGTACTCACCTATGCATCGACGATGGGGATGTGCTGGATAACTGATCACAATGAGCAGGTGACGGCGAAGTTTGATGAGGTAGATGTCGAGGTATTCAAGGCACGCAACGCAGCGGACACAGACACTAATCAAGGAAACACTCACCGTGCGCGCAAGCGGGGTGCGTCACGGTCTGCTCAAGAATCAAAACTTCCCATCCTCCGCAAGAACGCCGAAAAGAAGGATGGCGTGAAAGTTGAGTTGCAGAAGATTCCGCTGGCGATGCTTGATCCGGGCTGGTGGAAAAGCGAGCATGGCAAGCCATATCGCAGTGTGCAGTACATTGCCGACTGGGTTGCAGGCGAGACAGAGAAGGAGCTTGAGGTGGAGGATGGCGGGGATGGTGATGACGGAGCAGAGGGACAAGCAGAGGAGTGAGGGGAGAAGAGAACAGGCAGGCATGTAGCACTACAACCGGGACGAGCACCGCCCGAGGCTCGGCATGTTTGAGAAATCAAATCGGGTTCAGTGCGCATCAGATGTCAGGCTCCTGGGCGTTCTGCGGCCGCATTTATCATGTCAAGCTTCGTACGGGGTGTGCTAAGTATGCTGAACTCACATGGGATAGAGACATCGTCACCCACAGCTGAACATCTTGATAGTCGACAGTTCCTAGGGCGAAATGCCCAGAGATTGCGTGGATATCCACAACCTGGGGGTGACCTAGAACCCCGTGGTTCCAAGTCCCAATTCCAAGATCGCTGGCACTGCCAAAGATAGACATCAGTGGGTATCACCGGGCCAGGAACCGGAAACTGGCGTACCATAACGACCAGGGCATCTGAGGGACATCAGCATCGGCGAGAAAAGGCCGGACGACTGCGCAAGTGGTTTGAAGGGGTGGGAGTCTTGGATCGTTGCGGAGATGAGATATTTGCAGTATATACTCAATCTTAACAGGCTGTCGCCCGTTAATGTATGCAAACTGTGATTTTGATCCATGGGCTGACGTTGCTGCCCCATAGCGAAGGCCACACACTAGTACTGTTGCGTGGGATTGAACTGCTGCAGCAACAAACGATTCCCCCGGGCAGCCGACTGGCGCTGCATCCGGGATAAGTTCCAGCTGATCCGCCCAAAGCTGTCGGAGATAATAAAATATCACGCTGTACAGGTTGACCGACCGGAGATCAATGCTCCGGGGATAGAGGGCTAGCTGGACGGTGGCTAACAAGATGAACATGAGCTGATATATGTCACTAGTATCACACACTTACCTGTGTCGGTTTCGGCATTCATGGTTGCTATCAGAGTAAGCAATGTTCCTCGTTGGGAAGTCGTCTTGCTGGCATCGCCTTTCAAGACGCCTTTTAGTTTGACAATCATTTCACGGTCCTGCACTGTCTGCTGGTCGCCTAGATTCTCCAGATGTGATATCTAAAGTGTTGAGGTCAGTAGTGACCTGCGGGTATGCTGCTGACCTACGAGCTCGAATATCAATATAGCCTTTGTCCATCCTCTCATCAATGTCGCCTCGATCTCGCCTCCAGTGTGCCCATTATGCCGCAGCTTCACCAAGAACCCGTTGTTGCGTTCGTACGGGTATGTCCACCAGCCGTAAACTGGCCCAAGCATCAGCACCCACATCCAGAGATGCATGAGAATATGAAAATAAGGCACAAGATGACAGAACATTCGTGCCCAGGTTTGACACGCGCGCTCGTGACAGTCGGCAGCGCGCATAGTCTCCTGGACAGTAATCGACTGTGAGCCATAGATCCGCAACGCTACCGCCCACTCCATAGTAGTCTTGAAGTGACGGCGGTAGTTGCGATCCATTCGAAGCTGTGCAAGCTCTTCCATGTCAGCAAGAGTTGTCTCGGAATTAGATGCAACATTTGTGCGCCGCCGCTTGTTAAGCAGCTCCTCGACACTTGCATGACCGCGTGCGGCTTTCGTGGACGCGCACGGCTTTGGCGCATCACGATTTGGTATTTGCCCGTTGATCTGCCAGGCTGCGTAGAGGCCAGGGATGAGCACATGTGTGAACACACGCCATTGGTCGGCTTTCCCCGCTCCGCTGACGATCAGCTACATTGCATCAGTAACATAACGCGAAAGAGATACTGTGCGTACATTATTGGGAAGGCGTGTCACTGACGCGGGCCAGATAATGCCGTCAAGGTATTCCTGGAATTTTTCCAGGGGTTTGTCACGTCGATTTCGCTGCGTAAACATCCCGCCCTTCGACAGAATATTCTGGATGACGTGTTTAGCTTCACCTGGTGCAAGTCATTAGTAGCTTGACAGTCTGTATCATCTGAAACCGCTGCTCACCCAGGTATGCGCCATGCATAAAGTCTGGAGGTGAGTCGCGCCCAGGGAGCCAATCAGGGAGTGCATCTAAGAATGACCACTGGACACCGCGTTTCTCGTAGATTTCGGCTTGATCATCAATGTCTGCGTCGCGCCAGATAAACGCGTACTTCAGAAACCGCCAGTCGTTCCGGTATTTGAATCCTGTGTGATACAATGCATCTGGTGTCAAATATTAGTTTGAAATATTCAAGGGGCTCACGAGCAGTGTCAAAACACTCTGGATTAACCAGGGAAGAAAACGGGACCTCGCATGTGTCGCACATGAAGTGTTCGCTCGTGTGACCGCGCAGTCCGTTGAGCTTATGGGAGGCGGGGAGGTCGGAGACAATGTTGTTAAGAAAGGCATGGAAGACATCGTGCGAAACCACGCCATTCTCCCCGGGCATGCGGACCAATATCCCTATAGTTTCATGTTAGCGCAATGACCGCTTTGGAATATACAGTGCCCACCGTTGTAGAGCTTCTCCAGCTCCACATGCAGTGGTCCAAGAAGCCGGTTAAGCTGCGCCGTGCTGGGTTCGTTTGGCCCAGGGATTACACAGTAAAGCAGAGTCTCCTCACGCCGCAAACGTACACTCCGCGGATTGTTGCATATAGTTACATACACTGCCCCGACGGAATAACCACCCCGTTTTGTTGCCCGAAACCTAATCATTCGCGCAATGAGTGGAATGAGTGCCATAATCCCGCACTTCAAAGCACCATACCAGTCGATGTTAATCTGTAATACCAATCCATTTGGCAGAGCAACGAAGCGCTGCTGCACATCTTGGACATCGATGTCTTCAACACCCCACTCACCCCCGCGGCGACGCTCGAGTCCTGCCGCAATACATCGCCACCCCCAACCATCCATCATGTCGAACATGTGATAGTTAGGGTCCTCCCAGCCCTTCCAATCATCGCGTTCGGCCGGAGGGACAGGGCCTGGGAGGTCGTTATCGCCTCGCCACTTGTCCCAGTCGTCGAGCTTGCCTGGACGAGCGGCCATGCGCACGATCGAGTCAATGAGCGCAGTTGTGGGGATTACCTTCACTGGGATACGCTTGGTTTTGCCTTCGGAATTCTTCTTATATTTAAACAGGAGTCCGGGACACTCACGCTCCATACACAGGTGACTGCCAAGGCTGTAGAGCGTCCGTGGATGATGATGAGCCCAGCATGTATCGCAAGTGAAGTAGTATGTAATGTAGCGGTCGGGATCGACACCAAGGCGCCGCTCTACTGTCCGGAGGGTTCGCGCCATGTTGTTGAGATCGGGAACCGTGAACCCGGTGATTTGTGGGAGCGCGGCCAGCTGAGTGTGAAAGCCGTCCAATAGATGCTTGCAGAGTTCCTTTGTGGCCCCATGGACAGCGGACGCCAGGTAGACATGCATATAGGCATTCCGAACGAGAGAATGTTCAAGCAGAGCACGAGGTCGTCCAGTTTCGTAGCTGTAGGCAGTAGGAAGGCCACCTGCAAGGTCATCTTCTTCGTCTTCGAGGATCTGATCAAAGAGGGTCTCGATGTCGACATAGAGTGGGTCCTCACGGACGTCAACAGCATCAGGGTCATGGTCATCCGAGCGAGCAGGAGTAGGGGGACGCGAGAGGCCATCAGGGCTGGGAGAGCGCGAGGGACCGAGGTATGAGACACCACCATCAGACCTGTCGTCAGGGATGTCGAGCATTGGCGGTGGCGAGGCCACAGGGGTTGGTGTACGAGAGAATCGCCATTGAAGCCCGGGGGCATCGTAAGCGGGAAGGTGTTGATCAAGCAGATAGTCGGGAGGCCCGGGCGATGGTGGAAGGCTTGCATGAGCGCGAGGCAGAGCCCCGCCCGTGTCGTCGTTGTCAAGAAAGACCCCAGAGTTGTCGAAAACATTGTTTTCGCGCTCTCCAGGATCAGACAGGGCGTCGTGTAGCAAATAACGTACCTGATCGCCGTCGGCCACCTCAGCACCATCTACCCCCAGATCAGCGCCCTCAGCACACTCCTCCAAGCGCGAGGCTGCCTGTACCCAGTCTTCTCTGTTGTCTTCTTCGACCAGGGCTTGACCGTGAGCACGTTCTCGAGGGCCAGGAATGCGAGACCCAGTGGCATTTTGGTGGCGCAGCTGGTTTGCTTGTATGCGGGCAGACTGCCGGACGTGGTCGTTGATGGTTGCGGTAGTGTGGTACTGGGGCACGATAGATGCAGCGCAAGGGGTGCAGGTACACAGATAGCGTGTTTGAGTATCAGTGCGAGAGGCCCGAGGCATGGCAGACAAGCTTGAGATGAGAGTACGTAGTCAGTAGCTTAGCAGTAGTAAAACGACAAGTCTCGCGCGCCTGTGGATCCCCTACCATCACGCGCTCCTGGGGAAATCCCGCTCCTTAGATTGGTTTCTTACGCCCATCCAAATGCAATCCGATCACATTAGGTTCTCATTCAAGATCTCCTACGGATTTGTCCCATCACATATCTGCCTTGATCTGCAGTGCATCCTTGCTCTTCTTCTCTCCGAAGCCGAAGCATCACTCTCGTAGTCGGCGACTGCTTGCGTCACAAGTACCCTCAAAGCTTTGCTATTCAAGACCTCTTCATACTAGCGGGGTTTCGCCGGTGCAAGCGGTGCCCAGAAACCATCTCGTTTTGCTCCAATGGTTCTCTCTGGATCTCCCCGGATGCACTCGGCGACTTGGGATATGTCGCTTACCTGTGTCTGTCGGTCCGTACAACGTGGAGTCAGGAGGGCTGAAAAGCAGGACCAAATTTGCTGTCAGCCCCCATGTCCGAAACCGCCGCAACGATCACGCGATATACGGCCCCGTAGAATAAGAGCGACGGAGGATGAGGTAGTAGCTACTACGTGAGGTGAGTACTTCTGGCATGATACACCGACAGTAGCTTGGTTATCGCATTCTTTGTACACTGTGCGTCCAGATGTATGCAAAGCACTGGCCAGCGAGATTCAATATAGGCCATTAGTTTCACATCACTATAGCATGTTTGTATGTCTTGAATGTGGACTTGCCACCTTGCTCTGGTGAACTTATCACTAAGAGTGGCACTGTAAGCAAAGAATCTGCGAGTCATTGTTTTGACTAATGGGAGCACTCGACTCGAAGAAGCCTGTCTATTCAACATCCCTAGACCTCCTTCAACGTGTCATCCTCCTGCCTCTTCAACTTCACCAGTCGCTCTAAAATCTTCTGCTCATAGTCAGCGATAGCCTGTTGCACAAGTAGTTTCACTCTATCCCAATCAATCTCAAGCCAGACGTGGGGCGATGTGTATTTCATAATCTCCTCTTCGTCAAGTGGTTTCTTCGGGTCATCCCGAGCGGTAGCGGTACATGCATTGGCTGCCCGTAAAACGGGTAGGATAGATGAACTGTCAAGTGACCATATACGTAGTGAGCACTCATAGGCACTTGTGGTGGTACGAGGTACTGTGCTCTCACCTGGCTCCCATGCGTCGGCAAGTCGAGCAACCCTTTCTACATCAATGCAGCATACATTTCCTCATTGAAGTGCACTGTGAGATCCCCATGTGCGCACTTGTGTGAAGATGTACGGGAGAAATTCACGAGACAAGGCATCTCGTCCAATCTCTTGAGGATATGATGCTGAGTGGCATCGGGTAACGTTTTCAAGTCATCGGTTCTGTACTTTGTTAACCCGAGGCGATTGAGTCGCTCGTACGCACGCACAGTGGCAATTATACAGTCCATGTTCCTAAAAACTGCTTCCCCATATGATCAGCCGCACGACGTACCGGAACTTTTCCTTCTGATCATCAAGTAGGTTACCCTTTTGTGCTAGCGATATTCCACAATACTCCAATATCAAGCAGCAGATTCCGGTACCATCCGACTCCGACTCGTACAATCCGAAGAAGTGTGGCATTCGATCACCTAGTTTGAGTTGTTCGTATACGCTGGCCTCGTGTTTCAGCTTACTCCCTTTCTCGTGGAGACTCAGCTTGCAAACAACTTGACCAATGCCTGTGTAGGCTCGCCTGAGTTTGCATGAGCAGATGTAGCGTCGAGAAATGGTTAAGGGGTAGCGACTCGGATGACGTGTCGGGATCCACGTCGTCGAGGTCGATTTCAGTGGCGGTGGTCGACAACTGGGTGACCACTTCACACGAATCCATAAACATGGATAATGGATCCGAGTGATGATTCCCCTTGGACAAGGACAGAGATTCCATGCTGGCGTGCTGTAGGGGTGTGTTGTAGAGCCTAAGACAAGAGGCCTGGTGATACGGGCTGACGTGATGGCTAACGGTCATCGCAGTGACAGCAGTCAGCATCTCCGCGAATTCCGTCCCCAAGCGACACAGTAACGTTTCGCAAATGCAACCTATCGGCGTCGTTTGAAGCAAATCGAAAACCATCAATCATCGGTGTCGAAAGGCGTTGAAGCGGAGCCCAATGCAATGCAAGCGCCTCGTCCGCGCTCCGCAAAGTTCCTGGCCTTCCAGTCGCCCATTTTTCCCTGGATATACTCTGCAACTTGTGGTTCGTGATATATGGAGCGCTTGGTCTCTGTCTGCGTTATATCTCTGCCGAACCTTACAAGGATGCTGGAGGGCTGGAAAGCACGACCAAAGACCAACAGCCTGAGCTAACTTAGCGCGAAACGGTTCATGGGTCCTCCGGGACGCGATATGATGCAAGTCGGATACGAAAGCTATGGAGGGTATAATGTAGTGGGTACTTCAGAGGAGATGAGGTGGGTGCTCCTGGCATGTACCATAGCTTCGTTCTCACGTTCTTCTACTTCCACCTCCACCTCCACCTCCACCTCCTCCTTGGACTAGACGACAACTCGACCGCAACTGTGTAGTCCGACCTAGCACAGCCCGCTCACAAAGCCCATCAGACCTGGTGGTTTGATCTCCTCAACTTTGCGTATATGTTTTACTTACAGCGGGGTATCTGTGGATGTGATGGCGCTTGGTGTGTCTCTGCTAATGTACTATTGGCTGATAGAGAGGATGTGGGACTCTCATCGACGACGACTATTACCCACGCCATCCTTAGGGTTTTTACTTCGGGCTCAACACGGCTGACACATATCTGTCCAAAGCGATGCCGTGGTGGTCTATGCAGCCAAGGTTTCATCATCAGTGTCCATCGGGATGTGAGTTCAATGTCATAGCGGCCACTCATACACATGCGAGATCAGTTGTCAATCACATCCTCGGAGCCGCTGTACCTTAACTGCCTTTTCGTAGCGAACCCCCCTCCAATGCTCAGAAAACGACCCGCACCTGCCACCTCCCTTGACTCACACAATCCTTTAGTCCGTGAACCTTGGCTGACTGTAGTTTATTCCCTACTGAGGATCGCGCGCGCTTTCCGATTCAACATAGTCTGCACTGCGAATAAGTAGGATGGGGCACAGGAAGCAGGTCCTACATAGCAGCGGTATGTCTTTTAAAGTTGGCCATTGAAGTCGCGCTAACGCAACAATCTATAAGGGGCTCTATACCTTGCTGCATCTTCAATGACATCTCGTAGCCCAGTTTCAACACTCTCGGCCACGCATTCATCTGCGGCGCGTACCTCAACGTCGTCAGAAACCTCGCAAACATCACTAGTAACATCAAGTCATGCTTCGTCGGTGGGGTCCTTGTCTTCCCACAAAATCTCCACGCCGTTTTCTACGCCTCCCGTCGCACCTCTATCCGATACTACCTGGGAAACCTACAGTCTGTCTTCTGCCTCCGCAATACGTGGTACAACGACTGTCCCGAGCGAGACTTCACCTGCGGTTTACTCCAGTCAAACAACAAGTCTCCCTTATTCAATCTCGACAACCGCCACTATCTCCATATCGGTCATCATATTTAGCCCTCTGTCGACTGCACCGAGCGGGGGGCAGACACACAGCTCTAAGACAGTGCTAACCACTGTGATCGTCACAGTGGTTGTACTGCTCGCTCTCGGCGCACTTGCAACATGTTTGGTTTACAGGAGACGCAAGAAGAAAATTGCTGATACTGCTGAAGGTGAGTTAGTCCCTCGAATCGATCAGGTGTCCTATACGCTCATCATCGAAAAGAAGGTGGCATATCCGAGAATGACTACTCCGTCGAACTAGCTAGTGGGCACATTACCGTCGCGCATCTCGCGGCGGGATTCCACGACACTATCGAAGGGCAAGACGATCACACCTCTGCATGGTCTCACACATACCCTTTGAGCGCACCGTATTCGACATTATCATCGTCCGTTGACCTTCCTCTCGGAGACAACTACGACCCCAGACTCAGCGAGTACGGGAGTGGGCACGGTTTAGGCGATGTCAAGGTTGTACCGGCCACTCCGACAGCTTACGAGCGAGACTTCCCGAGCCCTCTGGAACAGTCATCTTTGAATGCAACGCTGGCTGACATCCCCTCCAACTGGTCGCACACAGCACTGGAAATCAGACCGAATGTCTCTCTATTCTCCATCCCAGCATTTCCGAGCGCCGAGCGACCCCCTTCTCACTTTCCGGGAGGCCCCCTAGTTCGAGCTGTACCTCGGCCTGACATGCCTTCCCTATATTCGACTTCTATTTATGGGCACGCCGCGCCACGCCACCTTAGCATTCCTTCACACATCTCGTCTCCCCCATCTACACCGCAAGCCTCAGTTCCCGTCTCGCTACCAACGGTCGGCCACCCGCTACAGATCGCAGAGAGGACTGAATCCCCTGTCGCGGCGGTGCCGCCATGCGTATGGCTGATATCAGAACGTGGTGCTGTCCGATATACTCCGCATCTGCTCAGCTACCAGGTCGGCTCCCACGGAACGTCAGGAGACCTGGAAGTGTCCCCCTGGCGTACGATGGAACCTGTTCCAGACGCCACCAGGCAATACGTCACCGAAGGGCGAACACTGCCTTCGCCACCCCCTCCGCCGCCATATAGTAGTGACAAAGAGTAGGAAGGGGCCTCTCAGTGCCTCACTGCGAGTGTCACACCTCGCATAACCTGATGTATGTTCCATGGGACGTGCGGTGGGGCATTGGATGCTGCTGCCAGGAAGTAAAGTTTGGACACCGCAGTGTATGCATTGTATTACACCTATGGACACGACAGTTGCGAGCAACGTGCTGTCACTTTCACTCGATGGTGGGTGCGACTCCAAGTTTATTCGCAGCTGACGACTTGGTGACTGGTAGTAGAGTACCGCAGCAAGTAGCGTCAATACGGGTGTCTCAACCCTGGGATGTCGACTCGATCTTTGTGCCTTCCGCTGGGGGACAGATGCGGGCCACCTTCCCAGTGACGAATTGTCGCATTTCCCGTGCTCGTTTTCAACTGCCGATGGGCTGTCCTTGCTAATCATTGGTTTGCGGTATTAGGTGTCTGAGGTGTTGACGACTCTCGATCTTGAGCCCAAAGGTGCTTCCATTTTACTTGATCTGTGCTGCCATTCTGCTGATACGAATCATGCTAGGATCATCTCGTCAAAAGATGCATGTCTATTGCCCTCTCGACCCGGCAACCTTGCTACGAAGCTTCAGCACTTGGCCCTGCAGAAACACCGGTCATAATTCATTCTCCGTGGTCAGATACCGCTTCCTTTCCACGCTTTCATCCTCTTCTTTCGAGGTCTCGCAGGTGTTTGCCCCCCCCCCCCCCCCCCCCCCAGAGTCTGTGGCTACCACCGTCTATTGACTCATCTCCCGCCTCTATCGAAAATCCCTGTCGCACGGAGACCTCTCGGAAGCCGTAGACTACCACCGGTGCTCTCGCAGAGTGACTAGCGTCGAGCTGGGCGCTTACAGGATGAAGGACGAAAGGAGGCACAGCGTGGGAGGTACAGTGGCCCACTTATTCAACGACTCATTAGTCTCTGAGGCTCTCTACCAAAGGGTCCTGGCGAAGCGTACCTAACAACACCGTTCAGACTCCGAGGGCATCCAACAGGATAGACTTACAATCTCTGCAGCAGACTAATGTGGGCCCTAGGAAGTCTCTCGGGTCGCAGTCCGAGTTCTCCTACGAAGAAACGTCAATCGCGGAACAGGGGAGCAAGTCAAGCATTCTGGAGCAACGCGAGCTTTTAGTGGTCCTCGATTCCCTTCCGTTCGTAGGCTCGCACAATGACTCAAGCGCATTGACGACTATGAGCTCGATCACTGCTTCAGGGATCGGAGGAACGAGCGACGCTGTTATGAGCTCGGTGTCACCATCCGGGACGGCCATATCACAGACATCTGCCTCAACGAACCAAACGGATGTCTCAAGTTCAACCTCTACACACTCCACAACGTCACATATCCCGTCGGCTACATCCTTACATATGCCTAGCGGTTCTTCCTTCTCATCCACTACCTCTATAGCATCCTTGTCTACTGCTTCTATTCCCCCTTCCACTGCTTCTGTCTCCTCTTCCTCCACTCACGTACCGTTGCCTGTGCTACCATCCAGCTCATCCGCGTCAGCCTCTACCTCGATGTCCTCGAGGCTATCATTCAGCAGCTCGGCAAGCACGTCGGCTAATTTGCAAGAAGGGCCAACCAGACCAACCTCTAATTCTACTTTTGAAACAAGCGTAGACTCGACTTCACCTCCGAGTACAACATCCTCCCTGGTTGGCGTTTCTACTTCCACAGGCCTGCCTCCTTATAGCGTGAACCCCGTGTCACCTGTGCCTCCAGTCTCTATCCTTACTAACACTAGCGCGCCGCCTGCGTTTAGCTCAAATCCGGGCCCCGCTTCACGCTCCTCGCGCAGGCCGCAGATCACCAACACCACCGAGCCTCGCCCAACGGCGAGGCTAGCGCCAGACGCGGCGAAAGAACATGTTGGGATCATAGTCGGGACCGTGCTAGGCGTGTTGTTTGTTGTCGTCGTTGCGTTCGGTTGCTGGTGGATGCGCCGAAAAGGTAGACGTACAGCCATGGACTTCAATCGGGTTAGCGACACTCTTGGTACGATCAGCCTATCCGCGTTTTCGATGGCGTACGCTTAACTCATATACACAGATGGCACCGGTCTTATCGAGACTGTTGAGTCAATCCTTAGGGATGTCGACCGACAGGGGTCTTTCAGAACGAACTCGACCTCCAGTGACGAGAGCTTCGGGAACCTTTACAACCGAGTCTCCCTGCCCGCCTCTACGTTCAGCCCGCTTGTCTGCGAGCCCGTGCACAGTCAAACACCCGAATATGAGCCTGTCACTCTGATGCATCCCTCGCATGACCTTCTCTCGCCCACACCAAGCCAGCATCCGTACACGAATCGGACGTCATCACTCTCCCCGACGTCTCCAGAGCAGCCCTCGCCGCTCAGTGCCGCCAGTTTGACTTCGCTGCTCAATGCAGCCTGGCCGGCAGTGCCGCCTACCATACTCACCACGGAGCCAGGAGGCGTGCCGAGCGGGGCATTGCACGCAGAAACAGCAGTCGATATATTGGACTCATTTACTTCGCAGACGGAGGACACGCTCAGGCCTGCTCAGACCCGGGCGTACAGGGTCTCCAGAATCCTGTCCGCACTGGCAAATGATTAAACCAGCGAAGGGGTTTCGCCGTCAGGCTGTCGACGGCCGCCAGCCGCGAGGATACCGGTGGCGCAGCCTTGTACTACAGCAGCGCATCCCTGGGCGACTCCATCGATAGTATTGGTACCATACCGCCGCCATATGCGCCGTATCCTGATGGGTCGGTATCGAGGTCAGGACGAGAAGGAAGCAGGCGCCCAGCTGGCGGTAATACGCATGCCTAGCGATCATGGACATACGGACATGCACTCATTTTCTTGGACTTTATATATATCAAATGTATTGCCGGTAGATCATTTAGGACGGTATCATTGCTACTTCCCTTGCAAGATCATATTCGCACACTTCTCGCCAATCGCGACGGCCGGCGCCTGCAGGTGCGTCCCCAGAACGCGAGGCAGGATGGACGTGTCGGCGACGCGGAGGTTCTCCACCCCGTACACCCTCAACTCGTCGTCAACCACGCCTCCGCCATCGGCGTCGTCCTCCGGGGCCATGCGGCACGTCGACGAGTAGTGGTACGTCGTGCGGTTGTACCGACGGATGTGGTCGTCCAGGTCCGCGTCGCTCTCGCTCTTCGGCTGGAGCCATTCTTCAAGGGCATACCCTTGTGCGCGCATCTCGTCGCGCAGGCGCAGGCTCAGCTTGAGGGACGCACGGAGGGGTACAAAGTCGTCCTCGTTGGACAGGTAGCGCGGGTCGATGACGAGCGGTGCGCGCGGGTCTGTGGAGGACAGCCGGACAGTGCCCCTGCTCTTCGGGTGCAGGAGTACGTTCAGGAAGCTGAACATGCCGCGGTCCAGAGGGGTGGGCTCGTCATGGCTAGCATAAGCCATCTACAGGATGCTGTAAGTCCGCGGAAGGCTGGATTGGCGTCGGCTTACAGGCATGATCTCGATATCGGGCAGTGTTTCCGAGACCTTCTCAATACGAGTAGGTCTGCCCGTGTCGTCGAGCATCTTTGTGTGGCAAAATATTGCGAGCTGGAGCACCGGACCCAGTAGCCAACCCGTTCCCCATATGAGATACTTGAGCAGTTCGATGATGAATTTCAACGGCTGCGTGCGTAACGCCAACAGAGAATCTTGCATTGGAATGAAAAATCCCACTGATACGCCAAAGTGATCTTCCTAGAAGCGTGTTCAATCGCGGCGACACTGCGTGTGATAATAGACGCACAAGATTCGACCCCACAGCTTGCAAGTCCTTGACTACCGGTATCCCATGTTCCTTGAGATGCTCCGAAGGTCCAATTCCACTGCGTTACAATGAGATTCTGAGCCCCGGGATCGGGCCTACACTCACCTGAGCATGAGTACGTGGGGACTCCCGAACGGACCGGCTGACAACACAATCTCGCACGCAGCCCGGACATATCTCCGAGTTTCCTGATTTGGGCCAGTCTGCGCGAGGAGGGTGACACCGCGCGCAATAGCACGGCCGTCCTGGAGCCGTTCAATGTCTACTTTATCGACGAGAGCATTCGTGCAGATGTGGAGGTTGGCTTGACGCGCGCGCGCGAGAGCCGAGGGGAGGAATGCGTGATAGGCGGAGCTCCGTTTCGAGTTCTCGTCGATGGTGAAATAAAGGCGCCCGCAGCCGAACGGAGGGTGTGAGGGGGAGTTGATGTCGGGGATGTAGGGCAAGCCGATGGCTTCCGAGGCTGTGACCGCCCTACGCATGCTCGGTGACGACTTTCAGATGATTTATCGATGTACTCACTTTTCGAAGCCTCTGAACTGGAAGTCTCCTGAGCTACGGTTCCTCCATTCGCCCCCTGTCCCGTGCACACCATCGTTCTTCATGCCCAATGCCCGCTCTGACTTCACAAAGCACGGCTCCATGTCCTTCCAACCCCAGCCCTTCCTTCCAGCCTCCGCCCAGCTGTCGTACTCGGCAGGTAGTCCGCGTGTATAGAGCATCTGGTTGATGCGCGAAGTCCCTCCCAAGGCTCCTCCAGAGAACAAGAAGATCGGCCGGCCAAGCTCGCGCTGCATCTCCGATGGACGTTTAAGCGTTCGAGAACCATCCGAGGCGAAATCAGACGAGAAGAGGGGTACCCTGGCTGCCCACGAGTCTGCGCGTGGTCCTCGTTCAATCAACAGGACGGTGTTCGACGGGTCTGCGCTCAAGCGATTTGCCAGCACACAGCCCGCAGTGCCACCTCCTGTCGCATACGTGAGTGTCTCAATCGCGACGACCACGAAAGTATGCGTACCCACAACAATGTAGTCATATTGCTCTAGCAGCCCCTCCACTGTTGCCTCTGGATACCAGTCGAATGGCCACATTGATGATGGTTTAAAGTGAAGGAGCCGGTAGTTGGCCTAGTGAGATATCAGTCGAGATAGCATGAGTTTACGTGATAATCATCAAAGATTTAGGTACGACCTAGTCAAGCCCAGTATTTGAGGGTCGGCAACAAGGACAACGACCATAACAGCGTCTAGAAGGAGGAGAGGGAACGCTGTCACCGCGATGACCGTTGGACATTACGTCAGCCGATATCACCATACCTTTTCGTCTTAACCTTTACAACACACTCTACAACACATGGATTCTGTCTTCTCGTTCAAAAGAGGCTATCACGTAGTTATATCCTCCATGATCATGGAGTGCCAAGTAGTCACTCAGTTGTCGACCATCGCCGCGGAGATTGACCTCGACGCCTTGAATCCTGACACGTCAGTCCCACTTCCTATACATTTCTCGTTCTCTTCCACATGCTACATCTACTCGTGCAAATTGAAGAGAGCCTATGCCGGCATCGATCATGTCGTCTGCAAGCTCAGTCTCCACGAGAAAGGGAGAAAGCTGCTGAAGCACGAGGCCAGCGTATACGAACAACTCAAACTAGGTGATCGAATGCCACACTTCTTCGGATTGTACGAGTCGGAGTCGGTTGTTACCGGATTCTGCTGCTTGATATTGGAGTATTGTGGAATATCGCTAGGACAAAAGGGCAACCTACTTGGTGATCAGAAGGAAAAATTTCCGGTACGTCGTGTGGCTGATCATATGGGAAGCATTTGTGAGGAACATCACTGTATAATTGCCACTGTGCGTGCGTACGAGCGATTCCATCGCCTCGGGTTTACAAAGTACAGACCCGATGATTTGAGAACGTTACCCGATGCCACTCAGCATCATATCCTCGAGAGATTGAACGAGATGCCTTGTCTCGTGAATTTCTCCCGTACATCTTCACACAAGTGCGCACATGGGGATCTCACAGTGCACTTCAATGAGAAAATGCCGAACTATGCTGCATTGATGTAGAAAGGGTTGCTCGACTTGCCGACGCATGGGAGCCAGGTGAGAGCACAGTACCTCGTACCACCACAAGTGCCTATGAGTGCTCACTACGTATATGGTCACTTGACAGTTCATCTATCCTACCCGTTTTACGGCAGCCAATGCATGTACCGCTACCGCTCGGGATGACCTGAAGAAACCACTTGTTGAAGAGGAGATTATGAAGCGCACATCGCCCCACGTCTGGCTTGAGATCGCGTCAACCAGCCCTATGCGTATCGAGATCGTTTGGAATAGAGTGAAACTACTTGTGCAGCAGGCTATCGCTGACTATGAGCAGAAGATGTCAGAGCAACTGAAGACGGTGAAGAGGCAGGAGGATGACCCGTGAAGGACGTCCAGGGACATTAAGCAGACTCACACTTGATATGCATTACTCGAAAGCCCTACAATCTCAATGTTCTCTTCGTTATCAAGCGTTCTGGTAGTTCAATCATCGGTACAATCACAACTGCTCTGTACTCGTTGGCATGGTTCTGACAAAACATGACTTGATGTCTTATGCTATAGCTATAGAGCGCCGCCGAACATCCAAGGTAATCGCGAGATGCAATAAATGTGGAGTCGAGTAGAAACCTTGCTAATATAGTCACTGTGAGATCATCGCAAGGGTGTATAAGACAAACACACTCAAGGAGTGGGCAGAGTCTGACTTCGTGCAAGTTGTGATGTCACGGTTATGGTATAACGTGACCATACTAATGCCGTGATAAGTACGAGAGTGACAATCCGTCTGCCGCGGAAGTAGATACATAGTCGCATCATTTAGTATTCTCCGAAAGCTTGTACTTCCAATCCTCTCTTCGTTCACTCACTCATTCAAGTTCCAGAAGTCTGAAAATGAACATTCAGCCTCATGCGCAAGTTATTTATATTGCCAGTCTCGCGACCGTATTAGGAATCTGAGTCAAAGTCAGGTTTTCGCATTAGTTAAGGTGGCGTACACTTTTGTAGTGTTGTTACTATGTTTGTTATCCTGCTCCTGCTCCATCTCCTGCATCTCCTGCTCCTTCGCGCCCCTTTCTGGGTGCACGCTATGCCTGCTGGGGCTGATGGTTCGTAAAGCACATTCTTGTCTACCTCCATGGCACCAGAACCATCGCCCATCGTACCCGTCTACTGTCGATATGGTGCGTATCCTTTACCTCGGGAGGTCAATGAATTCACGGGATCTCGCAGTGCACACCGACCAATGGCTCTTCACGCACCTTGACTCGAGCTGGACAATCACTCAAGTGAAGCAGCATCTCCTTACCAAATTTATACCCACCTTCTCGCCGCTGCCCAGACCAACGCGTACCAAACGAGAGCGACCTCTCTCGCCCATCACCTTCTCCTCACATGGTCACACTGGGAGCGACACGGATGGAGACAGTGACTATCATTCCGCCGAGGAGAGCGCATCAGCTGCAGAGTCGATCGATGTCGAGGACGACGGATACCGCTACAAGTACGCCCCCACCTCTCGCAACCCTGGGCACTCATCCACGACCCTGGTTCCCGCTATCGAGGCGTCGTTGCCTTCCCCAGCCAACTTTGTTCTCCTCGCTTTCTCCACTGGTCAGTTAATGGAAGATCCTTTCCACCTTTCCTGGTACGCTCCGAATCCATATGAGCTCTTTGAGTTCTACCCCCGAGGAGATTCTTTCATCCCCTTGCCTCGCTACAATGTGGAGGCATATGTCCGCCCCTACTTTGAGGCGCGCGTATGGGCGTTGCGCTTCGTCGGCAACGATCTGTCCGTCGAACATTCCGCAGACTTGGAGCGACCCAAAGGCAAGGGCAAAGAGCGCGAGCGGCGCACTGGAAGCAGCGGCGCAGCGATATCCGGAGATGTGGGTGAGGATACGAAACGTCGCAAACCAAAGAAGAAAATGGAGTGGCGCGAGCGCTGGGTGGTGGTGCACCAAGGTATCCTCAAGCTCTGTCGAAGCCGTAGTGTGAGTTTTCTCAGACGTCGTCTCAGCCCCTCTGTGACGCACTGCAGGACACACGCCCGGCGTACACTGCACCTCTCACGGCCCTACTTGCCCTACGCGGCGGTGAGTACCTCCATCCGCGCACGACTTTAGTCCTCTCGCAAGTGCAAGACTCCTCCACAACGCCTCTCTCGTCGCCGAGCCCGGCGCAGTCGCCTGAACATTCTGACGTGTCACCCAAGTACGCATCGGCAAGCGATGCTCGACGTCGCGTGGTCTGCGCCCGGTTCCGTGCGGGTCCGCATCCGCCTCCCCATTCGCCAGCAAATACTCACGCCGTGGCCTCGAGTACCGGCGTGGGTGAATCGAACGGATGGTGGCGCCGAGGATCGCGTGACGCGACCATGGCAGAGACTTTCGGGAGAAGAGATGGCCCTGCGCTGGTCAGTAACGCTGACGCGACCTCGAGTCAAGACAGGCCGGGCGCGGGTGACGAGGATGAGAATTCGGTATGGATCATCATGGACCTGTTGAACGACCCCAGTGCGTGATCATTTCCCGTGTCCCCGTAACATGCTGAACCTTTTCCAGCCTTTAATGACTTTCTCCGTGTATTGCATCGCCACGCGCCTGCTGCGTGTTGTTCATCTTTCACCTCCCCACTGAGCACGGCCTCCGATGCCGGCTATGTATTCCCGCTGAGCACCTCGAGCTCTGCACCCCCCACAGCAAGCACCACAACGTTGACTGGTTCACCACGCGTTAACCATGATGCTGCTGCAAGGACTACCGCTGCCACGGTATTGCCGTATCCGGAATGGCGACAGAAGGTGGTTCAACGCGCGCGTCGTGCAGGGGTCGGGTCTGTCGGTCGGGCTATGGAGCTCGTCATGTTTGGTGGGGACGCTGCAGCGGAGACCGCCGGTCCTAGCGATGACGACCTTTTCACCTTCTTTGATCCATCCGGAGACCAAGAGCCTCCTCATGCTAGTCCGGTACGTCAGCCATCGGTCCACTCCCAGACGGGCTTGTCGCCCACGCTCTGGCGAAGCTACCTCAACGAGGACAGCGATAGCGAGTCAGAATCAGAGCTGAGCGAGCAGGAGTGGGAGGATTGGATGGCAGACTTGCCCCGCCAACGTGGCATTCAAACATACACGGCCGAGCAACACCTGCGGCATCTCAGTACAGATATTGAGGAAGACGGGGGAGACGAGGACGATATTGCGTGGGCGCAGGACCTTCCGAGTGATCTACCTACGAGTGACGAGGGCGAGCCTGTTACTTCGATAACCCCTGACATGTCGTCGGGGGAGCCGTTTCCGCCGTCACGAACGATCACGACGTACTCCTCAGTGGACTCGTTCATCCGCAAGTCTGTCAGGCCGTCCCGCTCACGTCCACGCCTTCTCGGCGGCGTAGACTTTCCCGAGCCTCGCCCGAGATCTCCGTTGTCGCGTGTGCGCGTGAGCGAGGAGTCCATCGCCACCCCTCGGGAATCTGGTTCAAGCCCTCCCGGTCGCACACAACTTCCTGTCCGCCTGCCGATACCTATGAGGATGCGGATGATGAGCCTTCGCAACACTCCTGCAGAAGGCGGGGCCTCGCCTCCGGAGACGGCTGCTAGTCTCAGTCCTCGGTTGCCCGCTTTCTTGCGGAAAGGCCCTACCGCGAGTCCGTCGGCGGCGGTTACTCCTGACCCTGAGATGAGTTTGGCGACGGCAATGACACCTATGCCGCCTTCGCTCGTGCTCACCATTCCTGAAGCAGCGTCTTCTGGCTCTAGTCCGAGCAGCATGGAGAGTATCAAATTCGCCACACCTGACTCCGAGTAGGCGTAACGAGGAGATGCTCATTCCCGCATCAGTAAAGTCGTATGCCCATTCCCGCATTAGTAGAGGCATCTTCGCCAAATCTGTAGCATACTGTACATCGTTCTAGAGGCTGTTTTCCCACTTTATTGCTTGAATGCACCCTCGTGCAGACACAACATCGCGAGTCAGGTGCGTGAGATCTCAGGTTGATGCTGCTCACGCTGGCGTCCATCTCATTGTAGTAGACACGTCGCAAAACGATATGATGACGATAGGTGATGTGGAGTTGATGCCGATGGACATGCGAGTGCATCTAAGGGACGCTGGAATCAGTGTTTTACGGCTATGATAGCAGGGTGCATAACCAGTCTTCTGGGGTGTGTTTTAGCTTCCACTATGTCACAAACGAAGCTAAATATCGGCACTAGATTTGGAGGCAGTGTGGAGACACAACACGATGCGTTTGGGCTGCAGTATAGTACACAGGGACGGCACCTTCCTCACAGTCAAACACGAGTCCAACGCTGACGGACGGATCGCGCGAGCCCACACAATAATTGGCTGGAAAGATGTCGGATGCCACGGCGGCCTTCCATCTTCTGGAATCTGTTTTCCAAAAGCACTGCTAGACGGCAGCGTAAGTCGTTTCAGACGAGTCACAATATGTCACCCACACGCAGCGATAGCAGATCCTACTGGAGGTTCCTCCTTCCATCTCTCATCCAGAAAGTGAAGCAGAAAGCACTACCTTCAAGACGCGGCTAGTGTTATTGTGTTGCACAAAAACGAAGAGCACCGCACTCCATGGCCTGGTCTATGCTTTCCGGCCGGGCTCCTGACCTGTGCAGGCGCGACACAGTTGAGTCCGAGATATAGCTCTAGTGGGTCGATGATCTCAGGAACAAACAAGCAGGGTTTCTACTCGAATGCGGATGTGCCATCGACGCCTATAGCCTGCAATATCTCGGCTCCACATTTATCGTATCTCGGGATTACCTTAGATGTTCTGCGGCGCTCTATAGCAGAGGACGATCGCATCAGCTTAACAGCGACCTTTGCAATCCAGCTGGGCTGTCGACAAGACTTCTCCGCCGACCTTACCCCCGGACCACATGTCGGTCTGCCTATCAAGTTATCTTTCGTCAGAACCAGCGCATGTCCGATGCCCCTCACCCGGTCATCAAAAGTACCGAAATCATGGCATCTGCACGATGAACAAGGAACAAATGGATAGCGATAGGCTCCATGTACTCCCACCTCCGTACGTCGATGCATGCCAACGAGTGCAGAGCAGTTGTGATTGTACCGATGTTTGAACTGCCCGAATGCTTGATGAACAAAGAGAGCATTGTCACGGTGATTGTAGGCTTTCGATGACACTGATGGCACACTGCTTGAATGGTAGAGACATCTGCGGGTCTTTCGAGCAAAGCATATCAAATACGAATCTATTTAATGCCCCTGAACCTCTTTCGGCGATCCCTCATCCTCAGCTTCTCCCGTCGCTCTGACACCTCCTTCGCATATTTCGCAACAGCCTGCTGCACAAGCCCTCTGAACTTATCGCGATTGATTTCGGTCTCCGTAGGGCAAGGCTCAGCAGGCGAGAGTCGTATCCAGAAGCTGTCTGCTGTTCTCTTCATGATTTCCTCTTCGTCAAGCGAGTTCTCCGGGTCATAGAGCATCCCGTGAGGTAGACGTACCCATAGCCGCTTGTGCTCTTTTTTATTTTTATTTTTTTAATTCTGATTGTTTACGCTCCATACTCGAAGTACATGCAGAGACCATAACTACAAGGAAAATCAGTCAGGACCTATTCTACGCCTTGTGGCTCCCTGCTCCAGCATCCACCCGCTGTTCACTTGATGCCCTGGTGGGCGAACTAGGCTTCCTCCTTCGTAGGTACGGACACTCCTGGTCCAGGTCCTCGTTTTCGACTCGTAGGCCCCCTCGGGGACCGGTGATGTGACCGAACGAGCACGAAACCCTCCACACAAGACAAGTGTGCGGGAGACCGAGGGATGGCACGAGGGCTCCGACGGGGTCGAGGGCTGCGCTCAGGAAAGAACGAACAGTGGGGGTGTTAGGGGTGGTCTGATATGGAAGGAGGAGTACGGGCTAGTTTCCGCAGCGAAGGAGTACACTCGCAACGAGCGACGATAGAGCGCGATGAACGATGACCTTGCGATGACTTGCGATGACTTGCGAGCCGGTGCTTCGAACCGGACAGCGCGCGATGACCTACGTACGGGCGAGCGAGTCGAGCGAGTCTCGACGACGAACAGACGTGCAAACGTGCGGGAAATGAGGGGGTAACGGTCTCTGGTGTATTGGGGGAAAAGTCTAGGGTAATGTACAGGCAGACACGCCTGACCGGAACAAACCGGCCAGCACGTATGAATCACGACATGATGAGAAATATCGTCCGAGAGAACACACAACCAATCACATAAATCAGAAACATCGCACGACAGTCCAGGGAGGCCGCGACATGGCCGAGTACCATGTGCGACTAGTGCGATACGCACAGCCGCACTCCGATGGAACCTTCGAGAGTGCCCGATAGATGCCCGACGGTGAAGAGATATGAACCTGCGCCGGAGAGACGAACTCCCCAGACACAAGCAACATGTCCCTCAACGAGACAACTGTAAATGCACACCGCATCCGCTTCGCGAGGCTTATCGACGTCTTGCTGGCTGACGCCGCGATCGAACCGCAGTACCAACCCTCCAGGTCGCGAGAGTGGCTAGCCTGGGCGCATGGCGCCCGCTGGCACCTGGTACGTCGCTGGCGCGCCCCGATAGAGCTGTTGCTGACCGCGACGATAGCGTGCCGTACTGGAGTTGTACTGCCATGTCACCGCTGCCGAACCCGGTAGCCTTCCGTCGCCGTTCGCATACCGCGAGATCAAGGAGATGCTGGACTACTTCGACGAGGTCTTCAAGGATCGCGACTCCCCCGAGATCGAGAGGGTCGGTGTACCGTTCCCGACGCTCGCTTGGTCGGAAGCAGCTGTCCTCTACAAACAGACCCAGCCGAACACTCGCCTTGCCGTAGGACTGCCCATGTATACGGCAGTGCCCACGTACCTCGACGACTACCGTTCCTTGCCGACGATCGTGAGCGAGATGTCCCGATTGGTCGACCGCCTGCTTGAGGCGAGTCGCGACAAGCCGTCCGAGCTGACTGACGGTCCCGACGATACGATGCCCGCGCTGGTGCCGGAACCCGCTACAAACCCTGCGGGCCCCAACCTGAGCGATACGCTTCGCGCTCTGAACACCCCGACGGGTCCGCGACGTGGGCGAGGAGGTGCGAGGGGTAGAGGTGGACTTGCTCGAGGGGGAGGCTTGCCGAGGAACGCCGGGCAACATGGGTGCGGCCCGCATCCCTTCGTACCCTGTCATGGTCGGAAGTAGTTACGACTCACGGTGTACTGCGCTAGCTAGTTCGACAATGCGACCTAGCGTCTACGATTTGACTTCCCGAGTGTGCGACTTGAGTTCCTTCGTGCGACGAGGCCGCGATAGGCCGCGACGGTGCGTACCCGTGTCGCGACGATCGAGGCGGTACGTTCCGACTTGCTCGCTAAGCCGCGCGATAAGCGATCCTAAGGTCCAACGCGGTCCCGTTCGAGGTTCGGCCTACAGCGCGAAAAGAGCCAGCCCCGACCGTATCGGGGTAGAGCCACAGCTCAGGCGTATCACCTCATACTTGCTGAGATCCTGACCGTCCTCGGTCAGCAACCAGTCCGGCGCCGCAGGGGTCTCAGACTTCTGAAACAGCTAAGTCCATCACCGCGCCGTAACGATTTGGTGCCGCGACGACCGTGCCGATCCAATCAGTCTTCGATTTGGTTCCGCGATCGCCAAGCCCAGCGCTAGAACGTTCCGATAGCCGGGTACGAGCCGCGATTGGTCGGACAAAAGAGCGCGCGCGCCGGCAAGTACCGCGGTCAGCGCTAGGAGCATCCCCGACGCTATTGTTCCGCATCCGGTAAGTGGACCCACAACATCGCCCCGCGACATATAAGCCGGGGGCCTGTCGCGCTTGAGGCCCCAACTTCGCACCTGCGATCGTCCTCCGCTGCCACTCCGCTGTCGCCGCTTCTCGCTTTGCATCTCCTTCCTGTCGCCATGTCTGCACGCTCCGCCTCCGCCTCTGCTTCTGCCTCGGCTCCGGTCCCGGCCCCGGCCTCGACGTTCGGCGCGGCCTTCGACCAAGCGGTCCGCGACTGGATCATGCAGCACCCCATCCAGGGGGTCCTTCAGCTCGGCGACGACGCCGTCGTCCGGTGGGTGGACGAGTTCACAAGCATCTGGGTAAGTCCGCATCGCCTCATCTTGTGCCCTTGCCTTTCGCTAACCGTCTTGACTTGCTTGCAGGCTCGGTACCTCATGCGCGTCCGGGGACCCGCTGACGAGCTCCTCACGGAGTTCGTCTGGACTCCGCTCATGACCATCGCGCAGGTCGACAAGGATCGCGCCGTCCGGCTGGCCGACGAGTTCGGCCTCGACATCCTCCACTCCGTCGTGGCTAACCTCCGGGACATCGAGGCCCAGCAGGCCGTCATCGACGCGCAAGTTCGCCGCGAAGAAGAGGAGGCCCTCCGTCGCCGCGAGGACCAGGCGGCACGGGCTCATGCCGTCGCCCAGGAGGCGGTCAAGGTCCTCAGCGCGCAGGGCGCGCTGCTCAACAAGAATGGCAGGCCGGTTGTCGCGCCGTCGGTCCTGGTAAGTCACCCTTCTCTCTACGCTGCATTGTTGCTGATCGCCTGACACCACTAGCCGGCCCCCGAGCAAGAGCAGGCGGAGGCCAGCGCGCCGTCGCGTCCGCGTCGGTCGCTGCCCCGTCGCGTGCCCGTTCCGCCACGCGCTGTTGCCACCAGGTCGCGCCAGGCCGCCGCCGAGGGGGACTCGTCGGGCGTTGAGGATGCTCGCGCCGCGCCTCGCCCCGCCGCCAAGTCCAAGGGCAAGGCCAAGGCTTCATCGTGTTGAACTTCTACCATTTCAGGCGTTATCTTATCAGGCTTGCCTGGTATGGACTTGTATTATGTTCTGCAACGCTACGTACCGTATTGTACGCTTACTCTCTTTCGCTCTTTATCTTATCTATAGGACTCGATTATCTCTCGTCCTATCTCAGTAGATTAGATACCGGACATCCGGGCCTCCGCTCCTTAAGCATATGATATTACCGGTTACCTGGAGTTCCGGATTCCGTCTTACTAACGATGACTCACGTAGATTACGCTTATGACTCATCATGACTCGACCATCAGGTGATGGTCTCACACATGTATATATACTGGGCTGGATACGCCCTCTAATGGATCGTTCCTTCCTCTGCTTTCCTGTGTGCCTAACAGGACTCCCTCAGCAAGTTCCCTCAGAGGTTCGTTCACTGCCTTTATAGCCACTTCCAATTCACTCCTTCAACAGGTTATGAGCCCTGCGCTACACGCGCAAACCTAGTTGTTTTATCCCTGCAGGATCTTGAAGACTACGCTCCTAGGAGTAAGCGTAGCAGTTTTGCTAGTCTCTCAGTAGACTCAGCGTTTGACGACCTGAAGTGCCAAAAGCACTGAAGGATCGGATTTCCAGTGGGCCTTCGCGCCGTTTGCAAAAAGTTTATCCTCCAACGAGACCTGAGAGAAAGGTCCGTTGACGCCGACTCTACCCGCATCAAGTTCGATCTCGTATCTAACGTTTTTGTGATTCCAGTCGCATCCGCTCCCCGCTCCCGTCCGCTCCAACCCCGCCGCACAGCCGCGCCCACTTGCTGAACGACTCTCAGCACCAGCTCCTCGCCCGCTCCCTGACTTCAAGAAGAAGTCAACCGAAGAAGTCGTCGGGATTCTAGAGAAGAAGGTTAGCGCCACCATCGAGCGCTACCAAGCAATCTTCGACAAGAAGTACCTTTTCGAGTTGCTCCTCAGAGACTCCCAGCGCGCTCTCCACCGCTTCGCAGACCAGCTCAACTGGGTCAGCGACAACTTCGACAAGGCCAACCAGTGGTCTAAGCAGCAGCGAGACAGCATCTCGTGGGCTTGCCGTTGCGTCGGCACAGTCGAATTCTCGACGCCGCAGGAGCCGCTCGTCAAGCGGTATAGAAAGGTCACGAAGGACCTAACGAGCATAGCCAACGGGGGCTACTTGGACTGGATAGTTTTGTAGATTAGGTCGGCGTACCTAGCGTTTTTATTGCACATATCACTGGAATATCATTTAAGTCAAGCATCACATTGTGGCTTCGTCTGAGCAAGAGCTAGACGACAATTTAGAAGCAGAAGCATCAGAAGAAGAAACACCCTACAACTGTAGAGGTCTTCAGCATTTATTCGACGTCACTGAACTAAGGGACTATCACTACCGGCCTGAAGAAACTGAATATAAGTTTTGGCCGTGTAACACAACAGTCTGTGCGAATAGGTGGTCTGGTCCGTACATCAGAGACACAGGCTGGGGTATCCCAGTTGACCACTGGCAAGAAGACAATTCTTATTCTGTTTTCGCTTCTTTAAGCTTCTTTGAGGGTTCTGCACCTGAACCGCAACATCTTGCATCTATCCCAGAATACGGGTCTCCGTCTATCCCCGGCTCTCGAGCACAATCCCCTTCTCCCATCGTTTCTCCAGTACATCTTTCTCCATCGTTTGCTCCTACTACTTTACCGTCAGATCTATCGAATCTCTTCGAAGAAGACGACGTAGAGGAGCTTCTAGCACCGTCTCAAGAAGAAGCAGAGGAAAGTCTATCGTCTGACCTCGCTTTTGTTCTTGAAAGTTTACCACCGCCCTCCGTTTCTGAAGAAGTCTCAGACTTCTTCGAATTTCATATTCTCACCGCCAACATGTCGGACATGAAGGCTGACAGTATCCCTGTCCTTAAAAAGTCTTCGGACTACAAGGTGTGGTCGAGCCAGATGCTCGGCTACCTAACGTTTATCGAGGCCGATGACGCCCTCCAAGCTGGTGACCTCACCAAGGCAGACTACAAGAAGGCTAACGCCCGCGCTAAGGGTGTGATCCTCATGCGCACGGATAACAGTTTCCACCACCTCCTCTATGAGAAGAGTGAGGATGGTGATGAGGTCATGAAATCGGCAAAGGACATGTGGGCGGCTCTCAAGTCGCATTTTGGTACCCCGGACGCAGCATACGTTTGGTCGCAGTTCTCGGCTCTCATCAAGTCGAGAGAAATGGACGACAACAAGCCAATGCAGGATCAGATTTCGAAGATCCAAACCGTACTCAAGGACATTGTCAACGGCGGCATTAAGCTGGATGAGCCAACTCAGGCTCTCCTCCTGATGTCAAAAATCCCGGAAAGCTACTCGACAATGGTGTCAGCCATCATGGCAACCACCGTTCTCAAGGAGCTGAAGATTGAGACCCTCGTGAGCAAAATTCTCTCCGAGGAATCTCTCCGCCGGTCCGGTATGGGACAGTCTGCTTCAAAGACTTCCCAGGTAAAGGTGCATCACGGTCAAGGTCCTTGCTCTCACTGCGGCAAGAAACATGGTTCGGACCAATGCTGGACTAAGTACCCACACTTGCGCCCACAAAAGGCCACAGACAAGGGCAAAGGGAAAGGCAAGGGTGGCAACGGCAAAGGCAACGGTAAAAAGGCGAACATGGTAGTCGTTCACACTACCACGGACGGTACAAAGGTCACTCAGTCCAGTTCGTCCTCGTCTAACGGTCAAGGTGCTTCGGTGGTGGAGGTCGAGGAGGTTAAGTACACAGCTTGTACAGACCCTTTGTGTAGAGTCTGTCCCCCTCGGACTGCTGGTTCATTAGTTGCTTCTTCTCTTGTTGTACATAATGGCGCGTCTGCTGACGCTGGATCCGCACAATTGAGCTCGTCGTTTTATTGCCCCGGTGTAAGACTCATTCGCATCAATTCAAGCGCATTGCATGGCTCATGGATTCAGGTGCAAGTCAGACGGTCGTCAATTCTATGGAATACTTCTGGGATTACAAGCCGTATACGGTTCCCGTCGTTTTTGGTACAGCAGGAAATGCTAAGATAGAAGCACTAGGTTCTGGCACCATCTGTTACGCGACGACTCGCGCTAACTCGGCTAAGGTCGACTCTGGAGACCACTGACCTATTCCGCGAATGGTCAGTCAACCTAACCCCTAGGGCTTACCTACCTGGGCCTAGCGAGTTACACGAAGGAAACCCTGTCCTTCGATGAGAGTGACGATAGATGCCTGGGAGCACAATGCTACCACCAGGATCGAGCGAGCTTGAGTCTGGTGTCGGCTAACCCAGAGGCTTCACTGCAGGGGATGCGAGTGAAGGTTGAGTATAGATTAAACCAGGTCGAAGTTGGGACTTCGACCATCTACCAACTGCAGTATATATACAGGAGAGGCCTAGGGCGTCTCTAGGGGTCAGGACAGGAGTCACAGAGACAGAACTCGGTAAAGAGCCAATGGGAGACATACTGGAGAAAGGTAGGGGAAACCCTGGGGTCATGGGAGTGGGGATGAGTCAGAGTCCGGAGGAAGGAGTCATGGGAAGCATGAGGGATATAGTGAATGGCCAATGGGAAGCGTCCTCGGTGTGAGTACCACACCAGTCCCTATCTAAGTATAGTACAGGCTCGAGTCATGAAGGGGAATGACCTAGCCTCAGGAGTCATAAGAACCAGGGGTTGCGGAGCCGGGCCGAGGGATCGGACCGGGCTCCAGTCATGTGGGACGCAATGGCGGCAAGGGGAAGGGAACCGGTCCGAGAGAGTGGTAGGGTTAGGTGTATGTCACGTGTTCCAGGATGCAGTAGCGCGCATCCTGACATTCGTAACATTAGCTCCCTCCTATGGTCGACGACCTCGACGACCTAGCTCCCTCCTCGTGTGGGTTCTCGGCGGTGCCGGTTCGTGCACTGCTTCTTGCGGTGGGGATGGAATCGTTGTCGGATCCTTCGGGCGTCGGGGGAGAGGATACGGACTCGTCCGGGGAGACTAAGGTGGGCGTCGGGGAGGTTGCGAGTAACTGGAGTGGGAAGTACTCGACGTTCCCGATGTGCTCGTACGCGGGGGTTTGTCGTTCTAGACGATTGCTGGACCGGTCTGTTCCTGGCTGACGGGGATCGAAGGATAGTTGGTCTCCTTCCAACAGTTTGCGGAATGGGTCGCGCCGAGCCTCGTGTCCTTCGGTACGAACACAATATCTGCAGTGAGGGCACCAGGAGAAGGTGGGATCGTGATGGGTGTGCTGCCTTCGAGGGAGCGTATCCCAGGATGGTGTCGATGGTTCGGGGAATGATGTAGGGGATCGTTGGCCATCGAGGTACTGGGTGAGGAAGTCCCGGAGAGCAGTAAGGAACGAAGGGAGGGACGATGAGGGCATCTGGTTGGGAGAGACGATCGTTCCTTGTTCCCTTTATCTCTACAGGAGATAACCTCGTGTCGTTCTTCTCGAGTTCTTCTGTTTCCGTGTGCGAGGATGGGGAGTCATCGTGGAGTGCAGGGGGAATCTTTTGCGAATCATGGGTCCTTGATTCGAAAACGAGTTGACCCATGACCTCCCGTGCTTGTTCCGTGTCGGCGATGGCCTCATCTCGGTTCCGAACAGTCTCCGATGGTCCTTCGATCAAAACGAAAGTGGCTCGTGCCGTCCCGGGTTTGTCCGTGGTCTTCGGACCAACCGTACAATTCGCCCCTTTCGTACAGTCATGGTCCACCATGACATTACTAGGGACCGATCGGTCCGTACCGGGCGGTGGGGGTTCCGTGTGGGGTTCCGTTTGCTGATAAGGCGTCCCGCTTTCCTTGTCTCGGGAGATGAACGCGGCCCTGTCCGGCCAACGTGGAACTCGTTGTTCATCCGCCGTGGTTTCCGTAATGCCAAGAGGTTCGGCGGACGGTAGGTCGAAGAGGTTGGGAGGGATCCTTTCCTCCAACGTCTTCTCCTTGTCCTTGACCTGCGCGGGTTCCGTGGCCGTGGTGACTGGAGTCGACGGGGTGTTACCGTGGTGGCGAGACGTCTTCTCGTCCTTGGGTGGCGACTCGATGTGCGAGCAGACGGTGAAGAGGTCGCTCCCCATGAACGAGGAGAGCTTCTCGTCCTCTTCTGAGAAGGTCCATTCGAGGAGCTTCTCCAGATCTTCTTGTTCATCATCACTCGGGTCGAGTGAGAGCGGTGGTGGCGGTGGATCCTCCAGATCCTCCGCAGGTTCTGGGGATTGTTGTAGGACTACAGTATGAGGAATCCTTGGTGGCAGATCATCCTGATCTGGCACTTCCTCAACTGTTGCACAGGGAGCTTCCTTCTCCCGTGCCAGCGTCTTGGGCAAAGGTGTTGGCCAAGACGGTTCTTCCTTCAGATCAGAGATGGTCCTCTGGCGGAGCATCTCCTGATCTCGCTCTATGTTGGGGTTGGGGTAGATTGGTGGTGGTGGATCTTCCCGATCCACCACGGGTTCTTGGGGTTGTTCTGGGGTTACAGTACAAGGAGTCCTTAGTGACAGATCGTCCTGATCTGTCACCTCCTTTACTGTTGCGCGGGTTGTCTTCTCTGATGTCGACGCCTTGGGCAAAGGCGTTGGCCGGAATGGTCCTCGGGGTGGCGTCGACCCCCGTGCCCTTAGCTCCCTCCTAACGGTTGTCGCCCCCGACGACTTAGCTCCTCGGGGGGGTCTCGGGTTCTGGTAAATGGGAGATGGTGAACGTCGAAGACGTTCCAGCATGCCCCTCCAGCTCGGTGGGGGTGATTCGGTACGGAGTTGGGTAGTTGAGAGGTTCGCTTCGCCCAAAAAAAATTTCGGGGGTGGTGATGGATCTTCCTGATCCACCACGGGTTCAGGGAGTGGGGTTGTGATACGATGAGTCCTTGATGACGGTCGCTCTTGGTTAGCTCCCTCCTCTGCGCGGGGACTAGTCTTCCATTGCCCTATCGCTGGGTGTGTGGGCAGGAGGTTCGTTTGTTCCTCCGAAGATCGCGGGGATGGAGTAGGGGTCGCAGTGTGAAGAGTCCTTGGTGACGGACGCTCTTGGTCAGTCACTTCTTCTGTTGCTGTTGCAGGGACCGTCTTCCAATATCCTCCATATTTGAGGGCAAGGTCATCCCATGGGTTCGTTGGTGGATCATCGAACAGATCCGTCGATACTTCGCGTTTACGCGGCATCTTCTCCTCCTGCTCAGGTACTGGTGGGTTGAGCGAGGGTACTGGCCAGGGCATCGGCCCTAGCGATTCTAGGTCCCCAAAGTAGGATGAAGGCGATTCAGGTTTCGGGGAATCGGCGTCAAGGTTCTCCATCGATCCGATATCGATGAGGGTTTCGGTTTCTGCGGCTTTCGTCTGGGAAAGAGAATTTGTTCGGGGTCCTCCCTGCACAGAAACGGGAGGCCCTAGGCAAAATCCATCGCGAGATATGCCGCCGTTTCTGGGTCAAGGCCCAGCGCTATGTTTCGAAGAGCTTCCGTTGCTGCGGCTATAAGGTCTTCCTTGGTAAATGACATGGTGGGTACTGGTGCGATGGCTGGTTGCTGTTCTGGTGGGTGATACTCCAATCACTGTTCAATCTTCTTCTCGAACGACACGTCGGTCGTCGGGGTGATCTCCTCTGGGTAGAGCGAGTTCTTCTGAGCGATACACAGGTCGCTTGTCCTGTCTTCTCTTGAACGATGCGTCTATCGTCAAGGTGGGTGTTCGCACGACACGTCGGTCGTCGAGGTAGTCTTCTCTTCTCGCACGATGTGTCGATCGTCGAGGCAATGGTCTCTTGCACGATATGTCGATCGTCAGGGCAAGTCTTCTCCAAGCCGGTCTGTTGGCTGAGGAATGTGCTGGGGAAAAGGGGAAAGGGAACACAGGGGCGGGGATGGGTATCCCTACACCTGGGCAGGTGGGGAGGGTTGTAACTTCGACCTAATGTTACGCGACGACTCGCGCTAACTCGGCTAAGGTCGACTCTGGAGACCACTGACCTATTCCGCGAATGGTCAGTCAACCTAACCCCTAGGGCTTACCTACCTGGGCCTAGCGAGTTACACGAAGGAAACCCTGTCCTTCGATGAGAGTGACGATAGATGCCTGGGAGCACAATGCTACCACCAGGATCGAGCGAGCTTGAGTCTGGTGTCGGCTAACCCAGAGGCTTCACTGCAGGGGATGCGAGTGAAGGTTGAGTATAGATTAAACCAGGTCGAAGTTGGGACTTCGACCATCTACCAACTGCAGTATATATACAGGAGAGGCCTAGGGCGTCTCTAGGGGTCAGGACAGGAGTCACAGAGACAGAACTCGGTAAAGAGCCAATGGGAGACATACTGGAGAAAGGTAGGGGAAACCCTGGGGTCATGGGAGTGGGGATGAGTCAGAGTCCGGAGGAATGAGTCATGGGAAGCATGAGGGATATAGTGAATGGCCAATGGGAAGCGTCCTCGGTGTGAGTACCACACCAGTCCCTATCTAAGTATAGTACAGGCTCGAGTCATGAAGGGGAATGACCTAGCCTCAGGAGTCATAAGAACCAGGGGTTGCGGAGCCGGGCCGAGGGATCGGACCGGGCTCCAGTCATGTGGGACGCGATGGCGGCAAGGGGAAGGGAACCGGTCCGAGAGAGTGGTAGGGTTAGGTGTATGTCACGTGTTCCAGGATGCAGTAGCGCGCATCCTGACATTCGTAACACCATCAAAGGTTTAACAACAGTTGGCAAGGAGCGCATGATGATTACTATATCTAATGTCGCATATATTCCTCAGGCCTCTGGCTGTTTGTTTTCTACTGGTATTGTGGAGAAATCAGGACATACGCTCGTTCAAGGTTCAGGTCAGATGGTCATCTATGACCAACCGTTTATGCATGGCAAAGTTTCTGGCAATGTTGTGATGGAAGCACCGTACAACTTCCTAAACAACTTGTACTTTTCGTTTATGGACGTCCTGGACAGGAAGATGGCAGCACTGCTGTCTACCCCTTTTCGTACCTGGCATCGCCGGATGGGGCATCCGTCCAAGGAAGTTATTCGCCGATTACCTGATCATACCAAGGGTGTCGATCCAGTGGGGGTTGAGGATCAATCCCCTTGTGAAGGCTGTCAATGGGGCAAATCTCATCGTGCTCCATTCCCCGCGTCTTCCAAACGCGCTACAAAACCTCTCGAGTTGGTTCACACTGACGAAGATGGTCCTATGCGTACTCAAGCAATCAACAGTGGATACCGGTACTTCATTACGTTCCTTGATGACTTTTCGAGTCTTGGACGTGCCTATTACCTGCGTCATAAGTCTGAATCGATCCAAGCGTTCGAGGACTTTAAGGCATGGGCTGAGAATGTTACTGGTTATAAACTCATCAATGTACGCTCGGATCGAGGGGGGGAATACACATCTGACGCTTTCACGGCCCGTCTGAAATCCTATGGGATTGTTCATCAGAAGACGGTTGCGCACTCGCCTCAGCAAAATGGGCGAGCTGAACGCTGGAATCGCACGATCATGGAGAAGGCTATGGCAATGCTGCATCATGCAGGCCTAAGCCACGGTTTTTGGCAGCTAGCAGTTGAATCTGCTGTCCATATATACAATCGCCAGCCTATGCGACGCCTTAAGTGGCAATGCCCGATAACTCTCTGGGATGGCACGGTCCCAGATATCTCATACTTCAGAGTATTCGGTTGCAAGGCATTCGTGCATGTGCCAAAGGAACGAAGACAAGGGAAACTCGACAAAAAGGCAATCGAGATGATCTTCGTTGGATATGAGCAAGGCTCCAAGGGCTACAAGTTCTGGGATGCCTCCAGTCGACGGATCGTTGTGTCTCGTGATGTGACCTTCGATGAAGATTCCTTTCCGGCACGTAAGGATTTGGCTAACCCGAAGACTCTGGGTCCGCCACTATTCGATCCTGTAGACTCTGATTCTGAGGATGATGACGAGGAACAGATCGAAATTCCACTTCCTCTACCGGTAGAGAGCGAAGATGTTTATGAGGACATCGACGAACCGGAACCAGTGGGAGAACCTGAGAGAGAGCTCCCTGAACCTGCAGAACGTCCTCAACCTGTTCAACCTCCTCAGCCAGTATATACTCGCCCTCGTCGAGAGAATGCTGGGAGGAACCCGAACAGGAATAGGGACAACGTTTATGGTGATGAGCCTCCGGCTCGGATCGACCGACGAACTGATACTCATGGAGATCAGCGAGCGGAAGCGTTTATGATAATGCAGGCTCTCAAGGAAGCCAATTACTCTGAATCGGTTCCTACCTCGCGTTCAGACGCAAGGAAATCCCCTGAGTGGGACCACTGGCATGCTGCCGAAGGCTCTGAAATGAAGTCTCATGAGCAGAACGGCACCTGGATCTTGGTTCCCCGTCCCAAGAACAGGAAGATAGTCAAGAACAGATGGGTGTATGCGCGAAAGCATGATGGTCGGTACAAGGCCCGGTTAGTAGCCAAAGGCTTCACTCAAGTCTGGGGTGAAGACTACCACGAGACATTCTCTCCAGTCGCTCGTTTTGAGTCTTTGAGATATATGTTTGCACATGCTGCACTCGAAGACTGGGAGATGGACTCAATGGACGTTAAGACAGCATTCCTCAACGGTGAACTTGAAGAGGAAATCTACATGGAACAACCAGAAGGATGGGTAGTTCCAGGCAAGGAGGATTGGGTCTGCCTCCTCAAGAAGGCCATCTATGGTCTTAAGCAAGCGTCACGTCAATGGAACGCTAAGATCCACCGAACTCTTCTAAACCAAGGGTTCATACGGACATATTCGGATGCAGGAGTTTACGTTTACTCCAGTAAAACCAACGGTCAAGTCTGCTATGTAGTCCTCTATGTAGACGACTTATTGCTCCTTGGAGATTCTAAACCGTTCATTGAACAAATAAAGAATCATCTCAAGAAGGAGTACCAGATGACCGATCTTGGACCAGTAGAGCGTTTCTTAGGACTCAGGATTCGTCGTGATCGTCAAAAGCGACAGATTCTAGTTGACCAATCTGAATACGTTCAGACCGTTTTGGAGAGGTTTCAAATGTCTAACTGCAAACCTGCAAAGACACCTCTACCTGCTGGTTCAGTTTTGGAGAAGAACACGAAAACTGCAACGGATGTATTCCGTACTGAGTACCAGAGCGTCATTGGTAGCATCATGTATGCTATGCTCGGTACACGGCCTGATCTCGCTTTTTCCATAACGAGACTCGCCAAGTTTGCCTCGAACCCGTCGAAGCATCACATGCGCCTCGCACAATATGTCTTGCGCTACCTAAGGGGAACAAAGGACTATGCGCTTTGTTACGACGGTGATTCCAACTCCGGGTTAATTGCCTATTCAGACTCGGACTGGGCAGAAGATCACGATGATAGGCACTCCACAAGCGGCTTTGTGTTCCTCATGGCCAATTGTGTCGTTTCTTGGGTTTCCAGACGCCAACCCACTGTTTCCCTCTCTTCAACAGAAGCAGAGTATAAAGCAGCCTCTGATGCATGTCGTCAAATGGCTTGGCTTAGGAACTTCGGACAGGAGCTTGGTGACAACATGACTGCTCCCACTCCTTTGTGTCTGGACAATCAAGGAAGCATTTTCCTTGCGGTTAATCCTGCCGTGGACCGCCGCACAAAACACATCGAAATACGGTATCACTTCATTCGAGAATTCTACGAGAAGGGTGAAACCGATATCTTCTTTGTTGCGAGTGAAGACCAGCTTGCAGATGCGTTGACCAAGAACGTTCCACTCTATGGAATAGAGAAACTTCGAACGTCAACTGGCATGGTCATAGCGTCTTGAACAAGTGGGAGTGTTGAACTTCTACCATTTCAGGCGTTATCTTATCAGGCTTGCCTGGTATGGACTTGTATTATGTTCTGCAACGCTACGTACCGTATTGTACGCTTACTCTCTTTCGCTCTTTATCTTATCTATAGGACTCGATTATCTCTCGTCCTATCTCAGTAGATTAGATACCGGACATCCGGGCCTCCGCTCCTTAAGCATATGATATTACCGGTTACCTGGAGTTCCGGATTCCGTCTTACTAACGATGACTCACGTAGATTACGCTTATGACTCATCATGACTCAACCATCAGGTGATGGTCTCACACATGTATATATACTGGGCTGGATACGCCCTCTAATGTATCGTTCCTTCCTCTGCTTTCCTGTGTGCCTAACAGGACTCCCTCAGCAGTTCCCTCAGAGGTTCGTTCACTGCCTTTATAGCCACTTCCAATTCACTCCTTCAACAGCCACAATGTGATGCTTGACTTAAATGATATTCCAGTGATATGTGCAACAAAAACGCTAGGTACGCCGACCTAATCTACAAAACGATCCAGTCCAAATAGCCCCCGTTGGCTATGCTCGTTAGGTCCTTTGTGACCTTTCTGTACCGCTTGACTAGCGGCTCCTGCGGCGTCGAGAATTCGACAGTGCCGACGCAACGACAAGCCCACGAGATGCTGTCTCGCTGCTGCTTAGACCACTGATTGGCCTTATCGAAGTTGTCACTGACCCAGTTGAGCTGGTCAGCGAAGCGGTGGAGTGCGCGCTGGCAGTCTCCGAGGAGCGACTCGAAGAGGTACTTCTTGTCGAAGATCGCTTGGTAGCGCTCGATGGTGGCGCTAACCTTCTTTTCTAGAATCCCGACGACTTCTTCGGTTGACTTCTTCTTGAAGTCAGGGAGCGGGCGAGGAGCTGGTGCTGAGAGTCGTTCAGCAAGTGGGCGCGGCTGTGCGGCGGGGTTGGAGCGGACGGGAGCGGGGAGCGGATGCGACTGGAATCACAAAAACGTTAGATACGAGATCGAACTTGATGCGGGTAGAGTCGGCGTCAACGGACCTTTCTCTCAGGTCTCGTTGGAGGATAAACTTTTTGCAAACGGCGCGAAGGCCCACTGGAAATCCGATCCTTCAGTGCTTTTGGCACTTCAGGTCGTCAAACGCTGAGTCTACTGAGAGACTAGCAAAACTGCTACGCTTACTCCTAGGAGCGTAGTCTTCAAGATCCTGCAGGGATAAAACAACTAGGTTTGCGCGTGTAGCGCAGGGCTCATAACCTGTTGAAGGAGTGAATTGGAAGTGGCTATAAAGGCAGTGAACGAACCTCTGAGGGAACTTGCTGAGGGAGTCCTGTTAGGCACACAGGAAAGCAGAGGAAGGAACGATCCATTAGAGGGCGTATCCAGCCCAGTATATATACATGTGTGAGACCATCACCTGATGGTCGAGTCATGATGAGTCATAAGCGTAATCTATGTGAGTCATCGTTAGTAAGACGGAATCCGGAACTCCAGGTAACCGGTAATATCATATGCTTAAGGAGCGGAGGCCCGGATGTCCGGTATCTAATCTACTGAGATAGGACGAGAGATAATCGAGTCCTATAGATAAGATAAAGAGCGAAAGAGAGTAAGCGTACAATACGGTACGTAGCGTTGCAGAACATAATACAAGTCCATACCAGGCAAGCCTGATAAGATAACGCCTGAAATGGTAGAAGTTCAACATGTCCCGCATGTATTGTCTCGTACTGTCGCGCCCTCCGGGGTTAATTCGATTATTGACATTTTGCTGAACCGTCGCGTGCTCGATATGTGGGGACTCGGTCGAACTTGGATAGAAATAAATGAATGATTCTGACTTGTATAGTTTACAGTTCTTAGGGAGTGGGAATGGGTATCGAGTTTGCACGACGTCGGTGACCTCGCGCCCTAATCTTCTTCGTCGGGGACCCCTTCTGCATCGTCGGGGGGTTCTACCAGTGCATCGTCGTCGTCGCCCCAGCTGTCGGACTGCTCCATCTCTCGGAGACGCTCTAGGGTGACATCCACGTTCGAAAGGTCGAAGTGTATCGATCGTCGGGGTAGGTAGGGGATGACGCGGAATGCCGCTATCGGCCTGTCGAGTAGCGTACCATCGAGCTCTGCGATGAGGTATGCTCCTCCTCGGTTCCTGGATATGACGACCATCGGGCCCAAGTATCGAGCACGCATCTTGCGGTTGAGTGCCTTCTCGATCGCAGTGTTGCGTAGCAGTACTAGGTCGCCCCGCTGGAAGTCGAAGTCCCTGATCGTGTACTGGTGCTCTTGCTCGAACCGTCGCGCAGCTTCCCGTCGCGCCTCGTAGACCTTCGAGTTGATCGTCGCAAGTTGTTCCGATCGCTTTTGCAGGGCTATCGCACGCCGTGCGACGAGGTCGGTCGTCGAGAGGACTGCATCGGGAGGTGGCGCTAGCCATGTCGCTTCGACGACGTCCAGGGGTAGGATCGGATGTGTACCTGTCGCTGCAAAGTAGGGCGAACAACCCATTCTCTTCTTAGCCGTAACACGATCCGACCAGACAACAGAGTGAAATACTTGCGACCACTTGGATTGATCGCCGTCAGCTGCTTTGAACAGCGCTTGTCGCATGTCGAAATGTGCTCGCTCGACAATACCGTTCGCTCGGGAGTTGTAGCTGCTGATCCGTATATGGTTGATGTGGAACCTCTTCGAGAGGTAGTCGAGTGCCTTGACCCATGGTGCTCCGTTGTCGGTGACTATCTCGGCCAAGGTACCCCAGCGACAGAGGAGATCTTCGTAGATGAACATACCGAGAGCTTCTCCTGTCTCGCGACGGAGCTTCCGTGCCTCGAGATATGCGATAGTCGAGCACCGCGCCTGGCTGATGAGCTTGAAGGTACCTGACTTCGGCATGAACATCGTGTCCATGTACGCCTTGACGAAGAGACCCGCTGGGGGTGCGACCGTCGGAGGAATCAGGACCTGCTTCAACTGCCGCTTCTGACAGAGGTCGCAGCTCCGCACGTACCAGGCAGCGTCAGCTTTGAGCTCGGGCCACCAGAATCGCTCCGCTACGGCTGCGATCGTCGCGTGGATGCCGCGATGGCCTATCTTGTTGTGACACTCGCGCAGGATATGGAGTCTTCGTTCCGGCTGTATAACAAGCTTGTGTGCGCCCTGCGGATCCTTGCGCCATAGTCGACCTCCGATCATGCCGAACTGCATCGCGTACTTGTAGAAAGCATCGAACTCCTTGTCGCCAGCTGCGTGCTTCGGTCTGACCAGTGTTTCGAGGAACTTCTGTACATCGGGCAGTCGGGCGTCCAGTTCTTGCGCCTTGTTCGATCGGGGTACTATCGTATAGTCGTCGTCGGGGTCTTCGACCGTATCGGGGCCGATGATGAAGTCGGAGTCATCGGGCGCAATAGACGTAGCATAGGATGCTACTCCCTCATACTTGCTGAAATCCTGACCGTCCTCGGTCAGTGCCAACACATCCACGCAAGTGCCACCAGGGATGGGTAGGGGGGGCGAAAGCGCAGGCTGAATCATGTGCATGAAGGAATACATGTTGTCGATCCAGTCGTCGAAACCGTCATCCGCGTCGTCGGGGTCGATATCGTCGGGCTGTCGCGGTCGTCGCGACAGACCATCGGGACCGTGCATCGTGCCAGGGACGTGAACGAGGGTGAAGTGGAACATGAGAATACTGACGATCCACCTGTTGATGCTGGCGCTCGGTGCGACATCTGGGTTCTGGAGCATACCCTTGATGTAGCGCGCGTCGACCTCGATGACCAGGTTGCGGATGCCGACCAGGTAAAGGCGCAGCGCGCGCAGTGCACGGAACAGTCCGTAGATCTCGAGCTTCGGTTGTGAGAATCTGCGCTCCCTATCGTTCAGCGTGATCGAACCGAAGCGGTTGAAGAACCGTCGCTTGGGGTTTTCTTCGTCGCACTGGCACAGGAGATATCCAACCGCGATATACGAGGTGTCGACAGCGAGGATCACTGGCGACTCGCTCTGGTATTTGATCGCACGAAGCGCGGGGCAATCGAGCAGCGCGCTCTTCAGATCGTCCTGCGCGGCCTGCTGTTCCGGGCCCCACTCGAAGAGTACGTCCTTCCGAGTGAGTCGTGTGAGGGAATCTGCACGATGCACGAAGTTCTTGATGAAAATCCGGCAGACACCTATCGTTCCTAGGAAAGCTCGCACGTCTGACAGGGACTGGCATGGACCCCAGTGTCGTATCGCGGCGACCCTTGATTCGTCGGGCTTGCGACCTTCGGGGGTGCAGCGGTGCCCGATGACTATGGTCTCGCGCGCGATGAGGATACTCTTGACTCCGGAGAACGTTCCGCCGGCGTATCGCATGCGCGTCACGATTCTGCTCAAGTTCTGGAAGTGCTCCCAGACGAAGCGTCGGATGCCAGGATTCTCGGGTATGCGCTCACCGTCGTACTCAGTTGCGGGTCCCTTGCCAGGTACGTCGTCGATATAGGGGATCGTGTATTCCGGGATCTCGGGTTGCAAGATATAGGTGACATCGTCGTGGAAGATAGGAACCGCGTTCGTCCAACCCATCGGGAGGGTCGTAAGCCGCATCGCGCCGTACGGAGTCTGGAAGGTCGTCAGGTCGCGCGACGATTCCGCGATGTATCGCTCGTCGTATCCGACGAAGAGGTCGAGCATCGCACCACAAGCGCGACCGCCAAACTCTTCGGCGAGGTGCTCTGGAATTGGTGGTACACCCGAGTGCTGGATCGTGACTGCGTTGAGGGGCTCGAGACTGTGCACTAGTCGGAGCGACTTTCCGTCCTTCTTGACGACGCAAAACCACCTCGAGCGATAGGACGAGTTCGACGGTTCGTAGACACCAGAGTCGATCTTCTTGCGAATAATCTTGCAGACTTCGTGGTACAGACCAGGCGGTATCGGAATGTTCTTTTGCACCCACGGAGTGTGGGGTATGACGGGGAAGTCGATCGGGGGAAAGTACTCGGACTTGAAGTTGCCTCGCTCGGCGTCGGACCAGGCGAAAGCTTCGTTGTTGAGTGACATAAAGTGGTGCAGGAGGTCGCGTTCCGCGGGGAGGAGTAGTCCATCGTTATGGAGCTTGTCGGTATTCTCCGCTCGCTCCGCGGTGTAACGGCCTTCTGGCTTGAAAGGAGGGGGGTTCGGACTGAGCTTGCGCTCGGTCGCGAGAGGATCGCCCTTGACATCACGCACGATGCGAAACTTGTCGGGCAGCGAACCTAGGACAGGTCGCGTTTTGAGTGCTACGGGCTTGTACTTCTTCTTCGATTTGGCCTGGGCGAACGTCGCTACGTCGCCAGGGTCCTCGGCTGTGTCGGTACGGGTATCGAGGTTGTCGCGCCCAGCGCGACCGTTCTGATCTTCAACTTGCTCATCGGGTGGTGTCGCTGCTCGTCGCGGCGGTAAACTTGCTTCGATCGTGTCATATATGTAGGATGGAAAGGTTTCGGGTACTGAAAGGAAGGTGGCGGCTAGCACCGAGTCGTCCAGCGACGAGAGGCCAGCGTATGCAGAGACCGTCGCGAGGCCGCCTGCGTAGTCTACCACCAGGGCGACTTGATCCCCGTCTTCGCTATCGACTAGCTGTTCGAAGGTCGCGACGGGGGCCGCTGAAAAACCTCCTTGAACCTGGGCTTGCCGCGTGGCCGCGTCGGGACCGTGAGCTTGCTTTCCGTGTTCGGACAGATCAAGGTAATCGTCTGCGTCTCGTCCGCATAGTTCCGCACCACACTCTCCGTGATCACGTCGAAGGGTCACCCAAGTAGTACGTCGTAGGAGGCCCGCTGGATAACGTGGATCTGCAGATACAGCGTGATAGGTCCAATCTGGCATGGTACGTTCTTGACAAGTCCTAGGGAGCGATCAACTCCACCGTTCGCTGACTGCATGGACAGGGTTATTGTCGGGTTGTACATGAGTCCGAGATGGTGACATAGGGCGGCCGACATGCATATGACTTGCGATCCTGGGTCGAGGATGCAGTCAATTGTCTCGCGACGGTCGATGTTGACTTCGATCGTGCGTAGCGCGTGCGACTCCGATGCTACCAGGAGTTCGTTGGGCTCCGGTGACTTGGAGACGTGCAGGTAGGTCTCGTAAACGTCCGGTATAACCGTCGCACCGTCATCAAGTACATCTCCGTGGCAGTCGAGTTCGAAGACCGCGCTCTGCTCCTCGTCGACTCCCTCGATGGTCGCGGTTGTCGCGCCTTCTGTCGCGGGTACCGTTCGTCCGGTGTCGTGAACGACCCGTCGTGGGGTAACCGCCTCGCGGAACTTGTTGCGTACGTCTGGCGAGATGCTGAGAATCTCTTCGATCGTGAGGGGAATGACCGGCTGCGCCATGGACCGCTTGTAGATCGTTTCGGTGATCTGCTGTTGTACTATCGGGGCAAGGTTCGTGTACGTCCCGTCGCGACTCTTGTACTTCGTCGGTAGCGCGCCGAAATTCCGGGTCGTCGGAGGAGCGTAGGTTGCGTCGCGCACCTGTGCGAACGGGTGGACGGGAGGCTCGGGCTCAGTTGCGACGGGCGCGGCGGGTGCCTGGGGCGTCGCGATGGTCGCGGGTGCCGGCGCTGGCGAGGGTGCTCGTGCTGGAGCCGGCGCTGGCGCCGCCGCTGCTGGGGGTGCCGATTGGTCGTCAAACCGTACTTGCCTGACTCCTGGGGGTCCATCGCGCCTCGGCGACTTGTTCCTTCGTCCTTGCGCGCCGTTCGGGCGCTGACCAGGACGCGGTGCGCGCTGCTCGATCACAACTCCGTCGAACGCGACCTTCTTCTGGGCCGTCTGGGTGTACGCTTCTGTCAGCGAGGCCAGTTCGCACTGAATCTGGTTGAGACGCTCCCCGAGCTCGAGGGAGTACATGGCTGCATGTCGCGGTTCGTCGCTAAACGCCTCGAGCATCATCGTCCCTGCTGCGGGCGCAGGGGCCGGTGGAACACTGCTTGTCGCACTCGTAGTGAGTTTGCCGTGCTGACCAGCGTGCTCGAACATCGCATCGCGGAGCGTTTGGCCTTCGCCCCGTGCTAGGAACAGACCGTCGAAGGACACGAGCTTGCCCTCCGCTGTCCGTGCACATAGTCCACGGCGTATGTCTTCGTCGGCTAGCGGGCAGGTGGGAATGCGACAACCTACTCGACCGCAGTAGTAGCAGTGCGGACCGTCGCGATCAGCGCGACGATTCGGCGCGCCGAGGGTGGCTGTACCCAGCGCTCGGCGGGGCGGTTGGCTGTACTCGTCGGACTGCGACCTGAGCAGATTTTGCAGCATTGGCATCAAGTCTTCCACTTTGACTAGGTTGGGCGCCGATACGGGTAGTAAACCTCCCGTCGCGGGCGCGATCGCGCTCGACGCGGCCACTTGCTGGAAGGTCGAAGCGGTCGTCGGGCGGTCTAGCACCCACTGAGCTGCCTCGTAGATCATCTGGAAACTCCACGGCATATGGCGGGGCCAGTCGGCATTCTTGAGGAAGAGTCGGTTCTCGATTGCGTTCCACAGTGTCGGAGGGAAGCCGCGCTGGAAAAGGCGATCCTGCTCGAGGCTAGACAGTGAACCCGTCTCCTTGAGGTACTGTGCGATAACGTAGAACTCGCGATAGTAGGAGGCCAGGTCGAGCGCGTTGACCATACCAACCCTCAGGCGATCGTTCACCAGTCGGGATAGGTCGTTCGTCGAGTAGCGGCGCGTCCCGTCGGAGCCGGGATAGAGTCCACGAAGCTCTGCCTTGAACTGCTCATAGGTCTGCTGCTCGTTTTTGAAGCTGGGTAGCGACGTCCAAAGGTCCGCGACGCGGATGGAGGGGTATCGCACTGCCCACTCCTTACATTCTGTTTCGTCGACAACCTGGCAGCGCTTGAAGTGTGCTTCGAGGTCTTGGAGGTACCTGTCGAGCGCGCGGGGGTCGGTTTCATCAAACGTCGGAGCTGTCGAGTGACCTCGAACAGGCATGTACTGGGTTGCCGTCGCCATGACCGGAGCAACAGGCGGCTGGTTGTTCGCTTCGTTGTCAGCCATATCGGGAGATGGAGATTCGCGCGGTGGTGGTGGTGGACCTGAGAGTCGGGGAATACGAGATCGAGATGCTGTCGCGCGCGTACGAGATGATCGCGTAGGCTCGACGCGAGATGTAACGGATCCGCGACGAGTGGTCGGCAGATTCGGAAGTGGATACCCGGTTGTCGGTGCCGGGGAAGGGGGAAGAGAAGATAGCGGCGACGATAGGGGCGTCGCGTAGGGAGAGTGATTGGCGGTAAGATCGCGATGAAAAACTTGCGCTAGTGGGATATCGGGGGAAGACTGTCGGGAGCTTTCAGGGTCGAGTTGACCAAGAACACGCTCAACCTCGTCGGGAGATGGTGGATGAGAACGATCGGGAGAGATAGGTGGAGATCCGAGTATGCGTCGTGCGTGACCGGGACCGAGACGACTGTCGAGCGCGAACGCTAAGAGGTCGTGGGGAGCGAAAGCGATGTAGTCGTCGAGGTCGACTGGGTACAGGGGCTGGGAAATTTTGCACTATACACCGCCCTCGCGGTGGGCTCCAATATGATGTGACCGAACGAGCACGAAACCCTCCACACAAGACACGTGTGCGGGAGACCGAGGGATGGCACGAGGGCTCCGACGGGGTCGAGGGCTGCGCTCAGGAAAGAACGAACAGTGGGGGTGTTAGGGGTGGTCTGATATGGAAGGAGGAGTACGGGCTAGTTTCCGCAGCGAAGGAGTACACTCGCGACGAGCGACGATAGAGCGCGATGAACGATGACTTAGCGATGACCTTGCGATGACTTGCGATGACTTGCGAGCCGGTGCTTCGAACCGGACAGCGCGCGATGACCTACGTACGGGCGAGCGAGTCGAGCGAGTCTCGACGACGAACAGACGTGCAAACGTGCGGGAAATGAGGGGGTAACGGTCTCTGGTGTATTGGGGGAAAAGTCTAGGGTAATGTACAGGCAGACACGCCTGACCGGAACAAACCGGCCAGCACGTATGAATCACGACATGATGAGAAATATCGTCCGAGAGAACACACAACCAATCACATAAATCAGAAACATCGCACGACAGTCCAGGGAGGCCGCGACATGGCCGAGTACCATGTGCGACTAGTGCGATACGCACAGCCGCACTCCGATGGAACCTTCGAGAGTGCCCGATAGATGCCCGACGGTGAAGAGATATGAACCTGCGCCGGAGAGACGAACTCCCCAGACACAAGCAACATGTCCCTCAACGAGACAACTGTAAATGCACACCGCATCCGCTTCGCGAGGCTTATCGACGTCTTGCTGGCTGACGCCGCGATCGAACCGCAGTACCAACCCTCCAGGTCGCGAGAGTGGCTAGCCTGGGCGCATGGCGCCCGCTGGCACCTGGTACGTCGCTGGCGCGCCCCGATAGAGCTGTTGCTGACCGCGACGATAGCGTGCCGTACTGGAGTTGTACTGCCATGTCACCGCTGCCGAACCCGGTAGCCTTCCGTCGCCGTTCGCATACCGCGAGATCAAGGAGATGCTGGACTACTTCGACGAGGTCTTCAAGGATCGCGACTCCCCCGAGATCGAGAGGGTCGGTGTACCGTTCCCGACGCTCGCTTGGTCGGAAGCAGCTGTCCTCTACAAACAGACCCAGCCGAACACTCGCCTTGCCGTAGGACTGCCCATGTATACGGCAGTGCCCACGTACCTCGACGACTACCGTTCCTTGCCGACGATCGTGAGCGAGATGTCCCGATTGGTCGACCGCCTGCTTGAGGCGAGTCGCGACAAGCCGTCCGAGCTGACTGACGGTCCCGACAATACGATGCCCGCGCTGGTGCCGGAACCCGCTACAAACCCTGCGGGCCCCAACCTGAGCGATACGCTTCGCGCTCTGAACACCCCGACGGGTCCGCGACGTGGGCGAGGAGGTGCGAGGGGTAGAGGTGGACTTGCTCGAGGGGGAGGCTTGCCGAGGAACGCCGGGCAACATGGGTGCGGCCCGCATCCCTTCGTACCCTGTCATGGTCGGAAGTAGTTACGACTCACGGTGTACTGCGCTAGCTAGTTCGACAATGCGACCTAGCGTCTACGATTTGACTTCCCGAGTGTGCGACTTGAGTTCCTTCGTGCGACGAGGCCGCGATAGGCCGCGACGGTGCGTACCCGTGTCGCGACGATCGAGGCGGTACGTTCCGACTTGCTCGCTAAGCCGCGCGATAAGCGATCCTACGGTCCAACGCGGTCCCGTTCGAGGTTCGGCCTACAGCGCGAAAAGAGCCAGCCCCGACCGTATCGGGGTAGAGCCACAGCTCAGGCGTATCACCGGTGGGGTGAGGGGCTTATGCCACATAGGAAATGAATGTCGTAGGAATAATGGATATGTGCCCTCCTCGTCATCGTATCATCCAGGCCACTTCTGGCACTTCTCTTCTTCGTCTGTTGTTTCTCCGCTACCAGAATGAAAAGCAGGGGGCGAACCTATGGGCGGTGCGTAGCACCTTCCAGCAAGGGCGAGGGTGCTGGTGTTGTTCGTGTTAGGTTCCCCACCTCCACAGTTGGACCCGAGCCTCCCTCTGCATGCAACTCCTCCACTTCCACCTCCCTATGGTGCCTCACAGAATACGGATTTATCCCAGGGGCCAAAGGCACACCAGAGCTTGCTTCCCGACTTCGCGCAACGGACTCACACAAGGGAGTCTCCCGTGCGTTTCACCACTGGGGTCTAGGGCACGTTACTGCGACAGGCAAGAGGGGGAAGGAGAGGCGAGGCCGTGGAGCCTAAAGTGGGACATGGGAGTCGACGGTTGCGATCGATGACACTTGGTTGGCGACAGCGAGGTGAGGTGTTTTGTGGTCCTCAAACCCAGGGGAAAGAGGGATTATGTCGCGGTGTCGAGTTGGTCGACAGTAGTGAAAGTGGGGGCCGAGTTGGACGGCCTTGACGCGAGGAAACGAGGGTGAATTAGAGGGGGGAGGGTAGATAGATGGGCTCCGATAAGCGGGCGCCTACCGGAGATGGTGGTGGTTCGAGGTCAAGGAGCGGATGTAGCCGCTTGTGCTCATCATCCATATCGTACCTCTTCTCCGCCGATAAGAAGGATAGATGGACTGTGAAGAATTTATATAATTATTGAGCACTCCTACGCACCTATGGTTGTACGAGACACGGTGCTCGAACTCTCATCTGGTTCCCATACATCGGCAAGTGAAGCAACCTCTCGGATTTAATCGCAGTACCCCCTTAAAGCTGCATCGGAGTCCAACTCGTACAATCCGAAGAAGCGTGGCATTCGATCACCCAGTTTGAGTTGTTCGTATATGCTGGCCTCGTGTTTCAACATTCTCCCATTCTCGTGGAGACTAAGCTTGCCGACAACTTGATCAATGTAGGCTCTCTTCAGTTTGCATGAGTAGATGCAGCACGTGGCAGATGTCGAGAAATACATAAGAAGCGGCGATGACGTGTCAGGATCCAAGTCGTCGAGGTCGACATCAGGAAAGTGCGCCACCTACCTATGTTGCCTCATTGAGACAACGAGGCAATGAGACCGTTTGAGACAGGCTGTCTCAGGGCTGTCTCGTTTGAGTAGATTATTTCTCATTTGAGAGGCTACTGAGGCAGTTAGGTGCATAGACAACATGTATACGAGACACTACGAGACACTAAGGCATGCCACTGGACCGCAAAGAAATGCAACAAAATTGAATATAGATTTGAGCTAGACAGCAGGAGATAAGTCTTGTCCGAGTCCGTAAAATGCTCTACTGTCAAGATCCTGTTCTGCCAAGTCATCGAAACAACAGAATTACAGATAACATGGTGCAGAAGTAGGCAACTGTAAGGTAATGGAACAAAGCAAGGACACAAAATCCTGACATACCGCGCATGTGAGCAGCACACAACCACGTTTTTGGGGTTACCCTGCGGTGAACACGGGCCCGCGCGCTGTTACCTGCTGGTAAACAGGGGCCTGCGCGCTGTTACCCGCCGGTATACAGGGGCCACGCGCTGTTACCCTGTAGTGAACACAGACCCACGCGCTGTTACCCTGCGGTGAACACAGGCCCGCGCGCTGTTAACCTGCGGTGAACACGGGCCCGCGCGCTGTTACCCGCTGGTAAACAGGGGCCCGCGCGCTGTTACCCTGCGGTGAACACGGGCCCGCACGCTGTTACCCACTGGTAAACAGGGGCCTGCGTGCTGTTACCCGCCGGTATACAGGGGCCGCGCGCTGTTACCCTGCAGTGAACATGGAGCATGGATAGGAAGCATGACTCACAATGACCACAGTCTCATTGCCTTGCTCGGCAGTAGTGACCTCGCCGTAGAGGTATGGGTCGCCCTTCATGAGCGCGAACTCAGCACATGCAATGCCCTCGTCCTGGCCTACAATGCGACCATCCTCCCAAAGCTGCTTGACCGCTTCAATTGCACTGTCGCCAAATGCTGACCGCCAAATGTACATGTGTTGCATGGTCTATCAACAAATTCAGCAGCATCAGCAATGAAAGAGCTATCTACTATTAGGTGTGATGAACATACCAACTTGTAGAGTCGAGTGTTAACTCTGACAATATATCCTAACCCGCCGTGATAGGGACCGGTGAATATCTCGCACCAGAGAGAATTAATCTCATCTGCCAAACCTATGGTGCCCTGCAACGCCCATGGGTTCTTGCGCTGTCCAAGGAGAGTGAAGAACCGTGGAACAACCTTCTTGTTATACAGACCTCGTGTCCCTGGAGGCAGAACATCATTTGTGGCACGACGGCGACCACCAGCACGGCGGGGGATGATCTCGGCATCATCGCCCCTGCTATCTATGTCAGATGGCATGGGGCGAGAGGTCTCAGCATCCAGTACAGTCACAGTAATGGAACCCTGTAAACAATGTCACAGACGGTGTCATCAGAGTGCAGTACACAGCGCGAAGAATGTACAGACCTGAGAGGTATGCCTCGGCTCCACGGTAGTGACAACAGCGCGGTGACCGCTAGCAACGACATTCAATGGCACTCCCTTGGACGCCGTTGAAGAGTGATGCTTAGGACGTGGCTGAGAGGCAGGTGGAGTCCAAGATGGGAGAAGGGCTGATGGCGGCTTTGATTGCACAGCATTCGACACTTTAGGCTTCTTTGCAGCCTGTTGACCTGAATTGGGACTGCAAATGCCATGACAGTGCCGCTTCCATGTCAATGTCATGTAGAGGTGATGAATACATACATGATGTTGTCCCGGTCTTTTCCCATCTTACGCTTTGGGTGGCCACGCACCTCTTGCTCAGGCGGGGCTTCTGTTGCCATAATGAATGTCAGATAATGAACTCGGAGCAACAACAGAGCATAGATCTATTACCTGTTGATGCCTAGCAATTGCGGAGTCTTAGTAAACGTACACACCAGAAACAAACATATGCTTCTGACCGTTGTGATTGCTTCAATGTCGTGCCTTCGCACACTGTTTGAGTTCTTCTCCTTCCGTGTGGCCTTCGCCACTGGTGTTGCCTGGGCTGGCAGATGAATGGTAGCAAGGGGTGCTGGCATACTGGCTGCTGTTGGTGGGTTGGCAAGGAGATCTGCAACATACAAAGTCCCGGTCATGAAGTGTCAATGTTGCAGCTCAGAAGCTTGATCAAATACCATACTGGCGACATCTGGGAGCTTATCACTGTCGGATTGTAGGGTGGCTGACAATATATTCAGTTTCATGGCTGGGTTTAGAATGTACTGTACATACCCTCATACTCGCCCACACTGGGCAGCTCATGCGGTGACTCCAACATTTGCTGATCGTCCTGAGCATTGGCAGACCCAGGACCTGACGAGATTTGCTGCCGTCAATGCTTCGGTGGAACCTTCAGAGTCAGTGTGTGTCTGCTCTGCTCTGCAGCATCACACTGTCGCAGATGCTCCTGTATCTCCGCGAGGTTACTGAGTTTACCGCTGCGGACCAGCGCAGCCGCCTTCTTCTTCTCTGCATCAGCCTTACGATCAGCATCGAGCTCTTCCTTTGAGCGACGTTGCTGTGAGTATTCTTTGACTATTGCGCCTGGACGCTGAGCTTTGTTCTTTGGACGAGTCGAGGGACCAGCCATGGACACAGGAAACTGAGAAAGAGTGATAAGAGATGGAAAATGAGGGGACTTAGAAATGAGGGGGGAGCGGGCGGAAGGAGGGGCAATGGTGGAGCGGTTGGGTCCTGTCGTGCGCGGAGGGCCCCAAAGCAACACACATGCTTGCTAAGCTTGAGCACGGGGTGCATGAAACCGGGGCGTCCCCGATAACAGCCCTTGATTGTCAATATTAGTCTCTTGTGCCACTGCCGGTCGCGGCATCACTCACCAACTCCAATCTCTACGCTCTCTACTCATCTCTCCAGCTAGTGTTGATGATGGACATCGACCCTGCGAAGTGATTCATCTGGACACCGTTGTCCGGGCAGCCCACCTTGCACCTATGTATGGTGATCAATTCATTCCACAGGAGCTACAATCTTCGGAGAGCATAGACGCTTTTCGTGCTTATTTGGTGAACAAACTGATTGATTACCATGCTCATCAAAATTTATTCTGATGTCCCTGAGTAGTTACTGCATCTAATAACACTAGTATTGGTTCAATGTGAGATTGTGACTCGGAAAATATTTGCCGTGGACCACGAAGCCTGTATTCTGCTGAGGTGATGAGGCCCAATAGGCCAGAATGAGACACCTTAGACGTTTGAGGCGGCGTAAGACACCTCGACACTTTCCTGATGGATGTCGTGGCTGTGGTCGACAACTGGGTAACCACTCCACACTCCATAAACAGGGAGAATGGATCGGGGTGATCCGTCGAACACCGTCCTACTGATTGAACGAGCACCACACGCGGACTTATGGGCAGCCCGGGTATCTATCTTTGTGTCCTAATTTGCTTCAGCAAATGGTTCGCGCACACTCAAACGATCACCGCTTTCGCTCGTGCTCACCATCCCTGGGGCGGCGTCTTCTGTTTTCAGTACGAGTAGCATGGAGAGCATCAAATATTCCAGACCGACACCGAGTAGGTGTATCAAGACGTACAATACATTTTTGGAACGCTCATGGTCACGACGGTCAGTCATCCTACCGTACAATGTCTGTGAGTAATTACAGGTCTGCTATTGTGATACAGAGCTTTCAGAAACAACTGTGCGGCATGCTGCTCCTCGTCAACACTTGAAGCACGATGTTAGACTACTCTGCCCATTGCTTGTGCTTGTCTTCTACAACCTTGATTGACTCCTCCAAGATTTGCAACGGCGTCTTGTTCGATTCTTCACACGCCTCCTCCAACCAATCTTCCAATTCTTCGTCTGCCGCCTCAAGATAACCTTCAGTAGTGCAACCCTCGTGGTACCACCTTATGATACTGGTGTGGCACCCATTCGTGACCAAGAAATGTCCTTCAATGCCACGGGTCAGTCACATAATGTGTGATGTTTCAGACAAGAAATACTGACTCGGCGGAAATAAGCTCTTCCTGACATATACCATCTCGTCGCAGGGAAAAATACTCTTCGTGCACTCGTAATGCATAACCGAGCAAGAGAAGTCAATAATGCAAAGGCTTTCATCCGAGCGCTTCAATATATTGTGGGGCTGGACGAGTACATCACCGAGGATGCTTGGTCCCTTGCAGATCGCTTTCGAATGCAACCTATGATATGCATCGTACATAGCCTGCCTGTGTAAAATGTAAAGTGATGAGCGTCTAGGTCATCCGTACATCTCATACGATGAAATGGAGTGCATGCTGAGCTGACATGTCACATACCTGAAAGTGCGTGGTTCACGAACAAGGTCCGTGGTAGGAGTGCCACAGTATTCAAGAAACATACAACGGATATGAGTGTCTGCGCCAGACTCTGGTTCTGTGTCGGTGCGCAGACACGCTTCGTATAGGCCGTAGTACTGTGGAACCTCCTTTCCCCTAAAGTCGCCTAGCTGTCCATGGAATTTCTCTTCCTTCTGCAATGCTTCCATGCCTTCCTTGGTCGTCGACATCTTGCAGACGACGTCCGATCTGGCGACACCAAGCTTCGTGCTTCTGCATGCGCGAACTGGTCTTTAAAGACGCATGTGCCCGGCGTCCACCTTGATACGTGGATGAGAGAGGGTGCGGTTTCTTTATCCAGTACTTCCCCCAGTGATTTCCCCTTGTGCACGTCGTCATTGGTAGTGACGCCCCGTTTCGATACCACTTCCCATGCCGCAAGTTAGTATGCAGTGACATATAGACGCGTCATCTGGGCCCGGTATCGTAGTCATAAGCATCACCGGACAGCACACTGGGATCACGGTGCATACAGTAAGATGAAGATGCCAATGGTTTCACGGTTGAGGTCTAGTGGATCGAGGCTGGCAGTTGGGTCGTCTTTGGCGCAGACTCGGAGATCCGAATCCCGACTCTAGACTCAACTATGGGCTGACACCAGATATACCCGCCGCGCCCCCTGGAAGAAGACTTGTGTTGGGTGCAAGAGTTACACGACTGCGGTGGGTATATAAGTGTTGATGAAGCGACTCGGAGCCAGGAGAGGAGGTCCTGGAGGAATGCGAAATCGTGGCCGCGGAATTCGTGTGAATTATGTTTCCGGCACCTTCCGAAGTGCGGCGGAAAGAATCGACAACTGTCTCTTTCGACTTCCCGCCTTTCTATGAAGACGAGAAACAAGTGAAGTATATATTCTGCGTGGATCGTACTGCATCTTATGCTTGACAATGCAACAGTTCAATGCCGACCATAGTCCAAATCATCTCCAAGGTGTGCTCCCATCAATCGCAGTCCGCATCTCGTTGGCACCTGCAGCAAAGTGTACATCTACGCAAGCGAATGGATGCTGTGCTGGCGATCCCGAAGGTTTGAACAAAATTCCTTCAGGATTGAAGCACGACAAGGTATTAGTACCGCTCCGATCTTGCATCAAACTTCATGTGCCAACCCGGACTGTATCTGGTAGCCAGAACCCGTCCTTCAACTACAGATGGGAAACCTTTATGCAGCCATATTGCAAGTCGAACGTGACTTTTCGGATGTCGATATCCGCACTCAACAAGCATATCAAGCCATCTCTGCGATGCTGGCATCTAGCACATCACTCGCCGTAGAAAACCTGGATGACACCGTTTCCGCCCTCTCCATTCTGTTGCAGCGCATGCCAGCCGGTCATGGTAACATGGCGACTTTACGCGATCAATATGGCTGCTCTTTGTTGGCGCGATGGCGAGATCGCACAGGGAGCATGACAGCGAAGCAACAGGATCTCGACGATGCCATTGCATCGTACTCCCGTAGCCTAGAACTAACACCAGACGGGGATTCCTCCTTGATGAGCCGACTTCGCAACCTCGCTGATGCCCTTCAGGAGCGTTTTGTTCGTGATAGTAGCTCGAAGGACCTCAGCGACGTCATTTCTACGTATCGTCGCTGTGTTGGCCTCACACCCGAGAGTTATTCGGTCAGGGCTGATATACTCTGCGAGCTAGGTGACAACCTGGAATGCAGCTTTGACATCAATCAACGGCCACAAGACCTGATTGACGCTATCTCAAACTACCGCTCCGCTGTAGAGCTACTCCCCGAGGACGACGCAACGAAGCCGACGCGACTCGTCCGCCTTGCCAATCTTCTGCGCCGCACCGGTGCTACTCGGGACCTAGACGACACCATACATCTACTCCATCGTGCCGCTGCTCTACTGCAGGATGACCAACCGGACTCTCACGAGATATATGCTAGCCTCGCAGGCGCGTTCGAATCTCGCTTCGACAAATCTGAAGACATAAACGACATGCGACACAGCTGTCTTTCGCTCATGCAAGGGATCCGATAGGCGACCACTCCGCCCATGACTAGGTTCATATATGCCTATCGCGCTGTGAGTATCTTGGAGAGTAACCCTTCTCTCCAAGAGAGCATCCCGCTCTTGAGTGCCTACGAGTGTATAGCCGAATTCTATCCTCAGGCGCAAATTGCGGGTCTCGGGAAGAACATCATTGATCGCCTACGTGACCTTTCTCTCCTTCCCTTCCCTGCAAGGGGTGCCGCGGCAGCAGCCATCTCCTCTGGCAAGCTCGCTCTTGCCCTCGAGTGGCTTGAGAAAGGACGCAACATTGTATGGGGACAGGTCTTCCAGCTACGGAACTCTGGGGCTGAGTTCCGTGAGATGCACCCAGATATCGCAGCTAGGCTTGCTACGTTATCGCGTGCACTGGAGAACGCGTCTTTGGATCACTCCGGAGACATCACATTCTTTGACGTATCAAATCAGTCTGGATCGCCGCGTGTACGGCTGCCGGACTCCAAGCAGGCCGCACAGACCAAGCTGGCTATGGAGTACGAGGATCTACTCCGGCATGTACAATCCCTCGATGGTTTCCTTAAGCCTAAACCTTCGGCAGAGCTCGTCGCTGCCGCAGCGGATGGTCCAGTCGTGCTCGTGAACCTGCACGAGAGGCGCTCTGACGGCGACGCGCTCATCCTACTGCCGACCGAGGACATTGGGCATGTTGCACTTTCTCAGTTCTCATACGCCGCTGCGGCACACTTCCAGGAGTCCTTGAAAACAGCTTTGGAAATAGGAGGGTTGCGCCAACGTGGTGCACGGATTCTTTCACTGGGCCATGACAATGGAACCATGGCAGACGTCTTGAACGGCCTATGGGCACATGTAGTGGAGCCCATCCTAGACTTCCTAAAAAACGCTGTGAGTGTTTTTTCCCTCCATAGCCTACTGCCGGTGATTATCTGATGCATACGGAACCTGATAGCTAGGTACGCCCTCGGAAGGAGAGCTCTTCCGTATTACCTGGTGTGCCACCGGCCCGCTAGCCTTTCTCCCTCTTCATGCAGCAGGAAGCTATGACCAGGGAACGCAGTCAACCACACTCATGGACTTCGCAATATCATCCTGCACACCCTCCGTAGAGGCGTTACTGCGATCCATACCCGAAGTCGCGTCACCGGATAGCACGATGCCGCACGTACTGACGATCGCGCAGCCCTATGCCTTGGCTCACGCTCCTATCCCGAAAACACTGGATGAGGTCCATCTTGTTCGGAAACACTTCCCCGACGGTGCATCCCTGAAAGATAACTCCGGAACTGTAGACGCCATACTTGTTACATTGCCCGAGCACAGTTGGGTCCATCTCGCCTGTCATGGCTTCCAGCACCCGACGGATCCAACGCAGAGCGCATTCCTCTTACATGGCCGTGCATCGCTCACCCTCGCTCAGCTCATGTCCCTCTCGCTCTCACATGCGCAGTTCGCCTTCCTCTCCGCATGTCAGACGGCCACCGGAAATACCAATGTGCCGGATGAAGCCATTCATCTTGCTGCGGGCATGCTCGCTGCTGGGTTCATGAGCGTAGTCGGGACAATGTGGTCGATTAGCGACATGGACGGGCCAATCGTAGCGGAGACTTTCTACTCAACCCTTCGTGAAAATATCGAGGCGGGAAAGAAAGAAAGTGTAGCACATGCCATACATATTGCTGTGATGCAGTTGCGTAAATTGGTTGGCTATAATGACTTTCTGAGATGGGTTCCGTTTGTACACTATGGACGGTAGCATCAGTGTCACACTATCACTAGTCCTGATGGGTGGTGGCCCAGTCCTGCTGTAACTCTTTCCAACGTAGAGTGAGACTATGTGGATAGAGAGACTGAGGTTGAATGTGCCTAAACGATCTTACAATCAGCCCCTCAATGGCTCCTCCAGCATCATGAACTCCGTAGCCACGACCATTACGACTAGACGTCCCTACACATCTACGACCCGACGAAAATTTAGAGTTGGGCAGGGGTACAGTAGATGAGGTTACTAGCGCAGATCGACGATACATGATGTGTTTGTATTCAGTACCCAGTGGTTCTGTGTCGGACCACTCACCTCCTGACTCGCAAAGCCAAGCGCCTCCCATTCCAAAGCAGTATGGGAAAACTCCTCCACATAACACGTTCTTGAGCGGCACTAACGAAATCTTCGGGGAGCCACGCCATCTGTTTACTGTCGATGTGTGTGCCGGTATTGGATAACAGCTCCTCGATGTCTTCCACGTCAGCGAGCTCCTTCTCCTGAAAGTCACGCCGATTCGAGTACCGATGATCTGTCCATCCTTGAAGCTTCATCAAGAGCAAAGGAAGCGCAGGCACTACGGGTAGCCCGTCCTTGTGTTTGATGTAACGGCTCGGAATATCGGGGATTAAGAGGGCGTCACCAGGAACCAAGATGTCCACCTTGCATTGGCGTCCACGGCCGCGTCGATTGGATGGTAATTCATACCACAGAACCTCGTAGTTCGCGCTGCGACGCCTCGAAGGTACAAGGAAGAATTGATCGTCTGCTTCTGTAAGTAAGTGTTTCAAATCTTCCGTGTCTTCGTCCGCCAAAACGACGAGGTCAACATCCTAACGATCACAGTAAGCTGTACTTTAATCGCCTTGTTGAAAAGGTTCACGTACATTTGGGCATCTTGTTCCGCCGTATAGCGCACATGCAGTGCTGCCAAACAGGCAGGATTCGTATCCATTGTCGCTGAAGATCGAGACAGCTTTCTCTGCGACCTGACATATTTCTGCATACGTCGGTAGTCTGGCCATGTGGGCAAAAGGGGGAGACAAAGGGAGAGCGAGACGATACTGTGCAGTACTTATCGTAAAGTATGAGGCGCGTTGCTGATAAGACCTCGTAGGCACCCCAATTAGGTGAGAAGGATACCTTCCCTTGTATCTCGCTGTGGTACTTTGGGTCTCATGTGACGCAAGCGAAGTGATATATACAGCGTAGCGGAGGGTACGTGTATGCAATGAGGATTCCTGCTCGTGCCATGTCACAAGGGCAAAGATCGAGCGAACGCACCAGACGCAGGGCGATGGTGGGGTCTCGCCATGGGCCTAGGCAATAGCTACTTCCTCTATCGCTGTCTCCGAAGCCTTCTCGAAAACAGTGCTGTTCTGGTCTTTTTCGTCCGTAGGCGATTCGATGACCTCGGCCACCTCTCTGGCCAGATCCTTGTTATCGAAGAGGGCTGCTGTCTCTTCTAGCGTGCGGTTCTTGGTTTCGACGAGCATGAAATACAAGAAGACGAACTCGAAGGCGATCCAGCAGCAGTAGAAGATCTACACAGACACGCAATTGAGGTCCCCAGTGCGGTACGTGGTGCCAAAGGTTACACTCACGTAGTACTTCCAGGCCAGCCTCTGCAAGGCTACAGGATTGACATATTGGTTGAAGATCAGTGCGAGCGAGACGCCGACGCTGTATACGGTAAGACCCTTCGCTCGGAGCGAGTTCGGCATTATCTCGACGGTGTAGGTTACGATTAGGGGCGTGTATGCCAGACTGCCGACGCCACTAGAAGTGAGTAATGGCGAGGGTCGTCCACGCGCAAAGAACTCACTCGTAGAATCCATAGTAGAGGAATATAAACGCGATAACAGCGTGCGCAGCCGCGGGTTGCTGGTGGAGCGCATACTGTGCCGAGCAAGCGGTTTGTAGAATAAAGAACACCAAGCTACCACCTGTTGCCAGCAGAAAGAGGGGTCGGCGGCCGGCTCTGTCAACTAGGAACGAGGCGCCTATAGAGATGACAAGGTTCCATATGGCTAGAATACTGTAATGATTTAGCATGTGCGCAGGTTTAGTCTACACGAACTTACCCAGTAATGAGCAGCTGGGTTGTAGTGCTAGTAATCCCGATAGTGTCGAACACCTTGTTGAGGTAGTATGACACAAGACCATTACCAGACCACTGGGAGAACCATCCTATGGCAACGGCGATAACTATCCGCCGCCGATTCCCGGGAGTCTTAACAAGAGTCAGCCAGCCGACGTCCTTGTTCACTGTATATCTTATATCAATAAAACTTATGAGTGAAACTGAGGATAGCACACACTTTCACGATCATACGCAATGGCAGCCCTGATCTCCTCGAATTCGAACTGCACCAGTGGATCTTGATCGTTGCCGTCAGCGTGGTAGTACGCGAGGATCCTCAGGCCTTCGGCCTCCTTGCCCTTCGAGATGAGCCACCGCGGGCTCTCAGGAGCCAGGAGTATAAGAAAGAGCTGAAGGGCAGAAGGGATTCCCTGGATGATGGATGGGATACGCCATGACCACTCATTTGGCATGTACGCTGTGCCATATGTGACCCACGACGCGCTAAGGGGACATTAAAACTGCGGCAGAGACTCGAGTATACGCACTACCCACATGACGTTGCCCGAGTACCAGAGTGAGTTGTACACGGACGTTAGCGGCGCACGGTAAGTTGGATACGAGATCTCTGTGACGAGCAATGGTGCAGCGTTGGCTACAAAATGCGGTTTGTTAGTCGCCTGCCCGTGATGGTGGTGAGCCTACATACTTGCGAAGCAGACACCATATCCGATGAGGAATCTAGGATGCCAGTCAGAAGAGAAGCCCGTATGCGGTTGAAACGTCGACATACCGCCCTGCAATGAACATTCCAATGTTTGTTGAAGCGGACTGAACCGCTACGCCAGCCAGCGTTATGATTGCGCCAAGGAAGATTGTTGCACGTCGCCCGATCCCATCCGAAAGATACGGCGCGATCGGGTACGCGGCGAGGGAACCTATGTTCTGCACCCGTCTCAGTATTTCGTTCCTCAAACCATAGGTGAACAATTGACCTGCATAGCGCTCAGAGCGCCGAGGAGGGATCCAGACGGCTGATGGAAATAATCCTCCCATTGATACAGTGACTGGAAATTGTTCATGAGACTCCCGTCGAAGCCATTGGCTGACGAGATGATGACGCTACGAAAGGTGGTTGGATAAACAAGCGAGGAATTGAACTGTGCACTTTACGTACAAGAGAACGATCCACGCATGTAAAGTTATGAGGCTGCGAGCAAGGGATCAGCGCCTGCGGGAGAGTGCCGAAATGAAGATACGCACCGACGATTGTTGTACCACGTCCTGTTCGGGTCGAGAAGATGAGCTATATTCGAGCCTCCTTTAGTCGCCACCGTCGCGCCGACTGCCATGTTGATCGCGCTCCCGTCGTAGAAAGAGCAGGGAATATCGTAAGGGTACAAACTCGCTAAACCTGCCCATGCTGGAAGTCGAATGAATTTATATGAATGGTGTATGTTTAGACCAACGATTCAAACGGTCAGGATGTTTGGACAGGTGATGCGCTGTGACCGGAAGGTTGAGAGAGCGGACGCCGCATGATCACCCCACATTTCGCCGGATTGACCTGGCCTGAACACATTCTGCGCTTACGATCTCGTGGGCGAGGCACAAAGTTGACTTTTGATGCTTCGGATTCGTATGATATCTAAGGAAAGATAAATGTAGCACTGGTGCGCCCACAGAGGGTGAGAGGGTGCGAAGATGTACCCGCCCCTCTACCAAGCGCGAACTGGCCGCTGCTAAGCATAAGAACAGTCAGTATCATTTACGTTTACATGCAATTGAAAACCCCTCCATACCTATGAGATGTTCCATATCATACTCAGGGCCTTTTGAGAGCAAGTGACCCTTTGCATCGTAAGGACGGAACGCCGGTGTATTGTGGAGGCCGTAGCTTCTCAGACCGTTAGCAGAGGCCGAGGGATGAGAGCCACTGCACGGTTCAGCGGCTACAGCTTTGCCGTTCAGTAACATGACGGCCAGAGGCGCACGGAGAAGCCATGCCGTAGCACCAGCTGTCCACCTGGGCGGGAAGGCGGGAATGAAGTGACTTCTCCTGCTATTGCGCCCGGGAAGAGCTGACGGAGCCAGGAATGCCATTGAGGCCATCGAGACCATGGCATGGGTATAGAAGCCAGCATGACCCTATGACCGCTATTTGTTTTGTCTCTAGAGCGGTGAGAAGACCTCGCTCGCGCTCGCTTTGATGACTTTGAACCATACATCAGCTGACGAACTCGATAGCAACTAGAGCAATAAACCAGCTCACATTGCACCCTGGGCTCGTAGCAATGCCAGGGAAAGGTCTAGCAGCATCACTTCAAAGGTGTTGGCCTCCTCTGATTATAGACGTGGCTCCCGCCCGAAGAAAGTGCGGCCGATCTCGGTGAATGTTCGGCTATGCGAGACGACTATATACTTTAGGTGCATTTAATGCGGGCTTCGTTCTTGAGCCAGACAGGTAACTTAAAGAAAGTCCTATCGGGTGAGCTATAGAACGTATATGAAGAGACGAGTACGAACCAACAATGAGAGAAGGATCGCGAACATTGATCTCTAGACATTGGTACTCGACAGAGCTAAACGTATGAGCCCCATCGATAAGCTGGGAAGTTCCTGAAGGTAGATACCGGGACATTGGATAGTAGATGGGAGAAGCGCCAAGGTCCTTCCAAACTTGACGATCTGCGCCGTCGACGAAACGCGTACACTATTCCCGTCCTCGGCGCCGAAATAGCGGTATACATTCTATAGGGGACGGTTAAGTAGCAACTGTGAGCTTCTCACATCAATGCCCAGGCACGATACTACTTGCCTTTAGCACTGCGCGAGCGCGGTGAGATAATTAGCGTTATTTGACCCTAAAGCCAGGCCTTGGTGGTGGCAGGTTGCGGTTGCACTGGCGTCTTTGAATAGATAGGAAGCACTACTCATAAAGCTTCAGGGTAAGGCTAGCTTCGGCGCGCGTTAACACTGGTATTTTTGAGTTCGTCGGTGCCGTGCAAAGGCATGCTTGTACCTACATGGATGGTCATTTTGCAACGATGCATTGCGAGCAAATGACCGCGTCGAATAGCATGCAATGTAGAGAGCAAGGAGAACCTCCGCTAGGCGTGAAAATGACCATCCACGTAAACGACACTCAAAGCTTCTCTTTGGAAGTACAACGCGCAGCGCGTTGTTGCTGTGATGGTGATAAACTTCAGCCAATTACACGAGCGAATTAGAACACATTTGTGCCAACCACTGCTTCATTCTAGGCCATGGCCATTGACGGAGGGCGGCATTATGAACGTCGGTTCTTTGATTCCATGGTCTGAAATAAAGACTGCGTTTTCATGACCCTTCTTCCCCGCTTCTCCGCAGCTTAAACCCATTCAGAGCAATGGCGCACCCCCTCTGTCGATCAGCCGGGTCTAGAAGCAATGTGCGGAAACTCTCCTTGGATAGAATGGAGCCGCATACATTTGCAGGTCAGCAGCTCGAACTATAGCCCATTGAGTTGAGACCATTGGGTCGTACGCAACGAGTGCGAGCACTCTTTCGACGTTATCCTGAAGTTGTGCCGTGATTCGACACGGGGAAAAGTTGCAGCAGTACCACAAGAAAAGGCCAGGTATGTGTGATGAGCAGTAGCGTGAGGCAAAGAGGAGGAGGAGGGGGATTTGGGAGGTATCACAGTTGGCCTGCCACTAACACCGAGCCGAGCCGAGCCAAGTGTAGCGCCGCAACTGAGGACTTACTGCTGACGTAAATAGACGACGCCGACAACGGCGGATTGCAACTCTCTCTCCTTCTACCCCGAACTCGCTGGCGAGTCGTCTATATCATGGCGGACAAGGCCCCCAAGGTCGTGCGTCCAGCATCCTTCGACGAGCTCTGCGACATCGCCAAGAAAGTCGTCAATGTCTTCGCCAAGCGTAACCTGACTTGCAGTCTCACGGGCGACCTGGCATGTGCTCTCCAGGGCGTACCGAGACGCCCCTACGTGCGTCCTATTACCTCCTATGCCGGCACAATCTGTCATGCTGATCCCCCTGGCCCGGGCCATAGGACATCGTCGTGGTCGTCTCGACGGAAGAGCATGACCAAGACCAGCTCAAGGCCATGATCGCCGCGAGTGACGGGGACTTCTATCTCATCACCCCGAGGGACAGCCGGTCCAAGCGCAAGGCACTGTGCTTCAAGCTCCCGAATCGGCCCAGCGAGCGCAAGCGTGGCTGTGAGATCCACATCCTCCTTCCGGACGTATTGAACATTCCCGACGTGCCGAAAGACCGCATTATAACGCTACGCGGTCTACCTGTGATGCCTATTACCGTTCTCATGTTCCTGAAGCTGCAGACCTGGTCGGACCGTCGCGAGTCAGTCACATCGTACATGAAGTCTAGGCAACATGATGAAGACGTGAAGGATATACGCGAGCTGCTTGCGATGATCCGGGGACGTGGAGGGGACTTGAGTACGAAGGCACTGCTAGGCTGGCTGCCTTTGACGGCAGTCTATGCAGCACTAGGTCGAATGACAGAGTTTGCCAACACCTTCCCCGACTCAGCCACGAACTGGAGGGTAACAGGAGCCTTGAAGTAGAAGCCCCTCTACCTTGCTGTGCACACGCACGGGCCTTGGTGAGTGGCTACATATTTCACTCGCTTCGAGACTCTGACCTCGACAGACGACATCAATATCTTGGGACCGCCGTCTGGGTTTGGAGTATACCGGACATTGCAGCTATACCCTCCTCCGCGCTCTCGACACATGTCTTTCCTTCTCGATCTAGTCTACACATGTCTCTCCTTCTCCACCTAGTCTACACATCACTAATCATCTCCGCGAGTAGTATACCACACTAGAAGCACACGATCAATCCAGTCCGGTTTCGTCGTTTGTATTCAGCCATGGCACCGGGAATCTGTCCTCGGATAAGGGGCATCCGTCAATTCCGACATCTTTGTTCTCCACGTTCATGGTAGGTGTATTTCCCTGCAATCGTAAGGCAGCTGCCCAACAAACTCACTGGAACATAGATGACTGCCGGTTCAGCTCGTCTCCATCCACATTTTATAAACACGTCACCCGAACGCTCACGCAGAGCGAAGGCCCAGACCCCCGAGGAAGCACGTTCGCGGTGTGCTGTTTCACGGGAAGTGCTGCTGGGCTCTCGTAAGGTTCGCAGCAGAATCAGTGCGCAGTCACTGACGTAGTAGCTGTGCTACTCTCCAAACTCGCGCGTAGTAGTGAACGCTCCTCTTAGGGCCTGCCGCAGAATACCCGCGACCCAGGTCCCTGTTCAAAATAATGAGCAGGTGTACATGGATGTGGCAGTACGACTCGCCCATCTGAACACAATTATGGTTCGGATAAGGCGAGATAACGCAGAAGCACGGCGTAGTAAAGGGCATAAGGGGCATCGCTGGGCTCCCTGGCCTTCGTACCAGTGCTTGACCTTATACCTCATCCTCGCGCAGGCTGACAGTACGAAATGGTGACGACCTCGGAGCTTCACACAATCGCGAAGAAGGTAGAGAGCATCTTCGCGCGGTACGGCTTTGCGTGCTGCTTGTTAGGCGGTGTAGCTTGTCAGCTGTACGGCACCACGCGCGCCCCCAATGTGCGTTACTACGGTGTAGTCACCGTACGCCATTTTGACATCCTCCCCCGCAGGACGTGGATATCGTTGTGCTCACCACAAGATACCCCCAGGAGCAACTTAAACAAATTCTCGTCTCCACGGACCCCACGTTTTACTTGGTTTCGTCCAAGGACCCGTCCGCGACCTACAAAGTTCTGTGGTACCGGTTCGGGTCCTACAGGGCGCGATATTCGACAATATGCAAGGTGGACATTCTGCAGCCAGGGATTATGAACATCCCCGACGTGCCCACTCAGCATATCGAGACGATCAAGGGGCTGTCTGTGATGCCTCTGACATTGCTTCTGTTCATGAAGCTGCAGGGGTGGACGGACCACCGCGACTCGCCAAAGGCACACATGCGCCCGAAGCAGCATAATGATCTACGCGATCTCAGCGAACTGCTTGACATTGCCGTTGAACGTGGGGAAGTGATGGGCCGTAGCACGAAGTGGATGCCTGAGGAGTTCGTGAAGGCTGCAGTGGGAAGGATGAAAGAACATATCACATTGCGCCCGGCAGCGGAGGCGAAGTGGAAGGCGATAGGATACCAGCCATCAACAAGCACCAGGCAAGTGAATATACGTGGGATATAGTTTTAAACTCACGAAATGGGCAACGCATCGTCCAGCGACTCCAGCGCATAATGTTCGCTCGTACCATAGAACGGGGACTACGAAGTCAGTGTCATCGTAGCGCAGGCTATCGCCGGCATCCGGTCGGTACGTGGACTAGACGACGTGTAGAAGTAATAATGGACTTTCCATTTGTGAGCATGTACACATATATCGAGGGGTATTGTAACAACGGTGGTAGAGCCGCCAGAGCGTATTAACATCAGAGATAGCAAAACATAGCGACAACGACAGCAATAGCACGGACCATAGCCATGTACCCGAACAGCGAGAAGGGAAGGTTCGCGACAGAAGAAGGCCGACTTGGAATGCCAGGCACCATTGAGACCAGCACGTAATCGCGCCCCCGCACCCACAAGTGCGCCCGGCCACGGCCGCACCAGTCATAGACTAGTGGGGGGGTACCCCGGCCGCCGACGCCTCCATCAAGAATGTCGAAGAAGAAGCACCCGCCTTGCGCTGTGCCGCCTTCCACGGGTCCCTGACTGCACTCGTGTCCGAACGCTCTCGCTCTTTCCCGGTGCGCCGGCGCACCGCCTGCTTCTCGACGGCCGATGAGCTTGAGCTAGGTGAGTGTACACGCGGTTCGTCTGTGGCGGCCATCTCGACGCCTACCGTCGTGCTGGGTTCGGTGCCCTCCAAGAAGCCGGCGTCGCTGTCCTTCGACTTCGGCGGGCGGGGGAAGCGCTTGTGCATGCCCCTGCGTGATTCCTTGGGGTACTCGCACAACAAATCGCGGCGGGCGCACTGGCTAGATGAGACAGCGAGACAGCATCAGTATCGTACCGCACAGAACGGAGAGACAACAGATTGTGGACGGGCAGTGACAAATTGTGATTGCACTCACTTGCAGCGCTGCTCCGGGGATGTCGGGTCTGGCGGCCCACACGCGATCTTGCGCTCACGACAGAAGAGACAGGCCATGATGGGCTTCTTCTTGATGGGCTCCTTTGGGGTGCCGGGAGACGTGAGCTTGAACATCTGTTGGCCGGGGTGTTCCGCACCCTCTGGAAAGGGGATCTCGTCGAGTGATACTTGGGGCTGCTGGGTGTCAGTTACTACGGCGTCATCGTGTAAGGGGTCAGAGAGCGAGTCCATCCATCGGCGCTGGGGCTGTACGTCGAAAGAATGTGTTTGCGCAGGTGCATCGCGCGATGGGTACGGATAATTGACCGGGGGAGGTGGCGACGATCTGGAGGGTATTGGATGCTTTCTGGGACGTCCGCGCCGCCGAATTGGCTGGCCATGAGAGCTGCAAGCATGCGATTTAGAACCGGTCAAGGGGGATGCCATGGCGCCTCGGGCCTGCCACACCGACTCTGGAGACGGTGACGCAGCCGGGGAGCTCGGTGGAGAAGTCTGCAGCGAGGGGGTTGCCGCATCCTCACTGGTTGGGGAGAGATGGTCCATGATAGGCCTGTTTCTTGGCGAGGGTACGACGGGTAGGTCGAGCGGCCGTGGTGTCCTCTCGGTTGGTGTGACGGGAGTGATCGCATTCTCGAGGGTGTAAGAACGATGATTCTGTATGGGGGCGAGCTGACTGCGCGACTCCCGATCAGGAAATGCCTCGTCGTAGGAAGGTACAGGCATGTAGGCCCACGGCTGCACTGGTATGTATGAGCCGTCTTCGGCGATATACGCCGCAGGCTATTCATGTGTGAACCAACGTCAACCACACAAGAAGGAAACACTGACCATCCATGTTTCAGCTTGGCTGTCGGGACCAAATTCCTGCGGAAATATGTATGGCGCTGCGTTTGGGCTGCCATAGGTATGGAGCATGGCCTGAGCAGAGCTGTATACGCCGCTGTCGGATACGCCCGATGCATGATCGGGAGGATAGGAGGGCTCCACCTTCACGAACGGCGAATGCCCTGCTTCGCTTGGACGAGCGACGTCACAGGGATCCTTGCTGATGTGCATAGAGGCTCGTGGAGCTTGGGCGTAGGACTGCTCGCCTGTGCCAGCGAGCCAGTTCATTTCTCCCTCCTCCTCCTTGATTTCCTGTTTGATGTCTACCGAGTTGGATGGATAATGTTGATCGCCACGCGGCGTGGTATAGGCATGGGAAGGAGAGGACGGCTGGCCAACAGTCAGCGGTACTACCGCCTGGTGGGTGCCGTACGTGGCCTGAGAAGGCAGCAAGACATTGATTTCATTTCACGTCTGCGTGGCAGGCTATCGGGACGGAAGATCGTACTTACGCGTGGATCGCGGTTCGACGCGCAGCCCGTCACCAGCTCGCTATGATCATTTCTAAAAGGCGAGCTGGATGCCATATCGAGCGGATGAGTCTCTTGAGTTCATGCTGAGAACGCTTCGCGCACCTTTGAGGAGCAATGTTGGCACCGTGGGATGCATACGAAATACCGTCAGCGGAGTTCTGAGGCTGAGGTTGAAGCGACTGCCAGGATGGGCTGGTAACATGGTATGCAGCAATTGAATTGTCCTGTGGGTAGTGATCACCCGGGCTGCCGCGCGACAGTGCGCTCGAGGTGTAGATTGCCCTCGCAGAGACGGCGGGGCGGGGGGCGTTGGACATGGTCGGAGTCGGAATTAGGCGGCCAGCGTACATGGGCTCCGATCGTGAAGCGCGGAAGCAGATCCAAACAAACCGGACTGCAGTCTAGGAAGGACGCAGCGAGCGATGAGGGGCTAATCCCGGGGCGGGCGAGGATCAGGCAGGGCGTGTATGTCCACGGCCGCCTTTGAGGTGATTTCAGGCGGACTGCACGCACACTTACCGCACCGCTGGGCAGACCCGACAATCGGCAGACCCTAGGGTACGCGCCCAGGACAGCTCAGATTCAGGTCAAGATATGTCATTTATTCCCCGAACGTAAGCATATCACCAACAATCACACATCTTCCGGGCGCCAGCCGTGAAGTAGTCAGCCTAGTGCTAGCCTTCCGGTACTAACACTTCCCTCTCGTGGCACTCCTTCTCACCCGATTCTACTGCGGGAAAATCACACGGACTTACCCTTCGCGCAGCCCGCGGCCCCAGTTCCTTCGCTCTAGGCGGTCCATCTATAGTAGGGTCGCCCTCTTACACCCCAAAACGGCCGCCCTAGCTCATCCTCTCTCTCAGGTCGAGGGCCGTCCGAGAACGTCCCCATAAAGTCGACACCCTCGCCACCGGCCCTCTGGGCATCAGTCAGCCCTGCCCGCGGATAGCCGGGTAGTGCACTCGACAAACGAGACACATGCATACCGGAAGCGGTTAGTCCACCGGGCGGTCTTCGCTCGAATGAAAGAACAGCACGGCAGCACCAAGCGCTGAACTTCTCTACAGAATCGCCTTGGTTCTCCCACCGTGAGTCGTCAATGTGCCACTGAAGAGACCTCCTGTCACCGGCTAGGAGACGAAGACCTGGGCAGCCAATCTTCGCTGTCGGATCTCTTCCGCGCATGCGGATACATTCCACACCAAACAACCGCGAGGTGTCAAGCCAGCGTCCAACGCTTGACCACAAAAAGGGGTGTGGCCCCAGCTGCTCAGAAGAAAGGTACACTCGCGAAGTCGCAAGCGACTCCCATGGCGGTGCGCCGGATCATCACGATTGGAACTCTTTGTGTGCACTGGTCTTGGCTCCCCGTCATCCTGGCTTCTGGCCAGCTGAGAGGAAGCAGACGTAAGTATCTGCGGTCATAATTTACCTTCCAGACGCTCCTGCGCGAATACAATCGGTGGCGTGCATTTCCTACATCATTGAGCAGGGTAATTTCCGTCGACGGACCATGTTGTTAGTTAGCTGCGGCGGCGCTCATGTTGGCGAGCTTGGGAGGGTCTGACTACTTGGATGGCGACAGTGAGGTCGTCGTGCAATCATAACGGTAAGTATCGGAGCGGAGAGTGCGGTTCCTTCGCGCTCATTAAAGTCGGTCTTCCAATCTCACTAAGCCCCAAGTCCAGCAATAAATCTAGGTGCTGTCCCCATTTGGAGATATAGAGAGCTCCTTGTAATCTGCATACTTGCTGACCTCGTCTTCCGCAGGACCGCGCGCGCTCCAAAGCACAGTGATCCCAGGCCCGTGTCTACTAGCGCGCTTACTCGCTCCCGTGAAGATCAGGTCCTTTGTGGTGCGCACACGGTGGCACGCGCGCGTGCTGGTGAGTACGCGACGTACGAACACAAACCAGGTGATCGCCATGCATTCCCGATGTACAGGAGAATACGTCAGACCTCGCGCGATTTCCGAACATGGCTTGGGCCTTGGACAGTACGGGCCGGGAGCACCCACTTGGAGGTGTTACGAGAATCTGATAAAGCGAGCTATCGCAAGTTATGAATAGCCCTGCGAAGAATGAATTAAACTCAATCAGGAGCACACAGTGCTGCACGGGCGTGGCTACTGGCCAACAGACTTGACGCGCGAACTTACGGCATGGCTCTTCGTTCAGGCTTGGAGGAAGCAACTTCTTCCCGATTTTGATGATTTCGTGGTGAAACCCAAGAGCGCTACCCCATACCTGCGAGGCTACTGCGCAGGGAATTCCCAATCTAATCGCTGATGTAGTTGCAGGAGGCTTTCGTGGTACTCTGAGCTATCCCCATCTTGTCAATGGTGTTCATTGTTAACCCCGCAGTGTCTATGTTCGGCTAGTCGCATTAGCACAGTGCCTCGCTATCATATTTAGTAGATTCTACTACCGAGGTCGTAAGCATGATAGTCCAAGTTAGTATCAATTTCCCTTTGTATCATAGTACAATTCTCAACTGTGGCGCGCTTACGGCTACCGGGCCGTCAGGGAGTATAAGATAATGTGACATCCACCCTTCACTGGAACTGAAACGCTTCCGGCCCGTACTGTTCACAGATGGCCCGGTACCTGACGCTGTGCGGTTCAAGGCTACAAGCCATCTTCTTATGATGCTTCGCGAAGTCTGCGCGACGTGCGTAAAAGAAACTACTGGCAAGATCAATTGAAGAACACAAGCGCCCGATACCAATACACGTCGTAGTTCGTATACATACTACACGTTACATGCAAGGCTCCCCGTGACTCAATGCTGTACCAATGAGGACTGGTCACGCTCACACCATTGTTCTTCACCTGCGCCCAAGTTCTCTGACGGAAACATAGCCTCCGATCAGTCGAAGCCACCTGTCGAGAGCGAAGGTGGCAGGGCCTGTGGCCCATCACCGCAGGTGACATTCGCATTGTCGGTCAGCTGAAGCTCGATCGTCGCGCCCACTTCGAACGCGCTCCAATCGAGGTAACAGGTCGAGTTCCACGGTTCGCCATTCACAGTGACATTCTAACGCTCGGCTGTTAGATGACGCTTGGCGCAGTGTCTAGACCTCAGCCTTACCTGCACGAATATCTGGCCCGTGCCGTTGGCTGGATTTCCGTCGAAGCCGTGAGCAATGATGGTTGTTGTCGAATTGAACACGGGGTTGTAGAAGGAGACTTTCGGGAACCATGGGGAGGAAAGGAGGTATTGGCGAGTTGCCGGTACAGGATACAAACCAAGGAGCAGGAAGGTCGCCCATGTTCCCATAGCCCCTATCACACTGTCAGTGGAGACGCCTCAGATGCTTGCCATGCTTGATTGACGCACCAGAATCTATCGTTTAAGTTTAATGATACTGACACAATACGGAAATCAATCTACTTGCCGTCGTTGCCGGGAATGCCGCTGACGGAGAGGTTGAAATTCTGCTCGATGACCTGCCTCGCTTGGATTGTGGCCATTCCAGGTGCGTTCGCGTAATTGTACATGAAGGGTATCTGCATCGATGGCTCGTCTGTCGGATCGAAGTAATGCTAGACGTCCAATGTCAGTGAAGGGAATTCAATGCGCCCGATCTATACACACCTCATCGATGACGAAGTCCAATCTGTGGATGAAAGCTTCTGCACCGCCTTGCAGCTCGATCAACTTGGCGGTATCATGCGGTACGAACTGAAGAATGGATCGGGACCGCTATGCATATGACGACACAAATCATCTCGTACCTGCGAGTACTACGGAGGCGATCATCGATGAGATATACAATGACGTCTATTGGTAGGGTCACGTACCACCAACGGGGAGCTCTCGTAGAATCCATCGGTATTGAAGGGCGTCAGGTAGCATGTAGATTGAGTTGGGTCGTTGACGCTGCAGTGACGAGGGTCGGTGTAGTTCCATGTGCCGTTCAAGAATCGCGGCTGACGTAAGGTGTCCATGGATTTGCACACCGGGAACATGAGGCCAGGTCCAAAGAGAAGCCATCCATTCAGTTCTTGAGCGGCACCGAGGAAGAAATAGCACAGGGCCTAGAGCACACGCACCTGCATCATGCCCACGATGTCATCGCGCCCAGGAACGGTGACATTCGCATTCCAGACATTCGCAAAATTGCCCGCGCGCCCAGCATACTGCAGGCACGGCAAGTTAGCTTGCGCGCAGCTGGATGTAGCGGAAGGTTTCGCACTTTGTTAGTGTCCGCGGTGTTTCCCATGATACGCGCCACTTGGGAGATGGCGAAGTCGTCGAAGGAATACTGACGGCCACATGAACCCCATTTTCTCGGGTGAGAACCCCGGCAGGGACATAAAGCCTACATACCTCGATTGTTCGAGAGACTTGCTTAGTATTTGTGCCTGTTGGCTCCCACACGTCTGACGGGATATACCCTACAACAGAGCCTGTTAGCACTACCGTGTCTGGGCTGTCAAGTTGCAAGGGCTGGAACATTATTCACCGAGGGACTTCCAAATATTCGCCTGACGCCCCACCAAATCCCAGTTGCTCGGTTGGACTTCAGCATCGGCCAGCAGAGCAGCATATAAATCCGTGGACGAGACATTGAGTTCAGAGGCGTATTCGTAATACCTAGCAACACCAAGAGGGTCAGTGGCGAAACTTCCAGCCAGGCATGTCGTGGCTGTATGACTGACTTGACTAAGAATTCCCCTAGAATAGGATCGCCATCTACAAGCAGATCAGCCCCAGAGAAGAAGTGTCAAAGAGTGCTGTCTATACATACTGCTACCACCCTGGACGTATTGCTGAGTGAGAGAGCCGCGACACTCAGGAAGCCACCCTATAGCAAGGTATCGGATAGAGATCGTTAGCCCAAGCTATACGGCGGCCGATGCCGAGTGGGAGTGCACCTTCATGCTGCTGGATATTGATCATCCCTCTCACGATACGCGCAAAGTTCAGCGGATCGTGCAAGGACAAAAGAGCGTAAAGGGCTCGGAAGGTGTCCCACTGGGCAATGTTTTCAGCTTCTGCGACTAAGTGTGGAAGGCCCACTCACGTTGCAGTAAAACGAATCATAGTAGGGCTCAGTAGAATTCCATAGGGGGTTCTCTCCCGTATCTTCCCGAGCGGCAATTTTCAATAAGTTCACAACACAAGTGGGGGACAAACCTACAGTCCGCGGGTACGACGTGGATTCTATACAAAGAGCTGTAGAAAAGCGATACTGTGTCGTTGTCCACACCAGTCGGTTCGACCTGTATACGGCCCAGGAGCTCGTTCCATTCGGCTCGCGCTGCAGCCTGGACGCCATCGAAGTCGAATGTAGGAATTTCTTCTTCTGCATTTGCACACGCCTGCTCAGTGGATACGAAGGAAATCCCAGCTCGCACCAGGATTGATGTCGCGCCTTGCAGTTGTTTGTTAGACTGTTTCTCATCGAGATGAAGGATTTGGTACTCACCGTCAGGGTTTGGGTTGAACGTAAACAGTGCTCCTAGCTGGCTGAGGAAGCCTAAGACAAGGCTGTATGAGACACGCCAACATTGAAGCCGGGTGAAGTGACATGCCAAAGTACATCTGCTCAATATCCACGCTCCCTGGAACAGCGTTATTGTTAATCCATGCTCCATATTCCTTCGGCTCTCCCTATAGACCACGATTGCTCAGACAAGGACGACAACAGTGACCAGAGAGATACATACGAGTGTATAACCATCGCCCTGGAAGTCAACGCAGGTGTAGACTCTGTACCGGCGAGGGCCAAAAGACGCTTGAAAGTCAGCACCACCTGATATAAGAATAATGTCGTTTAGTGAACACGCCTCGTTCATGGCTATGTCTGACCGATAACCCGTGCAGTCGTGGAGTTGAGGGTCATGATTGGGTTTGTGCTGCTTTGCTGACCATCGTTAGCAATATCTACAAGGATACGTGGGTTGACGGTGCCCTCTGGGAACGTGTATCTAGCGATGGTAATAGTGTGTAAGCTATCAACATGTACTGTGATTTGGATAGACAGCGAACCGATGAAGAGCAGCACGTCGTGTTGCTGTGAGTTCAACCCGAATCCCTGTAGACTGAGAAGTAGTTATGCATAGGCAAAATGCCTCTTATTCTACTCCCACTTACTAGGTTTGATGAAAAGTAACCGGGCGAGGCTGCATCATCCGGAGAGCCTTCAAATGTCCGTCAGTATCGTTGCAAGTGAGGCCCGTATGGTTTGAGACATACCGTCATGGAGAGTAGCTCGGAGCACCTTTCTGTCATTCTCGTCGGTAGGACACGCTGCGAAGGAATCGCCCACGGGGCATGACGCGTACGGCCATATCTTGAAGTTTGAAAGGGAGACGCCCTGTCGGTGCGCAGGTGATGAGCACGATCACGTATATCGCGCGCGACACGCCTGTGGCACAGCAACAAGGGGCTCACTCCTCCGGTTCCCTGATCGTGCAGCTGAGAGAAACCCCAAGCATTGTATGTTGCGTTTGCATCGTATCCGGCTTGCTATGAGGGAGATCTTAGTAATTGGTCAGTCGGGAGCATGGACACCAACATTGCCTGGGGAGTCAGTATCCATCCCGACCTTCACCATACCGTGGGGCAACGTTGCACCTATGTAGTGATACTCCTCGATCAACATTCGCCAGATATCACTCGAAACAAGTTCACCAGGAAAGACATGCCCGCCATTAGTCGTGCCGATGAACATATTGACCAGACTCGCGGGATCCTCAATTTGAGCATGTGCGATGTCGAAGCATAACACAGACATGGCCACTAAAGTGGCCCAGGGAGGCAGAGTCATCCTAGTACGCATTCTGCGAGGTGCGCACAGGGAAACGATGAGATGGGTCCTCAGTAGCAGCCTTACGGATGGAGAGACGGCTTTTGTATTTGTGGGCGTGCCCATGTGCCCACCGCCGGCCCTATTGCGGCCTCGGACAACGTACGGCAGGGTTCTGCCAACTCTACAGAACGCGTGGAGGCGGAACTCATGACTATGCTCGACGGTCTGATTGACCCGTGTTTGACCACGCTGAAGCGTAATCGAAGCGAGGGGGTCATTCGTGGGAAGGTATTTCGCTGCCGTCCCGAACTCCTGCTCTGATGTTATCAACGATCCCGATTCCTATTGGCAGAGTAAAGGCTTGACTTACTACTAGGCGTTGGGCTGATTCCGACGTTCGTTGGCAAAACTTGAGAAGCCATCATTCCAGCAGTAGAGAATCTTGATTAGCAGTCCCTGGGAATACGCTCGGTTACAGTCTCGAGGACGCAATTGATAATGCCGTCATGGCTGTATCAAGCAAGTATGCACTCTGAATATTGAGGCTTACCGGTTGCCCGCAAGAGAACTTCCATGATTAGAGTGGCCACGAGGGTGTTCCTTAGCACAAGACACGCAGAATGCAGCGACATAAAGGGCTGTACAATATACAAGCGTCTACAGATACACTTCATGCATTCTATTGATACATTGTGTGGCTGGCAGGAAGCTGTCAGACAAATACCGGCCAGCCGAGACGACGGCAGCACTCACCTGGTGTCGAATTGCTCCATGAGATCCAGCACCTGCCTCAGGTGCTCGTAACCGAACTTCTGTTTTAGCCCAACAGCGAGCGCGCCGGCGGTCTTCACGACGTTCTTGATTTGGCGTCCGTTGACCTTCTTCTCAGCGAGCTCACGCAGCTCCTCCGCAGAGAGTCCTCCATTAAGCACGTCGCCATTGACCTTGCGCATGAAAGCTACCCAAATCTGGCGGCGAGCGGAAGGTGTGAGGTCCTGGTAGCGCAAGGACACGTGGATGCGAGACTGGAAGGCTTCGTCGAACACGCGGACACGGTTGGTCGTCAGGAAGAGGATCCCGCGGAAGTACCTGTAAAGGCAGGTCAGTGATGCGGTCACGGTAGGAAAGGGCGATACCCGCTCCAGTTGTCTGAGGAAAACGGCGACCATAGCATTCCGCTCTAGGAACTGGAGGGAGCGTTCTTCCAGAAAGACGTCTGCTTCGTCGATCAGAACAACTGCGCCCCATGCCGCAGATATCTTGAAGACAGTTGTCAAGTTCGCATCTACGGACTCCGCGTTCGTGCCGAGATCCGCCGCTCCGACGATGTAGAGAGGCTCTGTGCACGACTGTGGTCAGGACATATCTAGCACTGACTATTTCATGGGACGTACTGCGAACATCTGGACAGCCAAACCATGTATCAGGCTGGCTAGCATCAAGAACAGAGGGCACTCACGCTCGCTCATGGCCTCCGCAGTGAGACTCTTCCCGGTACCCGGATTGCCGAACAGGTTGACGACAAGGCCAAGTCCCTTCCCAGAAATAAAGTCGTCAAACTTGGTAGTCAATCCGGTGTTGTAGGTGTCCACGAGGGTCTTCAGGACCATCTTGTGTTCGGCGGGGATCACTAACTGCTCAAACGCCTCATCGTTCCACTCAAATGATGTGACGTGTTCCGCGATGAACTCCACTGCCCATACGTTAGGCCATGTCTCGAGCACAATTGCATGACGTACTCCAGTGCTTCTCAGTGAGGCTAAAGCCATACACAATCGGCGTCGTCAGAAGAAGTTCTTCGTCGGTTAGGGGACGAGGACCAGACACGCTCTGGGCTTCCACCAGGACCCCGTTGCGACGCGCGTGCTTGTCGATCTCCTTGCCATCTAGTGTCTTCGTGACGTACGGGAATCTGGGGTAGTTGGGTGCCGTGTCGGCAAAGGTTCCTACAGCACGTTAGTCTGATCGCCACGGCAGCAGAGTTCGAATGACGTACGACGATCGATCATGACACGAGACTTGACCTGCATCCAACACCGTGAATATCGGGACGACGTAGTTACACGCAGTAGCACTCACGCTGTGCTTGACATACGACTTCAGGTGCCACCTAGAAGCAATGCCTTGGTAGAACAGGTGGTGCACGCCTCCTGCGATCGTCTCCCACTTTCTTCCGCGAGCAATCAGCCGTGACTTCAAACCCTCGACACCGCCAGGGCCAGCATAGTACTGGATGGGAAACGCGGGAAGCTCGGAGATCTTCCGCGTACCAGTAAAGGTCGGAATATCGAGCACGACTCCAAGGCCAGCATAGCCAAAGCCAGTGATGTTGCCTTTCCGTGGGTCAGTCGCATCAGCGATGTCAGCCTCGACGTAGTCTACGACCAGACGCCACATATACTGTACGTTGTGCGAGCCGTCCTGGCGTCCGACCATGAGTCCCGTCGGGTCGTGCGCGGCCGGGACGGTGCCCTGTGGATCAATCTTCTGGCAGAGCTCCGCATGCGTCAAGCGGACTGCGCGAGGCTCGTCTGTCACAGGGCACAGAATGTACAGCACCGTCTTGCGCGGAACATAGAGTGCCCAGAGGAGATCAAAGGTGATCTCGTCGTGCGCAAGCAGAGACGCGAGCGAACTCAGCTTGGACGCGTGCGTGGTCGTCAGGTAATCGATCAAGTGGGTTAGATGCACATGCTGGATGCGCACGGGCGAGTCTTCCAGTTCATTCTTCCCTTTCGACTCGAGTAGCTGAAGATGTGCCTGTAGATCGGGAAGCCACGCGAGGATAGTCTGTGGATTGACCTTCGCACAAGCGATGTTAGATAGTGCACATGAGACAAGATCAAGGGACGTACACGCAGCGGCTTCGCCGTCCAGGAGATGCCCTGCGTCTGGCCAATCACCTCCTTTCCGACCTCCACCAGGTGTGCGCTGTGGACCTCGAGGAACGTAGTGACGTTGTACGTCTTTGCACCGAACTGGCCCGTAGGAATGAAACGCCGGATCACCGTGAACGCGTATGCGGCGTACTTGGACCCATCCCGCTTGGTTTCGTTGCCCGAGTCCGCGGGTGCGGGTTTGATGATGTACTCGTTCTTCATCTGGTCGAACACCTCATGCAGGTGCTTGATCTCGAGCACGGTCCCCGGAGGAGCATCGGGCACAACGTCCTCCTCCGCAGCCGAGGGGTCGCTGGGATCGAATTCGACTGTCTCGCCTTGCGAAGTCGGCACGGCGATGGGGGGCAGGTTCATCATATCTGCGTGTGCTGTCGGACGATGACTTGGTGCCACAACAGCAGTGCGACAACTTACCAGCAAGGAGGAGCGCAGTGGCGTTGTTGGATCGGCTGGTCGGCTGGGCGTGCACCCGGGCGTGCATGTTCTGTATCCGTGAATTCATCTGGTGGATGGAGGCGAGAGGTGGAGGACGATGGGACTGATGTAGAGGTCTTATATAGGTCGTAGCTGTGGCGACACCGTTGTATGGCGCCGCTCAGATGAGCTTGGCGGTGCTTTCCCTTGTGTTATGAGTCACAGCACTGCGCAACCGATAGATAAGCTTGCCGGGATTTGCCGGCTGTTTAGAAGCAAATAGCAATACTGCGTCGAGGAAAGAAGAGAAGAGCGAGCGCTGGGATGTCACGGTGACTGGTAGGCACTGCATTCGGAAATAGCGCTGTGCACTGGTCCTCGCAGCAAAAACAAGACAAACGGGGAAGACAACGGATAATGGTTCTATTGTCATGTACCCGCAACGCTGCGACACACCTTATGATATGATATCTGCCGTTCGATACTCGTATTCAGTACCAAGTTGCCGACTTGAAGCCAGTGTCGACCCGGAGCAATTGCCTAACAATATTCCGTGTCCTGCGGCGTAGAAGTTGAATCAGACCGAATGACTGAGATGATGGTGACTACAATCAAGCGAGATGATGAAAGTGAGCTTTAAGTTGTCTGAGCCTTGAACTTGATAAATCGTGTCCACCGAATGTAGTTTAGAACTCCGCGGTGGCTGAAGTGGCTGAAGTGACGCAATAAAGTATCTCTGAACTTTCCTCTCTCAGCTGCTATGGGTTATCATCGTATGGCAGGATCATTGACATCAGCTTCAAGTGCTCGACACACGATCATAAATACACCCAAGAATGAAATATAATTGGAACTGGACGAAGTTGAGAGTCGGGAAATAGACTTGAGAATGAACTCAGCACACAACATCATCCGTGACACAAGATAATACAACCCAGGTGATACTCTGGAGGCTGTCGCCAGCATCTCTATCCTCGCGATACACATCGTACGAAGACATATCCATGAGATACAAGTCCACATGCCGCAATGATGTCAGAGTGGTGGCGAAAAGTTCGGCGATCTCCTGCAGTTTGTCGTTGACACTGGAACGCGCGGCACTCGGGTCCGGCTCGTAAGCGGTATCAGCAGTGCGCAACTGCAACTTGAAGGTCTCCACAGCTGTTAGGGGTGATAACAAGTCCGCGACCTGCTTCTGCTGGGAAATGAGTGCCAAGGGATGACAGACAGGATTGATAGTACTGCAACATGCCAGAAATTGTAAGCTGCCACTTTCCCGTTGAACGGACCTGTGCAGTTCAAGCGTCTGGAGCATAGGAAATGTCTCGACGATGTGTCGAAGTAGGGTAGCTTCTGCTTCATCTGCTCCCTATTCGATCCCCGGATGTACGAGCGGAAGCGCCGCGCAAAGGCGAAGAATTTAGTAGATGCTACCAGCTGAAGGATGTCTGGCAGACCATTTGAGCTCACCGCATAACGTTATGGGGATATCTTCCACGAACGGTCCCTCGATGGGACAGCAAGATGTTTCGAGGCCAACATCGAAAGCGTAGGACACTGCGGTAGAAGCGACCACATGTTAGCGTTTGGATCCGGGTGTGACACTGAGAGTTCGGTGAGTGGTATGAGACCGGTGCTAGGTGATATCGACAGCGATGCTGGGGGTATATCTTCGCGGTACGCGAAAAGAAGTCGCAGGATGCGAAGCGCAGGCATGCGGCCGAACAACACGTCAAGTGGAAAAACTTGGGCAGATTCATGCCCGCCATAGAGGACAAGCTCGCGTAGGCACGGCCAGTCGGATGCCAGGATTCGGGCGATGGGGGCATTCTCAATGGGAACATGCAGCGACTGGGACCATGAGCGCATGCCTGTAGCGAGCAAGACTGTTTCCGATGCGGACGAGCAAGGACAGGGACCGAAAAGCCCCATGTCATACTTGAATGTCGTGATAGGGAGCAAGGCGACCTCTTCCAAGGGAGTTGGGGGTGGTTCCCGTGCGCTTGATAATAGTCCGTGGATATAGATATTCCGCAGAGTTTGGATTTGGCAAGAGAAGATTGAGACGAGGATGGGCACAGGGGCTCCAAGGTTCATGTCATGCATATAGTGGAGGAATCTGTGGACGTTAACCACGATGGTGTGGATGTGGTGGAATCGCCGTAAGAAGTCCGAAAACAGTTTTCCGGCTCTGGTTTCTGCCAGGCGACTGCGCCTCGTACGATATTTCATGGTCCAATAATTGTATGTATACTTGGACACAATGCCTATTTCAAGGCCACTCTGTACGGTCAGGTGCCTACATAGCACCTATCATTTCAGAGTATGTGTGTATAGTATACATCTGACGTACCGAATGTGAGGCCACAACTCCGCAGTCGGTCAGTCTTGTTCAGACACCGGCAGCTGCAACAAGGGCCCTACTTTCACGATGCAGCGTCGAAAGAGCGTGGACAGACACATAACGCCCGAAGCCATTTGCAGGTTAGAGCGTAGCATTCTGGAGGGCAAAAGCTCTTCAAAGTTTCGAAATAGGACGTCGTCGTCGAGTCGATGGAGAATGTCATTGGGACCAAGGTAGTAGATGGCATACCAGCGCTGAGCGTAGGCTGAGCTGTGTCAGAATCGAAGTACTAAGTAAGTGGCTCCTCGGCTGCTCACCGGCCGAGCGCAAACTGCTTGTGTTCAGTTTCGCATCACGTGTGATGTTAAACATTGCGAAAGCGCCTACGTCCGGTGGCTGGATCCCTCCTGTCATTGCCGACGATCGTACACCTGTTTGTCCTCGATACTGTCCTGGTAGTGCAACGATGCGACCATGACAGATTTTGGGAGAAGAGACGGCCTTGCGGCTGAAGCGCCTTCCAGTCACGACACGCCGGGCGCGGGTGACGAGGATGAGTATGGATCATCATGGACCTCTTGAAATAGTCCAGTGCGTGATCATTTCCCATGTCCTCGTAACATGCTGAGTCTTCCATACAGCCTTTGATCACTTTATCCGTGTATTGCATCGCCACGCGCCTCTTTCACTTCCCCCCTGAAGACGGCCTCCGTTGCCGGCTATGTGTCCCCGCCAGGCACCTCGAGCTCTGCACCTCCCACAGCAAGCACCACAACATTGACTGGCACTAATTCTGCGGCAAGGACAACCGCTGCCACGGTATTGCCGTATCCGGAATGGCGACAGAAGGTGGTTCAACGCGCGCGTCGTGCAGGGGTCGGGTCTGTCGGTCGGGCTATGGAGCTCGTCATGTTTGGTGGGGACGCTGCAGCGGAGACCGCCGGTCCTAGCGATGACGACCTTTTCACCTTCTTTGATCCATCCGGAGACCAAGAGCCTCTTTATGCTAGTCCGGTGCGTCAGCCATCGGTCCACTCTCAGACGGGCTTGTCGCACACGCTCTGGCGAAGCTACCTCAACGAGGACAGCAATAGCGAGTCAGATTCAGAGCTGAGCGAGCAGGAGTGGGAACATTGGATGGCAGACCTGCCCCAACGTGTCATCCATCCATACACCGCCGAGCAGCCTCTGCGGCTTCTCAGTACGGATATCGAAGAAGCCGGGCGAGACGAGGACGATATTGCGTGGGTGCAGGAACCTCCGAGTGAACTACCCCCGAGTGACGAAGGTGGGCCTGTTACTTCGATTGCCCCTGACAACCTATGCCGCCTTCGCTCGTGCTCACCATCTCTGAAGCAGCGTCTTCTGGATTTATTCCGAGCAGCATGAAGAGTATCAGATTTGCCACGCCTGTGGATCAAGGATATGATGTACAAGTTTCATGTTTAGAACGCGCATGACAGTATCCTACTACACTGTCCGTGCGTAGTACACACTGGGCCATTTCCAGGACATAGATTTCGGGAGCCAGTGCGCACACTGCTCCTCGTGAACAACAAAGCCCGCGGCGGCACAATGGTGAGCATGGCCATCCGCGAATATGGGTGTCGGTGGGATAGCAGATCTCCAAATTTGTATCCCAAGCTGAGCAATGAATATATTTGACTGCGCTGAAGGCCTTAGGCCGCGGACCTGTCTACACTATTGTTCCTGACCTTGTTCCAGCAAGTCACCATCCTGCCTCTTCAGTCTTTCCCATCTCTCCGACACCATCTGATTGTAGTAGTCAACAGACCGCTCCACAAGTTTTTCCATTCGATCCCAATCGACTTTCCCGGTCATGAGGTAGGCAGCATCGAGATATCCCCAGAATTCTGGACGTACAAGTGCTAGCACTTCTTTTTTGTCGAGAGGATGAGGCTCTGTCGGCTTCCAGGCCAAATAGCTTGGTAGCTCTAGTTGTTTGAAATATGAGCCACGATTATCATTGAAACATTCATGGTATGGAGATCGATCGATGTTGTAATGGGGGAGTGGAAAGTAAAGAGAGACTGTGATGTATGTATATACATGGTGAGCACTCATAAGCAGCCATGCACTGAGGCGAAGATATAGAACTCTCACCTGGTCCCCATGCATCAGCAAGGTCAGCAATCCATCGAACTTCGGCACAGTATTGGCATAGATACATTGGCAGTGGCTCGTCGAAGATCACTTTTAACGCAGGCTGGAAAATGCAGCGATGCGGGACTGTGCGGGAGAAATCGACAAGACATGGCATCCCGTCCGGCCTCTTGAGAATGTGGTGTTGGAGCGGCATGAGGTCCAAATCAGAGCAATCCGGAACACCATAATGCGAAAAGCCGACACCATGCAGTTTCTCATACGCATGTACAGTGCACTCTCTACAATAATGGGTCTCAAGATAGGTTCTCCATATGATGATCATTTAAGAACGTACCGGAACACCTTATTCTGATGGCATAGTAGGTTGCTCACTTGTCCAAGCGGCGAGCCACAATACTCCAATATCATGCAGTAGATGCTGATACCATCCGAGTCCGACTCGTACAATCCGAAGAAGCGCGGCATCTGTTTACCAAGCTTTTCTGTGAGTTCGGTCTGCTCGTATATGCCGGCCTCGTGTTTCAGCAAGTTTGTCCCTTTCTTGCGTAAACTAAGCTTGCAGACGACATGGTCGATGCCAGTGTATGTCTTCTCCAGCGTGCAAAAGTAGATGTAGCATGTTGAAGACCTCGAGTATTGGATGAGTCGTGATGAGTCGACTCGGAGGAGGGATTGCAAGTTTGAAGCGGTCATGGCTGTGGTAGACAACTGGGTAATGTGTCCGAGCATGAACGAAGAGAAGGGGCCGCGAAGTGCTAGGTCCTCTTTGGATAATGACTCCATATCAAGTGTGAGGCTACCTGAGAGCGATGGGGACAAGGAATGCGCAAGCGGTGAGGATGACGGGCAGTTCGCGAATGTTATATATGTAACAACACGATGTATGACGTAATCCAAACTTGGCGTGCTATCGTCCAAACACAGCATCACTCCTTCGAAGGTTTCACTTTAACAGTGCAATCATTGAAACTCCCAACCAGAATAGACAAGAGCATACAGTCCTTGTTTCAAATGTGTGTGTATAAGATTATGCTGATTGTACTGAGTCCTGCTTCAAGGGAAACAGGTTGCAAGTGTTGATTGTTTCTGAGTCGGACTCACAGCCCCCGGAGAACAAAAATGGTGTGTTCTGTGTAGGTATAAGAGGCTGCAGATACTGGCAGAGGCACTTCAATACATCCACTCCAAGAATTAGACCCAATACTCACATCACCGCTACGCTCAGCACTCATGCATTCGACTCGTCCTCAAACAAGTCAAGATACACCAAGGCGCCCCAACAATGCCAGGTCGCAATCTGGACTTAGCACAGATGACGACCCCGAACGTACACCAAGAGTAGAACGTGGTTCTCAAAGTCGCCAGCGCGGCACTGAACGCCGCCACAGTGAACTGTCTCCCACCCGTGTCACCGTATCTCATGTTCATCCAAGTGGTATGTATATATGATATACTGGAGGCTAGCCTTGCTGGCTGATAAGTTTGGCCATCATTCTCAAACATTTGCCTTGCAACAGCTCTACCATCAATCCCACAATGCGAACTTGGCAGTCTGCGAGAGGCGAGGCACGAGCCGATCGCAGACGAAAGTCTAAGTACCGCAGTGCCCGGATTAGGCGCGTAACGCTTCTCTCGTTACGCGCCCACCAGCCTTCAGCCAGCGAAAGCGTCGAACAGCTTTCGCAAGGCTTCGATCTTTTCAAGCCTTCTTTAGAACTAGTTTCCTGTGCAGCCTAGCTTATTGCCACTATCTTCGACGGTACCTTAATAGAATAACACGCATGGCGAACATCGGGATCGACCCCCACACGCTGGAGGCGCCCGACTACGCCTCGGCCACCTATGTCGAAAGTAGGCAGCCGCTGGTCGAGGCTGGCATGACAGAGGAGCAGGCAGTCGCGGCGCTCACGCGAATCTGGACGGTCGGGAACGCGAGAGATAGACTAGCATGGCAGGAGCGAGCCAACGCAGAGGCCCAGGCAGCGCGCGATCAGGCGTTAGCCGCCCAAGAGGAGGCCAACCAGCGCGACGAGCGCGAGAGGAATGAAGCCGAGCAGGCACGGAAGGACGAGCAGAAGAAGAACAGAGATAAGTATGTTCCCATCCCGGATCGCCCTCCGCCCTCGGGATCGCTCGTCCTTGCCGCGCCGTATGCGACCCGCCGTCTAGAGAAAGGTCAGTACGTCGAACTGCATTACTACACCAACCAGGGACTCCTGGCCGCAGCCGCAGCCGTCACACAAGTGGACGACGAGGCCCTGGCCATCCGCACCAATAGCGACGGCACCGCGTCATGGGTACCTGCGGCATCGATACGTAGTGCCAAGACAGTTGTGCCGGACCGCGATCTCACCTGGGAGCAACTCCGGGAGGCCGTCCCACGATTCATCGGGGCCATGCAGCAGGCCAAATGGGCCGAAGACCGCGTGCTCATGCTCGCAAAATTCTGGGGCAATCTGCAGGTGCACCCGTTCCAGCAATCCTGCGACCCACTGGACATGCGTGCGTTGCTCGTGTACCAGGCCGAGCAGAGGCAGCGATGGCACCAGGCAATCCACACACCCGCGGGCGCATGGAACATCTCCGTGATCTCGGAAGAACTCCTTCGAGAGACGCGCGATCGTGTGTACAGGGCAGATCGAGCGGCGAAGGATGCGGAAAACGACGTGAGTTATCTCTTTGCATCCTGAACAGGACCAATACTGAACAGGATCGATAACCTGCCACACTCGCTGCCCGCGCATGCGCAACTCGCTCCCTCCAATGCACCATGCACCATATGCACCACGCGTACGCGCATGCACCACATGCACCCCATGCACCACATGCACCACATGCACCATATGCACCGTCTGCACCCGGCAATCGACAACCAACGCTGCACATCCGCGCCATGCGACATGCACCATACGCCTGCTCTGCCACTGCCAGGCCCGCCTGAGCAACTTCCTCGCCACGTACCACGGGACGGCCGGCAAGAGCGGGTCTTCGTCCCAGCAACCTGCTGCGAGCGCAGGCACCAGCGACGGAGGCGCAGTTCGTTCCTCGAAGTATCCAAAGAAGGCTCTGGCGGCACCGTACCCTGACCGCCGGCCGTCTTTTCCGAGCGGCGCAGCCAGTCCCGTCCTCTCGGCCTGCGCCATATGCTTGGGACGCCACCAACATCGCGTGTACAACTGCGATGCTCAGAAAACGTGGGATCAAGCCCACGATGTCGCCTCCAAGCGGGTCGACAAGAGCCTTGTCCTCGTCGACAGTGGGCGCACTCTCTGCGGCGACTGGCAGCGGCCGAACGGATGCTCCAGCCGCATGCACGACTCGCGGCACCTCTGCTCAGGGTGCGGGAAGCCTACGCATGGCGCCCAGGACTGCCCTCGAGCGCAACGCGCGTGAGCCGCGCACACCTTACCGTGCGGAGAAGTGGGACGCACTCCTGCAGGCCAGCGGATTGGTGCGTAGATATCCTGACCTGGTTGAGGGGCTACGGCATGGCTTCTGTTTTTCCTTCCCGGAAGTACATCGCACACAGGCGCCGCCGAACAGACCGTCGGCGGACGAGCACGGGGACGTGTTCCGTCAACTTGTGGATCGTGAAAGCGAGGCCGGGCGGTATGTGGGCCCATTCTCCGAATGTGAGCTCGAGCAGGTCTTGGGCGCGTTCCAATCGTCCCCGATCTCCATCATACCCAAGCCGGCAAAGCCGGGTCATTATCGCATCATACAGAACTTCTCGTTTCCCCGGGCACCCTCTGCTTTTCACCCGAACCCTTCGATTAACTCCTTCATTGACTCGGATGAGTACCCCTGTACCTGGGGCACCTTCACCACCATCTGCCTTCTGGTGTGGAGGCTCCCGCCAGGCTCGCAGGCCGCAGTGCGGGATGTTGCTGAAGCGTACCGAACGATTCCGCTGCATCCGAGTCAGTGGCCAGCAGGCGTGGTCAGGACTGCACCAGATGAGATGTATGTCGATACCTGTCTCGCGTTCGGAGCCTCGCCGTCTGCAGGAGGATATGGGGGCATTGCTGATGCGGGGGCTGACCTCATGCGAGCGGGCGGCATGGGCCCACTCAGCAAGTGGGTCGACGATCACATCTTCGTGCGCGTCTTGTGCGTGCACCTCCAGGAGTACAACAGGCTTCGTGCCATTTGGGCCTCGGACCTACAGGCACGTGGGAGGCACCACACGAGGGGACGCATCTGGTATGGCGGACACGAATTTGAAGATGGAACCATTGAGCAGCTTGATGAGGATTGTGCGTTCCCACTGCATGATCTCTCCGCTAGCTCCCCTCGCAGCACTGCAGATGCGGCATATGCTTACTGTCTCGCGGATGTGGACACCCTCTCTGCTGAACTGGGCATCCCCTGGGAGAAGAGCAAAGACTCAGACTTCGCCTTCACGCAGATCTTCGCCGGGCTGGATTGGAACTTGCAGGCCTCCACGGTGGGACTGCCGGAGAGGAAGGCCAACAAGTACCTGGTGGCGATCAGGGAGTGGCAGACACACCCGTCGCGCACCTACACCTTGGAGGTTGTACAGAAACTCTACGGGAAGTTGCTCCACTGCGCCCTGGTGGTTCCTCGCGGACGCGCCTATCTCACCGGGCTGGAGGCCATGCTCTCCGTCTGCGCCGATCGTCCTTTCGTGCCACACTCCCCCGTTCGATCCATACGGGCAGATCTTGAGTGGTGGATGGACATCCTCCAGCAGCACCATCTCTGCCGGCCAATCCCATACCCCAGGCAGCTCGTCGACCTCGCCGCTTTCTCTGACGCAAGCTCCGGCATCGGGATCGCCATCACTGTTGGCGACCGCTGGCGCGCTTGGAGGCTCATTCCTGGCTGGCGTACCTTGGGAGGCGAGCGGGACATTGGATGGGCGGAAGCCGTCGGATTCCAGCTCCTTGTGCTCTCCGTCACCGGCGCTCTCGGCGTGGATGAGCACTACCGACTTTTTGGCGACAATCTCGGCGTTATCGAGGGATGGCACAACAGGCGCAGCAGGAACACCTGCGTCAACGGAGTCTTCAGGAAAATCCTCGAGCACCTGCACAGTGCAGGAGACACTGAGTGTATACACACCGCTTACGTTCCCAGTGCACACAACCCCGCAGACGGACCCTCTCGAGGTGTATACCCATCGCATGCTCTCCTCCTCCCACCCATCCCCCTGCCAGCCGGCCTCGAGCATTTCCTCATCGACGCGGTCGAGCCCTATACCCCCCTTGAGCTACGCCTGCATCGAGAAGGCAAGTACCCCCCCGCAGCTGCCAAATCCATTGACCGAGCTCTGGAACGTGCTCGCGCCGAGCAACAACATCATGCAGATGACGCCCTCGACTGGTACATCCGCACCAACGCAGCATGGGATGAGCCAGACGACAGCACGACGTTTTGACAGCACAACGCCCCTCGCCTCGTCTGTCTCAACACGAAAAGGCCGAGCATACCCTCCCGCCCTCACACCACGACCTTCAGACCTGAGGCCCCACTGCCTGGCACGAGATCGGCTGCAAGTCTGGCGGCCGCTTGCATCACGAGCAGCCACAGACAGCAGGGGGCTGCAGGTAGGGAACATCACGCAGTGCGACCTGGATCGCATCATCGAGGCAATCGTCTCGTCGTACGCACAGGGGACGCGCGAATCGTACGGCGCGGGACTCCTCGTCTTCCACGTCTTCTGCGACGCGCGCGGTGTAGCGGAAGAGCAGCGGGCGCCAGCGAGCCAAGTATTGCTCCTCGCGTTCATTGCAAACTGCGTCGGGATCTATGCGGGCCCCACTGTGCGCAACTACGTGGCCGGGGTCCATGCGTGGCACACGCTGCATGGGGCAGCATGGGCCATGGGCGAGGACGAGCTCAAAGCCCTACTCAAGGGCGCAGACAGGAGGGCACCACCGGGCTCCAAGCGCCCGAAGCGCCATCCAGTGCTCGTTGCGTTCCTCGCTGCAGCCAAGGGCAAGCTTCACCTCGACGAGCCACTAGATGCGGCGGTATGGGCCTGCATCACCACTGTCTTCTTCGCAGCAGCTCGACTGGGCGAGTTTACCCTTTCCAACCTCACCGCCTTTCAAGCCGCACTGCATGTGAAGCCCCGGGATATCCGACGGGACGAAGACAGGCACGGATACAAGGTGACCGTCATTCACCTCCCATCCACGAAAGTCGCACCCCTCGAAGGCGAAGACGTCTACTGGGCAGCACAACCCGGGCCTGTCGACCCGGAAGAGGCACTCGCAAATCATCTGCGAGTCAACAAACCAGATGCGGACGGTCATCTGTTCGCATGGCGGCACAGACAAGGGGCCCGAGTGCTAACCAAGAAGGAGTTCTTGAAGCGCATGGAGGACGTAGCGGCGGCACTAGGCGAGCCCCCCATGAAAGGCCACGGGCTGAGGATCGGAGCCACGCTCGAATACCTGCTGCGTGGTGTGCCCTTTGACGTGGTGAAATCGATTGGACGCTGGAGCGGGGACAGCTTCAAGCTGTACCTGCGCAAGCATGCTGTCATCTTAGCCCCTTACCTACAGAACGCGCCGGTCTTCGATGACATCACACGCTACACAATGCCGCCGCAGCCAACACGACGTTAGGCGAACATCGCCTCGGCGTCACTATGCTACTAGGTGCGCAATATGTTCGTCGACTTCCACCTGGGAGTCGTGGCTGAGCCGCAACGCGTCGCCTAGCTTCTTACAACCTGGGTATCGCAGCTCATCCTCGATCACAGGTCCCGGAGGTCCGTTTTGGGCCGGGCAGCCCGGAGGGCTGCGCCCCACACCGTTAACCACCAATTCCGTAATTCTCGCAATGTACCTCGAATTAATACGCAGCGCGCGGCGATCTTCAGCTGCACGCTGCCCACGTACACTAATACACCACTCTTCTAACACGCCTTCATCCCAACCAGGTACCTAGATGGCAGTCTGCGAGAGGCGAGGCACGAGCCGATCGCAGACGAAAGTCTAAGTACCGCAGTGCCCGGATTAGGCGCGTAACACTTCTCTCGTTACGCGCCCACCAGCCTTCAGCCAGCGAAAGCGTCGAACAGCTTTCGCAAGGCTTCGATCTTTTCACCCACCCTCCTCTCCCAGCGGAGTCCACGACGTCGACTGCGTGAAACGCAGGCAAGTGGTCTTTCCCGCTTCTCTTTGGTTCGACGCGTTTCCTCCCCGCGACCTGTGACATTAAACGGAAACCGAACTGTCGCGGTGGGCCCGCCCGCCCGCGCAGCTCATCCTCGATCACAGGTCCCGGAGGTCCGTTTTGGGCCGGGCAGCCCGGAGGGCTGCGCCCCACACCGTTAACCACCAATTCCGTAATTCTCGCAATGTACCTCGAATTAATACGCAGCGCGCGGCGATCTTCAGCTGCACGCTGCCCACGTACACTAATACACCACTCTTCTAACACGCCTTCATCCCAACCAGGTACCTAGATACAGAGTCCAAGACACTCACAGTGACGCGTGAAGAACCATGTGACTCAGATACCGACATTGAATCAGTGACTGAAAGTACCATCAATCATTGGACCTTCAACCCTCAAAGTGACAGCGCCTATGACTGGGCATTGAACATGAAGACCCTCTTGGATGTAGTAAACTGTCCTTTACCCCCCGTGCCTCCCCTGAATAGAAGAAGCCCTTCATCGCTATCTCAGACCAAGGAGCTCAACAAGACTGAACGAGCATTGAAAAACACCACTGATGTTCTCACCACCATTGTTCCACAACACAATCTTGTTGCTCAACTGTTTCCGCATGCCACGAGGATTTTGCAAAGGATATGTTTGACAAACAGAGACCCAGAAGTGGATGCCCTCCTGCACACCATTTTCCCTCGGTATTCCTCGGTTGAATCAACAACGTACATCAATTCAGAAGAGGATATCGCACGTTGGGTTGAGTCTTCAATATTCCGACCAGCGCTATTGGCCACCAAAGCTGCCCTCAAGCTGAAATCAGAAATGGGGGACAACATATGGAATGAAGAGAACAGCACGATATATCCTATGCCAAATTTAGTCAGCGAGAATGCTAATTTCCCTCACTACGGGCCAGCAGTTCCCGCCAAAGTTATGACGAGCAGGCTACTCTTACGCAGTGTAGCGGGACGCTAGCTTACCTGGTTTGTTAGCTGTGAGGCTTGATGCACACAAAGTTGCTGTTGAGCGACTTGGATTGTACTACGCTACAGGGGTCCTTATATACATGTAGGAGACCGTCTGACTAAGCTACTGTATAGTACCAATCCTGATGCATGTGATTCTATCTACGATGCATGTGTTACTCCTGTTACCCGGAGTACCGGTGTGTGAACTCGGCTGCCTGCTTAGGCGCTCTCTATTGTTCAACACTCCCCCTTGCTAAGTGCAGCGGTAGATGCGCGCAAGCATTAAATGGCGCATAGTGCAGCCGACTATGCTGAACTTCTAATCGTAAAATCTTAGTCCGAGCATTCCTCTGAATTTGAGGAACTTGATACGACCCAAGTTCTTAGTGAACAAGTCTGCCGGGTTGTCATCAGTGCTTACGTAGAAGACTTCGACTTTTTTGTCTTCTACTAGCTCCCTCACATAGTGGTAACGAATGTCAATGTGTTTAGACCGACGTTCCGTGATGGGATTTGAGCTAATGAATATTGCTCCCTGATTGTCCGAGCAGATAGGCAGCGGTCCGAGCTTGTAGCCGATCTCCTCCAGGAGCATCTTTATCCAGGCTACTTGCCGCGAGCAATCGCTCAGCGACATATACTCGGCTTCAGTCAGCGACATATACTCGGCTTCAGTGGATGACAGAGCAACTGTCTTCTGTCTTCTAGACAGCCAACTGAACGCGCCGTTCGCGAACTTTAAGAAGTGCCCAGACCGTGACTTTCTGGCTTCTGGGCTGTCTGCCCAGTCAGAGTCAGTGCACGCCAATAATCCATTGCCGCTTTGTCCTTCATAAACTAGCGCATAGGATTTTGTACCAATTAAATAGCGGCAGATATACAGCGCTCTGTTTAAATGGTCCTGTGACGGATTTGCTGCAAATTGCGCAAGTAATGTCACGGCGTAGCAAATGTCAGGTCGAGTTCCAAGCATTAGGTATAGCAAGGAACCGATGACGGTCTGGTACTTGCTTCGAAGTGCTGGGTCAGCCGTGCCAGTATTGGCAACAGGCTTGTATCCAGCAGGGAGTGGAGTTGGCGCAGATTTAGCGTTCTGCATGCCACAGCGCTGCAGCACTTTCTCAAGGTAGGCGCATTGATCCAAATGGATTTCGCGGCCTTTCCGAGTTATGCGCATGCGCAGGAATTCCTTGACGTCGCCTAAGTCACGACACTCCCACTTCTTCATGAAGCGGTCCTTTAATGAAAGGACTAGGGTCTTATCCTTGCCACAAAATATGGCATCGTCTACATAGACAATGATTAGCACGAAGCGACCATCTTTTGTCCTATAGACGAATATTCCGGCGTCGGATACGAGGCGTTTACAGCCAAGTTCCTTTAGGGACTCATTGAGGGTGCGCCACCACGCAAGCCCTGCCTGCTTAAGTCCATAGAGAGCGCGAAGTAACCGGAGTACTTTGTGCTCTTGGCCTGGTACTGCAAAGCCTTCAGGCTGCTCCATGTAGATTTCCTCGTCGAGCTTGCCATAGAGATAGGCATTACGGACGTCGAGTCCGGAGACGTGCATATCCTCAAGCACAGCTAAGGCGAGGATTAGGCGTACAGTCTCAAAGCGTACGACTGGAGAGAAGACCTGATCATAGTCAAGGCCTTCAATCTGGGAGTAACCCTTGGCGACCAATCTGGCCTTTTTACGACCGTCAGTTTTGACGTCGAATACCCAGCGGTTTTTAGTGACCTTTCGTCCCTTAGGACGGTCAACCAGTTCATAGACATTGCGTTTGCGAAGTGCCTCAAGTTCTTCGCGACACGCTGCCATCCACTCCTCAAGCTCCTTTTTAGGTAGCTTTAGTATATCGCGGAATGACCATTCTCTCGGGCTGGTCCCGTCTGGTAGATCATTGTCGAGGGTGGGTAGCGCTTTTGCAAGCAGCAACTCGACTAACTTAACTCCCCCTTCCCGGCATAATTCTGCCAGTAGTAACTCAGCACTTTGCGCTTCATCCTCATCGGATGGGGCGGACTCGACAGGTTCGTCGCGTGGAGGAGGATTTGGCGCAGAACTAGGTCCGGGAACCTGTTGTCTTTGCTGCCTTTGTGGTCCGGTTTTGGTACGGGAGCTACCCGCATCCTCTCCGACCATCTTTTTCCATCTCCCCTGATTTTCGATGTCCTTTACTATGTCTTGGGGCTTCCGCTGCTCTCCATAGACATTACCTCTACGAGTTACTGGTCTCCGCTCCCTTGCTGAACGTCGCGGCTCCACTGGGGGCGCAGGGTGTTCTACCGGTGCATGGGGCGGCGGTACTGGGTCTACGGGCGCATCCTGCAGCTCCTGCTCATCGTCATGAACATGACCGTTTCCCCTTTTAGGAAGGTGATGTTTTGGATGATCATCATCATCATCCTCATCTACCTGAGGTGTGGTATTTGGTTGATTTTCTGGGATCATTTCTTCTCGAGGTGGCCAAACTCGAGTTGTACCCCGACGATTTGTCAGAGGGCACTTAGGAAACATAGTTTCGTCAAACATCGCGGTGGATGATCTGAACAAAACATTATCTGGTGCTCTCATGAAGAGCCATCCGCCAGTGCGTTCTGTAGAGCCATCTCCCCCAAGGTAAATCATCAGCTCCGATTTGGGCGATAGACCGTTTTTTCTAACGTCCTTGGGTATGAAGACGTACGCACCGCAGCCGAAAACGCGCAGGTGCGCCACAGATGGCGGTTCGCCGTTTATCAATTCGTAGGGGGTAAGCCAATTAAGGCGACGAATTGGCGTCCTGTTGTAAACATGGACTGCATGATCCACGGCGAATTCCCACCAGGATGGAGGTAGACAAGCATCATGGCGCATTGCCTCTGCTTTGTCCATGAGCGTCCTGTTGAAACGCTCAGCTCTGCCATTCTCCTGAGGAGTATGCGGCGAGCTCTGAAGGATCTCTATGCCATTATCCTTTAGAAGGTCTTTGAATGCAGCGGAGACGTATTCTCCCCCTGCATCAGACAACCACTTCTGCACTGTCTTTCCATATTTAGTTTTTACCATGGCTAGGAATTGCCTTGTGGCTGTAATCGCTGCAGATTTCTTGCGCAGATTTACAGTCCACGCGTGCGATGAAGCGTCATCATAGTACAGTATGTAGTACTTGTACTTATGATAGGAATCTACTGGGAAGGATTTTAAGTCCAAATGAATGAGTTCAAACGGTACCTTTGCCCGGTAGTTGGACGGTGGGAAAGACTTAGAGTGCATTTTCCCTTTTGCACATCCTTGGCATATTGGTGAGTCCTTAGGAATCTCCACCTTTCTGGGAAACCCAGATGTATGCTCCTTCGCCTTTGCAAGCACGTCCTTTGAAGGGTGCGCAAAGCGGCGATGCATAGTCGAATAATCGACTTCATTTACGTTCACATAAATATTCTGAACGTTTTCACCCGATTCAGCCACGAGGGTGAAGGTGGTAGTGTCCGGGTGCTGCGGTGTAAACCTGAATAGTGGTTTCCGCGCTCCTGGTTCATACAGACTGATATGCTGCGCTGTTGCGCGCAAGTCTAGTCCGTCTTGGAGGAACATCCCCAATGACAAGAGACGAGCAGAGCAATTCTCCATATAATAGACCGGATATAGGCGCGTCTGCAGCCATTGTTCGTCTATTTGGTAGTTTAGGAACACAGTTCCTTTAGCAATAATGCTTCCTACCGCTCCCTGTTGTGCCGTTTGGGTACGGATAGGAGTCTGGAGATACTCGAATTCCGAGAAGTCTCTTATGTCATTTGTAATGTGCAATGATGCACCTGAGTCCAGTAGCCACTCATTCGCTGAGAAGCGATTTTTTCCTTTTCCCTTACAACGTGAGCACGCAGCGTAATCACGCGAATGAATGCATTGTACATTTTTTAAGCCGCTACTAAGTACATTTACAAATGTCCGAGCGCCGTTGTGCAAGTCAGAAGCGGCTGTTAAAGCGCTATTAGTAACTTGCTTAGGGTTAGGAATATGAGTGACGTACTCATTGCCCCAGTCGTCGTAGCCGTCGTATGGCTCCATGCAGCGGAGCTCACCCGTTAACGGGTTCCGAAAACTCTTGTCGACGATAGGGGGCGCAAGGCCTGCGGCCTGCGCTATCATGCCGTTTAATTCGGCGTCGTGCGCGTCGATGTCTTCTTCGTCTGATGCCCAGACGATGGACCTTTCTTCGGCATCGCGGAAGTCGTCGTCCTCGCTGATGTATTCATCGCGCATGACCTCGTCGATGCGATCGGCCATGTCGTCGTCACTGAGCTTGCTGCGCTTTGAGGCGCGCGACTCGGTGTCCGAGGGGACTTCTTCGATGTGAGCAGAGCTCACGACTTCCTTCAGCGCGCGGATTGTCTCCGGCGTGCCAGCGACGTCCAGGTCCTTTGCGAGCTGGAGGGCTTCTCCGAGCCAGTCACCGCGGGCGCGCTTCTTGCCCTTGTTGGGGGCAGGTGCTGCGACCTTCCGAGTCCTGCTGCCCGAAGGCGCTAACTCGACGACGGTGCTGGTCGTCGGGGCGGGGATCGACACTGTGTCGGCGATGTGCATTTCTGCATGTTCGTCGTGCGAATGCGGCTTACCACGGTTTTTACCGCCGCGCTTTCCCCTAGGAGTAAAGCCCTTGGCTTTCTCCTTGCCCTTGTCCTTCCACTCCTTCTTACCCGCGCTGCTGCTGCCCTCAGGGCGCTGCTGCTGCGAGAAGGAGGGATTGCCCTTCTTCTGCTTGATAGCAGAAATCTTCTGGGTGGACGACTGCCCCTTATTCTTTGACTGTTCCCAGGAGGCGGTTAAGGCATCCTGGGCACTGCTCGGCGTGAGATCCTTGATCTCAATCTTGTTGAGGGCCAGCTGGATAGCTGTCTCATACCGAGGTGGAGCGGCCCCCAGAATAATCAGGGTTCTCATCTGCGGTGGCAGAGAGAGGCCAGCTCCATCGAGCTCGTCGAGGTTGCTCTGGATCTTTGAGATCGCAGGGCCGGGGTGCTCGTTGGCCGGAATACGGATGTTTACAGCTGCCTTGAAGAAGGCAAAAGCCCCCATGGCGCTAGTCCCTCCGTAGAGCCCTTTCAGGGTATTCCAGATTGACTTTGCAGTTGTCTTGGTCCTGACAAGCTGCGAGACCTCGACGCTTAGGCGCAAGCGAATGCTGCCCATAGCCTTGGATTGCATCTGCATCCAATCGAGAACTTCAGAGCGGTTTGCTCCGTCCGTAGCCAAAACAGGCTCATCGAAACCGTCAGGCAACTCAATGAGAATCCAGACACCTTGCGACTGCAAGTATGCTTTCATCAAATCGGCCCAACGGCGGTAGTTCGATCCGTCGAGGACGGGGACGAGGTTCTGCAGAGAGTTCGACATTTTCTTTGTTTGTTGGTGGTAGAGCGGTTGGTTGATAAGGTTCTGTGAACGCATTATCAGCGCTCTGACTTATGCTGCCGGGACGGCGCTGATACCACACTGGACTCATTGTTTGGGATGGTGACAGCGAAGCTGTGCCCGACCTGCAGCCATATAGGCGCAAAGTCTCCCCCTGACGTCGAGGCCCCTAAGGGCGACGTCCAGGCAAGCTAACCTGACCCGCAGCGGACGCAGCCATAAAGGCGCAGTACCGCGCAGTGTTCAGGGCTCATAATCTGACGAGCAGGCTACTCTTACGCAGTGTAGCGGGTCGCTAACTTACCTGGTTTGTTAGCTGTGAGGCTTGATGCACACAAAGTTGCTGTTGAGCAACTTGGATTGTACTATGCTACAGGGGTCCTTATATACATGTAGGAGACCGTCTGACTAAGCTACTGTATAGTACCAATCCCGATGCATGTAATTCTATCTACAATGCATGTGTTACTCCTGTTACCCGGAGTACCGGTGTGTGAACTCGGCTGCCTAGTTAGGCGCTCTCTATTGTTCAACAAGTTATACCTGATGGTGTCCTTGTGCTCGGTCAAGGGGCAAAGGGAAAACTAATTGGACTGACGGCAGAGTACAAAACACCGGTGGCAGTGTGCATCCGGCAGGGTAAAATTGCCTTCGGCCCCTTGCTGGAAATCTCGGGCAGAGGCTTTGATGATGGATTTGCTGTGAAATTCAAATGGCCACCCGCAAGTAGCAAAGAAGCAGACAACTCCGGGGATGAGATGGCTGCCGACAAAGACACCAGAATGATCTGTCAGGTGGGGGAGTACACTCTTTTGAAAGATGTTTATTTACAATGTCCTATCAAGGCATGGACCCAGATGGTCGAATGCAAGTGCAACCTTTCTGCATTTACTTGGGCACAAAGCACGATACTATGTGCACAGGGAAAGGGTGATCACCGTCAGGTCTTATACACGTCTCCAGGCTTCGATGGAAGCAACGCCCGACTTGCGGTGTTCGCCTGGTTCTGTATCGCGACTGGCCTCATCCCTCTCGATAAGCTTGTACTTCAAGTGCCAAAGACTGATCATTGGACCAAGGGTCGTGATACAAACACAGGGAATGGTATCGTCAACTCGTACGTTATCTAGGTACCTCGTTCGGACAGAGGCTGATTATAAGAGTGTTACTTCAGTACATGAGGGGCAAGCAGATAGAGATCAAGGCTCGCCCTGTAATCAGAATCATTGAGTGATTATGGAGGGATGATATAGTAGCGAGTGCGGGGCGCAGCCCTTCGGGCTGCCCGGCCCAAAACGAACCTCCGGGACCTGTGGAGCGACGGATGAGCTGCGATACCCAAAACGGAAGAAGCTAAGGCGACGCGTAGCTGCTCAGCCAGCACTCCCAGGTGGAAGTCGACGCACCTAGTATAAGGCAGTTATGCAAAGGCTGTATAGCCCTATCGCCGTGGTGGCTGCGGTGGCATTGTGTAGCGTGTAATCTCGTCCAGTACTGGCGAGTCCTGCAGGTAAGGCGCCATGATGACGGTGTGCTTGCAAAGGTACAGCTTGAAGCTGTCCCCGCTCCAGCGCCCAATTGACTTCACCACGTCGAATGGTACTCCGCGCAATAGGTATTCGAGTGTTGCCCCGATTCTCAGGCCATGTCCTTTCATCGGGATTTCGCCCAGTGATGCTGCTACTTCATCCATGCATCTGAGCAGATCCTTCTTGGTTAACACCCTTGTTCCTTGGCGATGCCGCCATGCAAAGAGGTGTCCGTTAGCGTCGGGCTTGTTGACTTGCATGTGATTCTCTAGGGCCTCTTCTGGATCAACCGTCCCAGTTTGCGCAGCCCAGTAAACATCTTCGCCTTCGAGTGGCGCGACCTTGGTCGACGGGAGGTGAATGACCGTGACCTTGTGGCCATGCCTGTCCTCGTCCCGCCTTACATCGCTGGGCTTCACGTGTCGCTCGGCCTGAAAAGCGGTCAGGTTAGGTAGCGTGAACTCGCCTAATCGGGCCGCCGCAAAGAATGTTGCAGTGACGCATGCCCAGACGGCAGCATCGAGCGGCTCGCTGAGGTTCAAGTTCAACTTGCCCTTGGCTGCCATGAGGAAGGTGACGAGAACTGGGCGCCTCTTGGGCCGCTTCGATCCTGGTGGTGCCCGCTTGTCTGCACCCTTGAGTAGCACTTTAAGCTCGTCTTCTTCCATTGTCCAAGGAGCTCCGTGTAGAGTGTGCCATGCGTGGATTCCCGCCACGTAGTTCCGTACTGTGGCGCCTGAATATACTCCTGTGCAGTTTGCGATGAATGTGAGTATCAATATCCGACTTGCCGGGGCGCGCTGCTCTTCTGCAACACCTCGTGCATCACAAAACACATGGAAGGCGAGCAGGCCCGCACCATAGGACTCACGTGTACCTGTTGCATACGAGGAGACTATTGCCTCGAGAATATGGTCAAGGTCGTGCTGCGCAATGTCGCCCACCTTTTGTCCATCGCGATCTTTTGCTGCTCGAGCAACCTGCGGTCTCCAGACCTGTAAACGGTCCCGCGCCAGGCAGTGTGGCCTCAGGTCCGAGGGCTTTGGCGTGAGGGCCTGCGGATATGCTCTACCCTTCCGCTTGGACACGGACGTGCTAAGGGGCGTCACATTAACGAATCTACTGGTGGTCTGACTCGTCCCAGCTAGCATTGGTGCGGATGTACCAGTCGAGGACATTGTCAGTATGATGTTGTTGCTCGGTGCGAGCACACTCTAGAGCGCGGTCAATGCACTTGGCGGCGGCTGTGGGATATCAGCCTTCGCGGTGTAAGCGCAGCTCGAGGGGAGTGAGGGGCTCGACTGCATCGATGAGGAACTGGCCGAGGCCGGTGGGTAGGGGAACAGGAGGGAGGAGGAGAGCATGTGACGGGTATATACCTCGAGAGGGTCTATCTGCGGGATTGTGTGCACTGGGGACGTAAGCTGTGTGTATGCACTCGGTGTTGCCAGCGTCGTGTAGATGTGAGAGGAGCTGTCGGAAGAACAGGTTGACGCTGGCATTCTTGCTCCGTCGGTTGCGCCAGCCTTCAACGACGCCGAGATTGTCACCGAAAAGTCGGTAGTGTTCATCCACGCCGCGAGCGCTGGTGATGGAGAGCACGAGTAACTGGAAACCGACGGCCTCTGCCCATCCGATGTCGCGCTCGCCTCCCACGGTGCGCCAGCCAGGAATGAGCCTCCAAGCACGCCAGCAGTCACCAATAGTGATTGCGATCCCGATGCCGGAGCTTGCATCTGAGAATGCGGCGAGATCGACGAGCCGGACAGGGTAGGGGATGGGTCGCCTGAGACGTGGCTGCTGGAGGACCTCCACCCACCACTCAAGATCTGTGCGTATGGATCGAATGGGGGAGTGTGGCACGAAAGGACGGTCACCGCAGACTCGAAGCATGGCTTCCAAGCCGGTGAGGTAGGTGCGTCCCCTTGGGATGACCAGGGTGCAGTGTAGGAGCTTACCATATAGCTTCTGCGCGACCTGTAGGGTGTAGGTGCGCGTCGGGTGCTGTTGCCACTCCTCGATTGCGGCCAGGTATTTGTCGGCCTTCCTCGCCGGAAGGCCAACCGTGCATGCCTGTAGGTCCCACTCCAGCCCAGCGAAGACCTGGGAGAAGTTGAGGTCGCAGTCCTTGCTCTTCTCCCAGGGAATGCCCAAGTCTTCAGAGAGGGCGTCCACATCTGCAATGCAGTATGAGTAAGCCGCATCCTCCTCGCTGCGAGGGGAGCTTGCGGATAAGTCGCGCAGTGGGAATGCGCAGTCCTCGTCGAACTGCTCGATGGTACCGTCCTCGAACTGCCTACCACCAAACCATATGCGCCCTCCTGAGTGATGCCGGCCACGCTCCGCCAGGTCCTTCGCCCAGATCGCTCGTCGGCTGTTGTACTCCTGGAGGTACTCTCGCCGGATGCGCATGAAGAAGTGATCGTCGACCCACTTGCTGAGCGGGCCCATGCCGTGCGCTCGTACCAGGTCCGTACCAGCGTCCGCAATTCCTCCGTAGCCACCTGCCGAAGGTGAGGCCCCAAAGGCCAGACAGGTGTCAACGTGCAGCTCATCTGGCCCTGCTCTGATGACGCCAGCTGGCCACTGGCTTGGATGTAGGGGAACCGTCCGATACGCCTCAGCGATGTCCCGGACTGCAGCCTGCGAGCCGGGGGGGAGTCTCCAGACCAAGAGGCAAACTGTTGCGAATGTTCCCCAGGTGCAAGGGAACTGATCGGAGTCGATGAAAGAATTGATGGATGGGTTGGGATGGAAGGCTGAGGGCGTGTGTGGGAAGGAGAAGTTCTGGATGATGCAGTAATGTCCCGGCTTTGCAGGCTTGGGTATGATCGAGATTGGAGAGGACTGGAAAGCACCCAGGAGTTGCTCGAGCTCGTGTTCTGAGAACGGACCCACGTATCGTCCCGCAGCGGATTCGCGCTCGATGAGCTGACGGAATACGGCCCCGTGCTCCTCTGCTGATGGCCGGTTTGGTGGTGCCTGCGTGTTATGTACTGCTGGGAAGGAGAAATTGAAACCACGTCGGAGCCCATCGACCAAGCCAGGATAACGGCTCGCCAGTCCGCTGGCCTGAAGGAGCTCTTCCCAGCGGTTGGCGCGATAGGGCGTGCACGGTTCAAGCGCGTTGCGCTCGAGGGCAGTCCTGGGCCCCATGCGTCGGTTTTCCACACCCGGAGCAGAGGTGACGGGAATTGTGTGCACGGCTGGCGCACCCGGTCGCTCGCTGCCAGTCACAGCAGATTGTTCGCCCGCTGTTGATAAGTACGAGGCTCTTTTCGATGCGCTTGGTGATGGTGTCGTAAGCCTGGTCCCATGTCTTCTTGGCGTCGCAGTTGTAGACACGGTGCTGGTGGCGTCCCAAGCAGATGGCGCAGGCCGAGAGGACGGGGCCGGCTGCGCCGCTCGGAAAAGACGGCTTGCGGTCTGGGTATGGTGCTGTTGTACTGGCTTTCTTGTACGATTTGGCACGGATTGCTCCTCCGTCGCCAGCACTTGTGCTGGAAGCGGATCGCTGGGCTGATGTTCCGTCTCGACTGGCGGGGCTTTGGTGGAGTGCCATGAGCGCGTTCAGGCGAGCCTGAGAGCCGCGCAAGCGGGTGTATGGGTGATGCAAGGAGAAAGTGTGTTGCGTGAGGTAAAGCGCGACACACGGTGCGGTGGTGCGCGATGCGCGATGCGTGATGCGTGATGCGTGATGCGTGATGCGTGATGCGTGATGCGTGATGCGTGATGCGTGATGCGTGATGCGTGATGCATGTTGCGTGTTGCAAGGTGTGTGGTGCGTTGAGAATGTTCATGTTGAGCCGAAGGTAGGCGTATATGCGTTGAGGCGAAGAAGTCCTGTTCAGTATTCTACCCTTCCGAATGGGAGGGGAGTACTCACGTCGTTCTCTGCATCCTTCGCAGCTCGCTCTTTTCTGTACACGCGGTCTCGTGTCTCGCGTAGGATCGTTTCTGACAGTATCGAAATGTTCCATGCGCCGTCGGGCGCGTGAATGGCTTGGTGCCACCTCTGCCGCTGCTCCGCCTGGTATGCAATCAGTGTGCGAGTATCGAGCGCGTCGCAGGATTGTTGAAAGGGGTGAACCTGGAGGTTTCCCCAGAATTTGGCGAGCATGAGGACGCGTTCCTCCGCCCACTTGGCCTGCTGCATAGCCACGATGAGGCGCGGGACCGCTTCGCGGAACTGTTCCCAGGTAAGTTCGCTGTCCGGAATGACTGCCTTAGCGCTGCGAAGCGAAGCTGCCGGCACCCAGGACGTGGTGCCGTCGCTGTTGGTGCGCATGGCTAGCGCTTCGTCGTCTACCTGCGTGACAGCTGCCGCCGCGGCCAGGAGCCCCTGGTTAGTGTAGTAGTATAACTCGATGTACTGCCCCTTCTCGAGGCGTCGAGTCGCGTACGGCGCAGCGAGAACAAGTGATCCCGAGGGCGGCGGACGATCTGGGATGGGAACGTACTTGTCTCTGTTCTTCTTCAGTTCGTCCTTCCGGGCCTGCTCAGCTTCTTGCTTGTCGAGCTCTCTGCGCTGGTTGGCCGCCTGTAAATGACCTTTGACACTCACATGAGTTTGGCGGCAGCCAAATGTTGTACATGACGTAGAAGCTCGGCATCGAGAACTCAGCGGAAGCCAGCTGAAAGCGTAGGTACCTCCGACCGTGCGCGATTGGGTGCGACGGCGACAAATGACTGAAGGGACGGTTTCTTCTCCGATTGTTCGGCGTTCCTCGTCGCGACGCGCCTCCGCCGTCCTATTAAACAGCGCCATCGGGTATGGACCCTGTTTTATCTGCAGAGCTTTGGACCGTGGACGGTTAGCCGGGGCCTGGGCACCATACTTATATAGAGTCCAGAGTCAGTTCTAGGTGCTGTACATGCACACAAGTAGCAGATGATTCACTTTAAAGATCCCTGCTCGGCATACCATGTCTAGATGCTAAGGATTCAAAGGAAACGGGGGAAGGAAGGAAAGAAGGAAGGAAATAGATACTATTAGCTGCGGATCATGGCGCCTTCCTGCATCCGTCGCGGATGTTAGCTCCAGGATCGAGGTGTCAATATGGAAATACGAATAATGGGTGACTCACTGCTGGCATGCATATGGCCTCCTGCTGTTTAGTAAGTTCGCGCCGACAGCAAGCGAATCTGACAGCCATGGGCCTCAGCCTGCAATGGCGGAGGCGCTCTTGGAAAACAAAAACCGAGTGTCTCGCTTCTGTGCCTTGCTATGGGACGCAATATTCAATATTACACATCTCATAATGTTTGAATTGTTAAGGACCTGCAGACCATTCAGGTTTGTACACCATCGCCCCACCTTCCGAGCGCACATCTAGAAGGAGGGTTTGTAATATTGACGGAGGCCTCGAGCTGCAGCAGTCTTGAGGCATCACCTCCAGAATGGGCTGCAAGTCTTGCAGAGCAGACTATCAAGTTTGATGGTACGAAGATGAAACTACAAACATCATCGTGGATGGCCATGTGGGTACACCGACGGTCACCAAAAACCTCGTAAGTGAAAATTGCCATGGTCAAACTCAAGCTCCAAACATGGATGATAGTCCACGCAGAGGCCAGCTCTCGTGAAGGACGGGATGACATGTAAAATGGCGAATGAATTGCGGAGACAGAGAACTCACTCTGGGAAGCCATGCCTTGCCTACGTGCTACTTGCACAACCCAAATATGCGATCTGCCAATTAAGCATGCGAGTATCATACAACCTAGGCGGGCCATGAGCAGTGACGTGACACCCTAATCCGAGGTATACGTACCTTGGGAGCCAAACTGATGATCTTCCCCCAACCCTTCATCCTCAGGTCCGCACTAACGATGCCACCTATGCGTGTCCCCAGCAGCTCACGCTTGTTGTTGAGAAGGACCGCGGCATTGTCGTCGAAACGGATAAAACGCCCGTCTGGTCTCCGAACGGTCTTCCTTGTGCGAACGATGACCGCACGACGCACGTCCCCCCGGCGAACCTTGACGTTGGCGGCAAGACCTGCGGATTCGGGTACAGGCCGCGCCCGCTTGACCACACACACAATCTCGTCACCGACGCCGCCCCAGCCATTGTTGACTTTCTGCTTTAGGACATTGACGCACTCGATGAGGACAGCCCCAGAGTTGTCGATAACCTAGAGTGCGTAAGATGGAGATATGAGACAGAGCAGTGAAGACACGGACATTGAGCGTGCTCTTGAGGCCAATCATCCTCGAAGTAGTTAGCAGAGAAGAGGAGGTTGCAGACCATTGACGGTTCTTGCGGAGCTTCAATTATGTTACTGATCCTGAATGAATTGTAACCCGCACTGTAATAAAACTCGACATCGATCATTACTCGGTCCCGATTTGGAACGTCATCGGACCCGTCCCCCGAGGTCGTTCTCTCTTCTCTCCCTTCCGCTCTTTCTTACCACCATCTACAATGCCTCCCTCACGCCGCGGAAGCGGTACAATTGCTCTGGCCACCGGCCAAACACTGGCGTTCCACACTAGGTCCAGCGAGGCCGAAGATCTACCCCATGCAACTAAGAAGTACGTTACATCTCATGCTCTCAGTTGGCTAAGCTGAGCGAGCGCACTCGAGTGCAGGACAATGGCGGATCACCTCCGCAAGTATGAGAGCCTGTAAGCAAGCTACTGCGAAGGCGACGCGATCGGGAACGGCTAAGGCACACGCAGGTTCACGCTCACCCCGCAGCGGATGCGCATGATTGTCGAAGCGTTCAAGGAGTCGCTCGAGACCGGTCTCGCAAAGACCGAGCAAATTGTTGTGCGTGCTCCTTCGCCTCTGTTCCTTTTGTGCGTACTACAACTCGCGTGCCATGATGTACGGCATCGGCGAAATTCTACGATTCCGAGTAACGCGGATTGATAGCAATGGCTTACCGCCCGATGACATGCAGCCGTGCACGAGGACCCCTGACGGTCGGTGGGGATGTCTGATCCTCATCTGGACAAAAATGGCACGGACGGAGGCTTTAGGCCTCATCCCGTTCTGACAAAAGTAGGGATGGGGGCAGGTAGAGGCTTCATTGCGGCGATGTGCGTCCAGCCGCCCAGCTTGGTCGCGGAGCGCCTCAGAGGGAGAATGCTGTGAGGTCTCATTCCAGTCTTGGACATCCCGCAGCGCGACCATGGTTAGAGGCCTGCTGCCATCCGGACACGACGAGGGCGAGCGCGTCCGGACAAAAAGTCGAGCTCGGGATCAGGCCTTCCCACCATTTGTCAGGAATCCTTGTGCACTCCGTGATCGTTGTCATCTTTTCCGTGTCATAAATGAGTATAGTTCAGATAGCTGATTCATTGCATGCATTGTGTAGCCTATGATACCCACGTACGTCTTCGGTTGGCCGTCAGGGGACGAACAAGGGAATTACCTTGCCTTAGATCTTGGTCAGTCGACTGACACACACACGCCCTCTTTTACTGATGGGAGTCCCCGTAGGCGGTACGAACCTCCGTGTCTGCCTCGTCACTCTCGAGGGTGGTGGAAAATTCGAGATCACTCAGTCCAAGTATCGCCTCACGGAAGAACAGAAGCAGGAAGACGGACAGAAGCTGTTCGACTTCTGCGCGGAATGCTTGAAGACTTTCATAGATTCCAATATCGACGGGGGCATTATTGAGAAAGACACTATCCTGCCGCTTGGCTTCACGGTAAGCCGTAAACCATCCTCCTTACAAAGCTGTAGGCGTCTAACGGAATCACAATAGTTCTCTTACCCTTGCTTGTGAGTAGCACAATCACAGCTATGACATCGTTCTAATCATGGCCGTCAGACAAGACCGCATCGACCATGGTGTTCTCATCAGATGGACAAAAGGCTTCGGCGCCACGAACACCGAAGGTCGCGATGTCGTTGAACTGTTCCGCAAGTCCATTGATAAATACGTGCGATTCCCCCTTTCCAGCTATATGACAATGAACTCACAAAGGATGTAGCAAATCCCCGCGGAGCTCGTAGCACTCACCTGTGACACCACCGGTACACTCATTGCTTCGCACTACGTAAATCCGAAGACCCGCATCGCGTGCATTTTCGGCACGGGTTGCAATGCTGCGTACATGGAACGCGTCGGCAACATCCCCAAGATCGCCAATTTAGGGATCGATCCCGATGCCGAGATGGCCATTAACTGCGAGTGGGTAGGTCTTCGGCATCAATAGAACCGCGACCGTAGTGCTCAAGGAGTCTTCAAGGGCGCATTCGACTCATTTGAGCACGAGAACCTTCCGAGGACAAAATACGACCAGATCATTGACGAGCAGTCGAACAAGCCAGATGAGCAGGCGTTTGAGGTGCGTATTTGTTCCGATTTCTAGTGGACTCTACTAAGCGTGTCCCCAGAAACTCATCTCTGGTCGCTACCTTGGCGAGATTCTACGGCTCATCATCTGTGAGCTGATCGACGAGGGTGTTCTATTTTTGGGTCAGAACACCTACAAGCTCGAGATCCCATACTCGTTCGATACCGCCTTCCTGTCGCTCATGGAGAGGTGCGCTCTGAGTGAACACTCCTGTGCTAAACTGATCGTTGCTCTATCCGTACCAGTGATCCTACAGATGAATTGCTTATGATCATCGGTATCTTTACACACTTTTTTGCCGTCGAGACGACGCTCGCTGAGCGCCAATTCTTCCGTGCACTCGCTAAGCTCGTGGGGCGGCGCGCTGCACGGTTGAGTGCGTGCGGCATTGCCGCGATTGTTAGTAAGATGGGTTACTTGGATGAGGGTTGCGTAGTCGGAGCGGACGGCTCGCTGTACAAGGCACGTAGCTGATATCTCGATAAGAGTATGCGTTTGCTGACTTGTTGTGTAGAAATATCCAAGCTTTGCTGAGCGGGTGCATGAGGGCTTGCAGGACATCTTCGGCGAGAAGGGAAAGTGGGTTACTCCGTTCACTCCGCTCGATGTGTTATTCAATGGATTGTTCTAGGAACATTGTGACAACTAACGCCGAGGACGGCAGTGGCATTGGTGCAGCTATCATTGCAGGTGCGTTGAAAATGATTCAGTCGATATTGGGGGGGTGGGGGTTTAAGACGACCGCATTCTAGCCATGACGAAGGAGCGGAAACTTGCGAACCGCTATGTCAACGTCTGACCAACTGCCGACGACAAGCACGGCAGTTCCACGGACGGATCGGTCTCTTTCAAGCGGCGCAGTAGAATGGCACGATGGAGCGCCATTAGGGAAGCAAAAGTCGAAGCGTGTATTTGTGTAAGGTATTGCGTACACTGTCATCGCTTAAGTGCATGTATGTATCTTGCTGTCTGTAAGAATTTGAGACTTGCAAAAAATCTGAGGATTGAGATCGGGATTGCTCACGTGACTGAGTTTGATAGGCTGAAGAGCCTCGCCAATGCTGGGTGTGCGAGGGTTGCGTCGGCTCAAATTGTGAAGACTCTTCGAACGCAGAGCGGGCCAACCACAGCATCAACGACCACCAAAGCATATCTCCTGGGTAGTGCCATACAATGCATTTTGAGCAATTCAAAGACGTGTGGCTTGTTCACTCTCATCCACCCTCCAGATCTCGACCCCGCCCTCGCCACCCACCCCAACGACGCCACGCGCCCAATCCAAACTCAGTATCTTGCCGCCCTTCGCGGGCGTGGCCTCCCACGCGCGGAAGCTCGTCACCGCACTCTTCGTGCTGCGCAAGTCCCACAGGCGGACCACGCCATCGTACCCGCCCGTCACGAGCTGGTGCTCGCCGGCAGCGGGCGAGACGGCGACGCACGCGGGCGTCGCGGGGTGCACGAGCGACGCGGTCGGCGCGGCGAGGTGTGTCACGGCCGCGCGAAAGTCGTACTGCGACACGGTGCGATCAGTTGAGCATGCAAGCGCGGAGGAGCCGGAGGCCTGAATCGCGAGGTCGAGGAAAGGCTTTGATGAAGCTGCCTGTGGACGAGCGGATATGATTAGCGGCAGACGGTGGGTTAGTGATAACGAGCGTACGATCGTGTTCGTGCAGATGCCGTTTTCCACGTCCCACACCCTTACAGACGAGTCGAAGCCACAGCTGTATGCTTGCTCGCCATTCGCGCTGAAGACCGCCTTTGAAACGCGCGCGGTGTGGCTTTTGAGGACGGCGAGGGGCGCTTTCCGCTTGGGACGGGATGCGTCGTCTTCAATGCGGCGTCGCTTTTTGCGTTCTGTTGGCCCCTCCGCGGGCACTTCGTCCTCCGCAGGGATAGAGGTGTCCCAGACGCCGACGAGCCCGTCCCAAGAGGCCGTGAGGAGATGCGTGCCTGCGGTGTTGGCCGCGACGGAGGCGAGAGGTGCGGTGTGCACATGGAGAGACGCGACTGTCTTTGAGCTTGCAGCCTCGGAGGAGTCCGATGGGAGTGTCAAGGTAGTGAGCCGTGCGGTGAGATCGTGGGAGGCGCTCGCGATGAGGCATTCCGAGGATAAAGATGACGAGGGTACGATGCAGACCGACGTCAGAGGCGCTGCGTGGACAGAGGAGCTATGTAGCAGCTTTTGAGAGTAGTCGAAGGCGCGAACATTTCCATCGTAACATGCCGTCAAAAAGGATCTGCTGAATTGGTCAGAAGGGTGTTCGGGTATTCGTGCAGCGGGTTTCGTGAGCCGGTCGGTGATGTAGGGAAACACTCGCTGTGAGCTATGGTCAATTCAACTCACCTTGAGACAGCATGGAGCGGCTGCGCACGTGTGAATGCTAACGCGCAGGATCGCGCCTCTCTGGCGAGCCCACCGTCATGAGGTTCTTCCAGTGATATGGACGTCGTACGATTCATGTCGAAAGAAACTAGAACCCGCTGCACGATAGTAGCATATATTGACATACCCTGGTAGTTGACATGTAACAGACGAGACCCAGTCTTCATGCGGCAGTGATGACATTTTCTGCGGCGGCATAACAGACTCGAAGTACTCAATCTCCAGAGTCTCTTCCTTTACAGAAATGCTGAGTCTCTTGTCTACACAGGATCGCCTGCAACGTACCTCTCCAATGTTTTTCTGCGCACACCATTCTGCTAAGGTGCCCCGAAGTATTTCACCGCGGACCAAGAAGTCGAAGGGTATTGGCTTGGGGAGAGACAGAGCTTTATTCACAAGCTGAGACAACTGGTACCGCTTCCATGATGTCGGGATCATGAATTTTTGGGACGGCAAAGGGTACGCTGTTTGAGTAGTGAAGACGACAGCATGGGATGTTTCCCCGGACGTCGACGCCATGTTGTTGCGAAGACAGGATAAGTTACGGGGCTAGAGGTTTGGGTTCAGCAAGCACACAGCCGGACGGTGGTCGAGACCATGTAGAGACGTGAGGATGAAAAGGGTTGGTAGACAAAGCGAAGAATAAAAGTGGATGTGACGTCTCTCCGTAACGGGCCCGTGGCGTCTGATCACACTTTCCTTTTCTGTCTCTGACTTGAGTTATTCTTCACTCTTGGCTGTACAGCTCGTAGGCATTCAGAACCCCATCGCTACTGTATATAAGGAGCCCCTCCACGTAGCTGTAGAGCCGCGAACATTGCTATCAAAAGAGCAGCCTTTACCACTGATTCACCGAGCGCATTCGTTGTGACGTGACGGTCACAGTATCCTCACACTCCTCTCCTTAAAATGGTGTACTGGGACTCCGAATTAAGGGACCTGCGTGACGTGATGCCGTGACGGTATCGATCCTCCCAAATCCTACCCTTGCTTCTCCTCAAATGCTCCATGATGTGCATGCCATTAGCTTCGCTAGATACGGCTTCACGCAAATGCGACTTCCATTATCGCGCCTTGTCCTACCCCAGAGCCTTTGAACAGCGTACTGCGAAATTACCCCCGTGATAGTCCTACAATTTGGGATCAATCATGTGCACCACTTGGTCCGGTACACTCAACCTCACCCCGAAGCCGAGACGAATACCACGGCCCACGGCCCCCACACATAAACACCTGGATTGTTTCCGTCTCCCACTGACCACCTACTGAAGACGATGTCGGGTATTGATCTCGCGAAAGCTGTTGGCTATCAACACGACGACAAGCCGGTGTGTTCGACCTTATAGCGTGTATGTGGACCTCGCCTGACTGGGTCGTGCAGGTTGCTTGGAACCAGAGAGACCTCCTAGTGTATGCAGTGGGTATTGGCGCCAAGAAAGATGACTTTTCTCTGGTGAATGGTGAGCACGTCGTACGTGTCATGTAGCGTTCACTGGTGAACTTTTTATTAGAACTCGGTAGGGAGCTACACGCTCACTCACAGAAGGCACAGCAGCTCAATGATCCCCAGACAGGGCATGGGCGCCGTTCCCAACGTATCCCGTGGTTCTCGGCTTCAAAGGCACTAGCCAGGATGTGATCGACTTTCGGCAGCTCATGGCTGGTGGCAAGCAGGTCCCTGGTCTACCGAAGCTCAACCCGGACCGTGTTGTGAGTTATACTACACGTGCCGTACTGTGGTACCCATGCTCATTTGAAATGCAGGTGCATGGGTCTCAGAGCATCGAGATCCTCAAGCCTTTGCCAGCAGTGAGCGGGTCGGGATGGAAGCTTAGAAAGCGCACCACCGGTGTGACGGAGAATAAGACCGGCTTGCTTGTAGAGGAGGAGATTGTACTTGTTGACGGGAGTGGGACGCCCTACGCCAAGCTCTACGTGCGTTCCTCCTCTGCTCTCGTTGCCCTCTAGCTGATCTTCCGCAGTCCGCCGCATTTAACCTCGGTGCACGGCCAACAGGGAGCAGCTTCTCCAAGCGCATTGCAGGCCCTCCGCAAGCGAAGCCCATCCCAAAAGACAGGAAGCCCGACTGGGTCATCCAGGATCAGACCACGCCAGAGCAGGCCGTGATCTACCGGCTCAGCGGCGACTACAACATGCTCCACATCGGTGCGCTGCCTCTCCTCGACAATGCTCACGCTGACGGACCGCATAGACCCGAGCATTGGCCAGGCATCTGGGTTCGGCGGCGTGATCTTGCACGGCCTCGCGACGTACGGTTTCGCTGCCCGTGCCCTGGTGTCGGCGATTGGCGGGAATAACCCGACGTCGCTCAAGTTTTACGCAGTGCGCTTCACATCGCCCGTCAAGCCCGGCGATGCGCTAGAGACGTCGGTATGGGAGGTGGGCCCCGGCCCTGAAGGCACGACAGAGGTGACTTTCGTGACGAAGAACGTGAACACTGGAAAAGTCAGTTTGTGTTCTCTTTGTGGGCCTCCTTAATTCATGTGTTTTTCTAGGTTTGCTTGGGTGCAGGAGTTGCGTACATCAAGAAGCTGGAGAAGGGGAAGTTGTAACATAGGTCACGCTCATCAATTCAATTCGAATATGGTTGGGGCTGCGGTGTGTTTTCTCATAAACAAAGGAGTTATGATAGCTTTACTAGTAGAAACCATATGCTGTGTTCTTGTGCTTGCTAGGTTCGAACCGGCACGTGACCCCGGCGAAGGCCGTCGACGCGTTGGTCTCAGCAGGTTCATCTTGTTCCACCATCATGTCCACAAATTCGTCTTCAGCTCGCAAATATGGTGCTACAATGAGAGATGGAGACCTACGCACTCACGAACTGTTACAACCCTTGCCCGCGCCTTGGAAGGAAGAAAGAGCAGCCCTAGGTCTTGGTTCGCGCGGACCCTGCAGCTTGACAGAGCTTATGGGAGCATGTGCACCAGTGTCCAGTACGAGGAAACCCCACGAAACCTCGGTATATGCCAAAATCCTACCTGACAACCCGGTGGCATATTCTTCAGGAGGTGAGTATGAAGTCATGCTACCGGAAATGCAACTGTGAACACTATGACCAGAACTCTTTTTATGGACAACAGCACCACTCGCTCGCAGGATACGACCTAGCATCTCACCACTTCCCAACCCTGGACCGCCCAAGTCAGCTGCTCGTCCAGTGAGCACCGTTCAGCTATCCGCCACGGCGGCTGAATCACCAAGAGACACCCTCCTACTCCCTGTACCTCATATCATCAACCACTGGACCGAACCTCGTATGCAGGCTCCCTGTGCGAGTAGCTCTTATGCGCCCACTCGGCAGGCCCCGCTCCTAGATATTCGTGGCCCGGCGTCCAGTATAGTAGAACCTCATCTGCAATCCCTCCAGGCAGCTCAAGCCCAGTCGGCGAGTAGGGTTACTCTACAGGCCCCGCTCTCAAATGTTCACGCCTCGGCAAGAAGCGCTCTAGCGTCATTCGATGCTGCGAACGTAGGCTATTCCGCAACGTTGCCCAGTCAAAGGGTGGATTCCCGATCTATAGTTGCCGACTCAATCGGTCCAATTGCAGTGGCCCGTCCAGCCGAGCCCGCATCGCCCCAGATACCTAGTGCGGAGGGCCATGCACTGGCCGTGTCTTCGTCGCCGCAAATTGGGCAATGTCGTGAGACCATCAGCCCTGTCATCCCCCTTGCACGGCCCTCCAAAGTAGCTGAGAAGCGACAAGATATTGACCGCGTCGCATTCTCTGCCCTCTTGCAGCACTGCTCATCTGGATCGAGTGAAGATGCGCTGGAAGCGGTGGCACGGCTGAAGGAGCTCGCGCGGGGCGAGGCCGGGTTGGCGCGGGTGTGCACTCTCGCGAAAGAGTGGCTCGCTGACTGCCATACGGACTTTGTGAGGCGCGTCCGCGCTGAGGGCGCACTCTTGCTGGAGGCGGAGCTGTATGTGCGATGGCTGGCCGAGTGCCAAAGTCGAGTGACGGTCATGTACGTGCGTACATGTCCATTGCGCAGTTCGAGTGCGCACTGATGGCATGCACAGGGTCTCATCCAAGCACATGCATCAGGAATGCGTGATCCAGTCAAGGGCATGGGCCGCGTCGCGTTCGGCGTCGCATCTGCGCTGTTTCACTTTCGGCGGGAGGGCGGACTGTTCGAAGTATCCTGGGAGAGCATGGTCAGGTTCGCGACAGCTGCAGACGAGGCCGCGATCGCCTCTGCCGCGGCTCGGATTCGCGACATCCTCGTGCGGTTTGACGAGATCCTGCGCGCCGTGGTCATGCGGTACAAGAGTGAACAGAGCGCAGGGATTGGGGCAACGATGCGCGCGTGTGAGAAGCGGTTGAGCGCGGCGTTGGCGAAGATGGCGCTGCGGGCAGGCGTGAACGAGCATGGGGAATGTGCATCGTGGATGCGGACCAGCAGGCAGGTGCTGTTGCAGTGGGCAGAGAGCGCGACGAAGAAGGTGACGTGAGCGCTTTCCTCCCTGGACCCGGATCACAGAGTGCGACACCGTTATATGTTTCTCGCGCGTACTGATATCACCATTCGCTGCTAAACCCCAAACAGAGTAGTAAGCGACATATCGATACATGGGCCTCATTGCCGGGCTTATGTATCAATATGTTCCAGTCAAAAACGGTTCAATTGACACCGTCTGGTGTCAGTGTCTAGTTAACGTATCCCCAAGGAACGTTGAACTCTAAGCTTTATGCGTTACACACGGGCCACATGACCGTGTTCATATCCGGAACTTGTATCGCGTGTCGATGTACTCGTTCGATGTGTATCGCGAGCATAAGAATGTCCAGAGTGGAACTTCCGTTGGGTTACCTTGTGTCACGAATGATGTTGTGTACTGAGTTCGATCGCACGCATCCTTCTCTAGATGTCGAGTTCCGAATTCAAGTTGATCGCATTCAAACTTTCCTCCCTTGATAGAGGGCAGAGTACGCGAGAGCGCCAGCTGGCTACAGAAGCCGACATGTGGTGAGACACAAGTTATAGTACACCCCTGCAATATGAGGCCCTTCATAATCGAAATACTATGGATGCTACAGTGTATACCTGAAGTCAGGGGCGCGGTCCCCCATTCTCCGGAGCTCTTCAACCGTGTACCGATCCCCACGCGCCTCCAGACTGCGCTGCCAGACGTCTCTGTGCTTGTTGGCCCGTTTGTAGAACATCACTGTCAGTGCCAGGAATACGAGCCCGATGCCGACGAACATGAGCTCGATGCTATCTGCATGCACGGTGTTACGGCGAGACGGGATGCGAGGGAAGGGATATACACACGGCCGAGAATATAGCGGGGTGCGTCCGTCGAGAGGTATATGTTGCTCGCGATCGCCCCCGAGAAGTTTCCAATGCCGATCTGGATCCCCATTCCCAGCGCACGTTTGTACTGCCCTGCAAGGTTGTTCCCGAGCCTATCGCAATAGTTATTCACCGGTCAGGGACAACGGTACGGTGCGGTGGGTGCTCACCATGCCACGAGGCCAGTGAACCCAGCATACGACCCAGACACGATAAGGAACGTCCCAAAGTACTTCACTCCGATGGATGCGTGCGAAATGTTGATCGAGAAGCCGGTCATGCACATGAGGAGGCCTGCGAAGATGAAAGGCGAGCGCAGCTTGAGCCTGTCTGACGCGACAGCGAACACGATGAGCGTAATGACTGTGTTCCAAGTGCCCCGTCAGCGGGCAGTGTAGAGAGGTGGTCATCCTGGAAGTGCGCACCTCCACAGACATACGGTGGGACAGTGAGTAGCTGGCTGACGGTCGTGTTGTACCCAAAGCTATCAGACGGAGTCCAGCGATATTTTGACGATGTAAGACATGTGATCATCAGATGTACATACCTATTGATGATAGATCTATTGTGTGAGCAGATGAGTCACCGAAGCAAAGTTGAAAACACGCTCAATGCTCACGGAAGGAAGAGGGAAATACCATACACTGGTGGCACCAGAGCGAGATAAGCGATACCAAGACACACGCATGAATGAAAGTGAGACTTACAGGGGACGACTATGCCAAAGTAGACCATGATTTGTATCCAGACCTATCGCCGAATTTCAGTGATGAGTGCTCGCCTTCTGCTGCTATGCACTCACCTGCCAATCGAGCACGGCAGCCTTGACATGCTTCATTGAGAATCGATCATCCTCTCCGACAGACGAGGTGTCGTATTCTAGAAGCGTGAGCCACCGTCAGCGGGTCTAATGGAGGCGCTAAGATGCTGCATACTCTTCTTCCAGATGAGGAAGGCGCGCTCTTCCTCGGAGAGGAATTTCGCTGTGTCAGGGAAGTCGGCTAAAACTAAGAGTCCGTCAGTGATGCACGAAGTTGTAGACAATCTTCCCTTACTGAGGCACGCGACTAGCCCGACTACAAAGGTCAGAACACCTTCGAGTATCTGATAGGGAGTATCCAGAAGGGGCCCCACTCGACAGCTAGTAGAACCTACAAAGATCCACGACCACCCTAATAATCCAGCGGTCCCAGACATGAATGAGATGCCGTAGGCGAATAGGCCAGAGAATGCACCTGAATATCAACACTTGTTAGCAAAACCCGGGTCATCAAGAAGATGATATATGATGATACCTGCAAGCGTGGCGCCACCTTCAAATATAGCGATGCGGTACTGGAGCATATAGCGCGGGTACCAGAGTGTCATGCTGCATACTAGGGTTCAGTGCTCTCATAGCGCTCGAAACGGTGAGAAGGGCGCACTAGTACATCACTCCCGGGAACAAGCCTGCCTCCGCGACCCCGAGCAAGATGCGGACACCGACGAGTTGCGGGTATCTACCAGAAGACCTAGCTTGGTGGGTTGCTAGGGGATCGCGGGGGCTGTTTTGCTCACGATTTCACTGTTCCCATCAGTGCCCTTGAAGGTACCCATCGTCTCAGCAGCTCATGTATGCCAATGGTCATATGTCGACCTACATGATGACACCCCATAGAAGCTAAATAGCGAGTATCGTTGAGATGATACTCTGATGCGAGGACGGTGTACTTACTGTGATTCCAGGAAGGTAGCTGCGCAGACACGTGAATGAGCTCGATAAGTGCAGAGGACTAATAAAAGACTTGCCGCGAAGGCCGGAGTTTCTTCAGGACCAGACTACGCTCTCATGATCAGCTTGATTAGCTGAGGTAAGTGTAACCGCATCTACTTAGCAGGAACTCCACAGATGCAGTAAGGCTATGTTCGTCAAACCCTCGAGTCTTGATGTCATTGGCAGTAGAACTCACAATAAAATACATCGTCTGACAAGCCAGCATCCACTCAGCCGAGAAAGGATTCATAGAGGAGGGACATACCAGGGCAATGTTGTACTTGTTTCCGGTCAAGTGGAGCTGCGTCACCATGCCTTGTAGTTTTGCGTTGCCTGCGTAGATCCCGACCCGTTATGGTGATTACTTAGCAATGCGTGTGTGTTCGTACCAATGTTGCCTGTATATCTCGATCAGTCTGCTACAGCAGGGATCGCACGGAGGGCGCACCTCTGTCCATAAACGAGCATAGATACATCAGAGTCAGGATGGGTAGAATCCGCATGTCGACTTTGCGCCAAAGCTTCTTCTCCTGCTCGGCGGTGAGCGTCGGTGGTGGACTGTCGACGTACTCCAACGCACAGACGTCAGACTTCGCCTGTTCAACTGTCCCCGCAGGGCTTTTGTGCGTTGTCATCGACATCGTGATGGTGGTAGGGAGCTCGGCGAAGAAGAATGGAATCCGCAGGCATTTGACTAGGTAACCCAACTTTCGGTCCGAGAAAGTACTAGGTACTTGAACGCATTGCGCTTCGCGAAGATTGACTCCAGAGCCTGACCGGTGACCACTGCGGACGTAGAGCCTCGAGTGTATGAAGTGTATGACAGGGTCGCCAGCGTGTTCTAGCCAAAGAAGTTGACCATGCTAGCAGAGAGGCACCGTGACGGCGCGTGATACGGAGCTTCCAGCAGCTCTCGAAGTTATGCACTTGCCGTGGCCTCCGCCGTCTGGATTCATTGCACGTCTAGGCTGATATACATCCTTGGAAAGCGAGTGATGTGGTATCAGGCAGAGCTGCGTGCAGCTGAGGATATGCGTCTAATGTTGCGCCGCGTGTGCGAGACTTGAAGCGCCCAGCTGAGGAGGAGGAAGAGCCAGCGGACTCCGAGGCGTCTTCATGGTGCGCAAGTGCTGCATACTACAGGCTACTATAGCGTTGCGAGGGGGCTTGTAACAATTGATGAACTCTTAGGGTCGACAATTGAGGTCGTGAGCATACGGGACTGGGAGATTAGGGACTCGCCGTATTGACTGGAACAGGTTAGAGTGTAAGTAGCCCCGACTCATTGCCAGCAGACAGTTTCACAGTTGTCTCGACCCTGCAGCAATCGGTGGATAGCGACGACACAGAGCATCACAAGAAATGCTAACCCTGTAGTGCGTGTCAGTACATCGAGTCAAGTGCTACTGGATTTCGCCTGTCAAAGCAAGGCTGCTGGCATTGACAACAGTCAACTTGGTCGAGTGTCTCATTGGTCGAGTGTCGGTCAATTCGTCAGTGGCATGGTTCATACAGGCAAGAATGGACTCGGACAGTGGTACGCAACGCCCTCGGTAGACATGGGGCATGGCGTCAAATTTGTCCTGTGCTTATCCCGTCTGTTCGCATCATGGACACGCCGTCTGCTAGACCGGGTAAGTGGCCCGTCTTGTAACTTGTTGAGTGCTCATAAGCCACGGTACTCACGCCTAGAACTTGGGAGTCTTGCATACCCTGACTCACATCGGCGTGGTGCACCGTGGAAGGATACGGTCGCCTTCAAACCAGACACCCGACTGACATTTGCTTCTTCTCCTGAGGTGTTGGGAACACTGGCCGACTCGGGCCGGATGTTCGCGCCTCTACTTTCTTGCAAGTGTACAACATGACTCCATTCTCTAGTATGCTCTTATCCTCTCTTCTGCCGCTCGCAGGTTCAATGCATCGCAGCTGACGTTCTCTTTTGCGATCAAGGCGGCCAAGTAGAGACGCGTTGTGAGTCTACCATACGGCATCATCTCGCAATTCGCGTAATGTGTGAGGTTCCAGTGACACAGGCTCACAAGGAATGCTCTCGCTGTCAAAGTCTCCCAGCGTTTGAGCTTAACTTCATATCACATAACGGTCAAGTGCTCTCGCTATCCCTAGTCTTTTTTCGCAGCGGAGATAAGTGTATTCTTCCTGGCGTATACATACATGTTAACACTGATCTCAGGCTACAGGAACTGACCCGTTAATCCTCCTGTCGACTACGCTCTATGGCGGACTTCTCAAAGAAGCACGACGCAACCGCAGCTGTAGAAGATACCCGCATGGGGCGGAACATCGTTCAGCTCGAAGTCCCAATAGAAAAGAGCGATAGTACTGATCCTGAACACTTGTGTGCTCCTAACCTCTCGCCCGAACAACAGAGGAGGTTGTGGCGCAAGGTCGACATGCGGATACTGCCGATTCTTTCGGCACTCTATCTATGCTGCTATCTCGACAGAGGTATGTGCTGTATGATACTGAAACAGATGGTAACATCAGACGCTAAATTGGTCCTACAGGAACGATCGGTATGCCCCATAACCACGTTCTGAGCATTGAGAGTGTACGTTAAGCATCGCAAAGGCAACGCTAAGCTCGAGGGTCTGACGGCGCAACTGAATCTCACTGGAAACAAGTATAACGTGGCGTTGGTATGTCCTCGCTTTCTCGTGCAATATCCGACACTCATTAGCAGTAGACAATGTTTTACATCGTAGGTTATCACGGAATCAGCAGTGAACCCGGGCTCGACGTACTGTCTACCTTTTTCCAGCCGTATTGCATCCTTGAACCCCCGTCGAAGTACATGTCTACTAAGGAGCTATCATCCCGACTCATTGACGATCGAAACAGCCTTCTACTCAAAAGGTTCCGTCCATCTAGGTGCGTGTTCGAACCCGTTGCCTCCCATATAAGCTCACCACATTGTCAAGGTGGCTTCCGGGAATCACTGTGAGTATTCAGGGGTGTATACCGCTCGGTACTGACGAGTATTAGATCGCGTGGGGCGTCGTCCTGTCAGTCAAACATTTAAGAGATGCCATATATCATCAGTACCCTGTCTGACACTTCACGCTACTAGAACTCTCATGGGAATTGTGAAGAAGTACTCTCCAAGCTCACGTTTATTTGATTTTCACTGATCAATATCTATATGTAGCTACCCGCAACTAGTCGCTGTACGGTGCTGCCTCGGAATCGCTGAGGCCGGGATATTACCTGGAGTGACATATTAGTATGGTGACCGCTCCTTGTCTTAATCTGGCCCATATAACGTTGCCGTTGCTCAGCTTGACGCTCTGGTATCCCCGACATATGCTTCAGCTACGCATTGCCTTGTTTTGGGGTGGCTCGACGGTGGCAGGTATATCAGCGTTCGTTACTTATCTTTCATTTCACTATCTCACAACTGTGATTGTGCGGCAGGTGCTTTCTCAGGGCTGCTCGCATACGCCATAACTTTCATGTCGGGCACTGCCGGTTTGCTTGGTTGGTCCTGGCTGTTTGTACGTCTTGTCTGCGCATTTCAAGTGTCATTGACCACTGACGATTGATTGTGTAGATCATTGAAGGGATTGCAACTGTTGTTGTTGGAACCCTCGTGTTCTTCGGTATGGCATCTGCTTGTGTTTCTCGCTGACCCATAACAAAGTCGCCTTTCAATCAGTACTCGTAGACTCTCCTGAAGTGGCTGCATTTCTCACCGACGACGAACGTGCGTTCATCGCCTGGACCAAAGGTCTGTTGAGCGATGCCGAGTGAATACCATACTGACGCACTTGTATAGGCACCAATGACGTTGTTGAAGACGAAGACGAGCATCTCGAGATGCGACACGTAGTCGCCGCACTCTCAGATTGGCAGGTACGCTAGGCCCGTACTCGGACAACCTGCGCAGAGACTAACCTATTGGTATCAAGGTCTGGCTACACACCGTGATATACTGGTGTATTTCCGCCCCTCGTAAGCACCCTCTAACCCTCTAGCGCTTTCACGTCAAATGTCGCCGAATTCTGCCGATTGCAGTCAATGGAATCGCGCTGTTTCTCCCGTAGGTCCCATAATACTGCAGAGGGTGCTGCGATTGACGTGTCCCGATCTAGGTCTATCATTCATGAGTATATATTTCATTGCGTAGTAATGTTGATGTATTCACGTTCATTGTATTCTCTGTTGGATCTCTGACGAAGTTTCGGGTTCAGCGCTACGATTAGCCAGCTGCTAACTGTGCCACCGTATGTTTCCGCCGGTGAGCATTTCGGACCTTCCGGCTTTCAGCTTTCATTAACTTCACTTCAAGTTGTCATGCTCGTCATATTCGCCGTTTGGTCCGATCGAGTCAAGACGCGGTCCCCCTTCCTCTTTGCCGCTCTGTTGATTAGCCTCGCGGGATTTGTAATCAACATCTCCGACGCACCCATCGGGGCGAAGTACTTCGGAACGTTCCTGTGCATAGGCGGGTTATGTGCTGCCTTCCCCGGCACCGTGGCGTGGTACGTTCCAGCCGTGATGTTGCCCTGTATTCCGACCTAATCAGGGCAATGGCGCTGCAGGCTCGGGAACAACCTCGGCGGCCAGTACAAGCGTGCGATTGGTATGGCCCTCCAGCTTGGTGTAGGGAATACCTGTGGGCTTGTCGCTAGCAACCTATACCTCAATACTGAGGCACCACGATATCTTCTTGGGCGTACGTCTGCTCTGACTTAGGGTGGGACTTACGCTCACGTGGCACCTGGTGCCGTTTTTTTTTTACAGATGGTCTTTCAATCATGTTTCTTGGCATCGGTCTCGCCGCTATCCCTTTTGTCGTCGTGTTCTACAAACGAGCGAACTCACAGAGGAAGGAGATGTTGGAGCAAGAGAGACTGCCCTACACCGCGGAAGAATTGCGCAACATGGGTGATCATTCGCCGCGCTTTAGGTATATGCTCTAGCGTTGTCGCAAAACATTGCTGGTTTGTGTGGCCTTTGTTGGATGGTGAGGGCTATCGATAATGTAACAGTGTCAAGTGACCTCGTTTTCTTTTCACTGCCAAACACAATTGCAATTCATTGTACGGCCGCGGGCATCCAACTGAATGTGTGTTGAGTCTATTCCCATCATATCTTCTCAGGTCTGACGCTGGAGAAGGTTCAACATCTTGCCATGGAAGCTATCTTCCTTCTTCCCTGGCCACACCCTCGGGGACTACAGTAACTTCTTGTTGCTGCGCACCCAGCTGCTAGTGACAGGCATACGAAACTCAATGCACCACCTCGATTGAGGTCCTGATCCTGGGGCACGATATTGGTATGTACCCTATGAGCCTGTCGCGGTCGGCGAATCCATAATGGTGCCTATGCTGCTTCGCTGTCACATTCCTGCCATTGCTTTCCAACGCATATCATTTGGTGGTCAAGTGTCCTGTTCAATACCCCTGTCGCTGTGTTCAGACTCGAGGGAGATAAGACTGGTGTCTCCCAGCGACTGGCAGTCAGCTCTGTTTGCTCTTTGCTCAACTCGCTTCTCAGGTCGCCTTCCAGGCCCGTACGAGCCATCGTAACTACAAGCGATGACCGAGCAACGTGTTTCTAGTATGGGGGCGTTGAGATAACTAAAGCAGATATGAATATCGTGCAGGTCGAGGGTATACTAACAGACCCAAAGCCTATCGTCGACCTACCCGAGCTACCCCCCGATGAGCAGCGACGGTTATGGCGAAAAGTCGACAAGCGCATATTACCTATTCTTTCGGTCATGTATTTGTGCTGCTATCTCGACAGAGGTACGGTGTTCCACACATTGCATTCACCTATTCACAGTTGACTCTCGACGCACAGGAAATATCGGTGCGAAGGTTTCTTATCTGGGGATAGTCACACTAGTGCGATCAGGAGCTGAGCCTTGTATTTAAGGTAACGCGAAACTGGAAGGCCTTACATCATAGCTAAAGCTCACTGGGAATGAGTATAATGTTGCTCTTGTGCGTATGTTAGTTTTCCATGCTCCATTCGCTCACACTTACTATCGGCAGACTTTGTTCTATGTCGTGAGCGTTTACAGCTATCGTATTGGCACCGCGGGACCTGAAATGTCTCTAGTCGTATTGCCTACTTGATCCGCTAGCGAAGTGCGTAGCGTGAAGCCAGATTGAAATGAAGCTGATTCATCTTCTCTAGTATACTTCTCAAAATAATCCGACCATCTAGGTACTGCAAATTCTGGTTCTCAGCCTTGTGTACATGTTTTGATGACCTACAAGATGGCTTCCTGGAATAACAGTTAGTAATTCTCTATTGTTCCGACGTTCGTTCTGGCTGAAGTTGCTTCGTAATAAAGGTTGCATGGGGAGTAGTCCTGTAAGTGGCCCGTGTATGCTACACAAACGCTGTCGATGTGATTGTTACCGATATCCAGGATACTCATGAGTCTAGTGAAGACGTGAGTTTGTATCCTACCGTCAATGCAATAACTGACAGTTGTTGCTGATTCATTTAGCTATCCGGAACTCGTGGTCGTTCGTTTCTGCCTAGGAATAGCTGAGGCTGGTATTCTACCTGGGGCGTCCTATTAGTACGTCAAATCAATGACGGAATACCTCGCGCACTGAATACGAAACACTTGCCATCAGCTTGACAATTTGGTATCCACGCCGTATGCTGCAGTTGCGGATTGCCCTCTTTTGGGGAAGTACTACGCTTGCCTGTAAGTCATCTGTGTTGAACCCTGTCGCGGTGATTAGTACAGTTCACACTAGTTGGGACAAGGCGCATTTTCAGGTCTCCTTGCGTATGGAATCTCTTTCATGTCGGGTACTGCGGGGTTGCTCGGGTGGTCTTGGATATTTGTAAGCACTTTCACCCATGTCATGAGGTGGCTCCGCTTATTGCTCATGAAGATCATTGAAGGAATTGTGACTGTGTTTGTTGGGGGCATAGCTTTCTTCGGTGAGTACCTTGACGGCGTCGCTGGATTTAGATGTCAGGTTCATGGATCCTGTGCTCCTATCACCAGTACTGGTTGACTTACCTGATACTGCAACGTTCATTACGGACGAGGAGCGTGCATTTATTGCTTGGAGCAAGAGTGAGTCTTGCTCTCTAATGTATTTACGCATGGGCCAATAATCAGCTCTCAGAAGAAGATAGCCCTTCCGAAGGAATGAGTGAACAGCTTGCACTACAGCATTGGATAGCAGTGCTTTCTGATTGGCAGGTTGGGTCAATCTTATCGGCCATGTATAGCTTCTGACGTGGCGATGTATCTTGTCTCTGAAGGTTTGGATGCAAATTCTGTTGTACCTTTGTATCTGCACTCCTCGTAGGTTCATCATTCAGGCTCACATTGCCATGCCAATTGATAGGGCTTTATAGTCAATGGAGTCACACTCTTTCTCCCGTGAGTAGCACAATGGATGGTTCGATGGAGGATACTGAAACACAGGACCTAGCTCTATCATTGATGGGTGTGTATCTCCTCGAAGCACTGGGAACTTAGGGCTTATTGTGCCTGCATCAGGAAAGTGTCGAGGTGTCTTACGCCGCCTCAAACGTCTAAGGTGTCTCATTCTGGCCTATTGGGCCTCATCACCTCAGCAGAATACAGGCTTCGTGGTCCACGGCAAATATTTTCCGAGTCACAATCTCACATTGAACCAATACTAGTGTTATTAGATGCAGTAACTACTCAGGGACATCAGAATAAATTTTGATGAGCATGGTAATCAATCAGTTTGTTCACCAAATAAGCACGAAAAGCGTCCATGCTCTCCGAAGATTGTAGCTCCTGTGGAATGAATTGATCACCATACATAGGTGCAAGGTGGGCTGCCCGGACAACGGTGTCCAGATGAATCACTTCGCAGGGTCGATGTCCATCATCAACACTAGCTGGAGAGATGAGTAGAGAGCGTAGAGATTGGAGTTGGTGAGTGATGCCGCGACCGGCAGTGGCACAAGAGACTAATATTGACAATCAAGGGCTGTTATCGGGGACGTCCCGGTTTCATCCACCCCGTGCTCAAGCTTAGCAAGCATGTGTGTTGCTTTGGGGCCCTCCGCGCACGACAGGACCCAACCGCTCCACCATTGCCCCTCCTTCCGCCCGCTCCCCCCTCATTTCTAAGTCCCCTCGTTTTCCATCTCTTATCACTCTTTCTCAGTTTCCTGTGTCCATGGCTGGTCCCTCGACTCGTCCAAAGAACAAAGCTCAGCGTCCAGGCGCAATAGTCAAAGAATACTCACAGCAACATCGCTCAAAGGAAGAGCTCGATGCTGATCGTAAGGCTGATGCAGAGAAGAAGAAGGCGGCTGCGCTGGTCCGCAGCGGTAAAATCAGTAACCTCGCGGAGATACAGGAGCATCTGCGACAGCGTGATGCTGCAGAGCAGAGCAGACACACACTGACTCTGAAGGTTCCACCGAAGCATCGACAGCAGCAAATCTCGTCAGGTCCTGGGTCTGCCAATGCTCAGGACGATCAGCAAATGTTGGAGTCACCGCATGAGCTGCCCAGTGTGGGCGAGTATGAGGGTATGTACAGTACATTCTAAACCCAGCCATGAAACTGAATATATTGTCAGCCACCCTACAATCCGACAGTGTCGCCGGTATGGTATTTGATCAAGCTTCTGAGCTGCAACATTGACACTTCATGACCGGGACTTCGTATGTTGCAGATCTCCTTGCCAACCCACCAACAGCAGCCAGTATGCCAGCACCCCTTGCTACCATTCATCTGCCAGCCCAGGCAACACCAGTGGCGAAGGCCACACGGAAGGAGAAGAACTCAAACAGTGTGCGAAGGCACGACATTGAAGCAATCACAACGGTCAGAAGCATATGTTTGTTTCTGGTGTGTACGTTTACTAAGACTCCGCAATTGCTAGGCATCAACAGGTAATAAATCTATGCTCTGTTGTTGCTCCGAGTTCATTATCTGACGTTCATTATGGCAACAGATGTTGAACAATAGAGAGCGCCTAACTAGGCAGCCGAGTTCACACACCGGTACTCCGGGTAACAGGAGTAACACATGCATCGTAGATAGAATCACATGCATAGGGATTGGTACTATACAGTAGCTTAGTCAGACGGTCTCCTACATGTATATAAGGACCCCTGTAGCACAGTACAATCCCAAGTCGCTCAACAGCAACTTTGTGTGCATCAAGCCTCACAGCTAACAAACCAGGTAAGCTAGCGTCCCGCTACACTGCGTAAGAGTAGCCTGCTCGTCAGGTTATGAGCCCTGAGCACTGCGCGGTACTGCGCCTTTATGGCTGCGTCCGCTGCGGGTCAGGTTAGCTTGCCTGGACGTCGCCCTTAGGGGCTTTGACGTCAGGGGGAGACTTTGCGCCTATATGGCTGCAGGTCGTGCACAGCTCAGCTGTCGCCATCCCAACAATGAGTCCAGTGTGGTGTCAGCGCCGTCCCGGCAGCATAAGTCAGAGCGCTGATAATGCGTTCCCAGAACCTTATCAACAACCGCTCTACCACCACCTAAACAAACAAAAAAATGTCGAACTCCCTCCAGAACCTCGTCCCCGTCCTTGACGGTGCGAACTACCGTCGTTGGGCCGACCTGATGAAAGCATACCTGCAGTCGCAGGGAGTCTGGATTCTGATCGAATTACCCGACGGTTTCACAGAGCCTACGCAGGCTACGGACGGGTCCAACCGCGCTGAAATCCTTGAATGGATTCAGATGCAGTCAAAGGCCATGGGCAGCATTCGTTTGCGCCTAAGTGTCGAAGTCGCGCAGCTCGTCAGGACTAAGACGACTGCGAAGTCGATCTGGAACACCCTTTGTGGGCTCTACGGAGGAACCAGCGCCATGGGGGCATTTGCCTTCTTTAAGGCAGCGATCAACGTCCGTATCCCAGCAACCGAGCACCCTGGCTGTTACGCGACGACTCGCGCTAACTCGGCTAAGGTCGACTCTGGAGACCACTGACCTATTCCGCGAATAGTCAGTCAACCTAACCCCTAGGGCTTACCTACCTGGGCCTAGCGAGTTACACGAAGGAAACCCTGTCCTTCGATGAGAGTGACGATGGATGCCTGGGAGCACAATGCTACCACCAGGATCGAGCGAGCTTGAGTCTGGTGTCGGCTAACTCAGAGGCTTCACTGCAGGGGATGCGAGTGAAGGTTGAGTATAGATTAAACCAGGTCGAAGTTGGGACTTCAACCATCTACAGACTGCAGTATATATACAGGAGAGACCTAGGGCGTCTCTATGGTTCAGGGCAGGGTCACAGAGACAGAACTCGGTAAGGAGCCAATGGGAGACATACTGGAGAAAGGTCGGAGAAACCCTGGGGTCATGGGAGTGGGGATGAGTCAGAGTCCGGAGGAATGAGTCATGGGAAGCATGAGGGATATAGTGAATGGCCAATGGGAAGCGTCCTCGGTGTGAGTACCACACCAGTCCCTATCTAAGTATAGTACAGGCTCGAGTCATGAAGGGGAATGACCTAGCCTCAGGAGTCATGAGAACAAGGAGGTGCGGAGCCGGGCCGAGGGATCGGACCGGGCTCTAGTCATGTGGAACGCGATGGCGGCAAGGGGAAGGGAACCGGTCCGAGAGAATGGTAGGGTTAGGTGTATGTCACGTGTTCCAGGATGCAGTAGCGCGCATCCTGACATTCGTAACATTAGCTCCCTCCTATGGTCGACGACCTCGACGACCTAGCTCCCTCCTCGTGTGGATTCTCGGCGGTGCCGGTTCGTGCACTGCTTCTTTCGGTGGGGATGGAATCGTTGTCGGATCCTTCGGGGGTCGGGGGAGAGGATACGGACTCGTCCGGGGAGACTAAGGTGGGCGTCGGGGAGGTTGCGAGTAACTGGAGTGGGAAGTACTCGATGTTCCCGATGTGCTCGTACGCGGGGGTTTGTCGTTCTAAACGATTGCTGGACCGGTCTGTTCCTGGCTGACGGGGATCGAAGGATAGTTGGTCTCCTTCCAACTGTTTGCGAAATGGGTCGCGCCGAGCTTCGTGTCCTTCGGTACGAACACAGTATCTGCCATGGGGGCATCAGGAGAAGGTGGGATCGTGAGTCATTGTGGAGTGCAGGGGGAATCTTTTGCGAATCATGGGTCCTAGATTCGAAAACGAGTTGACCCATGGCCTCCCGTGCTTGTTCCGTGTCGGTGATGGCCTCATCTCGGTTCTGAACAGTCTCCGATGGTCCTTCGGTAAAAACGAAAGTGGCTCGTGCCGTCCCGGGTTTGTCCGTGGTCTTCGGACCAACCGTAAAATTCGCCCCTTTCGTACAGTCATGGTCCACCATGACATTACTAAGGACCGATTTATCCGTACCGGGCGGTGGGGGTTCCATGTGGGGCTTCGTTTGCTGATAAGGCGTCCCGCCTTCCTTGTCTCGGGAGATGAACGCGGCCCTGTCCGGCCAGCGTGGAACTCGTTGTTCGACCGCCGTGGTTTCCATAATGCCAGGGGGTTCGGCGGTCGGTAGGTCGAAGAGATTGGGAGGGATCCTTTCCTCCAATGTCTTCTCCTTGTCCTTGACCTGCGCGTCCTGTGCAGGTTCCGTTGCCGTGGTGACCGGTGTCGACGGGGTGTTACCGTGGTGACGAGATGTCTCCTCGTCCTTGGGTGGCGACTCGATGTGCGAGTAGACGGTGAAGAGGTCGCTCCCCATGAACGAGGAGAGCTTCCCGTCCTCTTCTGAGAAGGTCCGTTCGAGGAGCTTCTCCAGACCTTCTTCTTCATCATCACTCGGGTCGAGTGAGAGCGGTGGTGGCGGTGGATCCTCCAGATCCTCCGCAGGTTCTGGGGATTGTTGTAGGACTACAGTATGAGGAATCCTTGGTGGCAGATCATCCTGATCTGGCACTTCCTCAACTGTTGCACAGGGAGTCTCCTTCTCCCGTGCCAGCGTCTTGGGCAAAGGTGTTGGCCAAGACGGTTCTTCCTTCAGATCAGAGATGGTCCTCTGGCGGAGCATCTCCTGATCTCGCTCTTTGTTGGGGTTGGGGTTGATTGGTGGTGGTGGATCTTCCCGATCCACCACGGGTTCTTGGGGTTGTTCTGGGGTTACAGTACAAGGAGTCCTTAGTGACAGATCGTCCTGATCTGTCACCTCCTTTACTGTTGCGCGGGTTGTCTTCTCTGATGTCGACGCCTTGGGCCAAGGCGTTGGCCGGAATGGTCCTCGGGGTGGCGTCGACCCCCATGTCCTTAGCTCCCTCCTAACGGTCGTCGCCCCCGACGACTTAGCTCCTCGGGGGGGTCTCGGGTTCTGGTAAATGGGAGATGGTGCACGTCGAAGACGTTTCAGCATGCCTCTCCAGCTCGGTGAAGGTGATTCTGTAGTTGAGACGTTCGCTTCGCCCAAAAAAATTTTCGGGGGTGGTGATGGATCTTCCTGATCCACCACGGGTTCAGGGAGTGAGGTGGTTGTGATACGATGAGTCCTTGATGACGGTCGCTCTTGGTTAGCTCCCTCCTGTACGCGGGAACTAGTCTTCCATTGCCCTATCGCTGGGTGTGTGGGCAGGAGGTTCGTTTGTTCCTTCGAAGATCGCGGGGATGGAGTAGGGGTCGCAGTGTGAAGAGTTCTTGGTGACGGACACTCTAGGTCAGTCACTTCTTCAGTTGCTGTTGCAGGGACCGTCTTCCAATACCCTCCGTATTTGAGAGCAAGGTCATCCCATGGGTTCGTTGGTGGATCATCGAACAGATCCGTCGATACTTCGCGTTCACGCAGCTTCTTCTCCTCCTGCTCAGGTACTGGTGGTGGTTTGAGCGAGGGTAATGGCCAGGGCGTTGGTCCTAGCGATCCTAGGTCTTCAAAGTAGGATGACGGTGATTCGGGCTCTGGTGAATCGGCGTCAAGGTCCTCCATCGATCCGATATCGATGAGGGTTTCGGTTTCTGCGGCTTTCGTCTGGGAAAGAGAATTTGTTCGGGGTCCTCCCTGCACAGAAACGGGAGGCCCTAGGCAAAATCCATCGCGAGATATGCCGACGTTTCTGGGTCAAGGCCCAGCGCTAAGTTTCGAAGAGCTTCCGCTGCTACGGCTTTAAGGTCTTCCTTGGTAAATGACATGGTGGGCAGCGAGGGGTCCGGGTGTATCGTCTTTCAGATAGTAGACCCGGAGGTTGGTTCCTCTTCCGGAGGGGTGTAGTGGTGCGATGGCTGGTTGCTGTTCTGGTGGGTGATACTCCGATCACAGTTCAATCTTCTCTTGAACGATACGTCGATCGTCAAGGCGGGTGTTCGCACGACACGTTGGTCGTCGAGGTAGTCTTCTCTTCTCGCACGATGTGTCGATCGTCGAGGCAATGGTCTCCTGCACGATACGTCGATCGTCAGGGCAAGTCTTCTCCAAGCCGGTCTGTTGGCTGAGGCAATCTTCTCTTCTCGCACGATGCGTCGATCGTCGAGGCAATGGTCCTCCTGTACGATATGTCGATCGTCAGGGCAAGTCTTCTCCAAGCCGGTCCGTTGGCTGAGGTGTGTGCTGGGGAACTGGGAAAGAGAACACAGGAGCGGGGATGGGTATCCCTACACCTGGGCAGGTGGGGAGGGTTGTAACTTCGACCTAATGTTACGCGACGACTCGCGCTAACTCGGCTAAGGTCGACTCTGGAGACCACTGACCTATTCCGCGAATAGTCAGTCAACCTAACCCCTAGGGCTTACCTACCTGGGCCTAGCGAGTTACACGAAGGAAACCCTGTCCTTCGATGAGAGTGACGATGGATGCCTGGGAGCACAATGCTACCACCAGGATCGAGCGAGCTTGAGTCTGGTGTCGGCTAACTCAGAGGCTTCACTGCAGGGGATGCGAGTGAAGGTTGAGTATAGATTAAACCAGGTCGAAGTTGGGACTTCAACCATCTACAGACTGCAGTATATATACAGGAGAGACCTAGGGCGTCTCTATGGTTCAGGGCAGGGTCACAGAGACAGAACTCGGTAAGGAGCCAATGGGAGACATACTGGAGAAAGGTCGGAGAAACCCTGGGGTCATGGGAGTGGGGATGAGTCAGAGTCCGGAGGAATGAGTCATGGGAAGCATGAGGGATATAGTGAATGGCCAATGGGAAGCGTCCTCGGTGTGAGTACCACACCAGTCCCTATCTAAGTATAGTACAGGCTCGAGTCATGAAGGGGAATGACCTAGCCTCAGGAGTCATGAGAACAAGGAGGTGCGGAGCCGGGCCGAGGGATCGGACCGGGCTCTAGTCATGTGGAACGCGATGGCGGCAAGGGGAAGGGAACCGGTCCGAGAGAATGGTAGGGTTAGGTGTATGTCACGTGTTCCAGGATGCAGTAGCGCGCATCCTGACATTCGTAACACTGGCCCTGCAATCGCAAAGATCCAGAGCAACCTCGATGAACTCGACGGAGCGGGTCTCTCTCTGCCCCCGCAGATGAGAATCTTGATCATTCTCGGTGCCGCTCCACCCCGCTACGAGACGGCAATACAGCTCGCTCTCAACGGGATCGAGATCAAAGAACTCACACCAAGCGGTGCCCAGGAAGCCTTAGTCGCTTCCTGGGAGCAGTCGAGGAACAAAGGGCAGTCGTCCGCCCAGAAAATCTCTGCCATCAAGCAGAAGAAGGGCAACCCATCCTTCTCGCAGCAGCAGCGCCCTGAGGGCAGCAGCAGCGCGGGTAAGAAGGAGTGGAAGGACAAGGGCAAGGAGAAAGCCAAGGGCTTTACTCCTCGGGGAAAGCGCGGCGGTAAAAACCGTGGTAAGCCGCATTCGCACGACGAGCATGCAGAAATGCACATCGCCGACACCGTGTCGATCCCCGCCCCGACGACCAGCACCGTCGTCGAGTTAGCGCCTTCGGGCAGCAGGACTCGAAAGGTCACAGCACCAGCCCCTAACAAGGGCAAGAAGCGCGCACGTGGTGACTGGCTCGGAGAAGCCCTCCAGCTCGCCAAGGACCTGGACGTCGCCGGCACACCGGAGACAATCCGCGCACTAAAGGAAGTCGTGAGCTCCGCTCACATTGAAGAAGTCCCCTCGGACACCGAGTCGCGCGCCTCAAAGCGCAGCAAGCTCAGTGACGACGACATGGCCGATCGCATCGACGAGGTCATGCGCGATGAATACATCAGCGAGGACGACGACTTCCGCGATGCCGAAGAAAGGTCCATCGTCTGGGCAACAGACGAAGAAGACATCGACGCGCACGACGCCGAGCTAAACGGCATGATAGCGCAGGCCGCGGGCCTTGCGCCCCCTATCGTCGACAAAAGCTTTCGGAACCCATTAACGGGTGAGCTCCGCTGCATGGAGCCATACGATGGCTACGACGACTGGGGAAATGAGTACGTCGCTCAAATTCCTAACCCTAAGCAAGTTGCTAACAGCGCTTTAACAGCCGCTTCTGACTTGCACAACGGCGCTCGGACATTTGATAATGTATCTTGTAGCAGCTTAAAAATTATACAATGTATTCATTCGCGCGATTACGCTGCGTGCTCACGTTGTAAGGGAAAAGGAAAAAGTCGCTTTTCAGCGAATGAGTGGCTACTGGACTCAGGTGCATCTTTGCACATTACAAATGACATAAGAGACTTCTCAGAATTCGAGTATCTCCAGACTCCTATCCGTACTCAAACGGCACAACAAGGAGCGGTAGGAAGCATAATTGCTAAAGGAACTGTGTTCCTAAACTACCAAATAGACGAACAATGGCTGCAGACGCGCCTATATCCTGTCTATTACATGGAGAATTGCTCGGCTCGTCTCTTGTCATTGGGGATGTTCCTCCAAGACGGACTAGACTTGCGCGCAACAGCGCAGCATATCAGTCTGTATGAACCAGGAGCGCGGAAACCTCTATTTAGGTTTACACCGCAGCACCCGGATACTACCACCTTCACCCTCGTGGCTGAATCGGGTGAAAACGTTCAGAATATTTATGTGAACGTAAATGAAGTCGATTATTCGACTATGCATCGCCGTTTTGCGCACCCTTCTAAGGACGTGCTTGCAAAGGCGAAGGAGCATACATCTGGGTTTCCCAGAAAGGTGGAGATTCCTAAGGACTCACCAATATGCCAAGGATGTGCAAAAGGGAAAATGCACTCTAAGTCTTTCCCGCCGTCCAACTACCGGGCCAAGGTACTGTTTGAACTTATTCATTCGGATTTAAAATCCTTCCCAGTAGATTCCTATCATAAGTACAAGTACTACATACTGTACTATGATGACGCTTCATCGCACGCGTGGACTGTAAATCTGCGCAAGAAATCTGCAGCGATTACAGCCACAAGGCAATTCCTAGCCATGGTGAAAACTAAATATGGAAAGACAGTGCAGAAGTGGTTGTCTGATGCAGGGGGAGAATACGTCTCCGCTGCATTCAAAGACCTTCTAAAGGATAATGGCATAGAGATCCTTCAGAGCTCGCCGCATACTCCTCAGGAGAATGGCAGAGCTGAGCGTTTCAACAGAACGCTCATGGACAAAGCAGAGGCAATGCGCCATGATGCTTGTCTACCTCCATCCTGGTGGGAATTCGCCGTGGATCATGCAGTCCATGTTTACAACAGGACGCCAATTCGTCGCCTTAATTGGCTTACCCCCTACGAATTGATAAACGGCGAGCCGCCATCTGTGGCACACCTGCGCGTTTTCGGCTGTGGTGCGTACGTCTTTATACCCAAGGACGTTAGAAAAAACGGTCTATCGCCCAAATCGGAGCTGATGATTTACCTTGGGGGAGATGGCTCTACAGAGCGCACTGGCGGATGGCTCTTCATGAGAGCACCAGATAATGTTTTGTTCAGATCATCCACTGCGATGTTTGACGAAACTATGTTTCCTAAGTGCCCCTTGACAAATCGTCGGGGTACAACTCGAGTTTGGCCACCTCGAGAAGAAATGATCCCAGAAAATCAACCAAATACCACACCTCAGGTAGATGAGGATGATGATGATGATCATCCAAAACATCACCTTCCTAAAAGGGGAAATGGTCATGTTCATGACGATGAGCAGGAGCTGCAGGATGCGCCCGTAGACCCAGTACCGCCGCCCCATGCACCGGTAGAACACCCTGCGCCCCCAGTGGAGCCGCGACGTTCAGCAAGGGAGCGGAGACCAGTAACTCGTAGAGGTAATGTCTATGGAGAGCAGCGGAAGCCCCAAGACATAGTAAAGGACATCAAAAATCAGGGGAGATGGAAAAAGATGGTCGGTGAGGATGCGGGTAGCTCCCGTACCAAAACCGGACCACAAAGGCAGCAAAGACAACAGGTTCCCGGACCTAGTTCTGCGCCAAATCCTCCTCCACGCGACGAACCTGTCGAGTCCGCCCCATCCGATGAGGATGAAGCGCAAAGCGCTGAGTTACTACTGGCAGAATTATGCCGGGAAGGGGGAGTTAAGTTAGTCGAGTTGCTGCTTGCAAAAGCGCTACCCACCCTCGACAACGATCTACCAGACGGGACCAGCCCGAGAGAATGGTCATTCCGTGATATACTAAAGCTACCTAAAAAGGAGCTTGAGGAGTGGATGGCAGCGTGTCGCGAAGAACTTGAGGCACTTCGCAAACGCAATGTCTATGAACTGGTTGACCGTCCTAAGGGACGAAAGGTCACTAAAAACCGCTGGGTATTCGACGTCAAAACTGACGGTCGGAAAAAGGCCAGATTGGTCGCCAAGGGTTACTCCCAGATTGAAGGTCTTGACTATGATCAAGTCTTCTCTCCAGTCGTACGCTTTGAGACTGTACGTCTAATCCTCGCCTTAGCTGCGCTTGAGGATATGCATGTCTCCGGACTCGACGTCCGTAACGCCTATCTCTATGGCAAGCTCGACGAGGAAATCTATATGGAGCAGCCTGAAGGCTTTGCAGTACCAGGCCAAGAGCACAAAGTACTCCGGCTACTTCGCGCTCTCTATGGACTTAAGCAGGCAGGGCTTGCGTGGTGGCGCACCCTCAATGAGTCCCTAAAGGAACTTGGCTGTAAACGCCTCGTATCCGACGCCGGAATATTCGTCTACAGGACAAAAGATGGTCGCTTCGTGCTGATCATTGTCTATGTAGACGATGCCATATTTTGTGGCAAAGATAAGACCCTAGTCCTTTCATTAAAGGACCGCTTCATGAAGAAGTGGGAGTGTCGCGATCTAGGCGACGTCAAGGAATTCCTGCGCATGCGCATAACTCGGAAAGGCCGCGAAATCCATTTGGATCAATGCGCCTACCTTGAGAAAGTGCTGCAGCGCTGTGGCATGCAGAACGCTAAATCTGCGCCAACTCCACTCCCTGCTGGATACAAACCTGTTGCCAATACTGGCACAGCTGACCCAGCGCTTCGAAGCAAGTACCAGACCGTCATCGGTTCCTTGCTATACCTAATGCTTGGAACTCGACCTGACATTTGCTACGCCGTGACATTACTTGCGCAATTTGCAGCAAATCCGTCACAGGACCATTTAAACAGAGCGCTGTATATCTGCCGCTATTTAATTGGTACAAAATCCTATGCGCTAGTCTATGAAGGGCAAAGCGGCAATGGATTATTGGCGTGCACTGACTCTGACTGGGCAGACAGCCCAGAAGCCAGAAAGTCACGATCTGGGCACTTCTTAAAGTTCGCGAACGGCGCGTTCAGTTGGCTGTCTAGAAGACAGAAGACAGTTGCTCTGTCGTCCACTGAAGCTGAGTATATGTCGCTGAGCGATTGCTCGCGACAAGTAGCTTGGATAAAGATGCTCCTAGAGGAGATCGGCTACAAGCTTGGCCCGCTGCCCATCTGCTCGGACAATCAGGGAGCAATATTCATTAGCTCCAATCCCATCACGGAACGTCGGTCTAAACACATTGACATTCGTTACCACTACGTGAGGGAGCTAGTAGAAGACAAGAAAGTCGAAGTCTTCTACGTAAGCACTGATGACAATCCGGCAGACTTGTTCACTAAGAACTTGGGTCGTATCAAATTCCTCAAATTCAGAGGAATGCTCGGACTAAGATTCTACGACTAGAAGTCCAGCATAGTCGGCTGCACTATGCGCCATCTAATGCTTGCGCGCATCTACCGCTGCACTTAGCAAGGGGGAGTGTTGAACAATAGAGAGCGCCTAACTAGGCAGCCGAGTTCACACACCGGTACTCCGGGTAACAGGAGTAACACATGCATCGTAGATAGAATCACATGCATAGGGATTGGTACTATACAGTAGCTTAGTCAGACGGGTTCCTACATGTATATAAGGACCCCTGTAGCGTAGTACAATCCCAAGTCGCTCAACAGCAACTTTGTGTGCATCAAGCCTCACAGCTAACAAACCAGGTAAGCTAGCGTCCCGCTACACTGCGTAAGAGTAGCCTGCTCGTCAGTAGTGTCTCGTATACATGTTGTCTATGCACCTAACTGCCTCAGTAGCCTCTCAAATGAGAAATAATCTACTCAAACGAGACAGCCCTGAGACAGCCTGTCTCAAACGGTCTCATTGCCTCGTTGTCTCAATGAGGCAACATAGGTAGGTGGCGCACTTTCCTGATGTGGCCTCTATGCATTTGAAGGTTTGGTTACGGAACAGCTATCAGCCAGTTGTTGACTGTCCCGCCTTATATGTGTGCAAGTGAGTAGTCATGTCTCGTCCAAGTGATGCTGGTCTAAGTTTGACTCTAGCGATCTTTCTCGTTATCTTTGCGTCATGGTCCGACCATGTCAAGATGCGCTCACCATTCCTCTTCATCTGTCTTCTCATCAGCCTCGTCGGGTTCTCCATCAATATTTCTACTGCAACAAATGGCACAAAGTACTTCGGGACATTCCTCTGCATTACCGGATTGTATGCCGCATATCCCGGGTCTGTCGCGTGGTGCGTTCCATGGTATCCACTAGTAATCAACAACTTGACACAGCCTTTCTCAGGCTAGGAAGCAATCTTGCTGGACAACACAAACGCGCCATCGGCATGGCAGTACACCTCGGTGTGGGAAACATGAACGGTATAATCGCAAGTAACTTGTATCTCTCGACAGAGGCTCCACGATACATCTTGGGACGTACGTTCATCTCGTTGTCATCGAGAAGGCATCTGACCATGCTGCACTTTGTATGGTGTGCTCCAGATGGCCTGGCTATGATGTTCATATGCATTGGGCTCATTGTACTGCCTGTCATTGTTGCTCTGTATCGATGGGTGAACGGGAAAAAAGACAAAGAGCTTGGAGGAAAGAACTACACTGCGGAAGAGTTATTACAAATGGGGGACCGTGCGCCCTCATTCCAATATATGCTCTGAGAGTGTGGCTAAGGGCTATCATACAGGCCTATCATTGTAGTCATATCAGTATATTATCTCAGGAAGCAACCAAACGTACATAACACATCCTCCCTGCCTCAATCGGTATAAAGCGAGTGAATATGCGATCCGATTACGTGCCCTTTGCATTCATACATTATGCCTACGCTACCCATAGCGCTACCGTGTCGATTAACCTTCTCTCTGGGGTCCTATCACTGGGTAGTAGTCAACAACCTAGTGTGAAGGGTAAGGATCAGTGCACAATGAGCAATGAAGCTTCGAGGGGGTTCTCACCTCGAGGGGTTCTAACTCGCTAACGCCGCGTAACACGCAAATCCTATGCTTTCCCAAGCGGGCTCCGTCTTCGGAAAGTGCTTAGTATACTCGAAGACCCGATCCTGCGCCTTTCGTATGTACTCATACGGTAGCCAACGCATGCTATCGCTTCTAAGCTCGATGCCTGCTCGGCGAACGATGGCCAGAAGCTCCCGGATGTCCCGAACATCTGACCCCTGCTTCGCGCGCATGCGCCCGAATTCATGGTTCCTATGGTCATCCCATCCCTGGAGCTTCAAAAGGAGCAATGGAAAGACAGGAAGAACAGGTATAGCCTCGCGAGTCTCCATGTAGGTAGGTGGGACCGGCGGAATGTTTAAATCGGTGACGGGGCCGGGGAGGAGCACGTCCACCTTGCAACGCCGTTCTGCCTCTCCTGTTATGCGGGTAAGCTTGTACCAAAGAACCTTGTATGTGGCTGCAGGATCCTTTGCGTCGACGAGATAGAACAACGTGTTTGCCTGTGTGAGTAGCCTCTTTAGACGCTCGGTATCATTATCATCAGCGAAGACGATCAGGTCGACGTCCTGAGGTATAAGTAAGTAAGTCAGTGATAGTGTATGGCTGTTTGAATGCTCTTACTAACATTTGGCTGTCGTGTAGTGCCGTACAACGCACATGCTGCGCTGCCAAAGAGGCAACATGAGTAGCCCTGTTTCGTGTATATCGAGACTGCCTCGCGGGCAACGGAGCGGATTTCGCCAGATGTTGGTGGACGAGATTTCATATTCTACTCTCAGTATGAGTAACATCCTATCACCCCTGAATGCAAAAGTGTTCCCACCCGGACCTGTCGATTGTTGATCGTGAGTTGTGACGGTTGCGATTAGCAGCCACATTGGTCAGCGGCAGCGCAACAGCGGATTACGTTAGCAGTATTTTGTGCGTCTGTTCAAACCACCGTGATAATCACTACGATGAATGGCATTTTGGAAACATAGGGGTTCGAATGAGTGTAGCGACCAGTTTGGTTCTATTAATCCGAAACGCTCAGATATTCATACAATTTCAGAATCAATGTCGCTCCGCAAAACCTCTTCCACTTGAACTTGTGGCTGGATGTCCTCGGGCCGGAGAGTAGGCATGGTACCGGGAGGCTCTCTCAGTCCAACGCCTTCACTTGTGTATACTAGTACCAAATTCTTTAATCCTTGCGAGTCTAGAATCTCTGAATTCGCTTTCGCTTCCCCCGAGTCCACATCTGAATCGTCCTCCCCCATTTGACTTGAGGTCTCCGGGTCCTCGCCATATGCCAGTGAACCAGCGAGACTTCCAACGACGCGGGAAAACCGGAGGTCTGACAACGCTGCTGCGTCAGATGTCTCCCCGTGTCCCAGATCGAAGCGATTCGCCTCGACTAGATTGAGATAGAAATGAGAGAGTAAGATGGTCTGCAGCCTGAATAGCAGCCATACGGTAGGTCAGTTCGAGGGGTTTTAGCGATAAACGGGTTACTACATACGCATAGACCAGCGGGGTCAGAAATCCGACGTCGGTGCCCTGTGTGGCATGGTTGAATGTCAGCATGCACGGAAGATGATGCGTCGCGCACAGGAAGGGTAGCTGGTAGTATTGTGGAGAGGATTATGAGGATCAGGATTGTGCTGATGTCGAGAGTGAGCGGGAAAGCATTCAGCCGATGAGGGCGACTCTCACACGAAGTAAAGTGTACCTGGGGACTTACACATCAGACAGCGTTGTTATGTGGTCTCCACGTACGCACCGTCGCGAAATAGGATAATTGTAAGCGGTGCATCTACTTGTGTTTCGATGGCCATCTTGACCGCATAGCCGTGGCGCCAGGTCGCTCCAACAAGTAGCGCTTCCGGAATGATTGTGGATGCTTGAGCAACGATGGAAACTAAAGCGCAGTGTGACATTGGCTCAGTGTTGCACCTCATCTGAAGGACTGCGAACCCACTGATACTATACCATGTTCGTTAGTAGACGATCCAGATGACACAAGACGACAATATGGGACACTTACCGATTCAGTCCCGCGCTCGAATCTGTTGTAATGATACAACCTACTGGTGGAGGTGCGGCGATCATAAACAGAGTACTAGTTTGGTACTATAGTATCATTGGATTTAACTTGCATTCAGTACCGCCGTATTTGTCAATGATCCAAGAAGTGATTACTTACAAAGTCTATCGCCGCCGGTACCCAAGAAAACACGAAGATGACACACGCAAGTGTGATAGACCGACCGCTTATGGCGTAAGCACGCAGCGCGGTAAATGCTTGCCAGTATGTCAGTTGAGACCAGCAAGGAAGTAGAAAACAAGCGAACTCGCCTCCATTGGCAATATGAAAGAGAGAAGCCATACATCCCTGCAGGATGTTTGCAACGTAGCCGCTATATCAATGAGCTAGAGTTGGTTTTGAAAACCGACAGAAATTGGTACAATACCCCTGCAGAACGTAATTTAGCACCAGTGCATCTCATATTTCAGTTGAATGGACCTCACTTCACAACTATTCATGATGAGCAGTGCAATATCCAAATATTGATAAACGGTCATTGTCGCATGCAGCATCAAGAACAGACTTGTTGCGACAGACAGCTTGCGGCGTTGCCATACCATATTAACCTCCACAGACAAGGTGAGACAGCGGTCGTATGTGTACAAAGCTTTGCGCCGTGAAGCGTAAGTAATTTTGAGTGGATGTTGTATTCGAGGACAGTGAACTGACCGCATGCTGCTATGACCCAGCAGTCGCCTATGAAACTAATGCTTTCGGTGAGTGGAGACCTATTCCTTTGACGGAGCTACATACCCTTCTTTCAACGCTTCAATTGCCTGAGCGGACGCAGCTGCGGACATGGCTGGGAGCTCACTCACCACAGCGCGACAAGAGCACTTGCACCGGCTTGTATGTATAGCTTCCGCACGAACACACGCGTGTCCGTGGCCCTTCCAGGGATAGTTAGATGAACGTGAAAGCATCAAGGGAGACAGAGCGGCGAGGAAGTGATGCATTCTCCCGCAGCAATCGCATTGATGGGGAATGTCAAGATATTGAACCCAAAACAGCACCCGGACCTTGTCGTAGTGCCGATGATCGGTACGATCGTGGAGCAGAAATAGCCAACGTACCTTGACCGTAAACCAGCAGGTAAGTTCACGATAGTATTCCCATCTGCGTTGAGGCTATGACGCCATCGTGGTCTTCCCTCGGGCCATGAAAAGACGGACCTAACATGTGTAGAACAACAATATGTCGCGTCAGAGGACGAGGAAGAACTGCATGAACATAGCAATGCTTTTCCTACCTCCAGTCCGCTGTATATGCAATACTAAAGCTCATGAAACCGCATCTGGTTCGCGATGATGAACTCACAGTTGTTGCATATCGGTGGCCGCCAGCCATTGTATTGTCATTGCCCGAAGTGAACGGAAACTTATGATACTTCGAGGATCACATACTGATAGTAACAGTAATTGAGTGGTTCCGGCTTCTTTGTTTGATAGCAGAGAGAACACAGCACCCTAATACCGTAAGTATAGTACATCATGTAGCATTTAACTCACATGACTGAACCTAATCATTGGCCGATAACTTCGAGTTCCAGGCTATCAGTCGCTATTTCCACTGTTGTGCACTGTAAGGGCCCGTTCGGGCTCCGATCTGGTCAGGTTTGGTCAGGTTTCGGCCAAGCCGGGCGTGGTCACAGTGTGGCTGAATAGATTGGATTTGATGATGTTGTCCATTCGAGTCCATGCATGATGCCCTTCGGGCCTCTTCTTTCTGAGTCACATTTTAAGGATAAATATATATATATCAAAGCAAAAACACACAAATGGAAGACATGCATGCGTAGACTTTTTGCATTTTTGCAACATCCATCCCGATTTAGTATAATGATTACATAATGATTTGGGCATGCGCTTTCTACCATTCAGAGATTCCTCTTAGAAGGATGCTAGCTTGTGACAACTAAGATATTGAGGAACAGTGTGCCAATCAACCGACTCCCCTCATGCTCTGTGGTCTGCGGCTCGGCCGTGCCGGCATCTGATGCTCAATGTGAGTGACAATCGACACCATCACACCCAAATCACGCCGAAACCCACACTGAGGAATCATGCATGGTCTCGTCAGGTTTGACATGTGACAGAACCCGAGCAAACCATTTCCACGATTTTTTGGCGGGCAAAACTTGACCAAACCAGACCAGACCGGAGCCCGAACGGGCCCTAAGGGTCTATCAATTAGCATTTGAGCAGAGACCAATTTGTCGGTCTCAGCCTTCAGAGCCAAGAGTGTGATCACCAAGTTATGACTTGACTTTTTTACGCAGCGTAAATGGAGTCGGACAATGTCCCGGACAAGAGTCCCCGACTCCTCCGAAGGACGAGGGCTCTCTCAAACCCAAGTCGTGTCAACTGCTGTGCCAGCTGTCTGATCCGTGGGAATAATGACGGCGCTATGCCGTATATGGTAAGAGTCGGCGTACTCGCGGCCGATTGCTGCCTACGACCGCTCGAGGAGGCTCCAGGGTTGGTCGAGGATCTCTCGAGTGCCATTCAAGGCCTTCAAGACAGGAAAATTGGCTCAATGTATATAGTGCTGCAGTGAAGTTGAAGACTCATTCGTCATGCTGTTTTACAAGGGAGTCGGGGACTGGAGCTTGCGCCACTACGGCATCGGAATGCAAGTGGCATCAACGCCAGCGGAGTTTGATCGGACTTGCAGTCTTGCGACTATACCTCCTCCTCCTTGCCACGCAACTACTATCTCCTCCTCTCCGGCCGACACGATGCAGAGATTGTCAGAATGCAGGCCATACGAATGCGGCAAGGAGCTTGGTGAGTCTAGTGTCGGCTACAAGGCGCAGAGAAGTCTAAATTCATGCTCACGACATCTACGGTCTGTACTAGAGTGGAATCCAAATGTACGATCGCTTCGGTAAAACCTTTTTTTGTAGCGAAGAGTATCACGACGAATGAATCCCGCTGGCCATTGCTGACCGCCTGAGTGTCACGAGATGCTTGTTGTTCTCATCGTGGGTGCGTATGGCGTGTGTGCCCATTCCATAAGTTCTCGGAAGTTTGCGAGGACAGGTATACACGAGGACGAAGACGTGGGCGGGACACCAACCCGGGCCTGTAACTTTGCCTTGCGATGCTCAGCACGGTACCTTCCCCCATCTCTCATTATGTGCCCTCACCACAGACCAAAGCACTGTGTGAGTATGATTGTTATCCATGCGGTACTTCTAGTTGACCTCTCTGCACTCTGCAGTGGACTATGCCGACTTAACTGTGATTGATCTATCCAAAGCTGACACTCTCGATGGACGGACAGAACTTGCCGCTCAGGTCCGGGATGGCATGCGCAAACATGGTTTCATCTATGTTATCAATCATGGGCTTAGTCCGGAACAGGTGCGTCTTTGAACGTTACCAACAAGGGCAAGGGCGTTCGTTCTCTGAATGTCCATATCACAGAATGAACGTATCTTCGACGTCGCGGACGTCGCGTTCTCTGAGGTGTCAGAGGAGGAAAAGAAGGTATATACAGGCAACATCAGGGCTACGGGGTCGTACCAGGGGTATAAACCGAGGCAATACTGGGTACCACCTCTCGATCCGCGGCGCAGGAAGGAGGCTGATTGCCCTCCCAGCATATTGACGGCGGTGTTCACGATCAGGTGGAGCATTATAACAGTGAGCTGCCTGTGTTGTTCTTGATCAATGTCTCCTCAACACGCTTCAGTTAACCGTGATGTCACCAAGAGGCAACACCCACAGGCGCTCCGGCCTCTCATTCACGAGATCGAGGCCTTCGCAAAGTTCAACCACTTGCACGTCTTGCATCCCCTACTACGGTGCGCCTGTCATGCACGATCGCGCCAATGCATCTAATCGATGACGTCTGTTTACAGGCTGTTTGCCCTCAGCCTGGAGCTGCCTGAGGACACCTTCATCAACATACACAGGTTTGTAGCAGATGGCGAAACTTACGGTAAGCCGTCTATGGCTAACTCAGTTCTTCTTCTGATCTGCCATGCAGTTCGCTTCATGAAGTAGTGCGTGGTTCTTCTCAGATTGCCGATGTGTACTGACACTCATCGTAGCTATCCGAGAACCGAAGAAGAGGAGATAAAGTCGAAGGGAGTGTGGTTGAAGGGTCATACCGGTGAGTGTGGCAGCCACATACGCAGAGGATGTGTATTGACTTCTCTAGACTTCGGTTCCGTAACCATTCTGTGGAGCCAACCTGTTGCGTCTCTGCAAATCCTATCGCCGGACGGCAAATGGCGTTACATTAAGCACATCGATAATGGAATCGTTTGTCTAACATTGATACATGATGTGCTCCTGTAACGATATATGCACAGGTTGTAAATGCCGGTGACGCGATGGAGTTCCTTTCTGGAGGTTTCTACAAGGGAACCATCCACCGCGTCGTCCAGCCGCCTCCGGACCAGAGGGGATACACTCGCCTTGGCGTGTTCTACTTCTGCATGCCAGACGACGACACGAAGCTGGTTCCGTTCGCAGAAAGCCCTGTTCTGCAAAGGGTCGGCGTACAGCGGCCCTGCGCCGACGACGACGCGCCTACGATGCAAGCCTGGCGCAAGGGGCGGACGAGTGCATACGGGCAGACGGTGCTGAAACCGAACGAGAGAGGAGTCGAGGAGGAGGTCATCAATGGGGTTGTTGTGAAGCATTGGAATTGAGAATGTGGACATGCCTGTGTATGGCTCTGTGGTGCGTTTGACGGGTGAGTCACGACGAGCAGCGATGTGGAGGTCTTCTAGTGACTTCCTTCCCAACAGGTGATGCATGTGCTAGTGCGACAGGCGGAATTGGAGCACAACAATCTCGCTGTGCTATGCAGGCAATATCTTTGAGATACTGATTAGTCTGAGATTGAAGCAATGCAACTACTGCTTGGACACTACCACCGGCCTGGCTGCATCCGGAGGGGTGGATGCACCGAAAGTAAGCATCATGGCATATGGCGCCATTACGATGAAAACAATACTTCAAAGTGCGGTGGCAATTCCATGCATAGGGTGAGCCTATACTTTTCAGCCGACGCGCACTTGTTCTCATATGGAGAGTGAGGTTTCGAAATGATAGCTACGTTGAATTCGGTAAGTACGCCATCGGAAGATTGTATTCTTAATGGGCATATCTCATCTCACGCATGACTAGTGCAGGTGCTATACGGGGTAGAGGAAGTACGAAGGCGTCTCTCCACTGAGTCCACAGCTAACCTTGACGGGATCTTTGCTTGCCGTAGGGACTCCGTATGTCGGTCGAAGGTCCTTCTGGAGGGTCTCGAACTTACGCTGACTGCGCCCGATACAGAGTGTGCATCAGGATGCATATCGTCTTCTGGAGGGCTTTCGCTTCCGTCCGCCCTATCTAGCGTCTATCCCGTCATGCTTGTACCTCCGCCGTATCGATGAGGACCACGGGGCTGTAGGTTCATATAGTGCCTTCGCTTCTTAGCGTTGGGGAGCACGATGGGGGTTCTTTACTTTCCCATGCACCCGCATGATGGCTGTCTTAAGTCTTATGCTAGACGAGTCCGTGAAGGCGACAAGTTCATAGTTGAAAGTATGCTGTCACTTCTTAATGCACTGTGATACTGACGAAATACCTACCGTTCAGTGACGTACGCAAAATGTGGATCGCCGGTATTCCGGCTTGTGTATGTATACCAAGGACAGATCATTGATATGACGCTGCGTATCACTGGCAAGCCCCGGGCCTCGACGCTTTGGAGAGGGTGTTCTGTCAGATAGATGCTCAGTGATAAGGACGCTATCCGTGATGCGCTTCCCTGTGGGGAAGCAAGGGAGAGAGGCAGAGTGAAGGATCCGTAATTACTCGCGGCCAGTGAATCATGCGGGTCCTGGCAGATACCGTTGCCTTTTTACGAGTCAGTCCGCCGCTTTTTCTTATTGGTCATTTTCCAAGATGATGCAGACTCGTGGCAGGCAATCGGAACATCCGCTAGCACAGCGACGTATACATCAGACGGCCTAGATGTGAACTGCCAGCGAACCACAACAACCCTCCGTTCAATATGCACTCGATTGTAAGTACATCGCTATCGCCTGGATTTGGAGCTTAGCGGGACGTTTACTCCCATTCCAGGACCTTTACGTGTGTATCACCGCCCTCTCCTCCTTAGGTACTGCATGGGTCGGTACTCTATAGGAAGTTTCTACGCAATAGAAGCCTACTGGGTGCGTATGCACTTAGGCACCTCCCCGCGGCGCGGAGCGGTCCCTTCTGGTCCCGCGAAGCTCTGGTGACTCCGCACATGGTGAATGTGCCCCGCTTAGCGAAGACGTCTGTCAGGTATACGCATCGCCAACATAAATACGACCAGTCCTGATATGCTCATACCCTCAGGTCTCCCTCAGCACGAAGCTCATTGAGACATCATTCGCTATGCCCGTTGCCGTAGCCACCTCGCTGCCCCAGTACCAAAGGGTTTCCGCAACGAAGGAGGACTGTATGCCCGTCCTTTCAACTTACGAGGTCCTTCACTGATATTCTTCGGCATGTAGTGGAGTATGCCGGCCTACCAATCGTCGATCTGTCGAAGGCCGACACCTATGAAGGGCGCGTCGAGCTATCCAAAGTGGTTACCGAAGCCATGACCACGATCGGATTTTTCTATATCATAAATCACGGGCTCACTCAAGCTCAGGTAGGGCTACGATTTCTTGTGACCGATCATGGAAACCCACTGCTTCCATAGAATGATCGCATGTTCGACATCGCTAATGTCGCGTTCGACGTTTCGGAAGAAGAGAAGCAGGCATACACTACGTCCTTTGAGAAGATGGGTCAATATATCGGTTACAAGCCTCGCAGACAATGGGTATGATTGAGTAACTTATCATTGACTATCGTCGCTGACACTGCCGGCTAGCACATCAAGGGCGGTGTAACTGACCAAATCGAGCAATACAATAGTGCGTTGGTATGCACACATTTCCTGCTTGATACTAACGTGTTGTTCGACAGTGGACCATGACATCTACAAAGACCAACATCCGAAGCCTCTGCGACCTTTCCTACCAGAAATAGACGCGTTTTCTCGCCACTCTCACTTTCATATCGTACACAATATCTTGAGGTGCGAACTCGCTCGACATTGAATCTACTATCCATCAACTTACAAACCCTTTTCTGCAGACTTTTAGCCATTGGGCTCGAGCTCCCCGAAGAAACGCTGGTGAACGTCCATCAATTCCGCGAAGAGAACGAGTCCGCTGGTAAGGACGTCTACGCCTTTCTTGAAAAGTATAGTCATTGAATCATCTCAGCACGCTTCATGAAGTAGTAAGTCATCACTGTACGTAGCTCGCTATGTGAAGCCGACGCCATGGGCAGTTTCCCTCGGCCGGAAGATGAAGAGGTGAAGACGGATGGCGTGTGGCTCAAGGGGCACACAGGTGAGCGGTTGTGGACGCGAAAACCAAGCAGAATAACAACGTCGATCAATTTTCAGATATCGGAAGTATCTCCGTTCTGTGGTCTCAACCCATCTCTGCGCTACAGATCCTCGGCCAGGATGGCAAGTGGCGCTGGATTCGCCACATTGATAACGCGCTTGTGGGTCCTCTCCCTTCCTCATACACACACTTCACGTCTTTACTTGTGTCAACCCAGGTTATCAATGCCGGCGATGTGATGGAGTTCCTTTCGGGTGGATACTACAAGGCTACGATTCACCGCGTCGTCCAGCCACCCGTTGACCAGCACGGTTGCGAGCGCCTCGGCGTATTCTACTTTTGCAAAGCGGACGACGACGTTAGGCTTGTCCCCTTCTCGGAGAGCCCTGTTCTCCAGCGGGTCGGTATCAAGCGTCTCTGCGAGGACAAGGACGCGCCGACGATGCTCGAATGGCGCAAGAGCCGAACGGCGGGGTACGGCGTGAAAGAGCTGAAGCTGAACGAGAAGAGCGGGCACGAGGAGGAGATTGTGGAAGGCGTCCTTGTGACCCATTACAACTGAGCGGTCTCCCATGGGCCCGCATTCGCATGCGCGGCGATAGAGGGTGAACACGATGTACAGTAACTAGATGTGTCTAGGATACACCAAAATTGTAAGCATAAGCATAACACATACAGACCACACACATGCGTACGTGAGCATCAGTCCATGAGAGTATCGTCGAGCATGCTCCGCTTTCCAATGCGAACATTGCCCTTGAAGGGGAGCCCGGTCAAGCGCATCTCACTGTCCCGTCCGTTCTCAAACGGAAGACCATTGACACGGACCGCGACAGCGGCCTCGCCTTGCAGGCCTGCCAGTGCACCTTGCGTTCCGAATACAACCTCGACGCACTATTTCAGTCACTTGGCACATCTCAACGGGTAAAATGACACACCTTCGATACGAAGTTACTGAATTCCCGCTCCCGGCCGGGTAACACCTCGAATGGCACATCGACGATATTCGCGGTCACATTGACGACTGTGCCTTCCCCCGGGCCGCTCTTCCCAAGCTCACTCAGTGCAGGCAACCAGTCCTCGGGCCGAATGTGGGCGAAGGCATGCTCGGGCAGGGGGTCAGGTAGGGGGGGCTGTGGGGGTACGTCGTGGTCTCCATCGTCCACCGGGAAGTTCAGTACCTTGAACTGGGGGTTCTGCACTGGGTACACGTGGGTTTCCGGCACCTCGCCGTCGTACACGAGCACATCTGGGAACACCCGGAGAACGTCAACGCCGACCTCAATGCCCGGTGGGAGCACGACGCGTGCGAGGACGGTTCCGCTGGCAACCATGCCCTGCCCCATGGGCTTCACCTTCATGTCCTTCATCTCAACGTCACGCAGGATCTGCGGTGCAGGGTGCGGTGCCGGGAATTTCGTAGGTATGCGTACCCCCGGAAGAAGCGTCGTCTCGAGTAGAATATCGGCATCGCGTGCAGAAACGTAGGCGCCCAGAAACTCGGACAGCGCATGAGACGCATTGCGAGGCAGCGGGAGGACTGCCCCTGTAAGGCCTAAAGTGGTGTCTCCGTGAGTGAGCGCGAACGACGGGGACCGTACATGGGCTAGAGGCACCGGCGGTGCAGTGCCATTAGGAGGAAGATAGACGACGAACGGGAGAGATGGAACTGTGACATTGGGGGACGTCTCTACTGGGTTGATGAGGGTCGCGTTGGCGGTAATTGTGAGGGTGTTGGCAGAAGACTTGATGAGAAACGAATCTAGGGAGACGAAACGAGAAGCATCGGGGAGGTCTTCCCCAGGATGTGGCAACCCGGGTAGTCGAGGAACTGTGTCGTTTGGAATGAGTATAGCTAGGACTAGGAAGGTGGAACTTACTGGATATATGCACGGCCGTCTCAATGTCCGAATGAGATATTTGTACACGCCTCCGCCAGCCACCGTCATGCAGGCCTCCGCCCAGCACGTCTACTTGCTCTACGGATGCTCGCACTCGTATCGTGCCCTCCTTCCAACTCTGCCGGACAAACCGCAAGAGTGTCTTCACATCCGTCGTAGGGCGAATCAGAACAGGTATTGCGACTGGGGTCAGCCAGTTCTGGCCCGCGGGTGGATTGGCAGTGAGCGGTAGCTCCAGAGGCGGCAGGGTGATAGTCGTGAGCGGACTGCTCGGGTCATCCTCCGGCACCACTGTGATGTTCGACAAGTTGACGGAGACCCTGTCTAGCCGCCGTATCCCCCATCGCCCGATGGCCTTCCACACGTCCTCGACAATCCCGTCTCCGTCCGCCGTGTTGACGCGCGCAACATGGCCAGCATCTAACCCCACCCTTCCGTGGATCCTCATCCATATTCCTCCGTCTGCTGTCGTGTTGAGGACATCCACGCGGTCCGGTCCACGCACCACAAGGGCATGCTGCAGAATGTCGTCCGGCGATGCGCTGACCGCGCGTGAGCGATAGGTATATATCACAACTATCAATAGCAGCAGAGCAAAAACACATAGCGAGAGCGAGACGAGGAAAACAGAGAGCAATCTTGAGCAGAGGCGACGAGTGGGCTGTGGGCTCTCCGGGTCGACGCCGGATGCGTACGAACCACTGCCAGAAACAAGTAGGGGGGTGCTTTCAGTGGGCCGTGGAGAGCGTGCACGTCCCTTGCCTTTGTCTAGGCGATTTCCAGGAGATTCGGCGCCCCTGCTCATCGTCGATGACGGTGGGTGCGGAGGAGGTTGGGTTTGGAGGCGCCCAACCTTGTTATGACTGCTTGAGCGTCCTTCCTTGACCGCTCCAATAAATGAATGCGCGAGTCACAGTTCAGTGATCTAGTACTCTTGGCTGCGGTCGGTGGCTAGATGGATTCCTCCTCCTCCTGGCCGCAGCTGAGTCCGGGCTAGGTACCGTCCTGAAGACCCCATTCTCGCTCGCAAACTGTAACCAAAGGTTCCAGCTGAACTTGGAACCTTCTCTAAATCGAGGATTGCCGATATCAGAACTACAGGGTCACAAGGCCAGTGCATATACTTATCTTGAAGCGGCCCTCCGCTCTCCACTACTGACGACTCTACATCGCGTCGACATTAACATCGAACAGGATGCTGCAAGCAACTCGACTGGGGATATACAACAGCGCGCGCCGGCATCACCGCCAGTATTCGACTATCGTCTCGCACTTCGTCTCCCCCCAGCCGGCGAGCCTTTCGTACAACGACGTTCTGTTGCCGTATCGATGGCTTCGCGATTCGTGCCAATGCCCGAGTTGCGTCCATCCGTCCACGCGACAGAAACTACACAGGACGTCAGACATTCCTGTCGACATCCTTCCGGCTGGCGACGGGATCAGCGTGGCGAAGGGAGGTGTTGAGATAACATGGGTGACCGGACACGTCTCGCACTATCCTGATAGCTTTCTGGAGCTATACTCCTCACCGAAGAAGCTGCACGCATTCCATCGCGATGTTGACGCGAGGCCGTGGGACAAGGCTGCGATCCAGTCAGTGAGCAATCTCTTCCTGCCGTATGCAAGTCTGCAAGCACCGGCTGGGCTCCTCGCCGCGATCACCCAGCTCATGCTCTACGGGCTGCTTTTTGTGACCAATGTCCCCACGGAGGGCACCACCAATGATGCCTGCGAGCTGCGCACCCTCGCGACGCGCTTTGGCGAGATCCGCGAGACGTTCTACGGGCAGACGTGGGACGTGAAGAACGTGCCGAACAGCAAGAACATCGCGTACACGAACGTCGACCTTGGGCTGCACATGGACCTCCTCTACTTTGCGCACCCGCCGCGCTTCCAGATCCTCCACTGTCTTCGCAACCGCGTTGACGGAGGTGCATCGTACTTCGTCGACGCGCTTCACGCCTCGGAGAGCCTCCGTGAGTCGCACCCGGAAGACTTCAGTATACTCACCGAGACACCCGTCGCGTTCCACTACATCAACGATGGGCATCACTTACACTACTCCCACCCGACGATTCAGCTTGCACCTCCGTTGGCAGGTGCCCCACGACCGATCGCGCACATCAACTATTCCCCGCCCTTCCAGGCTCCACTGCCGCTCTCCACGCCTCCGGCATTCTACTCAGCCCTCTCACGCTTTGTTGATGTCCTGGAGAGACCAACTTTGCGCTTCGAATATCTTTTGCGCGAAGGCGACGCGGTGCTGTTCGATAATCGCCGAGTGCTACATGCACGGATGGCTTTCAAGGACCGGGACAATAACCCTGGCTCGAACGCCTCGCCCAACCGGTGGCTAAAGGGGTGCTATCTCGAGGCGGACGCCGTTTTGGATCGGGGGAGGGTTTTGCGAGAGCGGCTAACGTGATCTGAGGTGGTTCCACAAGAGAAGCCAAGACACGTTAGAAATGTAGATGCTAAGCATGTGTGTCTAACACCTGGGTATGTGTTACTATGATCCCCAGCATTCTCGACATCGATAACATCGAGTTTGCACCCTCCGATATCTTCAATTCGAGGTCTCACAATTTAGTGGCACGGCTTGTGGCCCAGCTAGAGTCGACATTGAATCTCTAACTCGCTCCGTTTCCATCCTATGGCCCATATTCTTAATCTACGGCTCAATTCGAGTCTTTAGCAAGAGTCGGAAGCGTCAAATTGGCAGCACATTGTGCGTAATGGCCTGGGGCGCAGCAACTTAGTAGGCACTCAAATATGACATGCATTGTGCACTGCCCAAGGGACAAAGATTGGTATCGGGGGCCTTGCGTATTGGAAGTGAGGTAGTTCAAGTTTGATGCTTCTCACGCTTGCTACAGACTCAAATTTAGCCGTAGATTAAGAATATGGGGTCCCCAGGCCCATAGGATGGAAATTGAGCGAGTTAGAGAGTGAAATGTGTGAGCGATGACCGCGACGATCATCCGCTCCTTGACCTCGAACCACCACCATCTCCGGTAGGCGCCCGCTTATCGGAGCCCATCTATTTACCCTCCCCCCTCTAATTCACCCTCGTTTCCTCGCGTCAAGGCCGTCCAACTCGGCCCCCACATTCACTATTGTCGACCAACTCGACACCGCGACATAATCCCTCTTTCCCCTGGGTTTGAGGACCATAAAACACCCCTCCTCACTCTCGCCAACCAAGTGCCATCGATCGCAACCGTCAACCTCCCACGTCCCACTTTAGGCTCCATGGCCTCGCCTTTCCTTCCCCCTCTTGCCTGTCGCAGTAACGTGCCCTAGACCCCGGTGGCGAAACGCACGGGAGACTCCCTCGTGTGAGTCCGATGCGCGAAGTCGGGAAGCAAGCTCCGGGGCGCCTTTGGCCCCTGGGATAAATCCGTATTCTGTGAGGCACTGTAGGGAGGTGGAAGTGGAGGTGTTGCATGTGGAGGGAGGCTCGGGTCCAACTGTGGAGGTGGGGAACCTAACGCGAACAACACCAGCACCCTCTTGCTGGAAGGTGCTATGCGCCACCCATAGGTTTGCCCCCTGCTTTTCATTCTGGTAGTGGAGAAACAACAGACGAAGAAGAGAAGTGCCAGAAGTGGCCTGGATGATACGACAAGGAGGAGGATACATATTCACTATTCCTACGACATTCATTTCCTACGGGATAAGCCCCTCACCCCACCGGTCCCCGAGGGGGGCCTATGAGTCGAAAACGAGGACCTGGACCAGGAGTGTCCATACCTACGAAGGAGGAAGCCTAGTTCACCCATTGGGCCTCAAGTGAACAGCGGGTGGATGCCGGAGCAGGGAGCCACAAGGCGCAGTATAGGTCCTGACTGATTTTCCTTGTAGTTATGGTCTCTGCATGTACTTCGAGTACGGAGCTTAAACAATCAGAATGAAAAAAAAAAAAAAAAAGATGACCGCGACGATGTGGCCGTACGCGCAGTCATTAATAAGTAGTTAGTTATGTATCGGTAAGTCACTCTATATGCACCTAGCGCTTCAAGTGCTACATGCGCTCGTTCTCATCAATTCTTGTCTTTCATGCTTTCTAGGACGGAATCTGAGGCCTCTTTCATCTTCGTTGGCTCTGAAGGCTCCTTCGACGCAGCAGGGACAGGTAGTGTGAATACCCAGACACCGAAGGCTGAGCTGGATCAAAGCGTGAGTACTGTGTCGTTTGGTCCCAACTGCTGTACCAACATTGAGCACCCTAGCTTAGCCGTACGCAACCCCTCAAGCTTCAGAACAAACCGTCAAAGTCATTTGCGCACGACTGGTCCGCTGCCGGGACAGGCGGAAAGCTATATGCGCATGGTCGACACTTCGTTGACGCGTATGGGCGCGTCTGCAACCTACGAGGTGTAAACCTCTCCGGCAGCTGCAAAACGTGCGCTCATTACTATTTGTTCCCTTAAAATGAGCTAGAGGAGAGATTCTGATATCGTTTCGTGTTTACAAGGCCGGCGAACCATGATCACGACAGCTTTCCTCACAACCATGCTGATGTGACGTTTGTCGGACGACCATTTCCTCTCGAAGAGGCTCCGGATCATCTTGCAAGGTTGCGCCGCTGGGGCCTGACGTTTGGTTTGAGTTACTGACTTACTCCGCTTGATCTGGCAAGCTGATCGACTTGTATTAGTAAGGTTTCTGGTGACATGGGAGGCTGTCGAACACGCAGGACCGTAAGTACAACACATATCCTCTAGAAGAGGAGCTCCATCAACTTCGCGTCATCCAGCGGTATCTACGACACAGATTACTTGGACTACATTCGCGCGTTACTCTCTCTCTTTCCGCACTATGGCCTAGTAGCATTCGTCGCGCTGCATCAGGACGTATGGTCTCGCTACTCCGGCGGTTCCGGCGCACCGGCGTGGACGTTGGAAGCAGTCGGCTTTGACTTGCATGGCCTAGAGGAACCTGGAGCGGCATGGCTGAAGGGTGTAAAGGGTGGAGGACATACAGAGGATGAGCGGGGGCTCTGGCCGTGCGGGTATCAGAAGCTAGCTGCTGCTACTATGGCGTGAGTTCTATTCAGTCTGTGGGTGACACCAATGATGCTCAATATGTACAGGACGTGCTTTTGGGCTGGAGACATGTTCGCCCCGAAGCTGCGAGTCAAGAATACTGAAGGCAAAGAGGTGTCAATACAGACTTTCCTGCAAACCGCTTTCCTGAACATGTGGGGAGTTGTTTCCAGGACTGTAGGTGACTTGGAGGGCGTACTTGGATTTGAGGTATAGCACAGTCTCGATAACATCAGGATGACTCGCTGAATATTATGGCACTAGCTCATGAACGAGCCACATAGAGGTTATGTAGAGCTAAACTCGATGCACGCATTTGACTATAACACAGACCTCCACCTCGGGCACGTCCGTAAGTCTTGCTATCATCCATAGGATGCTCTCATTTACCGTTCCCGCCAGCCACTGCATTCCAGTCATTCATGCTTGGGGCTGGGCACCCAACTCCCGTTGGCTTTTGGACGCGGTCCTTCCCTTTCCCTACCCGCCGCACAGCTGTGAAGGTCCTGAACACTGCACGCCAGAAGGCGTGGCGCGACGATGGCCCGACAAAGGGCCAATGTCTCTGGGAGATGCATGGCGTATGGGGATGGGATCGTCGGAAGGATGAGGGCGTCGTTCTGCGGGAGAGTTATTTCACGAAGGATCCTATGACAGGTCGGAAGGTCGACTGGTATGAGGACTTTTTTTACCCATTCGTCAAGCGCTGGGCGCAGACAGTGAGAGAAGGGACTGGTCCCGAGAAGCTTGTCTTTGTCGAACCTATACCCAACGAGGTAGGTCGGGGTGCCAGACTCCTCTTTGCCTCAACATGACATTCTGGCATGCAGTTTTGTCCTGCGTCTTGGACGCCTGACCGACGACCTGCCAACATGGTGTATGCACCGCACTGGTACGTAGTCTCGCTTGCGACGGTACACAGTTGAATGACCTCCGGCCAGGTATGATCTGAATGCACTGTTCACGAAAGCCTTCAGTGATTTCACCGTGAATGTGCAGGGCTTGTCGAGGGTGCGTTCAGGCTCTGTGGCTTTGCGGTAAAGATTGACACATGGACACAGGGGATGTTCCTACCGAAGGCATTATATTGGGGTCACTACGGAGCGAGGGAGAACTTCTCTCTCCAGATGCGCAATATAGTCGAAGCCAGTTATCGTTCGCTCGGAGAGTATCCTGTTATTATCGGCGAGTGTGGTATCCCAATGGACATGAAGTGAGTCAGGTACTGCGTATCTGCATCATCAAACCCACTGATTTCTCTCTTAGCAAGGGAGAAGCTTTCAGGGATGACAAATGGCATTGGCAAACTCGCATGATGGACGCAATGATCACTGCACTCGACGGCGCACTCGTCGGCTTCACGTATGTTTCCTCTTTCCCGCGCCGCATCTGTGTGCTGAATCCATATTGATCCCACAAGGCTCTGGAACTACAACCCCGATAACGATGACCACGCCGGTGACGATTGGAATGGCGAAAACTTCTCTTGGATTAGCAGGCGTCGAGCGCTGAGCGGTGCTTGGCTTGACCATGCCCAGACCTCACCAACACTCGACAATGGTGGCCGAATCCTCCGCGCCATCGTCCGACCATATCCCGCGAAGACTGCTGGTATTCCAAGACGCTTTTCATATGATATGAACACAGGTGCTCTTGAGTACGAGTGGGCTGTTCCAGGGCCTTCGGCGGCTCATGAACCAGGGCCGAACGTGCACAGCCCTCCTGTGACGACAGACGCACACCCGGAGATCACAAGTAAGACCACTGAGGTCTACTTCCCTTCAATGATCGCGCATGGTCGGCAGGTTGTCGTTGATGGCCTTGGTCCGGACGACCTCTATCTTTACGACGAGAGTCGCCAGACTCTCTCTATCGAGCCTGCAAAGCTCGTACCCGGGAAATCCTACCGGGTGTCCGTCAAGGTAGTCCCTCCGTTGAAAGAGGAATTCACCGTGAACAGTGTATGGGACGACTTCGGATTCAGTATCATGGCTACTATTGTCCTCATCTTGTCGTTCTTGCTTGCTCTCGTTTTGGTCCGGGCTTCTGAGGGTCGTTGAAGCACAATAATACCATATTCCTTGCTGAATAACATCCTTCCGGGGCTTTATTGCCTGAACCCTCTCAACATGCCCCGTCTACATACGACAGTGGGCAGTAGAACAGTGCTTACTAGGATGCTATATACATTCCACGCAGGTGAGCTAACTCGCAGGAGGAGACTCAAGCCACGACCTGGTTCCAGGCGAGTCTTCGAATCTTCTGATCCTGACTGCCCATTGATGATGTAGATGAGCAAGCACGGTATCTTATTATCATCATTCCGACCACCCAGGCCATATTGGTTGCGACAGTTGGTGAGTTTGCACGTCGCGAATGGCCTCCATTGCAGCCGCTGTCCAGCCTATGGGCCAACTTCGCTGAGCGACAGTACTCAAATACCATCTCTGACACCGGCAGTCCCGTTATCATGTATTCAACGGAATATGTGTCATATGGTGCGCCTATGCTCAGTAAGTCCACTCCTTTACAAAAAAGCTCGCTGATATGCAGATGTAGAGAATGCTTGTTGCCATGGTTCGCAGGAGCTTGCAGTATGATGATGACGTCGCCACAGGCTCGGAAGGTGGCTTGTTTTACTGTAACGATGGTGTGTTGCCGAGCGAGTGCCTAGGGATAGTGCTGACTTAATAACTTGAGCAAGCATCGTGATCTGGTTCACGCGTAGGCTTACTTGGAAGGTGGCCAAAGATAAGGCACCCGCTCGACTGGCACTTGCTTATATACGCTGCTCGCGGTAAGGTGCCATATCTTCAGCTATAGCTCCATGTGGGCTGATACATGGGTCAGGGTTGTTGTCTTCTTTGTCGAGCAGGAGTGAGTCCCACCATATGTTCATATTCATTGACCGTAGCCATGACTCTGCTCATTGACACGCACCCACCAGATCGACGTATAATCATCTCAACATAGCGGCATGTGGTCAGGATACCATGTTACGTAGCTCCATATGGAATCGCTGACTGAACCACCGTACAGCGTTATATGCATATGATCGTACTCTCACCCTCTTTGACGAGCTGGACCTCATCTGGCGGCGCCGGCGCATATCGGTGGCAACCGGCCTCTATCTATTACTGCACATGTCATTTGCGGCCCATCTATGCTTGCAAGTCGCACTGGTACTCATAGGTACAACCACGGCAAATTCCAAATGTACGGTGAGGCTTTCATTCATTTATGTTCTCAGCGAGTGCTCTAACGTTTCGTAGAGGTATGTCAAAGTTACCGGCTCACAGGTGTATCGTCCCTTACTTGCTACCCATCCGCGCAGTCATTACATTACTCTGTTGGATTTCAGCATAAGTCTCTTGTGGAGCACCGCAGGCGATGGTGAGTAAAACCCATTAGGATGCCAACCTCCAATTTTCTGAATGATCGTAGCGTTCCTGGCACTACGTGCTTATGCTGTCACCAACCGCTCCGTACTACTTGCCGCTTCTATGGGCAGCCTTTCTCTTGCCAATTTGGTGCTCAACATTGTATGTTATGTGTTGTTACCTTCGCTCGCTCACCTGCACGACTTCATGCTCAGTGGCTTGGGTCTACCGAAGTACCTCGCGATCTACCTAGCCCCTTCAACTGTGCGCTTTTGCCCGGCGTCAAGGTCGAAATTATCCGGTGAGCGCCCGGTGGCTTGACCGTGACGTCTCTCAGCGGCTTACCCTTTTGTTCTACAGCATTGGTGCGGCTTTCCAACTTTCGGCTTATATTACTGATCCTTACTACGGTTCCTCATGCGTCCAAGTTGTCGTCATTGCGCAACTACTAGGAATCTTACCGAGTCTGATGCTGGTGGCCGCGACCTGGCGTCATTCAGCTTCAGTTCAGTCCGTCATGATGCTCCGGATGCAAGGAAGAGCCCCCATCACAATGATACTACTCAGGGATGGTGAGAACCCATCACTACTCGCAGAAAACTACTCCGGCCCACGATAGAAACATTTCAGGTACCATATATTTCCTGTGCGTCTGACTGTCACATTGTGCATTGTGATTACCCACATGTATCAGCGTAACGAGCCTTCTGCTGATCATCAACACAATTCTGACCGAAGTCGACGTACGCACTACCACTCCTTTGAACATAGAGTTTTGAACATATCCGCATACATCATGTAGATCATCAAGTTCGGTGGCCTAACACCCTTGATTTCTTCGTGAGTTGTTATAACAATTTTTACCTCGTTATCGTGTCTCACTTATGTTGGTAGTTTGCAGATGATAATGCTCTCGCGTTTCTACATTAATTTACATCGGTCATCATATCCCACATCCTCAGACTTGCCCGACCAATCGACGTCCGACCCTCACTTCGTGCGCGTTGTGGGGCAACTTGCAATCGGTGAATCATTGACCCACTATGGTCCCAGTTCCTCTGTCCATTGCACCGTGACCACGGACGAATTCGTGTATGTAGATGGAGAGGGCCTTGGCAACGGTGGAAACGATACGTGGTTGATAGTATCCCCAGAACAACATGTGATTGCCGTATCATAGCCCTCGTAGATACATACATAGCGGAGACCCGAGTTTCTTTGCATCTCCGCGCTGTCCACGAAACAACTACTTCAGTTATAGTGCTTGACAGGGATTCCGCCTACGATATTCTCCTCTATCCCGCTGTCTTTCTTCGTCAAATCGACCAAGCCGTATGCTTTCGTTCTGCCCTTCCGCCACACCTCCATGGTGGGCGCGTCAGCATCGTCAGCCCACCGCCGCTGGATACCATGTTTCTGTAGCACAGGGCTTTCGACGCGGGGAACGAGCTTCACGTCATCATCGGTCAGCCCAAAGTAGATGAGACTCAAGCGGTCGTAACCGCGCTGATCTTGCGGCGGCTGCACAACACGGTGGATAGTTGGCTTGTAGAAACCGCCGGAGAGGAACTCCATGGCGTCACCCGAATTGACGACCTGGGGATACATTAGAAGTTGATAGATGGAGTAGATTGGTGACGCACAAGAGCATTCTCGATGTGTCTGACATAGCGCCACTGGCCGTCCGGCATGAGCATTTGCAGTGCATTCACAGGCTGGCTCCAAAGAAGTGTGATGGTACCGATGTCCGTGTGTCCCTTTAACCATACTTGCTTCGCTTTTACTTCGTCTTCCGCGGGTCGCGGGAAACTGCATCAGAAGATTCAGGTGTCTGACTATCAATGGAGGAAGCTACGCACTACTTCATCATCCGCACTGAATTAGAGTATCAATTCCCATGGCGAAAGGAAGCGTCGAAATGCACCAACTTACCATAGGACTCTCCAACGGCATTAAAGTTATGCATGTTCACGAAGGTGTCCTCCGGGAGCTCCAGTCCCATGGCAAAAAGGCTTCGCAAGGCCACGGTAAGACAAACGTATAATGAAGGTGTCCAGAGACAAACCGGAGAAGAGGGTGGAGGACCTGTAGGTGATTAAATTTGGCAAATGCCTCCACCTCAGGAAGGAGAGGCCGCATCGCTTGCGGATGTTGCTTGCGAGTGATATCATGATTGACTAACCGGATGCATCGTCAGAAACCCGTTATCAGCAATGCTGTAATGAGGTACCGTTGTAATGTTCGATCTGGTCCCGGACGCCACCGTCAATAATCTATCACCAGTAAACAGGGAGCATCCTTGAGCATCTGACAGAATCTTATTCACCCATAATTCCCTGAGTTTATAGCCTTGGTAGGACCCGCCGTCCTTGATGTTGGCCAGGTAGTTACACTTCTCTTCCTCTGGCACGCCTGAAAACGCGACGTCCGCGATGTCGAACATTCTGTCATTCTACGCGACGAGGTCAAACAACACAGTCTTAAAAAATTAGAGGGGCATACCTCAGCTTGAACCAAACCATGGTTAATGATGTAGAAGAACCCGTGGGTGGTCATTGCGTCGCGTAGCTGCACAGCGAGCTCAGCCCGTCCCTCTGAAGTACCGATCTTCGCAAAGTCGAGGATAGCGAGGTCCGCATACTCCACTACACAACGTCAAACGTCAGCATACGTCTGGCATGAGTAGACGGGGACCGTACATTTCTCCTGTGTAGTGGGAGCTTTGGTGTAGTGTGGAATGGCGGAGCGTACGATGCTTGGCATGTTGAATCTCTCTGTATAAAGACGGGGTGTAATTCGAAATACCCTCCTCCGTACTGTGCGTATATATCAATATCATGGAGGTACCAGCGGCTGCCCGCAACCTTCGCCACTTATCCGGGAGATAAGACTGCAAGGGGCAGAACGTCTGCAGGAAATAGAAGCCACCCCCGAATCAGCCTTCGTAAGTTGGTGCGGGGGTCAGATGAGTGCACATACAGTGTAGGTTGAGCCTCCAGAGCCTCCGGCCTCCAATCCGCTTGGAGCCCTTGCAAGATGTCATCCGTCTGTGCGCGAAGTTCTTCCGCACCATATCCTCACTTCGGAGACATTAATATTTGATTGTAAGTGGAGGCTTTGTTTGTGTATGCCATGAGGTTCAGTGTTCAGGGCAGTCGCACAACAGAAATAACTTATGCGTGTCCGCTTCAGAGCTTTCAGCCTCTCAAAAGAGAGTCCATATAACATATCTGCGAAGCGTTGAATAGGTGCGGCTTCCAATTCAACCGAGAGACTGAGCTTGGGGTCCATCAGGTAGCGTACTTGAGGCCGCTGTTTCAGTAAGGCACTCTGATGCGTAGGCACCACTCCCATGCGCTAGGAGATGTCCGCGGCACCTAGGTCTCAGAACCTGTATGGCAGAAGGTACAAGAAGCCTCAACAGAGTTAAGGTACAGCACCTCAAACCCAATCCAGCATGCCTCTTGCTCTAGCCGGTACGTGAACTCAGTCTACCTTCCTATCCTCCTCTTCTGCCTCCTCTGCGAGCGTACTCACGGGGCCCTTGAAGTGCTTGCGTCCCCACGCGAGCCAGCATAGGCAGACAATCAGGATGACACCCCCGATCGCCACGATCGCGTAGTTCATGTTGAGCGCGTCCACCGGATACGAAGTTGGAAGGACGAACAGCACGCAGATGAAGACGGTGAACTGCTCAGTGTAAACGAACGGATTGCCGGCCCGGTGCGGTGAAGACTCACGAGGGCACTCGCGAGGTTGATGTACCAGGAGTAGCGCCCGAGATAAAATGGGCCTGGTTCAGGGATTGTCCTGGATGTCGACAATTAGCCAGATGCATCATTACACATATCATGGAGGGCTACGTACGTCGACGGCCAGAAGAGACGAATAAGGATGGGCTGCAGGTACGATAACATAACTGCAATCGCGGCCGACGACAGAATAGCGTTAAACTACATTGCCCATCAATTATCTAGCAGACACTTAGGGCGGAATGCGCACTCACCGCAATTGCCGACCCAATATATGCACACGAAATCACGCATCCGGTGAGCACCGAGACCCACACACCCCAGTACGGGCTCTGCCACCTATTCAGGCTCATGAATCTCGTCCGCGCTGGAATTGCGCGGTCGCGCGCCAGCGCATACATCAAGCGGGAGCTCGCTGTGAACGCGGTGACCGCCGCCATGAACTGCGCGAGCGCAACCACCGACAAGCACATGACGGTCAGGCGCTGCCCCACCGCGTCGTAGAACAGCTGCGTAATTGGGAGCGCGAACGTGGTCGCCTGCACAGACACAACAGACTGCACGGAAAAGAGGAGCGCGAGCATGTACGCGAGCCCGATGAACCAGGAGCCGATGATCGAGAAGACGACACCGAGGGGCGCGAGTAGCGCCGCGTTCTGCGCCTCTTCAGCGCCCTGCGCGGCGGTCTCGCAGCCCTCGAGCGTGTACACGGCTTGCAGGAAGCCGAGCAGGACGACAAAACCCTTGTTGCTCCATCCTGTAAAGCTACATGGACTGAGTATGACAACCGTACACGCTGCGATGACTTACTTCTGGTAGTCTGTAAATACAAACCCTGGGGAGTTCTGTGTGCATGCACCTCAGCATGAAGCCACAGCGCGACACATGCACGACTTGCCTTCACCGGTGCCTTCACGAGCAGCGTGATTACAAGCACGAACGTCCCTCCGAGTGTCCACCAAACACTGAATGAACTCATGCCGCCAATAGCACGCGTACCGATAGTATTGATGATCCCAGACGCGATGTTTACGCCCCATGCTATGGCAGTAATCTCGATCCGCGTGAGCGTGCGCCCGCGCCCGACTTCAGCTAGGGACGCGAGGTACAGTGCAACGCTCAGGTTTCCAGAGGTGCCCGTGAATACCATGGCGATGCTGTAAATCCAGCCAGTCTAGACATGTGTTGTCAATGGCCGAGTAAGGCAGAGCGTCGAGCTGTACTGACGCAGACTAGTAACGGACGTGGTCAGCCTATCGTGTGCCAAGATCGATGCTCAACGGCATTGCACTCACACCCTAGAAAGGGCAGCTCGGGCTTCATTTTGCATACCCAGAAGTACAGCCCTCCCATCGTAGGGCTGAGCATGCGTCAAATTGTGGGTTTTAGCATAAAGTGTCACTCACTATGCACTGCAGATTTCCGCGAGTGACAGGGAAACCAGAAACATGAACAGGCTGCATATCTAAGGCGCATACAGTCAACACAGGGATCAGTGTCAAGCAGGCATACACACATTCCATCCCCAGAACAAACCCAGCGGACCTCCCGAGAACAAGCCCGTCTGGAATGCGCTGCTCATGCCTGTAAGAATGCCGATCGCGCAGAACGAGATGCCCAGCACGCCGAAGAGAGACATGTCCCTCCGGAACTCGCTCTTGTACCCCAGTTCGCGCAGTCGCTTGTTCGACTCGTCGGTCGTCGTGCCGCCATCCTGGCCGGAAGGAGAGAGTGTAGCCTTGGGAGTGTTTTTGATCCCGGTCACCACATCTACTTGCAGCTTCATGATGGAGGTTCTGTGGAAGCGATGATTTGGGTCGCCCTTGGAAAAGGCGTCATCAGTTCGGCCGCGTGTGAGTTATTATCAGACCTCGATAAGACCAGAAGCTACATTCACTGTGACTGATCATGACTTGAGTAGACCATTACTGCTTCTCCAAAGCTTGCTGAGGCATGTTCTGCCAATTCTGTGGGTGAGAGGGGCAATCTGAAGATGGTCAGTGTACAAGGTTAGCCAGTCTAGTGACTCTAGTCCATGTCAATATATAAGGGAGATTATCAGGACATGAACAACGAGTTGTAGCTTGAGGAATGGCGTAAGTCAGCACAAATGGTGGTAGGTAGGGTTTTCAACGCAGGCTGTAACCGGGCCGCCTGAACCGTGGACTGTGACGTTGGTCGTCTCCCCCGACACGCTTCGCAAATCCTCAGAATGTCTCTGTTGGGCGCGACCTGGAAGCTGAAAGGCAGTCTTTCGTTCTCACTATTCAGACTTCTAGCTCCGTCTAATCACCACGCTCCATTCGGGCGGCCGCCCTACTCGCACCCGAGGCGACGGTGGCAACACGCAACTGCACAAGATGTGGAAAACACCAATCTTGATCACTCGCGCTTTGTTGCAGAGGCCCCAGCTAGGGCAAAGTGGAAGGAAACCGAAGAAGCAGGGAGGGGCATTGACGCGACGAGCGAGGACTTTGAATCGGTCACGGAAGGCAAAGGTATGTTCATCTCAGCTTCGAAGGTGGTGTACTCATAGACGTGCAGGCAGGCTCTCCCCAACTTCCTCTCATCTCTTCAAGCTCATCCTACCACTCGGCCACCTCCGACCGTCCGATCCAGTCGACACGAAGGTGAAGCCACCGGCTCCCACCGTCTTCCTCCTACACCCCTCCCAGCCCCTCTCGCACGTCTCTCGCCTCATCCTCGCACAACTCGCGCCAGCGACGCCCTCGATCTCCTTCCAGAGCACAACACCGCGCGGGCGCACGCTCCAATGGGCCAACAGCACCGATGTCGGCGATTTCATCCGCGACGCTGCACGCGCGACCGAGTTCGTGTTGTGCATCGGCGAGGGCAGCACGGGCGCGGACACTGGCCCTGAGGCTCTGCGCGGGACGATCCACATCGAGGTGCCGTCCTTCGCGGACCGCACCCGCTTTCTCCGGCGCCGACTCGCTGTCGTCGAGGAAGAGCTGCGTGAGATGGAGGTCATCAAGCGGGAGTGCGACAGTGCCGCGCATCACGGCGCGCGCCGGATGGCCGTCGGTGGGCTCGCGATGCTCGTCGTGTACTGGGGCACGGTCGCCCGGCTCACGTTCTGGGACCTCGGCTGGTGCGTCTCTTATAAGTTGCGCGCGTGTCACCGCTCACTGTATGTACGCAGGGACATCATGGAGCCCGTCACGTATCTCTCTGGGCTGACCATGGTTATCATCGGCTACCTCTGGTTCCTCTACCAAGGCCGCGAAGTCTCGTACGCGTCCGTCCTGCAGCACTCGGTGTCCGCGCGGCGCGAGGCACTGTACAACGCGCACGGACTGGACGTTGAGCGCTGGCTCGATCTCGTGGGTGAGCGCAAGGCACGCCGCAGGGAGATAGCTAGAATCGCGGAGGACTATGACGAGCGCGTGTGGAAAGCGCGCCAGGAAGAGCGTGACGAGCAGCAGAAGGAAATCTCTAGGGACGCGGATCGGGCTGCGGATGCTCAGGACGTCGAAAGCTCTGCGCCTGTCCATAACTCAGAAGAGCCTGAGCGCGGGCGGAAAAGGGATAGAGATGAGAAGGGGAAGACATAGGCTTCGGGTGATGCATATCACCCTGGAGGTGCCGCATACTGACAGTGCAGTGTGTCTCGGTGCGATAATATTCGAGTTTTATCATCTACGTTCATGTCATGTTCACACCTATATACGTAGCTATGCCGAAGTTACTCCTCGTTCCTATGTCATAGCGGCCTAGTTCGTGGTGGCGTCGGTGTACTGCGTCGTCGCGAAACCAACCTGGCTCGACCCAGCGTCGTACACGAAGTAGTAGCGCTCGAGCCAAGTCATGCCGTTGATAAACTCGAGTCCAGTCTCGCCGCTCGAGCCCATGTCGCTCACGACCAGGTAGACGTAGTCGGTACTCCCACCGATCGCCGTGTTGAGCTGCAGTGTCGTGTGAGCGCATCCCAACGCCTACCGCAGTGGAGTACTCACAGAGCGCGGCCAGATCTGTGCATTCGCTGTGAAGGTGTACTCCACACCCCCAATCGTGAAGGTCATGTCTTCCAGGTTGTCGTACTCGGAGGTGCTCAGACGGAGGAGACCAGTCGTGTCGTCAAGCGTCGCGCCCGTTGCGCGGACGTAGCGCTCGTATCCGGCTGCGTTCACAATTAGTATGACATGTATACAAACTGCGTAGAGAGGTACTCACCGCTCGGGATGTAGATGAGGGTGGTGCCAGTGTCGACAATACCTGCCTCGTCCGAGAAGAGCGTTGTGGTGCCGTACGCGACGGTTTGCGTGATACCAACGTAGTAGCTCGCGGGCTCGGTCGTTGTGATGTCGCTACAATTTAATCGTCAGTAACTGTGTGCATGGTGGCTCGTCCGCACGTACGTGTAGGTCAGTGTGCCGGTGTACTGGCTCGCGTCGACCCCACCGAAGGTGAGCACGCCGTTAGTGTCAGAACCAGAGGTACCAGTGATGGGCGCGAACGCGATGCCGAGCTCCTCTGCGGGGATGAGGCCCTGGGAGTATGCGTTTTGGACGACGGTCGGGATGCACGCGTTCTCATCGGTCGTGAGCGTGCCGCAAGTCAGATCTTCGGGGCCGAGGCTGAAGAAGGTTGTCAGGCTAGTATGTGGATACGAGGACCGCTGGTACATGCCCAATAATGCCGTCGACGCCCTCAAAGCCTTCGGCGGAGGAGGCAACACCGATTGATTGCTCGGTAATGGTGAGGGTTCCTCCGATTGTGACCGTGTCGGTGTATTCAGTGCCCTCAAACTCACCGGAGCCGTAGGTGACCTCCTGAAAGGGCTGTAAACGGGGGTACATATATAAATATCATGGAGATATACGTACTACAGTTTGCCCGGTGCTGGTAGAGGTACTGGTCTTGACGTATGCCTTGTCGGCACCAACCCAGGTATTGGAGCTCCCGGTATCGACGATCAGAGTGTCTGAGGATACAATAAGAGTCAGGGTGCGTTGCTAAAGGGTGAACGCTCACAATCAGTTGCAGGAGACCCGACGCCAACCTGTACGAGAGTCAATCACGCAGATGTGACGCGAGCACTCGCGTTCTTACAGTCATAGTATACTGGACAGCTCCATTCGTAGCATCGGTGTTGAATACGGTAGCCGCGGCGCTTAGCTTCTGCTGGACGAGTGCTTTCGCGTCGCTGTCGCACCTGCTTTCGCAGCCGCACATGAGGTTCGTGATCCGCACGCGGTCCATGTCCACGAGCTTTGCGCCGCTGGTGAGGTTGAGCGTGCGCGTGAACGGCACGCTCACGGGGGACTTATCCCGTACGAGCGGCGTCGCCGTCACAGCCAGTGCGCCAAGGAGGGTCAGGTAGCCGGAGAGGCGGAACAGCATGGTGGGCGAGAATCCGGGGGGGGCACTCGGTCACATCCATGCTTGCAGCGGCTTTATAGCTGGGCGAGGTCTGCCTACTTCTCGAACACATACCCATCCGCAAAGATGGTGCAGTGAGTATTTCCGGTTACGAGTGCGTGTGTAGTGCGAAAGCGGCCAGTCCCTGGGCAAGACTGCAGGCAAGGGACCATCTCGGCGGTGTCAGACGAGGAAATCAATGTGTCTGTGTAATTCGGTCCAGGGATTGGTGGATGTTAATAGTCGGTACACTGGCAGGCGATAAGGAGTGCAATAGAATATCTCGGCGATACTGCCAACTTGGAGGAGCGAAGGCCAGCTTTTCTCGTCCTGTGATGTCCTCGCCTCGACCAGAAGATTCTGTACCTTAGAGCAGGGGCACATAATATACATGGATCAAAATCATGAAAAACCAAACGCAGGTTGGTGGTTGCAGCTCACCTCAGTCTTGCTCGGTCCGGCGTACCCTGACAGCCGCCGCACACAGCCAGCGGGGCCTCCTCGAGGAGTCTGTGGCATCCTTCCCATGCATCGGCTTGGCAAGAAGGCGTTGTGGCGCGGCTGGCGATTACCTCGACCACGCTAGTTTCGAGCGCCGGCCTCTCGATAGAAAGAGGTGGTGTGCACGACTGCTGCGCCGTTGCATCAGCGTGGAAAAAGCCTCCGCACGTAGATAACAGTGTGCTTGTCGAGAACAGGCTGCCAGGTATCTGCACCCAGAGGCATTAGTTAGTTCCTCGTCTATAAATAGTTCCATACCTTGAATGTTCCTGCCGCGCCTCGGACTCGAGTCGACTCTGACGCATTGTTATGGTCTACCCTACACGATTACCTGGCTGGACGTCAAAATATTGACAAGATACTGCAAGGCCCACCCTGTGCCCTCATATCCATGCCAGATGCTAGATAAAGCGATCAACGTACGCGTGCGAAGTGTAGGGTGCTTGAGGAAGCCAGAAAGCAACGCAGGGCGATAGTTCGGACCACGAGCGCAGCACTGAATAGAATGGTATCTAACAAACCATTATCTCAGTATCGTCTGTGTCATTTCGGTCACGAGCCAACGCCGTCGTGTGAAACAGAACGAAGTTGCGGGAGCCGGGAGGCACAAATGAGAATCCAGCCCGTGATGTGATGGTCTACGACCGCACTGCGGACTAGCCATACTAGATCTTTGTGTTCGTGGTAGCTTACGAGTTGCACGGAAGAGTCCGACCGGGGGCATGCGTACCTCACCCTTCGATAAACATGATTAGATCACATGAGAGTCCGATGACATGTACGACGTACTAGTATATGTGCCTGACACATCCAGGGGCGGAAACAATGGCTAATCTGGCGCATACGCCACTCTGCTCGTGCGAGCACCTAGGGCACACTTGAATCGACTCGATATCGCTTGAATACACGCGCATATAATCAATAGCACGAAAGCACCGCGAGAGCAGTTGTACCACAGCAGTCGACGGAAAGCTAAGATCACCGGAGTGCAGTCCGTCGCTCCCGAGACCTGACGTCGTGCCTAGTCGGTTCGTCGACTCACGCGGCCAGAGGGTCTCAACCTTCTGACGCCGGCGTGACAGCGCAAATTCATCAGGCTTGACTGAAGATACGGCACTGAATGTAGAGTCGGTCGAGAACGACCGTCAAGCAGTCTCTTCCGCCCAACGGAGAACGTCTTCTATCGTTAGGGCTTCGGACTAAGGGAGATTTCATGAGACGCAGCGACAAAGACAAGAATTGAGTTATACCATAGAGACACCCGGCTGTGGGCCTATTGCCGGAGAGGATTTCTCCTGGGAGGCTTTCTGTACTGTTCCGCGCATCGCGGCCAGTTTTGCCTCTAACTCGTCGCATTTGCTGTGATTAAGAACATCATTACCGTGTCAGACCAGTAGCAAAGCAAACACGCACGTATGAATTGCCTTCGTTTCCTCCCTACGCAACTCAAGCTGTCTCTGCAGAATAAGTTCCAAATTCCCGCGGGCTTGTACCGGCCGCAAGTCATTCGCCGCGGCCATGATATTCTGGGCAAGGACAGTGATCCACTCCACTTGTTTCTGCCATTCTGGAGGCGCTGTGGCTGAAGCGGTGGGCGGCGGCGCAAGGAGCGAGTCGAGCAGTTGAGAGTACGTCACTAACATGGACCGCAAAATGTTGCTGAGCGCAGGGCGACGGTCTGTGGTGCCGTCAATAACAGATATGAGAGGAGGAAGAGTTCAATACACACCGACGCTAGGGTCCGCTGGGTATAGTTGGTGGCCACCTAGTTCTGCAAGTGATGGGATAGTCTCTTTGACCTATTATAGGGATTATCATGTGAGTATATGCGTTATCCCTGTTGGCTGACGCGCGTACAAACCAAGTATCGCCGAACACTGTGTAGTGCCCCTCCTCCAGAACCCAATCTACCCGCGGCTTCTCGAGCTGTACGAGAGGCCAGTCTGGGACATCTGTCTTGTCCTTGAGAACCTCATATTGATTCAGTGTGGCCAAATCTGCGTCGCCCGCACGTTCCTGGAGCAGGTCGAGGAGGTGGAGATTGTGCGCGGTGTACTTGGTATAATGAGAAGGGGGTGAGGGGAAAGGGTTCCTCAGTTCGGTCTCTTCTTCTTCCATAGTTGTGCAGTTTTGTAGCCCTGCCCGTCGTTAGTCAGAAGCCAGTACTGTTAGTGTTGACGTTGTGCACATGAGGGTTAGCTTCAAGGTCGCAACAACACTAGACGCCCGCAGCCACAATCGTGTACAATATTGTACTTGTCCTGGGCCTTCATCTACCTCCACGTTCTTGCAATTGTCTCTGCCCTCGCACCCTCTTATATTACACAAGGAAAAATGTCGACTAGGAGAAGAGTCGGTTTCAGCAACACGTCGTCGGAGGCATCGCGACGGCAGCTGATGCAGCCAGTGCCGTGCTGGGAGAAAGTATGGGTGCTCCCAGAGAACGCGGCGCCAGGCTCGACGCTTAGAGTTTACAAATGGGTAAAGACAGACAAGAAGCAGGTGCGTCCTCATTTTTCTGCGGCTGGACATGCCTCGAGATTGGGACGCAGCAATTCAGCGACGACGAGAACGAGACCGACCAGCCGCTCGCCCCGCTACCGGAGCCAGACGATGCCGAGGTGGTAGACGTAGATGAAGAGATGGATCAAGATGAAGCTGCAACATCCGTTGCGCCAGAGACCGCATCGGCGTCGCGGGACGTCTCCGAGATGCCGACAGGCCTCAAGGACGACTCGCCCTCCAAGCCTGGCTCGCCCAAGCCGCACCCGCTCTCTATGTCTTTCACCCCCGGGCCGGACGTAGATGACGCTCTTGATGATTCACTCAAACCGCGCGAGGGGGCACTGGACGCGGCGGTGGGCGCGGACGGGATAGGAAGCATGGGGGACATGGGGGACATAACGCTGGATATGACCGGCGTAGGCCCGGATGGCGAGCCGTTTGAGGGCGAGAGCCTCAGCCAGCTACAGGCGGACGATGCGATCCTCGGTGCGAGGGCGCTCATGGACAGCAATATGGAGGATCCTTTCGCACCGCCGCTGTCATAGCGCGACACACGGTGCACCGTTGTCGGTCACTGCAACCTGTCACGCTTGCGGCCTCTGGCCGCTTGATATGTATCTCATCCGGAGAATAACCCGCCCGAGAAACGTCGCAGGAGGTGTATGAGCAGGGGATTAAGGAGGGAGTGTCTCACAAAATGTACAGTGTCCGTTCACAACGCTTCAAGCAAGCATATGCGCACGTGCGGCAGCCGCTGTCGGGCGGGTGTAATGATATGATATGTCCACAGTCTGATTGAGTGCAAGCAGATACGTAAATATACAATGGAACTTCAACTCTGTCCAGTTAGCGGCATCTGGTTGATCACTCTCTGAGGCCCGAGAGTAACGAGAGGAAGGTAAGCAGTGACCAGAGCAGACACCGCGACACTTCAGGCATGAGAAGGACCATGTCAGTCTGTGGAAAGGGGCATATGGCGAAGGGCGAGACGCACAGCACAGATGTGATGGGACTCGTTCCTCCATCCTTGGTGCGCAGCGAATGTTGATTAATGACGGTGTTGAAGGACATAGCCAGAGCAGGCCATGCGAGGTAGCTGGTACGAACACCGCGACGGTGAGCAGCCCGGAAGAGTAATGAAGCTCTAGACGCACCGGTTGCGAGTGACCATGATCAGACCCGTCGTGAACAATGCTACGAACTCAGGTTCAGAAACGACATCCCCGCGAAAAATATACCATGATAAATTCACTCGTTGCACTGAATCCATCTGTACCCAAAGCATGGCTGAGCAATGATTCCGTTCTGCAAGGACTATGGAACTCACCAACAGAGTCTGTGTTCCACAGCTCCGGAAACGTCAAGGGCACCTCTGCTAAGGGATTCCGTGGGTCATCGCCTGGGCGTGGTGATGTAAGAGTCTGAGTTACGCCGGACATAGTCGATGGGAGGAGAGGAAAGGAGCCCGGCCGCGGTGGCTGCAGCTTCGACCAGCGAACGGTTTCACTGGCCAATCAGGAGGCAAGCCTGATATCACGTGGTCTTAGGGACTACTGAACTTCGAGCGCTTAGCATGTTGGTCTAGAAGCACCGTGTGCCCGGAATTGGTGTCCTGCAAATAATAAGATTGAAAACAGTAGAGCAGCTGGTATTTTGAGAGAAAAAATGCAGCGCAAGCCCGGAATCTCTGTTGGCCTGGTGTTTGAGTCATGTAGTAAGCAGAATAGGCCCGGGAATGACATGCTGCATCATGATCATTATGATAGGTTTCTGCATCAATGAGATAGTTCAGAATGATTCTTGTATTATACGGGTGAACAAAGGCTTACAGTGCTCAGTCGTACCCCGACCCAGTAGTACCGGTGCGCCAACCTCGCCTCAAGTCGTGTGCGGCGCCGAGGACATCCCGTCTTGAGAGCCTGAGTTTCATATTGTTGACAGAAGCGGGCGTGTCCGCCTCAACGACGATAGTAACCAGTGTGATGCAAATCAGTCAGGAATAGCGCAATAATGAGGATTCAATACAAATATGATACTTAGGGGCTATAGTAGGCCAATCACAGGCGCATCCGACATAGCATCAAATCTTTGCACGATATCGAGTCCAAGTCAAAATCCTGGCACCGCGGTAGCGGGGTATCAACTTGACAACTGCCGCTTGGGTGGATCAAGGAAATAATTAGGGAGGTCGGTGCAGAGCTAAGATCACAATCTCGCCTACGGATTACTGTAGTACGGGAGAATGCTCATGGATATGACAACGAGATATGTGCTGCCAGTCCTGGTACCTCCTGGTACTCGGTAGGAGGAGCTTAGGCGAGGCGGTGGCTGCAGTACGACTCTGAGATATATATTTTAAATCCAATCGCCGGCATTCCAACGATATATGCTTGTGAAGCCGTCGCTTCACACAGGTGATTATGGAAGTACACGCACACAATATGACCCACCTGCTTCTGGGAGAAATGCCACAGACTCGGGCGAACTGCGCACGTACCGTGGCAGAGAGGTGGAGCAAGAAGCGTGGAATGAGATGGAATGAGTGGCTTCATCAAAAAGCTCAGAACACTTCAGTCACCCGCGAGCGGGGGAATAGCGAAGGCCGTTGACACCGGAGGGGACAACAGTCGTCCCGTAGATACGACGCGCTGTGCGGTAACGCCTATCGACCAAATCGTGGACTTCGATCTCCTAGGCTGTATAGCGTTAGTGGTCTCCATGCAGATGGACTCATGTCGGACACTTGTTTTGTGTGCGGCCACACACTAGGTATACCTGCAGTTTGAATTCTATTCGGTGTATACGAGCAAGCATGGGACGGCGAAGCTGGCAACCGCACGATGCTATAATCTACGAGTCTTCTATTGCGTAACTGCGATGCGGGGATGACACTTCAGAAGTGCTTAGGCTCGGGATAGGGGAGGAGGCCCGCGGTCGTGGGTCTGATTGGCGGTCAATCGCGAGCTATCATGGTGAATACAATACCCGTACGCACCTTCCTTCCTTCCTTCCTCCATTTCATCTCTACTTCATCCAGACATGGACTCATCGACTGAACATCTCTGACTGAGATTGTTTTGTCGATAAGACGTGATTTATATAACGCAGTGGAGACGGTGAGAAACCGAGATGAGCAGTGCAAGCTTGAATGCAAACATCGCTCGCTGGATAAGTTGGAAATTGCGAAGTTCATAGACTCACGCATTCCACATGACGCAGCTCGTTCCCATGTGGCCATGCGCCCGGGAATTGATGCGTGATCTAACGTATCTAACCTTACCAAATATGGATAAGTCCGGATTCGGAAGTTTGGATCTTTTCGTCCCGGCGTACCACTTGGTGCATCCCGTCCACGCTGACCGGACAGCCAGCGGCGTTTGCATCCCCCCCCCATCCCCTCCTCATACCCCTGCAGTCTATTTCGTTTTTTTAATTTCTCCCTCGCCAGTTCCTCTCCAGCCGTTCAAGAGACCAGCTCTCCGCGACCCGTATCAAGCGCCCTCACGACCGGGCTTCGTATAGCGTTACGTTCACGACGCCACGAATCCCCGTTGGAAGCCCTGTCCGCATGTGCGCATTCATTTTAACTCCTCGAGAAACACATACAGACGTTCTTGAGAGGGTATTTCGTAAACTATGAAGTCGCTAACTCGCGGTATCTTCCAGCTCGACCCTGGCAAGCTTTGATCGCGCGCGCATCCCTTACCCCCTGTCAACTCTCTTGCTCGTCAACTCTCGTGGAGGCCATACGTCCAGCGATTGTGTTTGTGTTTGTGCGGTCGAAGGTGAGTTGCATCTGCTTCTGCGGTCCCGGAGCGGACGCGTCGTGATCCTTCTCTGCGACGTCGCGGACCCAATGGATGGGCGCGCCTCCCGTCCAATATTTCTGCACATCACCATTCAACCATCACGCCTCCCCTACTGTTCTGCTCACTGAGGATTATTCTCCTCTAAATTGGTCGCTGCATCACCCGCCACCACCGCGGAGGCTAGCGAAGTACTCCCGAACGAGCCAACATCTGCCAACGACAATCAAGCGCGACACGCGCGCGTGGAAGCTCACGTAGAGCCCCGCAGTCTAAATCCACCTTTGCAGGCATACTCTTCGTTCTCTCTGGGCGTTTGGACAAACCTAGAACTACCGACACCATTCATGGACACATCCATCGTTCGCTTGGGTTCTGAGATGGCTCTGATGCTCCACAGAATGTGTGGCTGCGTTCATTGGGGAGGAGTGCCCACCTCGACTATGAGTTAGCCATTTGTGGTGACCATGCTACGTGGATCGTGGAAGCGCCGTTCTGTCGCGCGCGTACCTTTCCCGACGAATGCTTCGCTCAGGGCGCGAAGGTCCGAGCCCGCGCGCTCGGCGGTCATGACGCAGCGAAGAGTACGGATCCCCGCCACAACGGTGATGTGATAGGACGTGCCACTGCCAGCGACTTCCGTGGCCGTTATTGCCCATTTCCACTGCGTCGGGAATATTCAAATTCAGGGCTTGGTCGGGAGCAGTGGACGCATGAAGGACGATGGCTGCTGCGGTCGCCGAGGATCCTCGCACTGCTCGATGATTAGCTACATGGCGATCGTCGAACAGTCAAGACTCACGACATCATGGGGAAGGGTTGGAGAGTTGTGGCCTGCAGAGCCCCGCCCATCGCCTATCTCCGTTGCCGTATCGTCCCTGAGGCATCGGACTCGCTGTGGCCACATCGGCAGGCGTCTGCCAGCGCCTGTATGTATGATGGTGGGAAGACCGGAGAGTGCTGTCGAAAATGAGTGTGGTTCCGCGATAAACGTGGCCAGTGCTGGACGCTGGTCAGCGTCCTTCATCTTGTCTGCTACGCTCACCTTGCTTCTGGACAGTGTGCTAACCGCCTTTGTTGTACAGACAGCAACCACCGGCGCCAATTGCGAAGCCCCACACGTCCTCCAGCGCTTTGAAGACAATTGACAACTGGTTTGGGAAGCCTATTGACAGTGTGCATTGAGCTGCGCACATATCTGGGCCCGTCGTTCGCTTCCTCCAAGCCCTCCGCTCGTTGTTGCGACTTTGTCGGGACCAACGTGCCAAGTCGATCTCAGACACAAGGCGCAAGATCTGGTTTGCCGTGGGTACGTCCGATCGCAGCTTTGAAGTGTTCTGTTGTATGTCCATGCATCACCGCGAAGAATGGCAATTGCCCAGGTGGCTGGTGGTGGCCCTCGTGCCTTTAGCGCTAATAGCGGGAGGATATTGATGGCGGGTGCGACCGAGAGTGGATTGGTGTTACGCGGCGGGCCCTGGGTCCCGGCACATATCCAATGCATGATGCTAGTTGCGCGACTTGTCTTTCTCCATGATGCCGCAGCTATGCCCTCCCATCGCTCTGCTCTGTTGATCCTGTTGTTTACATGACTTTGATGCCTTGCAGATCCCCGTGAAGTCACACTATCTGTTTTTGACGACCGACGACCCGCAACGCCGCAGTTCGCTGTCAAAGCCTCAGACAGGTAGGCCTGATTCACTCGCTAAAGATGTGCTGGTCCGCGCTGTTGGCGGACCTGTCATCGCATGCACATCGGCCCCGCTGACGCTCATATCTTCGCAGGCGGTTTCTTCTCTCGCAGCTTCATCCCCCTGCGCAATCTCTACGGCTTGACGTCGCCTAGACTGGACCGCGGACTGCTCCCTTCATACTTTTGGATTGCGTTTACCGTGTTTACATCGTACAGTAACCAGTGAGTAGTCCCTTGCAAACCTTTTCAAGCATCCAGAAGTAGAGATACTAATCATTTGCATTCCAACCCCCCAGCTGCCTCCGCCTCACACAATGGCCTCAACACTTACTACGCAGTCTCGCTCCAGCCTACGCGATCGTCGCCCCGCCGTCCCCCTTCTCCTGTCCTCCTTCCCGCTCCCGCCCTCTCACATTCCCTCCAACGCGCCTCTTGTTCCGTCGCCCTCCTTGACCTTCCCTCATTCTCCTCCCTCTATCCATGCTAACCCACCACCCTCGCTACCACCGGCTTCCCCGCTCCCGCCCATTCCTGGACCATCTCTTGTCTCTCAGCATGAAACTCTCGCTATCATGTCTGCCGCACGCTCGAGGCGCACCTCGAAAATGTCCCTCAACTCGATTTCCAGCTACTCGCGCCGGAGCTCTACCGCGAGCAGTGCTAGCATCAGCCTCCCCTCCCTCTCGCCATCAACGAGCCTAACGCCCGGCGGCGATTCGACACGTTCTCTCCGGTCTTATCCATCCAATGGTTCACTCGCCGCGCCCGCGTGTTGGCGTGGCGTTATCGCGGGTGTTGACAAGTCACCCGTCCTCGAGTCAAGGATATGTGAGGAGGACCCAGCGGACCTGACACGAATGTCGTTGGACGAGATATGTGACCCCGAGTTCAGCGACGATGAGAAAGGCCTGGCACGCATAGGCGTGTCTGCACTCATGGATCACTCAGAGCACAACCGTAGCTCGTTGTACGGCCATAGTTCGCGTCGTAGGCATGGGCACCACGCGAACGACTCCATCTCTTCCATCGACATGCGGGACTTGCCTCCGTTGAACGAGCGGGACGACGAGACCGCAATCCCCCTACCGGAGACGTTTCCCAGTCCGAAGAAGAAGAGGCTAGACAAAGAGCTGCCGCCACTGCCTGCTGAGGTACCGGCGCCGCGGCGCGCAGGCGCTGAGAGCCCCGACATCCAGACCATCCTCGCGAAGACACCTCGCCCGAGACGCAAATCGTCAGGATGCGCGTCGAGGTCGGTTTCGCGTTCCCGTGCAAGGTCGCTCAGGCGACATGTGAGCGATGGCACAACGCTCATAAGCAGCAAATCCCGACGGCAACCTGAGGGTATGCGCGGGAGGCCCAGCTTGCCTGTCAGGTTGGACTTCGATACACCCGGGGACGACTCGTTCATCGAAGACTACGGCGCACCATTGGATGCGACAGGTACGCCAATGGACCTTGTCGATGTAGAGGAGGAAGAGAGGTTGGACCGAGCTCTGGATGGGGAGGGCAGCGATTCGGACTCGGATCTTGATGTCCACACGCCGTTACCGTACGTCTCACTTGTGTTTCGTGTCAGGTCCCAAATTGACGTTGCTCATCACCCCGCAGCAATCTCATGCTGCGAGATGGCCTACTGTCCCCGAACTCTAAGCTTCTGCCGCAAGCGCAAGCGATTGACGATCGTCCCGGAAGCCACATGAGTTTGGTCTCGAATGGTGCGTCTAATTACTTCTTGCGGTCCTTCACCGCCTGACAATATCATAGCTGGGTCTGTGATGACGAAGTCCGGCCTGTTCAAGGATGAGCGGGACACCGTTCGTAGACGGGTTCGTCATCGTGACGGGAAGTTGTTGAAGGGCGGTATCGGCCTCACCACTGGGCTAGGCTGGAGCGACAGTGAAGACGAGGGCGCACCGTCTCCTCTTACTCGCAAACTTTCCAGTGCCACTGTCGGTCGTAAGTCACTTCCTACTTCCCCCTCGACTTCGTCCTCGATGTCCCGATACTTGAGTGAAATCGAGGACCGAAGGCCCCGCGCATCTCTCCCCACCGACCTATCCCGGAAACCTAGCATAGCCTCTCTCTCGAAGCCCCGCACATCTTTGTCGTCTTTGCGATCGATGCCCTCGTCCAGCCGGCTCTCTGCTCCTCGATCACCGTATGAAGAGATGCCGAAAACACCTCGATCCGCACCACCGAATTCGTCCGCGTCATATGTCAGTGCCCTCCCAGCGGTCCGGAAGCTGGAGCGCTCAGCCTCAGACATGGATGGCGTCTACAAGTCTGATCCTGCCCCTCGAGCACAGCGTACATCCCCGGGATCATCCTATCCAAGCTCCCTACGCAGTTCGCTCTCCAAGTCGACGAGCAGTCAAGCATCGAGTAGTATGCTATCGCGGTCCATGGTGCCTCCGACATGTTGGGCCGGTGGCCGGCCTACAGAGGTGCCTCGCCCATTGAGGCTGCCTCAAAGCCATGGTACCGGAAGCGATGGGATGCGGCCGCTGTCTGACGCGACGGATCGATCAAGGCTGTCTTCGGGCAGTAGTATCAGCGCAGGCAGCGCCAGAGGCCGCGAATCAGCGCCCTCGACTCCGCAACGAGCAGCAACATCTCCGAGAACATCTGCTGGGCCCGAGGGGAAAGCGAAGCCGCGCACGGGAACCGGGATGGTGTATCGGAGTACACCGAGCGGCAATGCGCCGCGGCCGAGTATGATGCGTGCACCGAGTTCAACGAAGCTGAGGGCGGCCTACCAGAAGGAGGTGGGTATAGCGACGTGAGATTGAAGTCTAGAATTTCCTATATTTGTGTTGAATTGGCTACCTACCTATCACCCTCATCACTACGTCCCCTCTCCCTTCACGTCTGAATCCGCTCCTTGTGTCACCTACTACGTGTACTTCCTGTACGTCATTGGCCCACCCACATTTTCGCGGATACATCGCCATTCATTGTCTCCGGATACATATACATACACATTCAGGATGGGTTTATATTGCCATTCTTCGAAACTCGCCATGGGTTATATTTCGTTATAATGATTGAATTGGATGGAGCAGCTACATGTTACCGTACTGTATACCCTCCCACATTAGATTGTTCAATGGTATACCCACATCCCTCGCGAGCCGCAGCGCGACCTCGTATGATACTCCACACTTAAACGCCGGCGGGCTGTCGAACTTATCCGCCGGCGACGTGCGCAGCAAGAGGCGCATGGAAGCAAGCTCCATCACCTAGCGGATGCAGTCAATTAAACCGGCGACGGATGCTATCTGCGATTAGGGGCGCACCTGTGCGTAAACCGCTACCCGCGAGATCTCGATGTCCGTGTACTCCCCCGGCGCAGCGTACTGTGGCGCGGGCGGCCGCGCATCAGCGTCGTTCTCCTCGAGGAGTACGCCTAGGATGGCGAGCAGTCTGTCAAGCGCGAACGAGAGGGGTCCGAGGAGCCTCTGTGGGATCTATGTGACATGCAGGTGAGCACGATTCCGTCCGCGTGAGTACAACGCACCTTGGTGGCCGTGCCGGGCTTCTTGGTCGTGCGTGCGCCGCCACCCTTGCGGCGGTGCCGCTTGCGCTCTTCGGGACCGCGCCCGAACATGCGCATGTCGCTCTTGGGTGGGTTCGTGCTCGCCAGGAAGGCCGCGACGAGCACGAACTTCGCCATCCGAGAGAGCGCGTCGACGCCACGCTGGTCCGCACCGCCCACACGGAGGGCAGGCAGGGCCTGCGCGGGTGGGAGGCGAAGCAGGTCGCGGGGCGGCGCGTGCGTACGCGCCCAGTCCGCTGCGTTGGTGAGCCGCGGATAGAGCGTCTCGAGCGCGGCGGTCAGCGAGGGCGTGAAGAGGCGCGTCAGGCGGAGGCGCGTATCCTCTGGCGGCGTCGTGAGTGCGGGTGGGGCGTATTGAGCAATCTCGTCTTCGGCGACGCCGGCTTCCCGCTGTGCCTCCGCCCATGCTTCGAACTCCTCAGAGCTTCGTTGGTGCTCGTCTAGCACTGGCTGGATGAAACCCGGCCACCGTGCCGCGGCGATGTAGGCGAGTTCGTCGGGGTCGTGCGTGAACGGCCCGCATGTATCGTAGACTGTCGCCAGATAGTGTGCGTACAGCGGCTCGAATGCATGGTGGTATACATTGCGGTCAACAATTTCCGACTCTTGAGGGAAGTACGATGCGAGCGTGTTGAGCATAGCTGTATGGATGTGAGCACGTCGTAATCTTGGAGGAATGGGCGCACTCATACCGTCTCTGGACATACTGGGCGCGTCGATGAACAAGGGTTCTGGCGACGCACCCATCGGCGGGCGTATTTCTTCCCAGCGGACATCAGATATGAAGATAGTGGTTATATCCACTTGTGACTGGTGGCGATAGGTTAACAAGTAGCTACGAGTGCATTGGCGGAACTCACCAGCTCTGCCAGACGGGTAAGAGGCACTAAGAGCTCTGGCATGTTGTCCTTCAACCTCTCCGGACGCTCCACCACGAGCACTAACCGACACCTCTCTCCTGCCTGGTCATCGTCAATCTCCACCTTCGCCCTCGCCTTTCCCTTCCTGCGGGGTTTTGGGGACGCCACCCGATCGTTCTTCTCCGCATCAGCGGCCACCGCCCTCACGCCGTGTAGAAATGTATCTAGACTGTCATTCCACCTCGCCCCTTCACCGCTCGGCCCGGCCCAGTTCTCGCAGCCATCCTCCCAGCTTGGCGTGTGTCTGGCGAGTGCGTTGATGACCGTGTCGAAGAACAGGCGCGGCGTGAAGCAGACAGCAGCATTGGCGAACGCGTATCTCAAGTGTGGCGCCCTCTCTGAGAGACCTCGCAGCATGCTGTGCACAGTGCCAGACGCCATCCTGGGCGAGTCCGAGTCGTATAGATAGACAAAAGGTAACACATTGATGTCGAGCAAGATCGCCAGCTGAGCCGCAGTGGTTTCGTGGTGTGTTGAGAGCGCCATTTGAATTATGTTTGACTTCGATATTAGTCTTATTCCAAGGTCCTATGGTTCACCCAGACAGCGCCGTCGCCTGTGGCTGCCTACAACTACCTTCGGTCGTGAGTCTTGGGGTGTAAGCAAGTATGAACTTGGAAAACAGAGGCACCGAGAATAAGTTTGTGAGCGACCTCCGCAGGCGTGGGAAACATGCCTGTCCTACCAGCCATACAGGTCCAGAATAACTGAAGCAGAAACTCACTACACTTCAAACGAGTAAAAGCAGATGCATGTGATCGCCGCGTCTTCCACCCCGCCGTCCCTTAGGATGCACTAAAAAGGCTGCACGAAGTCTCCTCTCGAAAGCTATATTCTGGTATCACGCCGAGGGTGACATTTGATATCTCCCAACGTGCGAATGGTTGGACGACCTACGAGTCGAGTCGGACACCTGGCCCCCCGGTTCCACGCTGGAGCAGGGGTGGAGAATATGTGTGACATACTTGAAGAAGACCCACGCTGCCCTGTTCGAGTAACTGGGGTGCGCAGCAGGGTTTTTTCTTTACCTCTTGTTTTTATACAGAAAACGGCTCGCTCATACAATCCCAGCTTAAATATCCTGGTCAGTGCAACCTTTTCGTTCTACCGGTCCTGAAAGCGACTGCTCAGTCCGTCTATGGTTCAGCGATGCTGCCAATCGAGACTTCGTGCATGCCGCGACCGGAGAAGCTACCAATTCGCCGGCGTCGAGCTGTAGAGTGTTCCTGATCCGGACGTTCAATTGCTCTCGATGGGGCCTATGAGGCTGACCTCCTTGGAGTATAACTTACCGGTCAAGGCAAGGAAAAGTCCGTGGTGGGGAAGAGTCTGTCGCGCATGCTCGTCGCTCGAACGACCTGGGAAACATGGCACCCGATTCTCTGTCCCCACTGTGCCTATCTCCGGTAGAAGCCGTTTGACATCCTTGATTTACCTAAAATTGTGGAGTGAATACTGATTGTGACTGCGAGACTGTTATAGGTCTATACGCAATTTTCAATGGTGTTCCAACCCAGAACATGACAGGTGAACTTGCGTCGATCGCTCCTCTCTCATGACCGAAACATCCTGCATGTGCCGAGGATGATCACGGGAGCCAAGATCTGACTCACCTTTACTATTGGCAACACATGATTCGCGACCCCCCTTCATCGACTGACGTTCGAACTCAACGCTTAGCCGCCCTCGGTCGGTATGTCTATGTCGTTCATGTAATTGGAACAGAGATGACCCAAGGTGAAGCACAACACCGCTATCATGGAAGTGTCCGAGCCTACCTCTATGTGTCATCGGAGGCTCTGCGAGATTGAGTTCATCAACGACATGATTTAGATCGAGCGCTATCACTACTGCGTCTACGTCCCAGGTAAGTAAGTATGTAACGACGAGATCGGGGCGACCCCGCACACTCACGTCATAACCAAGTAGGACGAAGCTCAAATGTTTTGTGAGAACGCGCACCGCCTATTGATCCGGTATCCTGTGTTGTTGTGTCCACAGGATCGGATTCTATGCCACCGTGGCTGGCCGTAGAGCATGATTGTACACGGACTCAGCGATCTGCTACGAAGTGGCCGGGACACTAGGCAGGTCAATATCCCGTTTACCCCATATTGGCTAATCGTGTACGCTGATCATATCAAGGTTGTCCCTTTAACCCACAGAACTGTCAGAGCATGCCGTGGAGAAACTACTCTCGGTGATCATCTCAGATCAGACCGCGGCAATATGTATGACTGCCAATGCGTGGTGGTTTCTTTTCGAACATCCACATGACGCCAGAATACCTCTGCATTGCACTATGGACATCGCGATCCTTACCCACGGCGGCCTAGCATCGCTACTACCTTGTTCAATGCATATTAACAGGTCACTGCCAACATATCTATTGTGATGCTCGCCGCTCAGCCCCGATTATCAACTGATGGCGTCGTCTTGCCCGGAATTTGTGCATCGTACGTGAATGTTATTAAATGGCAGAGAAGCTTGTCGCTTCTTGATAGGTGTGTTTCGTTCATCAATATTATCTCGGTCTTGTTCCTCACCGTGATACTCTTCTATCAATAGATCAGCTTCACTAGGGCAGACTGACAGTGTCTTTCGATGGCTTACCCGGCTCCCCACCCACCTTTGGTGCATAAGGCCGATTGGCACGTCTTCGAGGACAATGCCGCGGTGCTGTTATAGAGCTAGACATTCTGGTCATCGTCGCAAGTATACGCTTGTGGCATATTTCGGCCCGCTTGTCTTCAATCACCCTTCTGAGAGCTGATAAGCTCCGCACCATGCATCGAGAAGCCCACTGCGTGGGTATATGGCCTACCTCATGCGGCTTTCTGTCAGATAGAACTATGTGGTGAGTTAGGAATGCAGTTGTGCCGACAGAGCACGCGTTCTGACATGCACTTCTTCTATAGTTGCAACTGATGACGAACACATGGAGGTTAGCAGACCCTCGGATTCCGATTCCTCCTCATAAAAGCCTCGCCTTTCGGACACGAACCGGCAACAGCCTGCTCCTCGGCTACGTCTAGCATGCTCACTCGCCTGTCTGGTTGCCTGACTGTCCTGGGTGCACTCGCTGTTACAGCGAACCCCATTGTAAGGGACACGCCTGTAGTCGCTCTTGATGTCGTCAGGAGGCTGAACCTCACAAGCGGGGCTACCCTCCTCGACGTCGACAGAGCCCATGCTCAGTCTTTCAAGACTGGCCGGAACAGCAAGCGCAACAAGGCGAGGGCAGTGTTTAACACCCCAGTCACGAACACGGCAGTATCCTATGTAGCGAGTGTAAGGCTTATCCTGACCTGTTATTACACTGCAACTTACGCGCGGTATTCCACGCTTAGGTCGGCGTCGGTTCCCCTGCAACACAATGTAAGATATGCAATTGCTGGTCGGACATATATACCATACTGAACGGAACCATGCAGATACCTTGATTGTCGATACTGGCAGCTCGAATACTTGGGTAGGAGCGTCCACGGCCTATGTCGCTACGTCCAGCTCGACGGATACGAACCAAGCTGTGGTAAGCCGATGCGCTTCCGTTGTTATGACATCCTATGACGCAGTATCTCTTCAGTCGGTCTCTTATGGTTCAGGATCTTTCTCAGGTGAGTGACTAACCAAAATGATTGTCACATGATACAAAGTATACGCAACTGGATGAAGGAACTGAGTACCTGGATACCGTCACTCTCGCCTCTGGCTTGTCTATCACCCAGCAATCCATTGGCGTCGCATCCAAGTCCTCGGGTTTCACCGGGGTTGATGGTATCTTGGGGTGTGTTGCTTCAGCTGAAGTCCTACTCGTCTGTAGCCAAACCTCACTCCTAGCATTGGCCCGGAGGATCTTACAGAAGGTGCACCGCATTGACCATCCTCATCGCGTGTGTTGCGCAGTCTTATACTTTGACCGCGCGCAGGAACCCTCACAAATGAGCCTGACACTCTCATCGCTACCGTCGTGCAGAATGCCTATAAACAAGGTCTCATCTCGACGCAGGAAATTGGTGTCGCTTTTGCACCGACGACGTCTACCTCGGACGCCAACGGTGTGATAACCTTTGGTGGCATCGATTCTGACTACTACACCGGGAGTATTACATATGTGTGAGTTCACGCAATGAGTTTGGATGCTCTAGGTGCTGACTCGAAATCGATCAGCGATGTCGTATCCTCCTCCGACTCTGAAGCCGGCGACTACGTAGGCATCACTCAATCTGTGTCATACGGCTCAACATCTCTCTTCTCCGATGCGACTGGCATTGTCGACACCGGAACCACCCTCCTCTATTTCCCTTCGGGTGAGTGAATAACTCCTCATTGGTCGCACTGGCACCGATGTTATCGATGTTATGATCAGACGCCTACAATTCATACACTTCAGCGACGGGGGCGACGGCCGACGAGACGACCGGGCTGCTCAGGATTGACCCTTCGCAGTACTCAAGCTTGGAGGATCTGACGTTCACTATCGGCAGTGTAAGTGGCAACCTCGTTCGCTATACTTTCGGATCCGCTCACCATGTCTTCAGGCAACGTACACCTTCACGCCCAACGCCCAGATCTGGCCGCGATCGGTGAGTAGCATAAAACTTGGGTGACGAGGAAGGTTATAAAACCACTCCTTAGCTCAACAGTGCCATCGGCGGAAGCGATGACTACGTCTATTTGCTTGTCCAAGATGTCGGTTTTCTCAGCGAGCTCCTTGGCCTGGACTTCATCAATGGTCAAACTTGGCTCGAGCGTTACTACTTCGTCTATAACTCAGACAGTAACCAAGTCGGGTTTGCGACCACCTCCCACACCTATGACACAAGCAACTAGGGTGTATCCCAGCTGAATGTCAGGCGGGAGCTCCGAGCAGGACGTGGTTCGGGGTCTGCATGACGATTTCGGTGTGCTCTGATTGGAATGTTCGACGCATATACGGAGAGAAATACCAGGGAATAGGGATTCAATATATGTGTCTTGGTGAGGCTGTCGTTCTGGCGTAGTACCAGTTCAATGTACATGTATGAAAGCGATGGCTTCGAGTTTGTCCTGAGCCTTGAGCGGTTGAGCGGCAATCGCAATCGTTACAAGTGATTTGAATGTATTTACTGTTAATTCGGAAAGCCCGCCCCCCGCGCGTGATAAAATTCATTTGATTCGAAAAGATCGAGAGTATCAAAACAAATTAAAGGTAGTGCTCTACAACGCCAGCAGGGCCTCTATCCCTCCCTCCCTCACAGACACAGTAGTATATCGTAGGCAGGGCTCGAAAGCCTATGCGTACACGCCGTCAGATCGCGAGGGATCCCAGCGCGCACGCGCTCTCCGACGGATAAAATGCGGCGGGAGCACTGCCTCCAAACATCAGCCGAGGAGGGATACGAGGACGAGGACAGTCATGCTGGGTCTTCAGAAAGTGCGTGTATATATCTGAATCATACTTATACAATCTGACTGTTTTCCGTGCTCCTTCAAGAGGATGATGGCGGTCTGCAATGGCACCAGCGCGCGATTACCGAGACAAGGCTCCAACGTTGGCCACGCGCCTGCGCATACCGCTGCACGGCACGGAAGCCTACGCTGGCACGGCCATAGTTCCGGCGCAGGTTGCGCATGTCGATACTGGTTTCATCACCGAAGATGAGTTGGTCCGCCGTGAACCGTTCCGCTGTCTCCTCCCGCCATGCCCGCCATGATTCCTCATCCCTCTCAGCCGCTGGCTTCAGAGCAACCTTGCGCGACAGGCCTAGCTGGTTCAAGGTAGAGAGAAGGGTCGAGAGAGAGACTGACACATCATGCGCCACAGTGAGGTAGTCCTTGACCTCAAAGAGGTACGCATTCGGCCGATTGCGGTAATACCCGATGATGGACATCTCTGCAGTAGCGTCGATGGCTCGGTGACGACCACGATGGAGGGTGGGGCGTTGCACACCCAAAGGTGCGGTAGTTGTCTGCCCAGTGGAGTATCCTCTTCGAGTTGACGCCCATGGCAGCTGCCACGTCTTCGACTTCGTGACCGGCATCGCAGAGCTGTAGAGCTCGCTGCTTGACCCCAGTGTCATGGCGCACATATACCATGTTCCGCTATGCATGCAAGAGAGGTCAGAGGGGTGTCTTCGTTTTTTTCTGATTTTCTCGAATTCAATGAATTTATCATGCGTGGGGGCAAGCATTTCCGAATCAGCAGTACTTACTGGTATGATGTCTATCATCGCAATCCGTCGAAACTTGTCCTCTTCACCCTCATCGGATCCCTTTCTTCACGCTTATGAGACTTGGTACCATCACAGATCAGACACTGGCTATAGGTACGCCCTTTTCTTCATTCAAAAGGTCGTATTTTGGGTAGACAAGGCTCTAGGTGGATGAGATCAACATACTGTGATCTCCTTTTAGCTGTCACATAGAGCGCGCGGAGCACACTCAGTCAGTGAAGAGCTTGCTCCGATCTTCTCGCGGCGGCAATCGACCCAGGTATGGGTATGGCGACTCGCTCGGAAGGCGCTGATCTGACAATGGCAGTTGATCACGATGCGGCGACATGTGTATAAGTATCACCACCTCTGACAAAAGGCAACTCCAGCTCTCACACCATGGCTCAGGTTGGCGTCGTCTACAAGCCCCAGCAGATAGTGAGCGGGAAGCCTCTATCCCTGCAGGATCTCCAATTGGCCGACCGGGGAGTCAAGTATGTGCGTATACAATGGGTTGACCTGATCAACTCCGTTCGATTCCGCATCGTCCCCGTCTCTTACTTCATTCGACTCTGCGAAACCGCACGTCCAGGTGTGTGTGTGGCGAAGGCGACGCTTGGGCTTGTGGGGATTGGCATGGCGGAGGGGTTTGACGGGACAGGCGAGTATCTGTACGCCATCGACCTCTCGAGCTTCCGTCCATGTCCGTACGCGCCCGGACACGCTGTCGTGATGGGCTGGTTCCAGGAGAAGATCCCGCCTCTGGGAGGTACATTGGCATCGCCTCTGTGCCCGCGTACGTTACTACAGAACATCGTACACGAGGCCAAGGCAAAAGCCGGACTGTCCTTCCTTGCCGGATTCGAGCACGAGTTCATTCTCCTGAGCGCCACTTCCCCAAAGCTAGTGACTGTCAATGATGCCGGGTACTCGTGTTCGGCCAAGTCCCGCACCGGTACGGTCGAGTATGTTGTAATGGAAGAAATTGCCGATGCACTGCAAGATGTGGGTATAGAGCTGCAGATGGTGCATGCTGAGGCAGCCCCTGGACAGGTATGCAGATCTTCATCAATGCAGGGCGCTCAAAACACATGTTGTACCCCCAGTTTGAGGTCGTCACAGGCCCCCTTTCCCCTCTTGAGGCAGCCGACGCTGTCGTGCACACGCGGGAGACCATCTACAACATCGCCAGCAAGCATGGCCTCCGCGCCACATTCGCTCCGCGGCTGCACGCTGATAGCTGTACGTCTCTCATCTCATATACAGGAGCTGTCGTTCACGTCTTCCAGGTGGCAACGGGGCGCACGTACACTTCTCCGTGCACTCGGACAAAGCGTGCCCTCCCGACACACGACGCGACGCGAGCCTCGCTCCGACGCTCAGCGCTACGGAGCGCTCCTTTCTGCAGGGCATCTTGGAGCGCCTCCCGTCCCTCTGCGCGCTCACGTTGCCGCTCGCCGCGTCCTACAAGCGGATGCTCGACGGCATTTGGGCGGGGGGCACGTACTCCTGCTGGGGCACGGATAACAAGGACACCCCGCTTCGGCTCACGGGCGTACCAGGCGCGCACCACTTCGAGCTGAAGACGTCCGACGGTACGGCGAACCCGTACCTTGTATTGGCCGGCGTGCTTGCCGCCGGGCTGCAGGGTGTCACAGAGAGGAAGGAGCTGCTGTCCGGCGATTGTACGAAGCCGGCGGCATGGATGAGCGAGGACGAGAGGAGGGCAGTCGGACTGGAGAAACCGCTGCGGCTCCCGCGGACGTTGGGTGACGCGCGGAAGTTGTTCCAGGAAGACACGTACCTGAAAGAGAAACTAGGCGGAGAGTTTGTGACGAAGTATTCTGCAGTGAACAGGGTATGTTATATACTCTCTTGTGCATTGGCAAAGCATGCTCATTGGTCCCTCAGTTCATGGAGGAGCATATGACGCTCCCAAACGAGGAAGCGGCCGTGCGGCGGCTGGTTGAGTACTACTGAGTCTCTCGGATGTGAGTGGACCTTCGCGAAGAAGATGCGCACCAGGTGGATGTGACATTTGAGCCTTGAGATATCGCTTCACTAGTCACCACCAATGCAGTCCTGCCATGATAGAGGCAGCTTTGCAGCAAATGTATTGAATGCAAACCAAAGTGCTTGGCCAAGAGGAAACGTAGTTCGAAGGTCGTGCTTGCTTGCTACGTTGTAGACGACCTTGCGGTGTTTTGTGCTAGCGCCGGCTGCCGGTGCAGTTGATGTGCAGCAATGGTATGCTATTTCAGAAGCTGACTCGTATAATCCGCCGTCTCAAACGCAAAGACATGAGGTAGCAACAGTCTTGATACCAAAAGTACTTTCGGCCGCGCCTTCAAAGGGGTCGAGCTTGATGGTCTGCTTGGTGATGCCATGCAGGGAGCGCATACAGTTGGACGTCCAAGCTCGAGAGCGAGCACAGCGTAGGGCACACACGCCACGTGAGCCTGCAGCGGCCCTACACGGTCAATCCACCTTCCCCCTCGCTCCCTCTCCTCCTCCCCCATATAACATCCCAGTCAAAGACCGATCCGATTCGCAGGCCGAGACATTGTACATGCCGATATTGACGGAGATTCAGGTATGCCGTCGCATCGGGCCCGTAGGTCAGAGATTTTGTGTCGGACACGGTGTCGGTTCAGTCATTGGAAAGAGCCTGCACTTCTGAATACCTTTCAGACCTAGGTCGCGTTGCAGGGATTCCCGAAGTTCTTTGGTGGACGGCGCTCAAGACAACGATTTGGTATGTCTGATCTCTATTATGTGATCTTGCTGCACACGTGTCGCCGAGGGGTGCGGGGTTGCGGGGCAGGCACGAGAACATTTCCTGCCCGTGTGAGCCTATGCAGACCCTGACATTGGCTATATAACCCGCTATTCTCTTACCACACTCCATAGCCATGACTGAATTTCACGGGCCGAATGGACCCCTTCCCCACGTCCCCGACGATGTCACTCTCGTTCAATTCATGCTCGACTCGGATCATCCGTCTCGGCCGGTGAAGAGAGTTCTGCAAGGGAACCCCTGGATGGTCGAGGATGCGACGGGCAGGCAGATCGGGTACGGTGAGGTACGTGCTATGCATACAGCCACGAAGGTTCTGCACTGACACGCCCTCATAGGTACGGTCGCGTACTCATGGTCTGGCAAACGCGATCAGGTCGCGGTGGCACATTGGTGAGTGCGGTCGGCCCTTCGTCCGTTGCGTACTAATCACTTTCGCAGTGGAGAATGACGTCGGTGAGGGTCTTTGTTTATGTGATGGCATTCCATATCCACTCACACTGCGCAGTGTGCATCTACTCTCCCAACCATGTCGGTGAGTGTCGTCCCGATGGTCTCACACATATTCTGATATTTCCTCTTAGATTATCCTATCGCGGTTTGGTTGGTCTATTACCGCTGTTGGAAATCTTGTGGAGCTGCTGACACTGGTACCAAGGGCTACGCACAGGCTGGGTGCGATCGTCACGTATGTATCTTCATATCTTATGCAGCTGTCCTACCTGACCTTGGTTTCAGCGGCGCGAACCCTGCGTATACTGCAGGTGAACTGCAATATCAGTTAGAAGCAACGAAAGCGAAACTGCTTATCACTAGCAACCTCAGCTACCCGGTGGCGATTGCGGCAGCGATGTCTGTCGGCTTACCCCTAGACCACATCGTGCTGTTCGACCCATTAGAGAACGCGGCATCGTCTTCGTATAACCACGCAACATTGCATGAACTAGTGAAGGAAGGACTGGGAAAGCCGCAGGGCTTTACTGAGCGTAAACTAGAGCGTGGTGAGGGTAAGACGAAGCTAGCATTCCTCAGCTTTTCCAGCGGGACAACTGGCAAACCGAAGGTACTCCAGACTTTGGTTGCAAAATGGGCATGTCTCACTGTTGATTCCTAGGCTGTTTGCATCTCGCATTATGCGCCTATCGCGAACGTGATACAAATGGCCCATCTAGCGAATCAACAACCGGGGCCCTGGGAGATTGTAAAGTACAGGACGGGTGATGTTGCTATGGGAGGTACGTCACATTAGGTTGCACATACGCGCGTGATGCCAAGTGTCTACAGTGCTTCCTTTCTACCGTGAGTGTACCAATGCGAGCGGAAGAGTCATATTCAACAAAATTCAGATATATACGGGCTTGTCGTGATCATGCATTTCATGATGTTCTATGGGGTACGTGATCCATCATACATTCGTCGCGTCAAACAACTCACGCCCAATCAGGCCACCTTGGTTGTCGTCCCCAAATTCAATTTTGTAGACTTCCTGTCAAGTATACAGCGGCATAAGATTGGCTTCCTCCCGTGGGTGCCACGACGCATATATTTAGCTTCGGATAGCTCTGACGTTACTCTGCTAGGGTCGTTCCCCCGATGGTAGTGCTCTTGTGCAAGGTGGGTCTCACCTACAGTGGCACGTCGATCGCCGCGCTGACGGTCCGCAGCATCCAGCCGTGAAGAACTACGACCTCAGTTCTCTGCACGCCATCATGAGCGGGGCGGCGCCACTTTCGCCGGAACTCACGAACCAGGTCGCAAAGATCCTCCCGCAGGTCTGCGTCGGGCAGGGGTACGGCATGACGGAGACGTCCACGACGGTATCCTTCCCGCAGATCGAACAGAAGATCTGCACGCCTGGATCAGGTGGACGGCTTGTTCCCGGTGTTGTTGCGCGTGTCGTGAAACCGGATGGCTCTCTGGCTGGGTTTAACGAGCCCGGGCACCTCATCGTGAAGGGCCCGGCGAATGCGCTGCGGTATATGAACAACGAGGCAGCGTGAGTCTGAGTGTTGCTTCGTCGGATGCTCGTCTGAGTGTGTGTGTAGGACAAAGGAGACGTTTGTGGACGGATGGGTGCACACGGGTGATGAAGTGATGATCAACGAGTCGATGGAGGTGTTCATCGTTGACCGGATCAAGGTCGGTGCCACAGCGTCGGTAGAGTCATTCTACTGACAACAACGATCGTTAGGAGCTCATTAAGGTCCGCGGCTTCCAAGGTATGCTGCCTTTAAGGTAGAAACATGTAATCTAACGTCCCCTCAGTTGCTCCCGCCGAACTGGAAGGCCACATCCTCGATCATCCGGACGTGTCGGACGTGTGCGTCGTCGGCCTACCCGACGACTACAGCGGAGAGCTGCCGCTTGCGTTTGTCACTCCCAGCACCGCCGCCGCCGAACGCATGAAGATGGACCCGGCCGAAGCAGACAGGATACGCACGTCCATCACAAAGGTCAGTCAGCCCTACCTCCCCGCGGCCAAGGGCTCACCGGCACTGAGTACAGCATGTCGCGGACCACAAGGTCAACTATAAGCATCTCGCAGCCGGCGTCGAGTTCATCGATGCGGTCCCGAAGAACCCGAGTGGAAAGCTGCTGCGACGCGTGTTGCGGGATCGCGCGAATGAGTTGAGGAAGCAGGGCAAGCTATCGAGACCACCGCGATCGAAGATGTAGGGACAGGGATACGAGCTATTATGTCCGGATGTTGATACGATACAATGGCGCTACGATGACGGAAGTGTTGTTTGGGCGTGGTTCGTGAGGAGGGAGGAGCTCATTGTAAGTAAGGCAATATTGTAAGTGTTACTGGCACCCTTGCAGAATCATTTGTCTGCAACAGAATACCATCATGGACTTCTCGTTGACTTTTGGATGGCTCTGGTCCTCTTTACCGAATGCTGGTGATATCCCATGGAATAATGCATGGTTTCCTTGTGCCCCTGTACTCTTCATAGGTTTAACACGACGACCTACATGTCCCAGCCACATCTGATCTTTAATCAAAAGTCTTGGGGGGTCGAGGACATCAAAGACTTCTGCCACAGATTGGGGCTCTCTTTTCCGCACGGGGACAGTGAATCGAACACCACGTTTCCCAGGACGTGCGAGCATGCACGTCAGACCCTCCTTCACGACGAATTTTCACTCGCCAGGGCGGATGTCAGGAGTCTTGACCCCGAAGTTATTCTCCAAAGAGGACAATCTCGTGGGTCCAAGCGACAGTGGGACGTCCGGATCAGGAACATTCCATATCTCGTACGCGAATGGCGAATTGGTCGCTTCGCCGGTCGCTGTATGCACGAAATCGAGGCAGAATTCTCGATTGGCAGAAACGCCGGGCCATAGACGTATTGAGTATTCGCTATCAGGAATCGGCCGGACGAAGACGTTACGTTGACCGGAATACGGTTTGAGCTGGGCATGTATAAGCGAGCCCATCCGAGTGTGAAAGAGACCTTGCGCGCACCCCAGTCATTTGAACGATTGCATCAAATTGTTCTTTCATGTTTGCCACCCATATTGCCCTTCCTTGCTCCAGTGTGGAGCCGGGAGGCCAGGTGCCCGACTGGGCTCGTAGGTGCTTATCCACCCATTCGTATACGGCCTCGTTTGTCTGCGGGCCCGTATATTGTCCATAGGCCAGATGAATGATATCAAAGTCATCCCTTGGAGTGATACCAGGATACAACTTTCGAGCTAGGTCAAGGGAGGTTTCGTGCATCGTTTGCCCCTCAAGAACTTGTTCGCTCAAGGATGGGGTTTGCGGGGGTGACAGTGAATTTAGCATGTATCCGCGTGGCCATCTGTGTGAGTTGAGTGAGTTGGTTTTTGAGGGTTCATATGGCTGGTATCGACGTGACGCAGTCTGCCAGAGTGCGTACGCTGTGAGTTTGGGAGACTATGAGAATGGCGCGACATACTGAGATAGACGACTCTGACGCCTCAAGAGGTTGACATGATGAACTACAATGTATGGTGCAAGGCGCTAAGTCACCGCTACTTTTGTACAACCAAAACTAGTCGCTCAAATCTTGTCCAAATTCTTATCGACTTGACCAATCGACTCCTTTTCATCAAAGGAACAGATCTGTCAGACAGTTTCTCAAAACTGAGGGAGTTATAAATTCTCGTCTTCCCAAATTTCGCCAGTGATGGGAAAATGTCCGTATATGGTAGTGGAGTAGCCTAATATAGTAATTTAGGCGTCTAACATACGAGCGACAGTCTCGGGAATACGACGATGAGACTTGTACTTGCGCGAACTGAACTCCTTGACGCGAAGTTGCGCATCCTTCGCGCTCAGACCCATCTGATATGCCTCCTGCCAGCGCACCGTCCGATGTTCCCACTTTCGAATAAGCTCGACACTGACAGACCGCAGCGCCAACGGCATGTTCTTCTGGAGGCCGGGATATGTATAATCACAGTGCTCGCGAAGGTAGCCCTTCACGGCCCCCCAGAAAAATTCGATGAAGTTCAGCTCACAGTGGTACTTCGGTAAGAAGATGCACAAGTGGCCTGCGGCTTCGATCACCTCTGTTTGACCCGGTGCCGGAGGGTGGCCCAGGCAATGTGGATTTATGGTGGCCGGCCCCGAGAGCAACAGGCTCCGGAGCCCCGGCCTCGGTAATCTCAGTCACGGCGAGTCTTCGCGAAAGCTTAGCAGCGCGAGCATTAGCAATAGATGCTTTCTTCGCTTTTGACGACTTCGCAGGCATGATGGCGGATGGTGTAGAGCTAAGGCGAACGAACATTTCACTCCCGACCGCGACTTACTGCGGCTGGTGGCTAAAGTACATTAGGCGCCCGCTCGAACCGGTGCCCCGTGCATCCGCTCCTTGACCTCGAACCACCACCATCTCCGGTAGGCGCCCGCTTATCGGAGCCCATCTATCTACCCTCCCCCCTCTAATTCACCCTCGTTTCCTCGCGTCAAGGCCGTCCAACTCGGCCCCCACTTTCACTACTGTCGACCAACTCGACACCGCGACATAATCCCTCTTTCCCCTGGGTTTGAGGACCACAAAACACCTCACCTCGCTGTCGCCAACCAAGTGTCATCGATCACAACCGTCGACTCCCACGTCCCACTTTAGGCTCCACGGCCTCGCCTCTCCTTCCCCCTCTTGCCTGTCGCAGTAACGTGCCCTAGACCCCGGTGGCGAAACACACGGGAGACTCCCTTGTGTGAGTCTGTTGCGCGAAGTCGGGAAGCAAGCTCCGGGGTGCCTTTGGCCCCTGGGATAAATCCGTATTCTGTGAGGCACCATAGGGAGGTGGAAGTGGAGGAGTTGCATGCGGAGGGAGGCTTGGGTCCAACTGTGGAGGTGGGGAACCTAACACGAACAACACCAGCACCCTCGCCCTTGCTGGAAGGTGCTACGCACCACCCATAGGTTCGCCCCCTGCTTTTCATTCTGGTAGCGGAGAAACAACAGACGAAGAAGAGAAGTGCCAGAAGTGGCCTGGATGATACGATGACGAGGAGGGCACATATCCATTATTCCTACGACATTCATTTCCTATGTGGCATAAGCCCCTCACCCCACTGGTCCCCGAGGGGGGCCTACGAGTCGAAAACGAGGACCTGGACCAGGAGTGTCCATACCTACGAAGGAGGAAGCCTAGTTCGCCCACCAGGGCATCAAGTGAACAGCGGGTGGATGCTGGAGCAGGGAGCCACAAGGCGTAGAATAGGTCCTGACTGATTTTCCTTGTAGTTATGGTCTCTGCATGTACTTCGAGTACGGAGCGTAAACAATCAGAATTAAAAAAAAAAAAAAAAAAAAGAACCGGTGCCCCGTCAATTTCGCCACTGTACAAAAGTAGCGGTGACTAAGCGCCTTGCACCATAGCGACAGAGGATTGAAACGCGGGAGCAACGACTGCATGAGGCAATCAGTGCCCAAAGCGCCCGATGTAAGCACTGTCACGCTTCACATTTATGTGTGACGTGACTAAATGTATCTGTGACGTGACTAAACGAATCCCTCGTCCTCGTCGTCCTTCGTCCTTATCCTCAGGCCGTCATCGTGCTTGTCCTCGTCTTCTTCTTTATGTGAGAAAACAAGAAACCTATATTGTCATATATAGTATTAAGTACCACGATCCTCTCCGAATTGGCGGCTCGAGATGTCACGTCTTAGTGCGCGTCTCGTTTGAACTCTTGACCTGAACGGCCTCGACACCTTCGCCATCCATTCTCGCTCCCGCACAGGCGGCAGACTATGAGCAAGTTCTTGCACCGAATCCAAGACAAACTCAGGAAACCGCCCGCACCGCGTAGGTCATCTTGAGATGCGATACAGGAGTGCCCTCGTCCTTCCAGGTTTCTGTGTTATCTACATAACCGTCTACTGGTTTCTTCGCGACAAGCTAGTCGTGTACTCTGCGCAGCATTTCTCTTCCGCCCGCTTCGGAGGCCCCTCGACAATGACTGAGGATGTGTTTGCAGTGCCCCCGACGACTCCCAACATGTCTCGTCCTACCCTGGACTCGCCTCTCGGCCCTGGGACTGCGGCTCCTGGCCAGCCGTATTGGATGGAGTCGATCAAACACCAGGGCATCGCGGCGTTCAATCCGAGGCCGAACGAGTATCAGGTATTCAGGAATGTGAAGGACTTTGGAGCCGTAGGTGACGGGAGAGCAGACGATACCGAGGCCATTAAGTGAGTTGGCCTACTTCGTCTGTTGGAAGCCGACGATACGAATCGTGATCATGAGTATAGTGCAGCAATGTCGTATGGCGGGCGATGTGGCGGAGGGAATTGCGAGTCTTCGACCATCACGCCAGCCGTGGTTTACTTTCCTCAAGGGTCAGTGAATTGTTCGACTATCTGATTACCTGTCTCATGGCTCTATAGTGTCTACAAGGTATCGGCGCCCATTACGTACGTCAACCACCGCATATCGTCTGTTGACACTAATTGCGACCAACAGAGCTTATTACTACACCCAAATCATTGGCGATGCGAGGGTACCGCCCACACTGCTCGCCGCATCCAACTTCAGCGGAATGGCCGTCATTGGTACGCACTGAATCGTGTCTCCTGCCGGCATCCGCGGTGATGGATGCACCTGGACAGATGCGGATCCTTACATCCCAGGTGGAGGAGGCGCACAATGGTACATCAACCAGAACAACTTCTTCAGAAGCGTGCGCAACTTTGTGATCGACACGCGCCGCGTACCCGACCACATTTCTGCGACTGGAATACACTGGCAGGTCTCGCAGGCTACGAGTCTGATGAACATCCGGTTCGTCATGAGCGACCGCAAGGGAAATGCACATCAAGGTGCGTGAAGTAGGCAGACAGATTTGATGACGCGGGTTGAGCACGCGCGCCAGGTATATGGATGGAGAATGGGAGCGGCGGCTACATGGGAGGTGAGCCTACTTATCCACCCAGTATAATGCCTATTCAGATGAGAATGCACCTAGATATGGAGTTCTATGGCGGTGCGTGCTACGGGTCACCCAACGTCTCGTGTCGCTAAGAACCAACGCAGGCAAATTCGGGATGTGGGTCGGCAACCAACAGTAAGGGGGAGCTATCATTAGCGTGCATGCTGCTCACATTGTCTAGGTTCACAGTGCGGAACGTCACTATGACGAACTGTGAAACCGGTGAGTGGATCAGAAGACATGTAGACACCTGTCTAAGGTTTGCGTAGCCGTATACGGCATGTGGAACTGGGGTCAGTGATTGCTTGACTGAAGCCACTTTGGTGCTAAACTCATTGTTAGGCTGGACATTCCAGAGAATCACAAGTGCGTGAGATGCTGGCCAGACGTTAATCCCCATCTCACCTGATTACAGTCAACAATTGCCAGGTAGGGTTTGACTTGAAAACGGGTGGGACAACGTCCGACACGCAGGTATGTAGTGTCCCTGCGGCGCGTCATGTATGCTGACCGCCAACGACCAGACTGTCGGTGGAGAAGCGATCATCGACGCCGATGTCTCGAACACGCCTGTCTTTGTGCGCTCCTCGGTGCACACAACGTCGCTGGCCGGCTCGCTGGTGCTCAACAACGTGCGGCTGACGAATGTGCCGGTTGCCGTAGGCGTGCTGAACGGCCCGACGCTCCTGGCGGGTGGAACGACGACGATCGAGAGTTGGGTACAGGGCAACGTGTACGCGGGTGCGAGGAGTGCGCGGAAGTTCGTGCAGGGCCCACATGCAGGGCCCGCGAAGGCGCGGAGCCTGCTCGATGCCAGGGGCAAGGTCTTTTGTCGAATTCACCCGCAGTACGAGGGATACGCGGTTGACCAGTTCGTGAGTGCGCGGGACCTCGGGGCGACGGGAGATGGAAGGACAGACGACACGGCGTCGCTGCAGCGCATATTCGATGAGGTGCGGCTGAAGCGTACGCGTGAGACTCCAGTGCTGACAATGGCCCTGACAGTACGCGGGAAAGAAGGTCATATTCCTCGACCATGGCACGTATTATGTGACCGATACACTGCGCATTCCCGCGGGCACCCAACTCGTTGGGGAGGCGTGGAGCGTCATTCTCGGTGGCGGCCCCGTGTTTGCGGATGTGCAGAGCCCGCGGGTCGTTGTCCGCGCGGGCGAGCCTGACTCGCAGGGCATCCTCGAGATCTCGGACGTCGTGTTTGCTACACGCGGTCCGGCGCCTGGGGCGATCGTCTTGGAGTGGAATGTACATTCGGACGTCCAGGGCGGTGCAGGGATGTGGGATAGTCATATCCGGTAAGTATCGATGTGTGAGCTGTGGTGGTCAGACTGACTCTTGTGCTTCATTCAGATTGGCCGGAGGTGTGTCGCCAGTGGAATCACTGTCAGATGAGCTACGCTGATTCTTCGGGCGCCAGCTGCTGGCACGAACCTCGAGCGCGCACAATGTCCCCTGCAACCAACCTCAGATGGGTGTTACGCAGCATACCTCGCGATGCACTTGACTCCGCAATCGAATGCCTATCTTGAAGTGCGTTACAGCACAGTAAGCGTCATCTTCCCGATCTGATGTTGATATAGGGAACTTGGGTGTGGCTGGCTGACCACGACCTGGATGGGGATGGAAAATCCCAGATTACTGTGTACAGTGGCCGAGGCGTGTTGTCAGAATCACAGGGACCAGTCTGGATGATCGGAACTGGTGAGCTCAGGTATCAACTATGTGGACTTGTTCTCGAGTCTTCTCACGCGAACGACATTTCTGGTAGCTTGTATGTGTATATGTGCATTGTTGAGATCAAGAGTGAACTAAATTCCACACAGCCGAACACCACACACTCTACCAATACAACTTCGTCAATGCGCGGAACCATTACCTCGGTCTCTTACAGACAGAATCTGTCAGTCGCCATGCTACGTAGACCGCTCAAACATCAGCATCTTACTGATCTCTGCATATGTAGCCATATTATCAACCATCTCCGCCACCTCCGGTGCCCTTTGCTACCGACTCTCGATACCACGATCCTAGCTTCCCTTCGGGTCAGCTCTCTGCGTGGGCGGTGTCTATAAAGGACTCACACAGTATCTTGATCTTCGGTCAGCCTTGTAAATCCGCTGCATCGATCGGCGACTGACTATTGATGTAACAGGGGCTGGCCTATACAGCTTCTTCAGTAGTTATGGGCAAGCTTGCCTGAAGGACTCGTCTTGCCAGAGTCAGATCCTCAACATCGACGGGGCCTCCTCGTTGGCCGTGTACAGCCTGTCGACGGTGGGAGTAACGCACCAACTCAGCGTAGAGGGCCGTGGGATCGTTCCTTCGTATGAGAACAAAAACGGCTTCCAGTCTACAATGACCGCTTGGACGAGGTGAACACCATCATGTAGGTTGTAGAAATATTCGACCATTCACGCAATGGACGCTGACGCGATACAAACAGACTATGTACGCATTGTACCACAGTCAAACATCACTGTATCATTCTAGTACGTGAGTGAGTTATTATACCTTAATTGTTAGGTGAGATTCGGAACACTACGCACCCAATAGTGGCCGCCGTAATTACGTTCTCCCGCACGCGCGCAAGCTTTCAGAGAGAAAGTTCCTATCGTACAAATGATTTGAATATGGCTATGTACCAACTCCGCCCACGACCACCATGTCTGAAATCGTGGCCCCCGGCGGTCCCCTCCCTGATGTCCCGTCCAACCTCACCATACCACAGTTCTTGCTCGATATTGACTGGCATCCTACACGACCGCCTTTGCTTTCCCGCATCTTGAACCCATGCATGATCGAGGACGCGACGGGCCGCGCTATATCGTTTGAAGAGGTGAGTGCGAGAAAGAAGGCAAGTCCCCTTGTTAGGTTGGTGATGGCCTCGATAGGTCCGCACACGTACAGCGGCGCTGGCGAATGCTTTACATTCCCGCTTCGACATAGGTGCACCTTCGGCTCAATTATGTCTATATGACCTTTACCTGATATCGGTATTCTTTTAGACGATGGTGACGTCGGTATGAGGCCCATGAATGTATCAACGTTCTGCAAGATGCTGACATCTCGAGGTAGTCTGTATCTGCACGCCTAATCACGTTGGTACGTGGAGTCAGGCCCATACCTATCAAAGACGCTGAACGCACCACTCTCGCAGACTTCCCGGTAGTTGCACTGTGCGTTGCATGCTTGTCCTGCCTGAACATGCCTGCTAATGTTTGGTTTAGAGCTGTTCAGAGACTCGGAGGCGTAGTGACGTCAGATCATCACTGCAGTCATCTGAAAGCCCCAGCACTTCTGACTTGCAATCTAGGGCATCCAACCCAGCCTATACAATCAGTGACCTTGACTATCAGCTCAGAATCACTCATGCGAAGGCATTGGTTTTGCATCCGTGGATTCTGAACGTTGGCCTCGCCGCAGCCAAGGCTGTAGGACTCTCACTAGATCATATTATCCTATTTGATATTGCGGATGGTAACGATACTCCTCTCGCATACATGACGGTGTCACAACTCGTCGACGAGGGTCAGGCGACGCGAAAGAGTTTCACCGAAAGGAGGTTGGGCCAGAACGAAGGGCGAATGAAGCTGGCTTACATCAATCTCTCCAGTGGGACTACGGGGAAGCCCAAAGTGAGTCGTAGAACACAGTGCATACCCGAATATGGCGGTATTTACACGGCATGTCAGGCAGTTTGCATTCCACATGGTGCCGTCATTGCAGGCATGATTCAGCAAGCACATATGCTCAACCAAGATACGACACCATGGGATGAACGCAAGTACCGATCCGGGGATTGCTGGTATGCCGGTAAGCCCAGCCCTAGACATATAATGTGTTGGCTAACGGCTCTCGCTAATACTAACAGCCCTACCATTCTTCCGTGAGTACTTCGCGGCGGCTTATAGGACATCTGAGAAGTCATCAATACAGACATATACGGCCTCGTCGGTATCATGCACTTTGCGCTTTTCTACGGAGTAAGCCGACCATTGTCTTTATTGTCAGCCATGCTGATAAGAATTCTGGGATATGTAGACAACACTTGTTGTGGTACCGAGGTTCAGCTTCGAGGGCATGCTACGGAGCATACAGCGACACAAGGTCAGGATGTTGCCGTGAGTCCCCATTCACGGAGTATGATCTCAGAACCTTCTCATGAATTACGCAGAGTCGTGCCTCCGATGGTTGTCCTACTTTGTAAGGTAGGAGACATCGTGCCCTTGTATATACCGACTCCCAGGTGCGAATTTCACTCATCCTTATCGCAGAGTCCCGCAGTGAACAATTATGACCTAACGTCGCTCCGTCTCATCATGTGTGGTGCGGCTCCGCTCTCAGCCGAGCTCATCAACCAACTATCTGCCCGAATCCCATGGGCCAGTATCGGACAAGGATACGGTACGCACTGCTCCTAAGCTGGCCTTTCCTCGGCTAAGTCGTGTAATGGAGGCATGACGGAAGCGGTGGGATCGGTGTGCTTCCCACAACTTGAGCAGAAGATATGCACACCGGGGAGCGCAGGACGGCTCGTTCCTGGCATTACCGCGCGCGTCGTCAAGCCGAACGGCTTGCTTGCCGGATTCAATGAGCTCGGCCAATTGGTGATCAAGAGCGGTGCAATTGCTTTGGGGTACCTAGACAATGAGGAATCGTGAGTCTGAGCATGCTGTTGCCTCTCGTCAGTCTCGATGGCTCATGCAGCTTGTAGTTCGAAGGAGACTTTTGTTGACGGGTATAACCCATCACATTTTCACCGCGTCAGATTTTCATTGCTTTGTCGCTGCAAGGTGGCTCTACACTGGTGACGAAGTGTATATCAACGAGAAGTACGAGGTATTTATAACAGACCGTATCAAGGTATAGCAGTGGTCACTGTGAAGTTTAGGATCTAACTCAGGAGTAAATTGCGAATTTGCAGGAGATATTGAAAGTGAAGGGCTTCCAAGGCAAGTTGATTGTGAGAACTAGCTACTTGTATATGCTGACCGTGTTTGCTGTAGTGGCTCCGTCGGAGCTCGAGGGGCATCTACTTGACCACCCTGATGTCTCGGACGTCTGTGTTGTGGGCATCCCAGATGACTATAGCGGCGAGCTGCCATTTGCGTTTGTCGTTCCCACCACAGAAGCTGCCCAACGCGCGAAAGCATCCCCGGCTCAGGTGAAGAGTATCAAACACGCAATAATGAAGGTACGCGCCTGTGTCACGATCGAGAAAGAAGTGATTCAGACCGCCCTTCCTTCCGCTCAGCATGTATCCGACCATAAAGTACGCTACAAATGGCTCTCGGGTGTCGAGTTCGTAGAGAGCATACCGAAGAACCCGAGCGGCAAGTTGTTGCGCCGGCAACTTCGTGATCACGCGAAGGATATGCTCAAACGAGAGGAGCTGGTGCTGATGGGCCCTGCATCGAGAGCAAAGGCGAGACTGTGATGCACTATTGCAATATGGACTGGTCATAACTATCAGTATATTGGTCCAGCATCAGACTGTCGTGATTATCACACTTTCTGGACTTGTATCGTGGCCGTTGATTTCAAGATATGCTTTATTTCAATTGGTGGTCAGGGTACTCGCCGCGCGAACTACTGGACCTGCCTTTCCTGGAATTGCAATGAGCGCTTTACGCAGCCACTGTGAATATTGCTAGTGGGCCCTGATCATGAGCTGAGCTACTCACCATGAGCCTCACACATTCAGACACTCACTCAGTTGGCCAGCGGTGCCTATAATGTGGGGTGTTTACCTCGCTAATAAAAGCCGCCACGTGTAAGGGAAGGTCAATTATGCGTGTATGAAGTGTGCGTGTTTTTGCCGACTCACCGCCACGAATACTAATCTTCGTCACTTTCAGCCCCTATGCCTCAATGTTCCGCCTCATGGGTCATATCGATAGTACTCATGTCACTGTCTGCATGAGGCCACACTCCCAGTGGGGATTATGACACTCGTTTTTATGACGGCGCCCCAGGTTTGAGAGGGAGGTGGCCGCCACTGATTGCTGCGGCTGCAAGCCAGTAGTATACGACGTCGTCGTGTCAGCCTCATACACCAAACGTGGGCTTACAACGTGGGCTTACGCAACTCAGAGACACGACTTTTTGTCACCTCATGTTGTCTTCTCTCCTCGGCATCGTGGCCCGGCCTCGGTACTTAACTTACATCCCATCGAGGTACTCCGACCAAGCTCTCGCCTCTTACTTCAAGTCCCCGCACTTCAACTCCCGCCTGACGGCCTTCGGCGCTGAGCAGGATGCTCAACGCGCTCTCGCGTCTCTTTCAGGCCAGTCCTGATTATGATTCTGAACATGACCGCGCGTCGATGGAAAGCGGCCCAGAGGACGTGGAGAGCCAGAGACTTGCGGTATCCATTACAGACGACTCTGGGCTTGGTCTTGAGACTGCACGCTTGGAACGCAGGCCATCTGTGGACGCAACTGCGATAATGGATGCAAGGCGGCGCGCACCATCACACGTTTCGTGGAAGACACAGAACACAAACACAAATCCGAGTCCCACCCTTGGTCGCTCATGGGCCCGGGGCTCACAGTACGACAGCTACTCGGCGTCGGCCCCATCACTGCTATTACTCAGCCCTAACGCAGCAGCAAAAGCGTCTTCGGTCCACCGACAGAGCTCGCAGTCCTTGCGTATATCACCTGTTAGTGCTTCCGAAGATTGGGTCCTACAGAACAGTCCTGGGAAGAAGGAGAGCGTTGAGTTGTATCCTGCGAGGCATGTGACGCCTATTGTACGCCCCCCGAGCATAAGCATAAGGCGGCCATCGATGGACTCGATGCCTCTTACGCCGGATTCAACGAGGGTACATGACGGGCGTGAGTACTCTACTTACAGTCAGAATATCAGCATCGCCACTAACATCTCATCCCAGACCTCGCAGCATACCCCGGAGCTTTCATCAACCGGCCGCTGAATCGTACAGTGAGCCAAGCTTCCATAAGTACGAACGCCTCTGCCCCTAGTATACCGCCTCTGGACCTTCGTCCCGACTTCCAAAAGACCATCGGCGCTCCCATCCGTAAGTCGCGGCTCCCGCCTCCAACGCTACCCCCTGTCATAGGAAGTCCACACCCGGGCAAATACTCTGTCATCTACGAGGACGGCTCGTCGGTGCACACCTACGTCACTGCGCCGTCCGTGAATTCCGAGCACACATCCGAGCCCGGCGGCGATGGCGGGGCACAGCCCGCAGGCGAGCACCCCGTCTATGCGCGAGATTACGCGGTATCCAGGACGAGCACCGATGTCACGCCTGCCGCGCGGACGAGCGGCCTTCCAGAGGGGCTGTACGAAGTTGACCTGGGCGAGCCGTCCCATGTTGGAACGAGCACACGCGCAGGGAGCATGGATTCCAGTCCCCGCCTCACCCAGCCTTTGCTCCACGTCCCGCCCAATGTGGTCCCCCGCCGCCCGCGCACCGCCTCCTCGAGTGGATCCGAGTCAAACATCTACAATCGCTGGCTACGGGGGGTCTCGTTCGGGAGCGGAAACTATGAGTTCCATATCCCTCGCATGTCCTCAAAGCGCAAGGCACGCTCTTGTCTTCCAGGGATGGGGGTGTCGAGCGCCTGCCTCCTCTTCTGGCTTGGGTTCGTCGGCCCGTGGTGCTGGCTCATCGGCGGGTGGATGCTCACTACGGAAGGCGAGCTGGAGCGCGAATACATACACGAGGTGGTTTCCTCCCTGCCGATATCAGTGAGGCACGGGAAGAGACCTGACGCAGCAGGCGAGCGGAAGAAGGCGCGAAACCTTCTTGCGTTCAAACTGTTTCCATTGGTCGCACCCTCGGTAGAGAGCCTGACACCGTCGGTGCAGACTCAGATGTCTGCATGCAGGCTTAAGCAGGGTGCGTTACAGGTAGTGGATGCATGGGTCATCCGGTGCCGTATCGCTGCCATCATGAGCGGGGTCCTTATTTTGGCCGCTGTTAGTATTGCCCTCATCGTTGCTGCTTCCCGCTATTGAAGGCTCTGTTGAGCCTGCGCACAGTGCAGGATGATGGCTCTATTGTCTTTGTTTATCGTTTGTATTATGTGGACAGTGGGCTTCATACATAGAACATTCTGGACGGACCCTGCTTTCGACATCGACGTAGTACAATAATATCACGCGATCAGAGACGCAAATATGTATGCTCCAATAGCTATAGGTCCATTGTAATGTATACTAGCACACACAGCATTGTGATATCCGTAGTAGAAATACAGCATGACCAATAAATCACAGGATGAGATGCGAGATGCGAGAAAAGCGTGCGGTCAGTCAGATAACTCAAAGTAGGTGCGGAACATCGACTCGGTGCGGAGGGAGGAGTTGGCGATGACACCGTGGACGTGGAGGAAGAGGTGGGGGAAGCGCCGCGTGAAGTATGCAAGGAAGCCTTCCGGCATAGAACCTAGCAGCCGCTTGACGTTGTCAGGGAGGTCTTGGTAATGATGTTTCTATAGGTTTGTGAGTACGACGAAATTCGCATGCAGCGCTGGAAACCCACTTTGTTCCGCAATGCGCGCAGTAGATCCTGGACAGACTTGCCGTCATATTTTCTGAACTTGCCCAGATTGTCAATGAATAACCTGTCTAATCGGGAATGCCAGTCATTCCCAACTACTTGGGATGCGCCTGTCTCGAGTGTGATCAGGTTGACATCCCGAGGGTCTCTACACATGATCTCAAAGCGGTCGGAGGCGTCTTGTAGAAACGTTAACCGTTTTCCTGGATTCCAGAAGTATGGGTGGAGTAAACATGAAGTGGTATCCGGCCTGTAACATACGCGTATCAGCATACAGTATTAAAACCCCAGTAGAACACTAACCGGACATATGCTTCGGGGCTTAGCATACCGCTGATTAAGTCGACGCCCTCGGCCCCTTCCTCTCCAAAGCACTGCAAGCCGTCCAGCGACTTCGCATTCTTCATGATGTTGGCTTCACGCTCAAAACGGTCGCCGAACGGATGCCCGCCGTTCGTGAGGACGTAGTAGTATAGACAGCCCAGCGCGAAGATGTCCACCGACTTCGTCAGGCGTGCAGGCTTGCCAGTTGGCGTACCCACCCGCGGAGTCCCTACGGAGCCGCGTGATGAACCCGACTGCGAGTCGTCAGTTGCTGCATCGTCGAGTTTGACCTCGCCCCTCAGGATCTCCGGGGCCCGCCAACCTACAGTACCGGCGGCGATCGCGCCGTGTGCTGTGGGCAAGAAGCTCGTCTGATCAAGGTCGAGCTTTTTGCACAGGCCGAAGTCGGAGATGAGCATTCTGTGGCCCCCGCCACGTTTTGCATAGGAAACGAGTATATTATGAGGTTTGATGTCGCGGTGGATGATCTTGAGTGCGTGGAGGTGTCTGAGACCGGCGGTCACTTGGCACAGAGCACGCTTGGGGTCGAAGGCGCCAACTATCTCCTGGTGTTGATCAGGGCGCTCAATTATATCTGCTAATGAGGCAGGGCAGAGCTCCAATGCGATGTAGAGGAAGTTGCCACGAGACTCTTGGTAGTAGTACCGGATGACGTTGGGATGGTCATCAGACTCTTGGAGGACGTTGACCTCCCGGGATGCAAGGGTGACGAAGTCCTGCAGGAGGCGCTTGACAGCTACTGCGCGCCCTTGCAAGGAACCCTTGTAGACCACTGTACCGTGCGACCCGAAGCCTATACGAGCACGCTCAGCTATACAGGTACGGAGGACGGCGACAAAACTTACCCAAGACAGCGTTCGATACTACAAGCGACGGCTCAACAGGTGTTGAGGCAGATGGGGGCGGAACGACGAGGGCGGACTGGCCTACGACGTGGACCATAGGTTTGCCTGCATCCACCTCAATGGGGGCTTCCCCAGGTTCGTCATTCTCGTCCTCCACTCCGGCGCTAGCAGTCCCGCCCCGCTTTTTCTTGCCGCGTTTCCGGCGTACACCCTTGCGTTTCGTGGGTTGCTCTGTGTCGCCGTCCTTCTCGCTCTCATCACCATCCATGACATCGACGTCGAGCTCCAAACCTGGTTCGGGGAGGTTGATAGCGGGAGGGCGCTTGACAGGCGTGCTAGGGCGTGGTGTACTCGGCCGAGACGTGATCGAGATGGTACGCTTACGGAGAGGAGAGTCGGGCTGCAAGAGGCCTTTCGCATTTTCCCCGTCCGCTGCATCAGAGAGTTCCTGCTGTACTGGTTTTCCATTTTCCCGGGGTTCTGCAGCGGCAGCTGGCTTCCCAGCTTTGCGGCGAAGGCCCAACCATACGAAGGTGATAAGCAAGGCCAGTGCACATACCGCAAATGCAGACATGACGGAGTTTGATAGTGAGACAGCTTGTTCTGGGTCTAACGCCACCTGAACTTGGACCGATCCCTTCGAGCTAGCTGCCACAATCGAGTCGGCGCTACTCTCCGGGGATGATATGGACGGTGCAGCGTCTAGCAGGCGACTGAAGCGCGATTGCGTGCCCGCCTCCAGCCGCCGTACGCCCGTTAGACACCTCAGGTCCGTGCTGCCCTCTCTGCATATCTTGCGCATCCTGCGCTCCCTCGCGCGCCGCGTGACCGAGTCTAGGTCCTCCGGGAGATCTTGGTCACGCCCGAACTCGTCGTCAAAGTGCGAGTCCCGAGGCGCTGCATCAAGGAGGCGACCGACGCCTGCGTCTCCGAAGATGGCGAGTGGGTACAAGTCTGGGCCCATAGCAAAGAGCGACCCTGTCTCTTCGACGATACCGACAAATGCAGAGTCAAAGGGAAGGCTTCGGTGCGTTGCAGCTTTGTGGAGCTCGGTTGACGGGAGGATGTCCTCGAGGTGCAGTCGAGGTTGCAGAAGGACGAAGGGCTGCGAACGCTGGGCTGAGCGCAGGACGTCAAAGACCGCGACGCTATTTGTTCGTGAGCAGCAGACAAGTGCTGTGCTTGCAAAAGAACGCACATAGGATTAGCGAATGCTCGGCCCCAAGCAAACTTGGTGTTTGGCGCCATGGCTGAGTCGGTAGTCTGCACACTGTCGGACATGAACGATAGGATCTCTCCGTTGGGTAGGGGTTGTATGTACGCGTTGTCAGCGGTGCGCCGGTACACGGACTGCAGACTTTGGTCTTGATTGTTGGGTCCGTATACGGAGAATGAGAGGTTCTGGACGGGCGCCCTGACGGACGACGTCCGCGAAGGACGAGTGTGTATAGCGACATGGTAGTCTGCGGGACTTCAGTCTGACGGTCGCAAACCGTGGCGGTAGTAGCAACTCACCGGTACGTCCTATGAATACTTCCGTAGGCTTCGAAGAGCGCCTCGGGGGATCAGCGCCCTCAAGGTCATCCAGGTCCAGGTCGAACGCTGCAGGCTCGGCCAGGTCCTGGAACGGATCCCACGGACATTCCTGATCCATGGTCCTCACCCTCCCCGTATCTAGCTCTACGAGCAGTAGCGACGTCTCCTTACGCCCAACAAACATCCTCCGGTCGTCGTCCGAGGGGAAGCTGAACGGAGACATGTCGACGAGCTGCGGCATAGAGAAGGGGAGCCGTTGCAGAGGGCTGTCTGGAGTAGCCATGATGTAGATGTCTCCAGACTGGGGTTCAACGAGGTAGACCTCTCTGTGAATGCTGTCATCGTCTGTGAGGTCCGGGTCGATATCAGGATGCTTCGTACGGACGAGAGGTCCGAGGGTTGATGGTTCTGCGCCCGAGACGGTCTTCATCGACCAGATGAAGTCCCCCGACGTCCTATTGAGCGCATGAAGCTTCCCGTCAACAGACGCAACTAGTACAATATCCAAGAGGTTGATTCCGCCTGCGACGCCTGAGCCCGGTGCCTGTTGGTAGGCGTTGTGTCGAACGTCGACCAAGTCGTGGTTACCGGCCCAAGGCGATACAACCGGTTCTCCAATGCATTTTCCCGCAGCAAGCAGCGCAACAAGGAGGCCTTGTATAGTCATTCTTCATAATCTCATAGCCAGGAATGCTGAGGATAGCAGGTAGGATGGGGGAGAGAATGGAGATGATGACCGCGAGGACTACATAGAGTCTGTGACAACGTTACACAGCCCTGGGATGTGACATTGTCTGTGACATAATGCCGAGTACTTACTACGGTATTGGGTCTGATATATACTTATTGATAGTGACATATGCCAGTATGGGTCTCCAATAGTTTTCAACGATGCATGGCGAGTTGTCGCATGGGGAGCTACTAGCATCTAGACTGGCAGGTGGTATGAGGAAGCTCGGTGAACCCGTCACTGAGTGACAACGACGATCGTGACAACGAACGCACTCTCAAACCGTCTGCGAATCGTCTGCTTCACCACGCACAGCCATTCTCATAGTCTCATAGTCGCACTTACATTTTAGCAGACAGAGCCACGTCGATACAGCCACAAAAGAACCAACTACTAGATGGCCACACGGATTCATTACCGTGACCGACACTACCGCCCTTCTCTTTCTCAATGCTACGGAGGGAGCGGAGGTCGGCTGCGGCCCTGCAGATCAACAATGTATCTGGCATCGTGCATTTTGGAAACAGGGAAACTCGAGAAGATACGGCTGAGTATATCCACGGAGCCGACAATCAGCAGGGCGTTTCGCAACGCTCAGTCACCGACCTATTGCAAGAGCTGCAGCAATTTTTCCTTCCTTACCTCTCAGTACTTCACACTGACTGCTGTTCGGTCAGGCAACGTCGCTGAGCAGCACTCTGAGCTGTTCGAGACATTCGTGATAGCTGGCATCATGTTGGTCATCCAAGAGTCGTGGTTCCTCCGGCCGCTGTTCATGGCGTTTGGCATGTCCCCAGTGGGTCCACTCGAAGGTGCGTTCTTTCAGCGGTTTTCTATTAGTGCACTCCGGATGCACGCACGCCACTTGCTCGTGCTCGTGTATACGCGTGTTCACTGTCGTACTGTTATGCAGCTCCTGCTCTTGCAGTGTCCGTCGCCTAGCAGTGTGTCTTCGCAACATTGTGTCCTTATATGTGAGTACTCACCACTTTCCCGCAGGCTCCATCGTTGCCTGAGCACAGGGCTGATTCTATGGGGCATATGTTTCAAGGGAAGCTGGTTTTCACTGCTGCAGCGCGCAGGCATGGCCATAGGGGTGCTGGTCACTTGCCATTGGGTTATTCGACCTTGCCGCAGTGGTTGCCTTTCTTAGGTTTTGTGTATGCTGCGTATGCAATGCTGTTCAATTGATGGTACACGTATGTGGACGACAGATAGTACATATCCCGAGTCAGCATCATTCACACTGAGTGACACTGGGTCTATGATAGTGCCTCTGATATGCAAGTCTCTGCAAGGATCATATTGCCGATGATCTACATGCATACTCCCTCCTGTGCGTGGCCCGCGCAACAAGTATTGGGAACCGAAGTTGCTGTGCCCTCCGTCAACTCCGCACAAGGCGACGCTTCTTCTGTGCGTCTAGTCAAGGTTCCATCGACACTTCCTTCCCTTATGCCCACGCTCCTGCATATAATACATAATCACGTCCTCTCTCTTACCTCCCAACACCATGCGTCTCTACGTCGCTTCAATATCGACCTCCTCACCGCGACTGCCGTGTTTGCTCCGCAGACAGTTGCGGGGTTGACCACAGCGGACTTTTCGGGGTGAGTGTTGTATGATGTATGCTCTCGCTCAACGTTGCTGATTACATACTGCAGTAACATTTTCCGCGAAGTTAAGGGTGTTGCAGGAAAGATGCAGTATGACGTGGAAGGGGTCGGGGAGAAGGTGCAGCACAATATTAGTCGTACGTGCTCCCTTTGTTGGTTTGACGGTATACTGATCGACAACCCAGAGATTATCCAGGACATGAATACGACTGCGGCTGCTCAGCAGTTTTGGGAACGTGCTCTCGCTCTTGGACCACGATACCACGACTACACGATTGCAAAGCTAGTCGAAGGCGCAGCCAAAACCACGGAGCCTGTGGTCACTGGGATCATCAATCACGCTGTCAGCACCATGCAAGTGATCGTCGCTGCTACCGAAAACCACCAGAATACCATCGCGCAAGAGCATGGTGCCTCCCTCGATGATATCAACAACAGAGTAGAAAAGGTTCTCGATGACCGACTGGGGGAGCTGAAGGACCAGTTTCCTCCGCCGGACGAAGCTCCCAGCCGCGCGGAACGCAGGGACGATGTCTCGGCAATGCCCCATGAAGTGAAGGACGCCTTCGTCAAGCCATCTATCCAACACGACATGGCTGTAGAGAAGCCCAGGGTCCACTGCGACCCGAACATGAAGCATGTGAAGACCGTCGTCGTCACTCTAGGTACAACGACTTTCTGTGCTTCCTCTTGTGCCCAAGCTAATGTGTTGCTAGGTGATCTGGCAGTACTGTTTGTGATACTTATCATCTTCGGGATCATTCTTATCGTCCCAGAATCTTGGCTCCTCCGCCCCCTCCTGAGGATGTTTGGCATGGCTGCAGAGGGGCCGGTTGCAGGTGCGTGGACTTTTCTGCCGACTCGTATCCATCTATGTGCATGTTCATTGCTCGCGCTCGTGTACGCGTGCGTCCACTGTCTATGCTCGTGTGTGCACGTGGTCGAGTTTGGCTCCAGTTGTGTTTCCTTTTCCTTTGCACCCCACTCATGCCACGTTTCTGTGTATGTGCATACTCATTATCTACTTATAGGCTCACCAGTTGCCTGGGCACAGCGCCGCTTCTATGGCGCATACATACCGAAAGACAGCTGGTTCTCTTATCTTCAGCGCCCCGGGATGACGCACTGGGCCAATCCCATTCGGAACACCATCGGGGGGTCAATCCTTGTTGGGATCGGAATCGCGGGCAGCCTATTTTATGGGCCCGGGCAGGTAGAGGTCCGTGTTGGCAGTTATGAAGTGTGTCATCATTAACGAGTGGCTCCCCGCCTCCGAATGCCTATGTCATGAACGCCGCACATACGTTGTGTATCATACCGCAGGAAATGGATTGACTATGTCCTGTTCGTGTTAAGTACTATATGCATGCCTACGCTTTAGATTACGATGTGGTGAATTTTGTATACATGACTGTGTAACAAGCCAGGCCCGTTGAGGCGGAGGTCGCAATCATGTATAGTGCCGCAACCTGGGAGTCGCTATGTGGCACCTGTCCGAAATGAGATGGTCGACATGCCTTGCTCTTCGGTAACGTTCTTGGCGTACCGACTCCTGTGACTACTATGGATGTAGCGTGCTAGTGAGCAAACACATATCGACTTGTGATACGAGTCGTAGACCCGTAGTGGTTCCTTCCAGTGATCAGCCACTCCTGCCATGCCCGCTCGTGAGTCATAGCGTTTGACATGTCCAAGTACCCTGTCCGATCGAAGGTGTGCTCATGGTTGTTATATTCGTATCCGCAATGTACCAGCCAGTGGAGGCCTTCCTATTTTATCAATGCGGTCCATTCTACCCTTGTAGGCGTTGCTGCTCCCTCCTGCTCTCTCGGTATTGCTGGTATTTCACAAGCTCCTCTTCTACCAATCTCTGGGCACCCGCCGTGCCCTTCCGCATGACATCCTTGATCTCATGCCCACAGACCTTCATGTAGTCTTTTGCGGTGAACTCCGGGTGAAAAAATATGTGCTAAACGGGATTCCCAGACTCATGCACAAGGGTGAATCTATCTGGATATCAGACAACGGTGTGAGCACAAGGCACAGAACAAGCAAGTATATAATGGCAGCTTACTCACCGAGCTCAAATGCGTCAACCTCCGCCAGAAGGTCGTAGAACTCGGGGCAGTTCACCTCCACGGAGTCTCGGTTATTGAGCTCTATGGTACCCTTCACCCTGCAATTATGCCACTCCGCACGTGCAAAGTCGACAATGCAGGGTTGCCCGTCCGGTCGAACGAGAATGTTATCAACTTGGGCCCGCATGCCGGCGGGTTCCTTGAAGATACCCGCGCGATGCAGCGCTTCGTAGGCCTGCACGATCCCCGTTCTATTGAATTGCAGATCATCAACTGCGGACTAGAAGCAAGGCTGCAATGAGAGCACATACCTCAAAGCGCTGCTGTGCCTTCCAAGATTACCATCATGTTCGAGGCCTAGACTTCGACCGCAATGCTCCAGGACTATACACATAGGGGATGCATGTTCATCATCGTCGCTGTCACGGTCACTTGTTTCCCTTAGCTCGAAAAGGCCAATGTACTATTTCTTTGCCGCATAGGTGCTCCGCCTCCTTCTTGCTTGTAACATTCTCGTAGAAGGCAGCCTCTTTTCTGAGGTGTTTGATGGACGTAGGGGAGCCGGCAACCTTACATATAACATCCCTTGCAAGGATGCCATACTGTTTGGATGCAGAGTCGCTCAGCCGATGCGCGTAGATATGGCATATGATTCTCTGTGATGGTGCGTCCGAGTCTCGCGTTGGATCTGCTGTGTGAATTAGCTTGGGTAAGACTGGCGTATGTAGTGATGATGAAGGGGCGATCTGAGGTACACCCTGGTACACCGTAGGTGTTCACGTACCCACGGTGATAGGTGACACTTGGTTAAACGTCCACGAATTGATACCGGAGCTGAGAGCGGTGTGCACTGGCTAGCTGACATGGTATTCTTGTCGGCGTGCCAAGAGATGTCGCAAAGATGCAAACATGAATTCTTCACGCGGATTCACCACACGACCACATCGTCGCATCTTCCGCAACATGCATGAGAGCTCCTCTTTCATACAAAGTCAGACTGACTTGTCTTGATGAATTTGCTCGCAAAGCACAGTGATCACAAATCCCTCTTCGCCGACTCCAAGTCAAGGTGAGCCGAAGATCTGCTCCGCGCTAGTGGATACAGTTCATCAAAAACACTTTATACGACATGGATCAAGTACTCACGCGAAGACCCACAGGGATTGTGGGTTCATATACGTCTCCACTGTGTAAGGGAAGCGCACTATACATGCACACACGGGGTCCAATTATGAGCCGTGCCCGACCGAAAGAGTAGCAGGGCACTAACGCTGCGGTAGGTCGGAATAATATGCTTTCAACGCCTTTGTGAGCAGATTGCAATTCAACTTGAGCAACACCACTAACCAATTGGTGTTTCTTCATCCTTCCAGCTGTAAGCTATTTGGAAAGACACATGAGAAGTGCCCTGATGAGGACGTCATCGCCTACCGGTTCTCCAGTTGTGCCTACGTCGCCTCGATCAACAGTGTGTAGTCATTGAAACCGCAAGTGACTCACCGAAAGTCAGCATTCACAAGCCTGGGCCGGTACATGTCAGAATGGCACCACTATGATTGCACAACAACACCCACAAATTCGGAGGTGCCAACGGGTCCTGCAAACAAACATCAGCTCAGTTGCCGTACAGCACCGTGAAGGAGAGCACACGCACATCCTGCAGGCCAGCAGTCTTGATCTCCGAGTCGATGTCAGTCCACTCGAGCACCTGCTCGCCTGCCATGCCTTTGAACTGCATCGTCTCGTTCGGCTTCCCTCCGAAGATGGCGACCATCGTGTTGTGCCGCTCGTACATCAGTGTGCTGAACTGCGCACATGTCGATGCGCAGTCGCCGTTGCCCACTTATGACGTGGCGTGCTAAGCCCAAAAAGCCAAAGCAGCGCGAGCCATGATGTCACGTACCGATCGCAACCTTGGAGAGATCGAAAGGCGGCTCCGCGGGAATGGCGACGTTGAACGGGGTGCAGATGTCCTGGGCACCGCGTCGTCATGAGTGACCACATCAGCTGGGTATGCTTTCACTCACGTAGAAGCGTTGCGACTCGTTGTATTGTACCCCGTTGATGGTTCGCGTCACATATGGGTTGATGTAGTTGTACGAGTTCGGCATCTCAGTGTCGTTGGTTGGAAACGCCCCTACAGATCCAATCAGAACGCGTAGGAAGCCGGACCTATCCCTCTTACATACAGTTGTCGGGAGGATAGAAGGCATAGGTATCATTTACACCGAGTGCGATGTCGGCCGCGAGGATCTTCTGGGCAAGGGGATTCGCCCGCAGAGCAGTCGAGTAGCCACTACAACATTCCAATCAAACACTGGCAGTCATAGACGATGAAGTTGTTCCCACGGGAAACCGAAATTGGCCCCTGCAAGGTAGGTATGCAGGAACTCGCCAAGACAAACATAACCCCCTGCTCGAAATATAAATTCCCGATAGCAGGAAACCCACGACTTGGAATGCCTACCGCCGTTGTTGGTGAGGTCAATCAACAACTGGGTTACACCGGCCGCCTGGAATGCAGAAACGACATATGCGACCTGCGATTGAAACCCATTGTAATCCTCGGGGTCGAAAGACCCGACGAACATCTGCAGAGAGGATAAACCTTTCAAGTCTTATCATGCTAGGGCATACAGAAATGCTACGCACCACACCGGTCCTTTTGTCAGGCAGAACATAGCTCCATAGGATGTCGCCCCCAGCGATGGCAGTCAAGTTTGGGTAAAACTGCGACGGGATTCCGACGCCTTGCGAGGTCTGCGCTGCGAGCGCTGCGCGAGGCTGGCGGATGGCGCTAGAGCGCGAGCTTGTAGCGCCTTCAGTCAGGTAGTCCACCCCATTCGTCTCGTTGTTCGCGGCGCAGTTGTTAGCCCAGCTGCCTAGCAATGTTAGTGTGTCGTTATAACACGAACTCCAATCTGTGTACGTACTAGGAAGCAGCATCGGTGAACTCGGCCCCAGAGAAGGCAGCGAGGTATGGGACAACAACCGTTTCGGATTCCGTCGCGTTCGGCAAGACAACCTCCATGGTAAGCGTATCCAGGTCGGGGAATGGTGGGCCTGCAAGGTCCCCGAAGCGCTGCGAATAGTTGCCGCTGTCGATCCTGTAGCTCGACCACACGCTGTTCACGCGTACACCATGGTCCAGGTAGTTCCCCGAGACCGTGTCAGCGATGTAGTCTACGTACGAATATGCCGGGAGGCCCTCGATGCTCACGACACGCGCACCGGCGAGCCGCGCCCAGTCGAAGCCGACAGAGTCGAAATAGCCAGTGTAGTTGCTCCCGAGGAGGGAGATGAACTCCACGAGATCCGGGACGACATAGACGTCTTGGACACCGTTGATCTCAAGTGATACTACAGGTGCGGGCAGTAGGTTCTGGAAGGCATCCCAGTAGCAAAACGTGTACCAGCCGGTGTGGCCATCGTTGAGACTATTGACTAGGTCGAAGACATCTTTGTTGAAGGTGTAGTCGGACTAGGGTGATCATGTAAGCTGGCATAGAAGTGAAGGGTGCATGATACATGCCTCGTATGTGGAGCTGTTGATCCTCGCCAGTTCCTCACGTATATTTACCGCGGGTTGTCCGAACTCGGGGACCGGGGCCAGATAGTAGTCTTCGAAGGTATAGAAGTCGAACACCTTCGACACGACATCGAGCACATTCTGTCGCAGGGTTTCGTTGAATGGGAAGTAGTTCAAGCAAGCCCGTGCATCAGCAGGGGCAACGAAGGGCTTCCCAGCGATCTTCGCACAGGGATCTTCTTCACGGGGCTCGTATGGAGATGCAATCGAGCTAGTCAACAATGAAAATGCGACAGCGAGATCCCCGAAGCTCGTCTTCATGACGCGCATGATAACTGTGAGAGACCAAGGACCCGCAGTTGCCCCGAGTTCCTGTGTGCTAGCGTGTGCAGGAACAACGGGCAGAAGGTAGAGACAGCGTACTTATACTCAAGACGACGATCGTGAGACATAGAACCACAGGGGCTCATAGGCATCGCATCCGAAGGTCTATTTGGATGCTCGCCCATGCGGGTCACTCGACGTGAGACGTCCATGTTGACGCAGTGCACCATACCAGGCGACCGTGCTTCATGGCCACACGGATATCGTTGCCCAATATGGGACCTCGCAGTCACAGAGCAAGGCAGGGTTGAGCTAGGAACCTGTGCGGCGGGACGCAACCCGTCGCAGGCGATCGTCTCTTTGCGTGGGACGCTTGAATTAGTGGCCTATCGCAACGAACACGGGATAGCCCTCCCCGATAAGCAGCCCGCAAGATTGAGCTGTGTGGTTGTGTGTGTCCAAAATAGCCAATTCCCCGAACCACCGGGAGCAAAAGCCTGGGAGTGGGCAGCAGTCGTGACTGCATTCTCAGCATATAAGAGAATTCCTGCTTACTCATTCCAAGTCAGAGCCCCAGGTCAAGCATTCCTAAGTGACCTAGTGCCCTGGAAGAGGAAGTAGGTCAGTTGGTAATCACTTGGAATGCATGACTATTATCGCGGCGTCTGAGATCCCGAGCCTATGGAGTACCGCGGTCTAGATGTTTGTGGTTATGTCGTAGATGCGATTCAGGTTAATGCCGCCTTCCCCTGGGAGGAGTTAGACGGCGCTGCAGTGTACATAGTAGAATCGGGGGTTTGCAGTTATGGCAGGGCGGAGGAACATAGACACAGTCTGCATGCAGCCGCAAGGTGCATTACTTGACCAATGTTGTGCGTCTCGGCTTGAATCGGCAGCGTGACCCAGGTTATGTCTAGAATTGCGGGAGTAAGTCGTTCTGTCTGCTGGCAGAAGAGGCGAAAGCAATAAAAGCACCCTCCATCTTCAGTTCCGCCTCATTTACAATTGTCCAGCACCATGGTCCTGGCATTAATAGGGAAGAGCCTTCGACGTCGAGGAGGCATGCGGAAGTGCGTCTTAGACCGCGCGTTTCGCGCACCTCGTCGCCCGACGACGCCCACGCGCGAGCGCGAGTGATATGACCCCGCCTTCCTGGGCGAGCATAGCATTGAACGTCAGGCACGAGCTCACCTTACGCTCGTATAGAACACTGCTTCGTGTTTTCGATGAACATACAGTTGTCCCTGTCGTGGGGTACTCTTCGCTTCACTGCAGCGTCAGTACGAGGGCGCGCACCGAAAGCTAGAGATATGCGCACTGTGTCTTGGAAGAGATCTTGCTGCATTGCGCAGTGCACACTGAGCAAGGCAAACAAACCAAACGGTCCCAACACAATGCACGAAGTGGATCATGGCTATATGTGCGAGACACTTGTGTATAGGGGTTCGGGCGTGCGATTAGTGGTTTACACAGAAGCGATGGAGGTATGGTGGTGGATGGATAGGGTGGTTGGTCCAAAAAAACAGGACACTGGCCGTGGTGCGATAGGTATAACAGCAAGGAGGCAGGAACGAAGGGATGTGGATATCGCAGGAGAGAGGATGTACAACAAGCAAGCAAGATATAGATTAATGCCCATAGATAGGCAAGATCCAGCCATTTGCTGGGTATACGCAGCTGTCATCACGATCAGGGATGATCGTCGGTGGACTGGTCCGCGCCGTCAACTCGAATCGCACGAATATCCGCGGTCCCTGTGGAAGCTGCGTCCGTTTCAGTGTCCTTGGGTTGGATAGTTTTGTCTGCGACTACGCTCAAGCCTGGGATCTCCTCGCCCTCGGCTTGTCTTTCGTCAGTCTTCTCTTCTTCAGCAGGGGGCTCAACCGCATCCGCGGGAGCATCAGCGTCATCCGGTGCGCTTGGTGCCTGTTCGACCGTGGAAACTTCCACAATAGGCTCCTTCTCCGCTGCTGCCACCTCAGGCTTCACCTCGTCTGTCTCAGGCGAGGGGTTTAGAGACGGGGACTCGGGTAGGGGGACAGCAGCAGCTACTTCGGTTGAAGCAGCGGGTTTGTCCTCCAGTTCGAACTCCTTCACGCCCTTCGTGACCGCCTTCACCTCGGGCTCCTCCGTCTGATTCCCAACGCGCACGGGTGTCTCCTCCCTTGCCTGGGCTTTTGCAGAGACGTCTACAGACTCGGAGCGTTGTTTCTTTGCTGCTGGCTCAGGCTCAGACTCGGTCGAGCTGAGCCGCCGTTTGCGGCCGATCTGCGGTGCGGAGGATGTCGCTGATTTCATGGAGACATACACGCGTCAAACGCTTGTCCGGCGCGCAGGGGAGTGTGCTCACCGTCTTCGCTCCATGGGCGGTCCGGGCGAGGGAAGAAGGAGCTGGAGATTCGGCGGATGAGCTTGTACATCGTCGGACGCGGGGGAGGGGGATGCAAGCAAGTCGGAGTCGTGGCAGCGCGTCGCGCGTTCCATTTCCCCCGCTTATTTGTGGTTGTTTGTACACCACTTTCTCAAGCGAAAGATGATCGGTGCGCGCGGCCCGGGGACGCGCGCATGGCTTCAAGACTTGCTTCCGGTTCTGAGCAGAGGGCGGCAGAGGGTTGCTCAGAGGACAGAATTCAACATGAGTGAACCGAGTTGCCTGCACCCTCAGCTGCAGAGTGTTATCGAAACTAACAAAAAAAACCTTGCCTCGATCACGATCGTTTTTCTCGGATAAGATAACCTCCGTCCGATCATTAGATTCAGATATATCGAAGAATTGAATTCAAATACGTAATGGTATCGATGACTCGTACTTGGTGCAGCAACACTCTACTCCTACTCTCATCCCTGGTCGGACAATGACTCTCGACGTACTTTATTTCATTGACAACAAGGGCGGAAATGCGCAGGAGATCTGCGAATCGCAGCGGAAACGCGGCCTGTCTGTAGAGCTGGTGGACGAGGTCATCCAAATGTACGCGGACTGGGTCAAAAGTGCGCGCATTGTGTCTTTCCGTGCTCGCATCCTCACGGAGATCTAGTGGACTTTGAGACGAACAACATCAACAAGCAGATCAACGCGACTCAGAAGGAGATCGCAACCAAGAAGAAGGTATGTCCGTCTGTCCCCGTCTACAGGGAGAGTCTCGACGGTCGGCGCTCCAGGCAAAGGAAAATGCAGACGAGCTCGTCGCGAAGAAGAAAGAGCTCGACGCACTTGTGGTCGCAAAGAAGGCTGAGGCGAAAGAGTTTGAGCAGAAGATGCGGCAAAAGGCCTCCACTGTAGGCAACATCATTGGCCCGAACGTTCCTGTCAGCATGAATGAGGTATAGTGCACATACTTGCCCTGAGAATTCCACTCTTAATGGTGATAGTAGGATGACAACGCCGTAGTCAAGAAATGGCACCCGAAAGGCGACGGTGTCGAGGTGGAGAAGAGGACAGACATCATGCCGCACCATGAAGTACTTCTTCGGCTAGACGCCATGGATCTGGAGCGAGGTGAGTCTTGCATCTTGAGATGATATTGCGATACTTACAATCCCTTGCAAAACCAGGCACGAAGGTTGTTGGCCATCGAGGCTACTACTTGACCAACGACGGCATTGACCTCAACCAAGCGCTTATTTCCTACGGACTCGACTACCTGCGCAACAAGGGGTACAAGAAGGTCCAGCCGCCATTCATGATGAACAAGGAGATGATGGCCAAGACGGCACAGCTGGACCAATTCGACGAGGAGCTCTACAAGGTGATCGCGGCGGAGGACGAGAAGTACCTGATCGCGACGTCCGAGCAGCCCATCTCCGCGTTCCACTCCGACGAGTGGTTCGACTCGCCCGAGACGCAGCTCCCGATCCGCTACGCGGGCTACTCGACGTGCTTCCGCAAGGAGGCGGGCTCCGCGGGGCGGGACATGTGGGGTATCTTCCGCGTGCACCAGTTCGAGAAGGTCGAGCAGTTCTGCATCACCGAACCCGACAAGAGCTGGCCCATGCTCGATGCGATGCTTGCAAACTCGGAGGGATTCTACCAGTCCCTTGGTCTGCCCTATCGCGTCGTCGCCATCGTTTCGGGTGCGCTGAACCTCGCTGCCGCGCAGAAGTACGACCTCGAGGCATGGTTCCCCTTCCAGGGCGCGTACAAAGAGCTTGTCTCGTGCTCGAATTGCACAGATTATCGTGGGTGCCACTAGGGTCGCTCCGTTGGACGAGGTACTCACTGATCTTGCTCAGAGTCGCGTAAGCTTGAAGTACGTTGCGGTCTCAAGGCTAAAGACCAGGCACGAAAGGTCTACGTGCATATGCTGAACGGCACGCTCTGTGCAACGGAAAGGGCCCTTTGTTGTCTAGTCGAGAACCACCAAACACCTGACGTGAGTCGCACTGCAATCCATGACACCAGTAGGTGCTAATCTGCGCAGGGTGTCGTTGTTCCGGAGGTCCTCCGGCCATATATGCAAGGCCGGGACTTTCTACCTTGGGTCAAGGAGCTCCCTAAGAACCTACAGCGGAAACAGGCATAGGTGCACACGAAGCGTAGGAAAGGCAAGAAGTAGTAGGTGTATTGTATGTATTCGTGCGACTGCATTGTGTCAATCTGTACAGCGTGCTTTTCCTTTTCGATCGGTCGATGCGTGTCCCAATATTTACAGATATGTAAGCGCTACACGGCGTAATAGAGGCGACCGGTACCCGGAATGCGAGCCCAAGCACTACTAATACTATACGACAACAGGACAAGCAATGCGAGGAGAATAGAATACAATGATGCAATGCGGGTGAGGAGCAACAAAGAAACCACAGAAAACCCGGGTATTTGACGATAATATGCCTAGGATATGCGAAGAACGTCTAGTTGAGAAACCCGCGACACTTGGCAGAACCACATAGACAAGGGATCTTGTCCTGTTCAATAGGGAAGTGATAATCTGCGAGCGAGGTCATTGTCTGATCTCAGTATATTGTTGATTGCCGAACTCACCATAAGTAATCTCGCTGCCTAGTTCGATGTCTTGCTTTGCATAGATGACGATCTTTTTCTCGCCATTGATCGTTATGATCCTGGCCGTACAATTGGGCTCACAAGAGTGATTAATCAAGCGACTAGAATTGCGTGTGTCAGCATCAATTCAACGAAGAGACTCTGCTCAAGTCAACATACCCGAGGTTGCCCTTCTTCGTCGCGTCCACGACCAAATCCTCATCGATACGGAACAGATAGCTGCTGCCGATGCCCTGACGTTCGTACGCCTTCTCGCGCTTGTCTGCGACCTGAGCACGGATGATCTCGCCGACGTACTCGATTACCATTTCCCCGCGCATGATCCTCTCCATCGCGTACAAGCCCCAATCGTGAATGGGCGAGCGCGCGAAACGAAGATGCTTCTTCCGCGTCTGCAGCTGATTGAACTTGATGAGTTCCGTAGCGGCCGACTCGCCCTTGGACAGCGCCATCGCGCGCTGGACCTGATTGATCTCCTCCAAGCCCTGCGCACGCCGACGAGCGTTGGCGCGATTGGAGCGAGAAGACGTGACGTTCTGCTGCGGCGCCTGTTCTTTCTCGGGTGCCACTTCATTGACGGTAACGCGGGATGCGTACTGGGCCACATACGCCGACTTCTCCGCATGCGAGATCTTGTAATAGCCTTCTGTACGCGCAGAGCCGGTAACGTGCACTCGAAAAGGAGGCGGCGCGTCAGGGTCGGGGATGAATGAAGGCTCGAGTTCGGACTCATCGATACCATAATCTCGCGCAAGGGCAAGCTTGGCAAAGTAGAGATCCTCGTCGTCTTCACAGAGACCCTCTAAGAAGGGATCGGGAATTTCCACCCGACGAGAGGGAAGGGTGCGCTTTTCCCAGACAGGCGAGAGGGGAGGAGACACAGAGGACTCGTCACGAGGCGTAGCGGTCACCCGGACTTGCGCCACCTTGGGCACGTCGAAGTCGAAGTCGTCTGGTAGTACCTGATGAACAACCTCCGTCACGATAGCCAATGGCTGAGTCTTCGTCGTCTTCTTCGTCGTCACCTTCTTGGCCTTCTTCGGCAGTGACGCTGGAGTGACGACACTGAGTGAGTCATCCGACTCTTGTGTCCTGAACCTCTTCTTGACGGGCCCTTCGACGTCGGTAGCCTCCGAAGTAGACCGTTTTCGCGCAACGTCGTCTAGTACACGGATCACAGGAAGAGACACGTCTTCATCCTCTGACTCGACATCCTCGTTGACTGCAGCCTTTGTCACGGCCATTGGTAGAGTTTCGTGAGCCTCGTCCTCAGACTCAATGTCCTCGTCAATAATCTTGGTCCGGCTAGCCTTCTTCTGTCTCTTTTTCGGTCGTTCAGGCAGCGTTTCTTGTACCGGCTGCTCTGGACGTGCGTCCAGAGGCTCCGGAGTTGACTCTGTGACGAGCCTCTTTAGATCCTCTTCTCGTGGTCGCTTCCTTTGCTTCTTGAAAGACAATCCTCGCAAACCAGCATTCCATTGTCTCGCGTCATTATCACCATCAGGCAGCCGAGTTGTTCGATGTTCTTTCTCAGCAAGAATGAGTCTTTGAACGCTGGTGCTGACGACCTTGTCCAAAAGGTCTTTCTCCAACAACGAACGCAGCTCTTTCGTCACCAAGCTTGTCGCCTGATTGACCAATTCGACATCCGTCCATCGCTTCTGGGAAGGTGCAGAGGGAGGCGAGGGCGCGGGGTGCACGGTCACGTTCACGGTTCGGGATGCCAAGGTACGCGAGCCGTGGTTCAGCACCATCGCGGCGCGTCGCGCAGTGTCACTTGTCTCGAAAGTGACATACCAGCCCAAGCGATCTCGAAGGATCTATACATCATAGGAGTTAAGTCAGCACGGACAGCAATCAGAGCGAGGCCGGCGAGGGCAGAAATAATCAAGCGCCCGTCATTGATTACTCACCTTGTCAACTTGGAATCCCTGGAAGAATCGCCGCACGTCCTCTTCTCGCACAACGCTACCCAGGTGCCCTCCGTGCCCATCAAGGGTAACATGCTCGTAGCCATTCTTCGCCAGCTCCTCAAGAACTGCATCGTGATCTTTCTGGTACGCATTTCGGGAAGACTGGCCGGGTCTCCTCATCACAGGTGATGGGGAACGCGAACGCGAACGCGATGGCGAGCGCGAGTACCAGTCGCGTATATAGTCACGACCGCGACGTTCCCATGACCGAATAGGTGTTGAAGACGTTGACTCCGATGTCGGAAGCGGTGGACGCAGCGATTGCTCAGAAGAGCTATATTTACTGACCGATGACAGCCTAGCGCGGAATGTCGATGGGACAGCCTTGCGTACTCGCGCAGGTGCAGCACCCCTCGGACCGCTGGGAACACCATTGAGATGCGACGGCTTGGAGTCAGGCATATCCATCGGTGTTGTGATCGGCTTGGGAGGAAGCTTGGCACTGGCAGGTGGCGGCCGCATAGAGCTACTTTTCTGCCATGGAACCGGGGGACGAGAGGAATGAGTGGAACCCACAGGCGTATGCGCGGCTGTCGTCGGAGTACCTCTCGCAGAGTGAGCAGAACTTGCCTCCTTTCCCTTCTCTTTGTTCTCCCTTTCTTTCCGCCGTTTCTCATCTTGCGCTCTCCGCCTCCGCGTATCCAACTGCTTCATGATCGCACGCAGCTTCCTGCCCTCTCCATCCAGCACCACGGTCATCTCTTCACCACCGCCAGCAATCCCATTCAGAGCCGTCAGCTTCTTGCCATGCTCCTTTTCGACACATTTGCGCGCTTCTTCATGAGTGCTGTATTTGATGAACACAATTCCGAGAGCAGCGCCCGTCGTCTTATCGATCTGAGGCTCGAACGACGTGATCGTGCCGTGGATGGAGAAGCACCGGCGAATGTGCGAGTTAGGTGTGAGCGGCGAGAGGCTGAGCACTAGGACAGCAGTGGGAAGCGGCGGGCCATTTGAGTTCGCATCATGCTAACTCTGTAATCAGCAGTCGTGCAGTTACCACTCAGAGCACAATCACGCACCTCGTACCTCACAGGAACGAGTTCGAGTCGCACTGGCCGCAGCGTCTCCTTCCGCTTCACCTTCAACTCCTTCCTCGGATCCCTCAATACAGCAGGATGCTCGCCCTCAATCGTCTCCCCCTCATACCGAATCACAATCTCCCTCCCCTTCCCCTTCCCCTTTACCCGTGCATCTTCTCCCACATCCTTTCCCAATTCGCGTAACTTGTCCGCCAATAACCGTATTTGGCCATCTCGGTCCTTGTCAGCCACATGGTCATAGAGCACCTTGTAATTTCTGCCTGGTGGGTACTCTGAGTGAGCGGGGGGCCATGGTGGTGGCGGTGGTAGAGAGTAGAGCTTCGGCTCTGCTGGGGGTGGGGGTGGTGGCGGGGACTGTGGCGGGGGAGCATGTATAGAGATTGTGGTGTGCACCCGTGGCCCTGTAGGCAGAGATCGTGAAAGGTCTACTAGCGAGCTGGCAGCATGGCTTCGGGGTGCTGTAGGTGGTAATCGTGGGGGAATAGTAGAAGGTGGTGGAGGCGGTTCTGAGGCTGATGGCAGAGGCGGTGGTGATGGCGGTCGAGAGGGTGAAGGTGATAGTGGGGGCGGAGGTGGGGGAGGCTCGGACGATGGTGGAGGTGGAGGTTCAGACGAAGGTGGTGGTGGAGGCTCGGACGAAGGTGGTGGAGGGGGAGGATCAGAAGATGGAGGAGGAGGAGGCTCGGAGGGTGGAGGTGGTGGAGGATCTGCCCCTGGCGGTGGAGGTGGAGGGGGCGGGGGCGAGCTCGGCGGTGGTGGCGGCGGCGGCGCTATTGTAGGTGGTGGTGGTGGCGGTGGTTCCGTCGTAGGCTGTGGAGGAGGTCGGCGCAGTCGAAAGGACACAGGCTGCGATCTGTTGTTAGTCAATCCCACGGCCTCGCCGTTGAGTTTGCTCGGTCCTGCGCCGTTCACCTGCGCATAAGGCAGGCCACGTTGAGTACCTGGTGTTGTCTGTAACGACGACGCAGGCGGTTCGGAGGCAGAACTAGTGCTAGCAAGTTGGGTTTCGACCTGCTTACCCTTCGACAGGCTCCTCGGACCAGTGGGCGGTGAGACCGCTGCAGGCCCTGCAGGGATCGCACCGTGGCCATTCACGTATGGCTTGCCACGTCCAACTCCTCGTCCTCCATGTCCAGTTGCCCCAGATAGCAGACTACGCGGTCCGGTGGGCGGTGTTGCTCCTATCCTGGACGTGCCGCTGGAGGTCGTGGCCGAGGACGAAGGTGCCGCTGATGAGGGGAATGAGTTTAGCAACGCGCGCGGTGCGCGCGGAGGAGCCTTCCCTGACATCTACGGCCAGCGCGGGCCCGTTTGTGATGAGGAGAAGGAGAAAGGCGGTGAGGAGATGGTGGTCAAAAGCGAAGGGCCGGCGCCGCGCTGGCGACCATTTCTCGCCCACAGCGGCGATTTTTCTCAAAGACCATATTGCTTGCTCACGCAGAATTGCCCCTCATTCTCAACTTCCGTCTCGGAAAGTGAAATCTACTTTGCTCACGCATTGGAAAAGTATATTCCTCGCCAGCACTACGCCCCAGAAACCCCCAATCGCCCCATCAGCACATAAGCCCCCCATGAACCACCAGTTACTGACTCCACAGCCCTCCGCACGGGTATTGCTTGCACAGGCACGATTTGCCGATCGCCCGTGATAGATGTGGTTGTCAAAGTACGCAGATGAAGGTGGAGGAGGAAGATGATGTGGTTGAGCAGGTCGTGGGCACGAGTCAACTTCGGTGGCTGCGTCTCGGCCGCTCCTTGCTTCGGCTCCCCGAGTTGAGATGCCTCCCTCACACAGAAAATCCCTCTTCCGACCGTGCATCGACCTCCACGACGGCCAAGTCAAGCAGATCGTCGGAGGGACGCTTTCAGAGACCGACGCAAGCACGCTACGTACCAATTTCATCGCCAGGCGCGTTCACACCACGACCTGATCGCACTCGTCCTTATTTACAAGACACCCTGACGGCCACAGTCATCCTTCTGCTTATTACGCATACCTCTACAAGCAGCACCGCCTTGAGGGTGGGCACATCATCAAGCTTGGAACAGGGAACGATGCCGCGGCGAGGGAAGCTCTGCGAGCATGGGAAGGTGCGTCCCGGTGCGTCTTGCACAGACGGCCAGCTGACCACCTCGCTGCCAGGCCATTTGCAGGTCGGTGGAGGAGTTACAGATAAGAACTGCCGTGAATGGATCGAGGCTGGCGCGAGCAAGGTCCTCCGAGCACCACTGCAGTCTGGATCCTGGTTGACTTTGGTCCCTCTAGGTTATCGTAACCTCGTATCTGTTCCCCGATGCCAAATTCTCTCTCGAACGGCTTCAATGTATCTCCTCCCTCGTGAGCAAGGATAGACTCGTTGTCGATGTTAGGTGCGCCAATGCGCGCATAGGCCATCGCACTTTCACTCATCTGTGTCCTGTAGTTGCCGGCGTAGGGGGGACAAGTGGTTCGTCGCCATGAACAAATGGCAGACAATCACCGACATGGAGGTCAACCAAGGTCAGTTTGAAAATTTCAGTCGCAGTATGCGAGGGAAAGTCGGTATGTCGGATGCGGCTGCAAAGCAGACCCATCTTTTACCGACTTGTTTCCTTCATGCCACACCTGTAACCATTTGGCCGTGCTCCCGATGTCGGCCGATCCGTGGACTGAGTACTTAAATCACCGTTAGAATCTTTGCGCCTACTGTCTGAGCACTGCAGGTAACTGTGTTGTCATAAGTTGTTCTACTATGGTCGACTGAACTTAATCACATAGCGAATTCTTAATCCACGCAGCCGACGTCGAAGGACTCTGCCAGGGTATTGACGAGGATCTTGTAGCCAGTACGTTCACACAGCTAGTACACAGCGCAACTCTAACCTCTAATCAGGGTTAGGCGAGTGGGCTACCATACCCACTACTTATGCCGGTGGAGCCAAAAGTGAGCGTGTTTCTGTATTTATAGTCCCTGGGCTCTGAAATTTGAGCTTTTGCGAAGGTGTCGACGATCTGCGCACCGTCCAACGTCTCTCGGGTGGGCAAGTAGATCTTACTTACGGAAGGTGATACTCCTACGGTTTCTCGCTCAGGTGATGACGCTAATCACTTGTTTAGTTCGCTGGACATCTTCGGCGGTTCACTCGTGAAATTTGATGACCTTGTACACTATAATCACAATGCGATGCAGACCACTTACCAGTAATAGGGGCGAGTTTTGATACGGCCGTCGAGACATCGACACAATTTCTGCGCACCGTAGTCCCATGTGAGCACATCGCTAGCTACAATCTCCCGAGGGTGCCTCATTATAGCTCCAGAGCAACTCTCCAGCTTCCGGCCCGTGTTACGTCGTATGCGATGCAGGTGCGGGATCGTTGCTTAGTTTCACATTGGGCGCTGCTCTTCGATCTGACACAATGCACAAAGGGGGCCGCCATTTCTAAACAATCCTATGATGAAGTACTTCCTGAGGTTGGATGCGAATGCGCCTCAGAATCCGCATTCAAGTCCACATATTTGCGAAAGCTCGTTGCATACAGTTGGAATAATCATGTTGAATGAACTGTAGCTGCGGATTCGGGCTTCGTTGACAAATGCAAGCTTAGTCTGACCGTATTAGCTGGGCCAGAGTGCCGGCGCGGGCGCGCCGAACCGGTGGCGCAGCCTCCTCGAGAGGCAGGCTCAGGCTATCTCTCCTCAACCGAAGGGATGCTGGCAACGGATCCCAAGTCCCTTGCCAGTTCTGCGCTTCAAATTAGTGGCACAAGTCAAGAGCTGACAATATTGAGGATGTCAAGTTTCGACAAAACGTTAGGGCATCTCCACCGAGCGCCTCCACCGGCTAGTCTCATAAGGCGGGGCGCCGATATACCGCGACCCCCTTCCTCTTCTCATCCACGACTTGGCACGCTAGAACCTGCCCAACCTCCTTTCACCTTCTTCTGCCTTTGCTTGCACTCCTGAACGACCCCCAAACGTCAACTTCCCCCTATCTGCGGCAGCCTGATACCGTCACCGGATTCTTCTCACCGTAATCGCCTCTGTACAGCCTGGTCGACTCAGCAGGTTGGCAGCTCCTCCCGACTCCCTAGCATGTCCTCCTCGTCCGTCGTACGCCCTGGCAGGTCCTGCGAGCGCTGTCACGCAGTCAAGTTGACCTTCGTCATCCTCTCGCTCGTGTGCGCGACTCCAGCATGCGCAGCACCCACCACCACCCTAGTCGCGAGAGATGGGTCAGGGGACAGGGCTAACGCTGGACCTGGAGCGGTCGCTGTATGGGTGAGTGAGCACTCTTCGTCTACTTTCTCAACGTCTACGCTGGGTGGCTGCTGGAAGAAGCGCTCGTGTGAAGGTCGAGTACACCCCTGGCACACGATGTCGACGATTATGTACGGCGTTCCCTCTGCCCTGTGCTCAACATGGTGGCTGGTTGTGCTAGTTCTGTCTGTTGATGCCTGCTTGCGACTCGCCCGCAGTGTTGTCGAGGTCAATATTGACCCTATTGACGTATGACTGGAGTCAAGATATGATCCTGGTCAGACCCTCCCTTTGACCCTTCTTTGACTGTGGTCTTGACTCTTGGGCATGTGAAGGGAAGTGACGAGAGGCCGCGAGACTCAGGCGGGACGTTCCCTGACAATTGAGCATTCCGCTACCTTGCCGCGCGAATGGATGGCCAAGCCGTGCACAGGTCACACATTAACTGGGTGGTCAGTCCCTGCCATGACCCCGGTCAAACTCTGGTCAAAGCCTGGTCATGACAATACCGCTCGTCCGTGCATGCGTGGCGATCCAACAGCTCTGGGTCCCACATGGCGTCTGCCAGGCTCAGAGCGCTCGTCAACAGCTCTAGACAGGGAATCCGGCGCAAAGTGACCGATTTCTTTCTTGGAGGGCATCTGGCAATTGTGGACCACAGCCTGCGGCATGTCTCTCCGAGGGAAAATCCCGGGTAACTTTGACATCTTTCTTGCATTCCCTCGGTAAAATGATTGGGTGGGATGTCTGATCCAGAGTCTGGCTTCATGTCTGGATTCCGGAAGCATCAGGCCCTCGCCTGCCTGCCCACCTTTCTCCGGACCTAAATCCCGCGCCATACTTGTGCTAGGCCTCCCTGTGATTCGTCAGACTCGGGGTCGTCGAAGTGTTCCGGCTCATTAGAATGTGTCGCACCATCGCTCAGTACTCTGTATGATTCCATGTGCCCAACACACACCTTGTTGTAGGTCAGGCTTAGAACTTTGCCATCTATCGATCTATCGGGTGGTGCATGTTCATACATGACGCTATGCTCCTCTGGGAGACGCTTCGCGCTCATGCCGTCGGACTATGAGGCGCTGCCGATGCTTCGCTGGTTGCAAACTGTGGATGACTCCAATTTGCAAACATCAGAGCACGGAATCTAGGTGGCTCCCCTCTTATTCACTGCGGAAGCTGTCATTGTGCTCGTCTACTCGTCTATCCCTGAGGCGCCGTGGGGCTTCCACCAGGGCCTCAAAATGGGTAACATCTTGATTGTTCCACGCATGCTTTACTATTCAGACACTCAGCTTTCGACCTCACCTTGCAACGGCATTCACTGACACATCAACTACCAGATTCCGATTGTTGGTGTCGGACTCTTCGTATTCGCAACAGCTGTGACATATTACATGCGGAAACGATCGGCATCGACACCGCCGCGGACTGCGACACGGACTACGACCACAACGAGCCAGGCATCTTCCAATCAATCATTACTCAGCCGTATGCGCGCATGGAGCTCGCGACCAGTTACATTGCCTGGTGTACAAACCCGCGAGCTCACCGCAGAACAACTTGCGGGGACTACTGGACGTGGCCATCGACGGCGACGTCCGAACAGCACCGCATCAGCGCGTTCAACACGGAGCCTGCCGTTGTACATGAAAGAACCCGGCGAGCAGGAGGTCGTCGTCTTTCGGTGCGTTGGCCAAGACTGCTAGTCGGATCGAGCACTTACAGTGATGTTCAGGGGTGGCGACGACTACAACTCGGAAAGCGCAAATGCGCTGCTCAGTCCCATTCAGGAAGGTGCTACGCCCGATACGCGTGCGTCGCGCCGCGATAGCATGTCCAGCCTAGCTGAACCCGAGACGCCGCTACTCGAGAACGCGATGCCCTTGACGCGTGCGCGAACGGAAGACTCGGTCCCGATGCGCACCATTAGCGTCCGCCCAAGCATGGACATCATTGGCGACACAAGCACGGAGGAGTCTCCTGGCCTCAGCGAAGACCGATACGACTATGAACGGGAGCGCGGGCCGGCGCCTCCGTACCGTGAGTCTCTCAGCGTGGACCAAGACTCCGGCGTCGCGTTCGACGACTTGACGGACGCTGGACACGGCGACAGCGTGCGGGCTTCCATTTCCACCGTCCCCGACAGCACGCCCGAGCCCGACCGCCCGTCTGCGCGGCGTGGGAGCATCGGTACTCTTCGCCGGCAAAACATCTTTGGGCGCGGTGAGTCCTCGACAGGGTCTGGCACTGGCTCTGCGCTGTCTGTGCCCCGCCTACTCTCGCTCTTCAACCCGAATCGCCCCAGTCCCGTCGACATCGATGGCTTACCCCGGTCGGACGGTGATGCCCTTCCTGCGACACCACCGTCCCCTCTCCTCCCGCGGCGCCGAGCTCGCGGCGCGACAGTGGCGACGCCTCCTGGTTCGCCACGCCCAGGTTCATCGGGCTCCCCGTACCGCACCCACCGGCCGTCGCATTCTGGCTCGGCCTCAGGGTTGTCTGCGATGTTCCGCTCGCGGTCGAACATCTCGGGCACTGCACTCGGTGCCGCGCTCACATCGCCGTCGACGCTGTCCGTGCACTCCATCTCCGCGCCGCTCACACACACTGTCGTGCGCACGGAGCTGATGTACCCGCGCGCGGGCCCGACGCCCGAGCAGATGAAGCTGCTCGCAAGCGTCGACAGCTTCCACCGCTTTGGCGTCCCGTACGGCCCGGATGCGATCGCGTTCGCGAGCTCGAGCCGCGTGGACCTCCTGACGCCACCGCCTGTGTTCGAAGAAGTCGCCGGCCAGGACAACGCGGGCGCGGGCGAGACTGATGCGTCAGCGTCGAGGACGAGCACCGAGACAGCATCACCCTCAACAAGCCCTGAGCCACAGCCTCCAGCAACCGACCCCACGATCGCTGCTTCGACCTCGGCGTTCCAAGAGGATCCACCATTGGCCGCGCCGTCACCAGAGACTGCTGAAGTTGACAAGACGGTTGAAAAGGCCCCTTCGGAGCCGGAAGAGCCTCCGGCTAGGGGACCCCCGACTCTGTCGCCTTACCTCCCGACCCAAGTAGTATCTGCGCAGCCTTCAGAGCCTCTGACTGCAGACGTTGTTAAGAAGATCCTCAGGCCGCTTGCGCCGCCACCCTCATCATTCAAGGCCGCGCCGCCGCAGGAAGCGCATGGTCCAGCTCGTCCGGGATCAAGAGCGAGCTCATACATGACGTTCGCCACCGCTCAGGAAGGCGAGTCGGTACCGCCCACCCCTGCAGCTGACGCAGAGGGTCATGAAGTGCACTCTGAAAACACCCCTGACGCATCGCCGCAGTCGACGCCTAAGACTGTCCTCCAATCTCTTCCGGATGCCAACGCGACGGCCATGCGAGGTCATGACGACTCGGGGACTGAAGATGCACAAACTAAGACGGAGGAGGCCCCCGTTGCGTCGACCTTGAGCAAACTCACTTACCGCAGATCCCTAGACACGACTTCGATCACGCTACCTCCCGCCCACACGGAGGCGCTGCCAGTAGTGGCGGCGCAGTCAGAGGTGGCCGCGTGATCGCCACGACACGACGCTTGATTTATCCTTGGATGTGTACTACTATTTGGTCGGTCCGTTCCTTGCATTGCAGCATCATTTGTTCACTACGCTTGCATTCGGACTGTGCTCTTTTCTTACGTGGATCATCTACCACCTAGCTACTCACTCACCCCCACTACCGTCACACTGCAGCGCCGTCTGACTCCTGTCACATGAAGACAGGCGGTCGCCAATACATACACGACCTTGCGACAAATGTCTCCGCTGATGCGGAGCACACACGAATTACGTTGCTTGCTTGTTATCATAACCCTACCCCGTACTATTGTTTAGACTCCCTAGCCCTCCATTGCGGCACCCATAGCTAGGGAATGGATTTGCAGCTTTCTACATACTACCTACTACATGGACCGATCGTGCTGTGAACGAACCGCCATAGCATGTCCAAGGATCTCAAACATTGGTCCCTGCACAGCCCTGGACCGTGTGCCGTGTGCTGTATCCAGTACTCACCAGCTTCATTAATTGTAGGTTCTCATCAGCCAAGGCGTACATGGGAGTGATCTGAGAAAACTTTTGCCCGAAGTCCTTCGGTCAAACATCACACTTTTCCGAGAATAGAAGTTATTCAACGCGACGAAGGCAATAGCACAAACACCATGAATTATTGACACAAAGACGTACTATAGATCGTCGAAAAACGACGGCTCGGCAACGACCTCGTTGCGGCCCTTGGATCGCTTCGCAGCATGCAAGGGGTCTATCTCTTTCTTGCGTTTCCGTTTTTGTTCTACCACACCTTCGTCGTCGCTCGAGTCTGCTTCTACATGAGTAGCTAGGGCAGGCTCAGGCTCTTCGGGCTCTAGCTTTTTTCTCGGCGAGACAGGTGGAATGCCCGGGCCGTCCGCCTCTTCGTCGCTATCCTCTTCGGCCTCGCTGTCATCAATATCCTCTTCTCCAGCCTTCTCTGACACTTGTTCCTCGTCTTCGTCATCATTATCCCCAAAGACATCCTCCAAGTCCGTCAGCTTCAGCACCTCCTCGTGCCCGGCGCTCCCGACCCAGCGACCCTGGCCGCCCCGGTCGACCGCGATGCACTCTATGGGGAACTCCCCGTGGTCCGCGACGACGCCGAGGAGCTTCGTCGGGAAGAGCTGCACCGCGCGGAGCAGGCCATCAGAGGAGCCCGTGAGGATCGTGGTCTGCGACGGGGAGTAGGCTGCAGGGAGCGGCGCGAGCGTGTCGATGGAGTGCGGGTGCCCGGGGATGCGGTCGACGCAATCGCCCCACCCGCTGCGCCGGTTGAAGATGGAGAGGATACCCAGTTGGGTGCCGACGGCGAACTTCTGGCCTCTGCATACTTATGTATCGGTGTGTAAGAACTAGACGGTAGAGCTGCCACGTACCCTTTGATGGGGACTATAGACAGAAGCTCGTCTTCCTGATCTTCGGACTGTGCTATGGGCTCGGGTTTCTTCGAGCGCACGTCCATGACGGACAGTGTTCCGTCACCACTAAGGGGGTAAGTTAAAGCGTCTAGTATATGCCTCATTCCTGCGTACCTAGTTGCGACAAGCTGTTTGTTCTCTTCTAGCCATAGAAGATCCGATATGAAGTCGAAATGGTGATTGTAGGTTCGTATTGCGCCCTCTTTCCGCGGATCCCACAGCTATGATAGTTCACTACCAAGCGGCTTTGCAACATGCGCGTGGACTTACTTTGATAACTCCATCATCATCTCCTGACGCGAGCAAGTTGGGCGTGAGGCTCCTTAACCGGTTGATGGCTGTACTTGCAAGGATGTCCTGTAAGGAGGATGCATGCGTAGAGAGCCCGTTCCGTCATCGACTCACTCGTGGGCGTTAGACCAAGTGTCGACTGTCTGCCCCGTGCTCGTATCAACCGTGCTGGGGTCGGTTAGGATCAGGGTTCTGATTCAGTTCAGGTTAAACTCACAAGATCGCTTTTGCCTTTCCCGCAGCCCACAGCCTGTCACCTCCCCCGTTTATAGCCAATGCTCGGCATGACCGCTTAGATGGTCGGAGAGAGAATTTCCTGTCGTGCCCGCCTTCGTCATTGTAGCCGAAGGACTTGATGTGGCCTGAGAGGAGGCCGAGGTAGACTACGGAGCTAGACGGATGAAAAAGGAGGTCGAATATTTGCGTGCCAACTTGGATGTCTGGCATGCCTGCGAATAGATGTAGCGCGTCACGAAGGGCGCAAGTTAACCACTAGTGTAGCACACTGTATGCAAGATATGCAGCGCTCCGGGAGCAGGGTCGAAAGCAGGTGCGTTCGTTGTCGTTGGAGGAGGGGGAGGCGCCCCGAAGCGGAAGTGAACCCGCAGCGGCACTAGGTGCGTTCAAAGTTGGAGCTCCGGCTGGAGCTCTGGAGGTTGGAGGAGGAGGAGGAGGGGGTGGAAGAAGAAGGCGCCCGCTGTTGATCTTCGGCAACCGCCGTGCACTTTTCCCTCGACGTTACCCAAACGTTACCATCACCTGCAGCCACATAGTGACGCGCGTGACACCTCAAATGGCAAGGTACGGCGAATACTATTCCGACAGGGGAGTTGCAAATAGAATCACTCTTACTTGACTAGCACCCCCGATTCCCACCCAAATCACTTGATTCTTTTTTGTTGGGTGTGATATGGTCTTGTGAATCTCCTGCAACAGTTAGTTCGTCGGTAGTTTGGTGTAGGTTGGGATGGGAGGCAATCCGCGCGAGTGAGTCTGGCGAGTGGCTTACGGGTGTAGAGATGCAAAGATCGTCACACCGTGTCACGGCGGCAGGTTCATTCGCCGACACGGCATTCCAAAAGGAGCAAGTACGCGCCTTCGAGCGCGCGTTCACAAACATCCGCGCGACGGTTGAATGCCCAACATGAGTGCGACAATCCATTGGCCAAAGCAACTGCATTATGTACGTGAAATACTGTAGAGTCTATGTACATAAGAATAATGATAATTTACAGTGGATTCGAAGGATAGTCATCAAGGGAGCGTGGTAGCGGAGTTTGAAGCTCGTCACGCACTGGTGGCTGAGCTGCAGAACACTCATTTGAAACTTACAGAACATGGTACCTTGTGGTTGTACCGTCAATCGGGTGGGTTGAGTAAAGAGTGAATAGATGGTAGAAATATAATCTGTATAATTCAGGTAGAGAGATGGTGACATCCCAGTTGAGATCTGTGATTTATTGCTGTCAGTGCTCGAGTCGCACGCACTGTACGCAGCCTCGTTCCACGACAACTCAAGTTTCTGTAGTATCCTTTTGCGATAGGGCTTAATTAGTGTCTATTGACATGCTGTAAGAGTCTCGAGAAGTGCGAGTGAACAGAGGCATGCCGGGGTCCCATTTTTGCAACTCCCCACCCTTTGCAACTCCCCTTCCGAGATAGTATCGTGAAATAGGGGGTTCCGCCAGCACCGGGCGCCTCTCTCCAGAGCTCCAGCTCCAACTTCGAACGCACCTATTAACTATGAACGCACCCATTTAACAAGTAACTGATATGCCTCCTCCTCTTCCTCCTCCTCCTTCTCCTCCTCGTCGTCGTCGCGATAATGTGACACAGTCTACCGCGTGTTGCCTTTGCCCATGGCATGGACTCAGGAATCAGCTTCATTCTGGCAGGACGACGCCTACATTTCGCAACTTCTCCCGCACATGCCGCTAGCGTACTTAGTAACGGACACTTCGATAACATGTTTCAGCCTTCTGGACGGAACAGCTGCCAATGTAGCGGCCTTGCCCAAGCTGGTTCACACGGCGGATCCCAACGCGAATGTCGGACGCATTGTCACAGAGAACCCCACCTCACTCAGCACCGCTGAAAAGAGGTTACTAAGAAAAGGGACGCCGAGCTTCTGTGCCGCAACGAGATACCCAAGTACACTGATCCTGCTTCTCACTAGCACTCTACACTAGTGCCGTCTAGGACACCAGAGTGGTCCCAGTCGGTACTCTGAGAACGTCACCGCAAAGCGAGGCATACATTCGGCAGTGACCATATCATTTCGGACAGCTGCAGGTATTACCACACGGACGACGTTGAGGCACTTTGTCGCATACATACGATACATATATTGCGACGCCCGTCTCAACGGGCCTGACCTGTAACACAATACATGGAATTCTTCACATCGTCATCTGAAGCAGGGCTGCATGCATATGGTACTACGAACAGCACGTAGTAGTCAATCCACTTCCTGCGGTATGATACACAATGTATGTGCGCCGGACGTTCATGACATAGACATTCAGAGGCGAGGGACCACTCGCTAACACAGTTCAAACGGACCTTTCACGTACTCACCGCCCACAACCAGAAAACAGGCTGCCCGCGAGCCCAATCCCAGCAAAGATCGACCCCCCGATGGTCTTCCAAATGGGCTTGGCCCAGTGCGTCATCCCGACGCGCTGGAGGTGAGAGAACCAGCTACCCTTCGGAATGTACGCGCCATAGAAGCGGCGCTGAGCCCAGGCAACTGGTGTACCTATAAGTGGAAAATGAGTATGCGCGGACACAGAAATGTGACGTGAGTGGACGGAAAGGGAACGGAAACACATTCGGTGCAGAACTCAACCATGTGCATATACACAGACAGTGAACGCGCGCGAACGCGAGCGCGAGCAATGAACATGCGCATATATGGATACTGGTCAGAGATGCCCACGCACCTGCAACTGGCCCTTCTGCAGCCATGCCAAACATTCGAAAGAGGGGCCGGAGGAGCCAAGACTCGGGGACGACAAGCATGACCCCAGTGATCACGAGCGTCTCAAACAACACAGGGTGCTGTTCCGCCAAATCACCTAGCAGCACGTTAGCTTAGGATACACAAGAGAGCACATAGTTGTACCTAAAGTGACGACGACAGTTTCGATGCCGCTCATGATCGGGTCGAGGTGGACCCGGAGCTCGTCCTCGGCCATGCCGTGTTGGACACATAGCTTAACGAAGGCGTCTTCTACTTTATGGATTACCAACGATACGTTGCCCCTGCGTTCTGCGTGGTTTGGAGCTTCATCCGGCGGAGGGAACTGGTTCTTCAGCTCCTCCAGGAGGTCGTCGAATACCTTCTCTACCCCGTTCTTGATGTCATCAAGGGAGGCACCATGCACTTGCGCGATGGTATTCTTGAGGTTTTCGGTATCAGCGACGATCACTTGTATGGTGCTGACAACGTGGTTGATCTTCACAGTGACCTGAGGCTCTGCAGCTTTGGCTGCGTCTTCGGCTAGCTTCGTCGCGTAGTCGTGAAGCTTCTGTCCGAGAGCGAGGGCACGTTCCCAGAATTGCTCAGGAGTCTCGGGCGTGGTAATGCCATGGATAGCCTCTATGATGGTCGATTCAGTATACGGTCAAACAAACACGAAGCAAGTACGTACTGCCAACATCGTGCTGGACCTTATTCCCGACTCCCTCGGCCCCATGCTGTATCTTTCCTGCAACACCCTTGACTCCACGGAAAATGTTACTTGCAATATGGAATCAGCGACATTGAGCGAGAGCATAGATCACACAACGCTTACCCTGCAAAGTTCGCTGTGGTCAACCCCGCAACTGGCTGCGGAGCCAGCACGGCAAGCAAGGAGCCGACGGCTAGGAGAGATGTCCACAATGAAGTAATGGGAAGACGCATGGTGGATGGAGGTAAGAAAGAAAGGACGCGCGGACTGCTATCTTATATGTAGGAGGAGCGTGGGGACACGAAGGAAGTTCGTGTTGATGGAACCTTAACTATATACTAGAGAAGAAGGCGCAGAAGGGACGACAGACACTCACCGCCGATTGTCACGCGAGTCGGCACGCTGCGAGCCTGTCAGAGGCGCTATAGACCCAGCGCCGCTCAGTATGAACGACGTCTGCGGGATGCATACCATTTGTGTTTTGTTGTTGTTTTAATCCCTTTAACGTCACTGAGGGCGAAGCCCTATGTAGACGATACATACCATTTGTTGTCAACGAAGGCCCTCAAGCACATAATTTTACCATCAATAATGTTTCATGCACAGCATACACAGAACCTGAAGACGGTAAACCCTGAGGCAAGGCCGAACAACACAACGGCAAGTGCCCAGCCGAAGATCTTTCCGATAGAACTTGGCCACCGTCGCCCCATTGTCATGCCTGCGCGCTGCAGCAGTGAGAACCAACTTCCCTTGGGAACATATGCCCCATAGAATCGGCCCTGTGCCCAGGCAACGATGGAGCCTGCGGGAAAGTGGTGAGTACTCGCATATAGGGACACATTGATCATAACCCATTGCGAAGACACACTGCTAGGCGAACGGACACCGCAAGAGCAGGGGCCACGGACGGTGAACGTGTGCGTACACGAGTGCGAGCAACGGGCGCGCGTGCATCCGGAATGCACTGATAGGTGATCGTTGAAAGAACGCACCTTCGACTGGTCCCTCGGGGGACATGCCAAACACCATGAAGAGCGGCCGGAGGAACCAAGACTCTGGGATGATCAACATGATGCCAGCAATCACGAGCGTCTCGAACAGCTCGGGGTGCTGCGCAGCGACGTCGCCTGGTAGAGCAACAGTCAGTTGGAGTACTACGAGGCAGGGGAGGAAGACGGACCGAGCATGACGACGACCTCTTTGATATGTTCCAGAAGCGGGTCGAGGTGGCTCTTGAGCGGCTGCTCTGACACGCCGTGCTGAATGCACAGACTGACGAAGACTGCCTCCACTTTCTGCAGCACCAGCGAGACGTTGCTCACTCGCTCGGCATGATTCGGTGCTTGGACCGGGGGAGGAAATTGCTCCTTAAGCTCTTGCAACAGGTCTGTGAAGCGTTGCGAGACACCCTCCCGGATGTCGTCAAATGAGGCTCCGTGGATATGCTCGAGCCGTTTCTTGAGCTTCTCTGTGTCCAAAACAATGTCGTGCACGGTGTCAGATACATTGTTGATTTGCATGGCCACAATCGTCTCCGCTCCCTCCGTAGCGTTGCGAAAGAGGAAGCTTGCGTAAGTTTGAACGGGCTTTCCCAGAGACAACGCATGTTTCCAGAACGCTGCAGGGGTATCGGATGTCCCTTCAGCAGTGTTCAGTGCACTACACCGTCTAAAACGTTGATCGGACGTACAAGTAGCCCCAGGGTCTGCACTGGACACATCTGCGGCTTCACGGGTGAAGTCACTATTATTTGGTAAGACCGCAGCATATGCGCCAATGATGAACCGCATACCTTACGAATGGGAACCCTGTGGTAAGCTGCGCGCCGACGAAGCTCGTTATGAGAGCGCGCATGAGGAAGGTTGCGAGGGGGACGTGCATAATGGCGAAGATGAGGGACGCGTTCCGATGCTAGGTGCATACTTTTTAAAGCGGCTAGATACGCGTTCACGAGGTATGCACATGCTCGAGAAGGAAGAAGTGTGCTTGCCTTTTGCAAACAAGGACATGGGGTCGTGACGAGCCTGGCGGCAGTCCAGTTACTCTCCTAGAATACCCCAAGTGATGCAGTTAAGATAACTTGACTGCTTACGTCGAGGAGATATTGTAGCTTGACAATAGTGTGTCAATTATGCATGTCTTGAAGATATTGGAGCTTGACAATAGTGTGTCAATTATGCATGTCTTGAAGATATTGGAGGGCGCTCGACAAGCCGACTCACTGGCATGGTCGCAAATCGCCTCAGGATCGATCCGTCGGGACAGGCCGCCGTAAAGTCTGTCGCACAACGTTAGAATGACATGCACGGATAGGCTATGTTGAACGGTAGCGGAATAAGTTGTATGGTTGGAAGTTGCATTGCGAGAGAAACGAAGATGTAGAAGCGCGCAACCTGTCGGCGCTCGCAGACGCTTTTGGGAATTGCCGACGGTGGCTGTGCATGCTGGCGCAGAGAGACTCCGAATTCTGATTACTTGGGATTTGAAGCGAAGTATTTGGCTTCAATGTTCGCGGGTTGTCTTCCATTCCGACTCTAGGTCATACTCTTCCGCTACAGTGTTGACTTCCTCCTGTATCTGCCGTAAAGTGAGCGAGATTCAGACTCCTCGGCAAATTACGAGGATACTCACCCAGAACTTAGATAAACAACGATTCCTCTGGCAGCCGCGAACTGGAGAGTACCATGATGGATCAAGATGTTTGGCGATGACTTGGTACGTGACGCAGTACGCCCATTGGGAAGTGCCGACGGGGCAGATGCGGCTCTGGCTGCTACGTGTGTTGAATCTTGCAACGACTTGGTCTTGCCTGTGAGCGACGCCTCCCAGGTAGTACCAATGCGCTTCATGATACTCGATTAAGTGGTTTGCGCCTTTGGTGGAAGTTCCATGCGGCGCAGCCTCATGGTCCTCGCGGGTCAGGCGCAGCACATGAAGTGACGAGTCGTCCTGACATTGGGTATGAACACAAAGACGAAACAATGTCAGTGTCCCCTACGACGCTGGAAGATCAAAAGGAGGAGAAGGACATGTATACACAATGATATACTCGAACGAAAGCTGCGTCTCAACGTTGATTCGCAGCACTGGATACTACTATGGATTGGCTTACGCACGAGGCAACAGGTGTCACTACCATCGGGCTCTTACTCATAGTCAACATGGGCAAATGGTTAGTATTGCCGCAGACACAGAAGTGACGAACCCCCGCCAGCATTATAAGATACCCAATTATCACCAATGACCACCGGTTTGATAACATATTCCACTGGGATTGACCCAGGAGCCCGAGAGATTCATCTGGTGCGCGCGTTGGACTGTCAAGATGCTGATCTCTCGCTCACCTTTGACGTGTCAGATCTTGTTGACCCCGTGTTCGACAGAATGGCCATTCACGCGCTCGGGAAGAGATAGTTAAAACACGATTAAGATGTACCAAAGGGCATATAGAATGAGGTCGATGCGTGGACAGCAAGTATGGAGAGCAAACTACGGAATACGCACTGTCTGAGCCACTATTGTTAGATCCTGTCCTAATCCGGCGAACAAAACTGGGGCACCCAATGACGACACACATCTCGTTGCCAGCAACCAGCACAGTATCTCCTTGTACACTCTGGGTCCGACGGACCGAACGCGTGGCAAGGCTCACGCTTAGCGCTGTGGCATCCAACCTTTCACCTCCACCTCCACCACCACCTCCACCGACGAAGCGCGTCGCATCACCCCTCCTCTTTCATCTCCGCCGCCCTCCACAACACGCCACCCCCTAATCATCTTCCAATCAACACCATGTCGTCTATAGCCACCTTGGACAGCATCATCCTCCGCAATTCCGACGCGGCACACCGTGCTCTGTTCACACACGACATCTTTCACTACATCGCCCTTATGCTGTACGGCATGGACGAGCCACAAAACTTAATTGCCCTGGCCCGCCTCGCTCGGGTCTGTCAGCGATTCTTTCATGGGAGCATTGCCGTCCTTTGGAAGAGCATGTCGATAATCTGGCCACTATTGAAAACAATCCCAGGCCTCCAGTGGGAGTTGGTTGAACACAAAGACGACAAGGACGAGGACGAAACAATGGTCCACAGGCAATGGGTACGTCGGGTCGTCCATTCAGATAACTGGCGCAAGGATCCTCATGCCTTTGGCAACGCAGGCTGTCGTTAGGCCTCAATACCCCTCCGCCTACTCACTGGAGCGTTACAAAATTTACGCCTGCTACATAAGATACCTTTCCTGGACCGATGGTGGTGTAACAGCAGACACCCTTTCGGTATTTAATCATCTCAGCGAGACCTTGGGGGGGCCGTGGCTTCCGCGCCTCCAATCTCTCCGAGATCATTCAACCATACAGCCACCGCCTTTGGATTTGCTCCCCCATACACTGCACATGATATCGTTTTCTCCCGGCATACAGAGACTAGAGGGATATTTTATCCCTCTGGTGACAACGATGCCCCCTACGATCACAGACCTCCTCATCCGAAACGAGATGCCTGCGTCGGAACAGTACGATCATCACTCAATCCTAGACGCCGCGCTCGAATCATGCTTTGCTCGCCACACGAATCTACGCGACCTCTTCTGTGATGTGCCTATTGGCGGTGCTCACCTGAGCGTGCTTGCGCATTTGCCCTATCTCGCCACACTTCGTGTCCATATCACCGACCCCAGTGGCAGCGACTGGCGGCCCGACGACTTCCCTGCCGCCTCGTTCCCCGCTCTTCAATGGTTGGCGCTGTCCTTGGGCGATGCAACGATTGCCTCGCCACTCGTGCCAGTCATCGAGAAGATCGCGTCCAGTGAAGTCTTCGCGGTGGACATCAATTTTCGCTGCCCGGGTCTGCGCTCGGAGGTCCTGAAAAACTCATGCGAACTGTTTACAGCTCTCGCAGACAGTCCGTTCTGCGAGAGCTTGGTGAGAGTCTCCTTCTATGCCTTCAAACCCAAAGACGAAAAGGCATTCCAACCCTCTACGGTATTCACGATGAACATTTTCTCTCCGCTGTTATCCCTGCCGAATCTGATGGACCTCGACATCATAACACCGACGAACCTCCTCTCGTCCAGCGACATAAACGATTTTGCCTCCGCCTGGCCCGTCCTCCGCGATATCCGTTTCCTACAAGATGGCATTTCATCCAATGCTGTCTCCGTCGACTCTCTGAGGGCATTCACAGACAACTGCCCCGGGTTGGAGAAGATTGGTTTCGACGTTATGGCCCCATGCAACCTGGGGCCGCGTGCGTCTGTGATGCTAGATGACCTAGTGCCGTCGATTTCAGTCACGGACTCTGACCAATGCCGCATCTTCAGTGAAGACATATTCGGATTCTCCGCTACATTTGCGTGGACATACCTCGCAATGCTCTTCCCCTCGGCTGATCCGAGTGATTGCTGCTACGTCGACACCCTGAGATCCATATACTATACCGATTTGGACGGGTTCAAGTATATGTGACGGTCCGCTATGGGCTCCGCATTGCTCGATCGGCCAGTCAATTCAGAACGATCACCCCCCTACCCTCCTATACAACTAGACCGCCACCCTATACCGACATTGTACATCTTACACACGCATTCGATTCGCTGCACTGTACACCATACACAATCATCCATGTATCCTAAATCGCACTCGGACAACTCCGCACGCCCTCATACTACTGTAGAATATTCCTCACTCATTGAAACATGTTGTATGAAACCTTTCACGTGCTAAGCATGCCAGTCCAACCCCCCCCTGATACATCCCGGGAGCTTTCTGCGCTTTTGTACATACAATAACCACCGCAGCGTGCAGCATGATTATTTCCAACACTGTCTCCGAGTCTTCGCGCACACTCCATGCACTCATCTCAAGACTCTAACTCGGACCAGGCTGGTGGGATAATTGAATTTAAGTATTAGGAGCATAGCTAAACAATGTACACGAGGTTCAGACTAGATACTCTCGGGCGTTGCAATGGCCGGTTCGTAACTATGGTAAGCATACGCTAGAATGATATAGAGAGGCATAGAGAACAACAACATGAAGCTTAACTGACGTGGACATCTTACAATTACACAATGATGTTAATGATACGTATAAATATGGTAACGAAAGCAAAGAGAGCGAGCAGAGAATAGAGCAAGCATGGGTTTGCACTTAGGACTGGGCACGGATGCACGGGGAGGCTGCGGAATATCCGCGCTTCGGCTGCACCACGTACGGTTCTTCGAGATCTCCGGAGTCATTGGATGCCTCGTAAACATCGGGAGAGCTTCCTGGAAAAAGTGTAGAGATGTATGACGAGAGTCGGGGGTCGCCCGCGACTTCTTGCGAAGTCACGACCGTGTACTTGGTAACACGCGACTTTGACGTCCAGCCTTCATCAACGCTCGGGATGCCAAACATCGTAGTGACCGGCAGCGTTAAGACCACCAGGCGAGGGCACAGCTCCGCTAGGTGCAGCATGGACTCGGCTGGGGGTTCTGTCCCCAAAATCAGCGAAGGGGTGAGCTCGAGAGTGTGGAGGTTCGGGAAGGCCGAGGCGATCGTCCTGATGTCTCGCGACGCGAGCGAGAAGTTTCTGGCGTATACAATGAAGTTGCTGAGATGATTGAGCCCGAGAAGCGGACGTAGGGTGTTCAGCGTGACGGCGCATGGTTGGGAGTCATCTGCGTCGCTTAGAGTCTCCGTGCGCCAGGCGTGTAGTTCGAATTTTCGAAGGGTTGGAGCAAACGGAGCGTCTGCGATGGCCTTGAGATGCTCGATGAGCAGGTCATCGTCATAGACTTCCGACATGACGTGCAGGGCAAGGTTGACGATCATGTCCGAAGTAATCCTCTTGAGCAATGCCAGGGACGACGCGTCCAAGACTTCGAACCGCAGCGAGAGGTCTTGCACCGAAGGGAAGCACCGTGACGGCAGAAGATGTAGGGTCATGCTGTCGAGGGACTCCCAGCTCAACTTGATGGCAACCTGCTTTAGTGAGGTTGACTGAGTGACGGCGAGTAGCACCTCCTCAAACAAAGGGCTAGTACACGCGAAGCGAACGAGTTCGTTGCGGCGGACCAGGCCCGCAAGTGCAGCGCTCGCGGCCACATCCAGCGGCATGTCCACGTCGCCTGCAAGCCGCAGCGTCGCAAGCCGAGGACACTGAGTCGCGACGATGCCCAGGATGTCGGCCAAGGGCTCACAGTCGGCGAGGGCCATGTTCAAGACGAGTTCTTGGAGACCCGAGTGGGCGAAGAGTCGTGCGTTGAGGAGACTTGTACTCGCGGATGGGCCATACTCGGTCCAGTTGAAGGAGCGTATGTTCGGCAAGAGTCGTATGTCGTCGGGCAGGTGCATGAGCAACCCGACTGCCGATTCTTGCGACCACTCCCCGTCATCCTCCGAGTGACACGCGACGCGCTTGATAAACCGGCCGTACCAGTGGGCGCGCTGGAAGATGGACTTGTTGCGGCGGAAGGCACGTCGCCAGGCCTGATGCATGGCCACGTCAGCTTGGTCATCGCGAAGACTGTCGCACAACACACCCTTTCTGGCTCTGGTTCTCCCCTCACATAGTCCCAGACTTTTTGAGATATCAATTCGAGAAACGGGTCCAAGCATTCCATGTCTCTCCACAAGACCGCAACAGCCCCGGAAGAGAGCGTCTTACTAGTGGCCGCGACACTGGCCAAGGACCCTCTGCCGTCGCCGTCGCCATAGACCTTGAGCAAGATCATCTCGAATATCTCCGGAACTCCGAGGCATTCATAGCAGGCAGAGCCACCAGGTTTAGGGGACGACACGTCAGACTGTCAAAAGAATTTCGGTGGTTAGCACCGCCCGAGAGTGCATGGGATGGTAGGCTCACCAAGGCGTTGTTGTCATTACACGCTACGGGAGGGAGCGACATATTTGCAAAGGGAAGTATAGGGGGTGGACGTAAGGCGCTTTAGGGGGTTTTATAGTGAGACGCCGTGTTTGCGTAGGCCAGCCACTGGATGCTTCCGTTGCCTCGGACGCTTTGTCCTCGAGATCGTTATGAGGTCCTACGCACAAATGCGGTGACAGCGTGGAAACCACGGGCTCGCGGAGTCGCCACAATGGCCTGCACGTGGACACGTTATCGTGAAATCAGTACCATTATGGTGGAGGGCACAATCCAGCCATCTTTGACCATGGCTAAAGGGACATCCTGGGCCCAGCACTGTGGAGACTGGCCGGGCCATACATGCGCCAAGTGTGTCGTCAAAGCAGTCGTTGCTAGCGCGCGGCCACTGAGAGTTATGTGGCCACGTATGCACAAAGCCCAGGTCAAAGCGTCGGATACCGGCGTCTATGGACGGGCCCATTGTGGATCTGATCTGAACTAGAATAACAAAGGGCATACGGTCGCTATTGTTAGCCTTCAACGAGTCAGGGCTGCGGGTTTGAAGCTCACCTCCGAGCGTCTTCGGGCCGTTGAACTGAGCGAGCGTTGATGGGTGAAGATGAGGCAGTCCCATCTACAGAGCAGGCAAGACGGGCGGGTCGTTACCCACAGCCTTTTGAGCGGATGTCACTCCTCGTCTTCTTGCCGCACAATCATACTTCACCACCCAGTTGCGTCGCCCAGCTTCGCACTCACTGTACATTCACTATCGAACTGTGCGCCGCGACAACGTAGGACCAACGTGCATCATGCTGTGTTTATCCAACAACAAACTGGGTGCTACGCACCATCATCTATCAACGGCAGATCCGACCTCATCCCCTCCGCCAGACTCCTCGGGTCGACGACCCATGTTGCCGCCACCTCGGCGCCAGGCGGCTCGTCGTCGCAGCCGAGCACCTCGCCACTCGGGGAATTTAGGCCGACACCCACTGTTCGTCCCCTGGCTTTGACCTCGCGCAAGATCGCCCTGACACTCACCCGGTTAGCCGTCATTGTTGTGTACCCTTTGACGGCGCCCCACAGGAGGCTGCGCACTGTGTGGACTGTCAGACGTGGGTTGGCGCGTGTCGTGGCCGCGCGAGGAATAACCTCGTCCTCTTCACCTTCAGCAGGTGGCGGAGGGGCAGAAGACACTGCTGGGGCATTGCCCTCCGAAAGGATAGCGCGGCAGGTATGGACTAGCTGGCGGGAGAAGTCAAATTGTCCGCCGTCATTTAGGCACTCGGGCGGTTCATCTGATGCGAAGAGATGGATAGGCAGCAACGGCAGGAAGCCCTTAGGATACCTCGAGCCGTGCCAGTACGCCTCTTCCGCTTTCTCCTGGTCTGACGACGACTCGATGGCACTCCCAAACAGCGCACGCGCACGCCGTCGCTCTCCCGCACCTCCGATCCTGCTCAGCACTATGCGGAGGCAGCGGTCCCGCGCCTCTGGGGTAGTCCAGAACTCCACGCCCTCACCAATAAGCCGATCGTGCATATCTTGCAGCAGCCCATAGCTTCGCTCTTGAAGCGCTTGGTTAGCAAGAGCTCGGGAGTGCTTCACCGGGCCCTCGGCATCCGTCGTCACACCTGTGCGCTCGCGCTTCCACGCGATGTACGACGGCGGCGGGACGAAGCGGGCTTCCGCTTCCGCAACAGAGGATGGCAGAGTGGCGTGTGTTATGTCCGACACAAGGGCTATCAGGATCGACAGGTCGAGGTTGACCTTCAGTGTTGGCTGTAGACGTGGCCGGGCTTGCCTCTTCGGTACGGCCCGAGGGGTGGACATGATACTACGCTCGCCCAATTGAACGTCAACCCCCATTTCACGGAGCATGTCGATAGTCTGCGGGATGCGGGGGTCACGTTCTTTCGGGTCTGCAGGCGAGGGGTCCAGCCGTGTCAGGCGAAGTGTGATAGCAGGCGGTTGGGATGAGCTTGTTCCAGGGACGGGGTTCTGCTGGGCAGCTGTCACAAGCGAGCGGCCCATACGGAGGAGGTAATTGTCGAACTCAGCGGGAGCGAGACTGGGGCGGTAGTTGGACGATGACGACCGTGTAGACTCCCCGTCAGAGTCAGAGTCGGTGAGATAGGAGTCGAGTTTGCGAAACTCGGCCAGCAGGCGAGAGTTCTTGATGCTGGTCCAATGTCATTCCATAGATGAGGGTGGCACAAGGATGTCATGCACTCACGTATTCACCCTTATCCACCTATGCCCATTCTCAGCGACAATGTCTACCTTGACTCCAGGGGACTTGCGAGGACCACGGGTGCGCGGTTTGGGCTGCGTAGTGTCGTAGAACGTCTGCCATATGGATAAAATCGGTGGCGGCGTGTGTAGTATCTCGCTCCACACAGCGACGAGGTACGGGGCGTTGGTAGAAAGCGGTGGAAGGTGCGCGTTCCCTGCATCCACAAGAAACTACTGAACGGGGTTTGGAAATGTCAGGTCTCAAGCCGTGTTGGTAGCACATCTACCCACATTCTCGAGGACGTCTAGATCACGCTTGACTGTATCCCTTAACGACCGCAAACCCGGGACAGATTCCCTGTCAGCAACCTCTTCGACACTAGTGGTTCCCTGCCTATTCGACTCCAATGAAGAGTCCAGAACGGGAGGCTTCGAGATGGTAGGGGCAAAGTCGACCATGTCGCGTAAGATCGCACGAAGCTGATCTCGCGAATGGTAAAGTTCCGCATGCATGGCGTGTTTGATTACCGCAGTGGTCGTCTCAATACCGAAGGGGGCAAGGCTATCGGTTGCCAGTCAGGAGAACTTAGAAGGAGGTAGGCTCAGAGCAAAATTTGCGGCACAACATCAAGCTACCGACAAGCGCCAAAATGCCTCATCTGGAATTTATACTCAACGCCAAAGTGGCGTTCCGAACTGCCACGCTCGGGGTCGGCAGTCGGCAGTCGGGGCTAAGCATTCTTCCAAAGTGGAGATGATCACCGAGAGCTTCAAATTTGGAAGAGGTTCCGACCTGCGGAGATACCTCAGCTTGAGGTATATGACCCTAATCATGACCGAGAAGATCAATCAGCACCGTGACAATGAATTAACACTGTATATTCGTCGCAGCCACGGGGGACGACTTGTGCACCTGGCCAAATTGAACCCAGGGCCGCCCCATGGCTACAAATCAACGAAGAAAATGTCCGTGGCCGGCAGCCCGGACGCCATGGGCACTCTATAGGTCAGTACTGTCGTCCATGTATGTCATGCGACGCATTTCCTACAGAATACAGCCTACAAAGTGACGCCTGCCCCCAGGGCCCAGGCCTGTTTGGTATGGCAAACTGGGATAGTCACTTTGTGACTGCGGCCTGTATCACCACTCCAGGGCACTACTTGAACGACGTTGCCGTCTCGAGTGCAAAAGTAGCACGATTGGAAAGCTATGTGATACAGCGAAGATTCGCCCTCATACCATACGATATGCAACTTTATGCTTTCTTCCCAGGCCACGACCACCAGTGGCTTTTTTCGGGCGCATCCGATGCATGCACATGTATCTTGTCGACAGCTGCCGGAGAAGTGGTCACGGTGCCCCCCGTGTGGACGTCTGCTCCGCCACTGGGTGCGCTTGACACTGTAGATGGCGCGGAATAGCTCTGGGCTCCCTTCGCCTCCGCGCCGCCGTTCCCACCGCCGAATATGCCGAGCCATCTACCCGACTTCGCTTTCTTCATCTCGCCCTCCTGTCGCTCCGCTTCCTCCGCCGCTGCTAGGCGTTCCCAGAACTCCGCACGCTCCTGAGCGGCCTGAGCGAGCACGAATTCGTTGTCGTCCCGGGAACGGGCCTCCTTCTGCTGCTTGGTCTGCCCGAGGGCATACGCGCCGATCGCGAGGGCGGCGACGGTGGTCGCCTGGAAGACGACACGCGCGCGCATCCAGTAGTTCATGTTCTGGGACTGACCCTGCCGCATCTTCACGAAGGACATCACGAGAGCGCCCACCGTTGCGGCAGTGCCTGCGGTGCAGCGTCAGGGCGGGAGGTCGATGGGAAAGCGCGCGGACGCACCGATGGGCACCAGTGGATTCTCTTTAAACTTGCGCTTGAACTTGCCACTCCATGTCTCCGTGTTGATGAAGCCTTTGTCTGTTTCTACGCCGTACGGGGTCGGCTTCAGCAAGGGTTCGTTGCTCATCATGAGTGGTGGTGGACGGAGATAGAGAGGATATTCGGGAGCGTGCGGGTGGCGCAGGGAGACGTCACACGGTTATGGCTATTGCGTGGAGAGTGGAGGACCGCTGAACACCGTGTCTGCAACGCTTCAGAGTTGACCTGTGTGGTGCACGCTTGGAAAGGAGCCGAGGCAGGGTGACTGTCATACTGAACGTCAAGGATCTGAGATCATATCGATCACGTGTAGCTTTGTTAACAAGCATCGCGAAAATGGAAACAGACTGATGTGCGTCTGGTAATGAATGCTAAGGACTGCTCACGTTCAGCAGAAGAAACAGCCTGTTGTAAAAATCAATCAGGCTAGATTTTGACATGTACAAATATGGTGAATAGACGTCAGAGCGTAGCAGAATGCATCGGAGTATTGGTGCATGACTGCCGACCAGCAGTCATGTAACGGCCACGCCGTTACACATGGACACTTACCGGTGCGATACAATGCACCATGGACTTGTAGAGCGCGTTAGTATGCGCATGGACTCTCCATGGTCTCTCGTACAGCGCAATACTATGCGCCATGGTCTCTGTAGCCACAGTGTACCCGGTTTCCCGATTAGGCATGTATCCTGGTTCCTGTTCGAGTCACTCACCGACTGTACCTGGTTCTCGGCGACTCCCGCGATCCCTTAGATAGCTGGCACTCCGGTTTTGTACGTCTCTCGTCTTGCCAACACCAGTGTTCGGGCCTGCGCCCTCGCTTCCTGCTCTCACTCTTGTCCGACGACTCACTCTCGCCCTCGCCTCGACCCTCGACCCGGCCGGTTTCTGGCACGCCCGTCACAGTTTGGCAAGACCACCCCTAACTACGCTAGTAGTCTTCGTTGGGCTGTCCAAGTGCCAGCTCATCAATTTTTATTGGTATCCCTCCGCTACTTCTAGTCTATTTGAGCTCGCAAGGGCTATACTGCTACTAACCTACTATGGATAACTTCACCCCAGGCCAGGATTTCGATGGCTGGCAAGCCGGTGACCGTCCCGGTCCACAGGACGGCCCTCCAGCACCGCCGCAGCCTACCCGTGTCCCCGAGGACCCAGCCCAGGCGTTCTATCGAGCGCTTGAGGCTCTCGGGCGACACGCGGAACAGCTCTCGAACAACCAAGCGCAAATGGGCAACACGTTCCTTGCGATGACCCAGCGCGTCGAGGCTCTCACCATCGCGGCCACGTCGCCTCAGCCCGTCAACGTCACCGTGTCCTCTCAGGGCAATGGCGGCGGCGGAGGCCCTGGCCCCAACGTCAAGACGCGCGCCCCGCGCATGTTCTCAGGTAAGTCCGATCAAGTCCTTCCGTTTCTGCGCGAACTTCGCGCGACGTTCAAGCTCCAGAACGTCGTGGACAGCTATAGGCGTGCGCTTATGCTGTCCATGTACCTTGAGGACGGTTCTCCCCTCTATTGGTACAATGATGTTGAGCGCACGCAACCCGAGTTGCTGCGCGACTGGACACGTTTCGAAGACACATTTAAGAGGCGCTTCGAAGACGCCAACCAGGTGAATAAGGCCTACCGCGAGCTGCAGAAGCTCCGGCAGACTGGCTCCGCGGCGAATTTTGCTTCCCGCTTCAAGGAGCTTCTCGCCTACGTCGATGTGTCCGACTACATGCAGATTGCTATGTTCGATCAGGGTCTCAAGCCCGCTGTGAAGCAGGCCCTGGTCACTGTGTCCCGCCCGGATAATCTCGAGGCGTGGACCAAGATTGTGATTGATGCTGACAACAAGATCCATGATCTTGAGGTCGAAACTAGGGAGCATAACAAGAAGGCTGCCGGAAAGCACCAACTTCCGAGGCAGCATGCTTCCTCATCGTCAACACTGGCACCATCATCTGCTCCAGCGCCCGTTGCGCCTGCGAGCACGCCATCGAACAATGACGTCGTTCCGATGGAGATCGACGCCATTCGACGCGGCCCGCTGACCCCAGCCGAGAAGGAGTATCGCCGCAAGAACGGCCTCTGCTTCTACTGTGGCAAGGGCAAGCATACCATCTCCGAGTGTCCTAACATGTCAGAGAAGGCCAAGAAGAAGGCTAAGGCTGCTCCCTCTGCGGGAAAAGCCTAGCCGGAGATCCTTCGCCCGTCCCGGGGCCTCCGGCATCTTCAGGGACTCAGGCTCCCATCGCCGCGGGTGGCCCAACACATGTCCGTTCGGTGAATGGCATGTGGATACCCAAGCCTGCTTGTTCGCCTGTTTTCCGACTCTCATCACATGTTCATGCTAACCCGCGGTCTTCGGACCATTTCTTTGTTTCGGTTTCCCTTTCCTTTCCTGATCGCAAGCCTGTTCGCACGTATGCACTCGTTGATAGTAGTGCGACTGGCTCATGCATTTCTCTTGATTTCGCGAACCGTCATGCTCTCCCACGCCGTCTCAAGGACGTGCCGATACCAATTACGGCGGTAGATGATCGACCGATCGCGTCTGGCCTGATCACCCATGATGTCGTGACATCATTGTCTGTTCAAAAACATTCTGAAAACATCTCTCTTGGTGTTGTTTCTGTTCCATTTCCGGTCATTCTTGGTCTTGATTGGCTACAACGCCACAACCCTGCCATTGATTGGGCCCGGCAGCGACTTGCTTTGTCATGCTGTGGTGCCAACCCTTCATATCCTGTCTCTGCACTCGGAAAAGGCTTCGGTCTTGCCCGGGTAGATACCTCGGTCTCTTCACTTCATATGTGTTCCACTACGACTGTCGGTCTAGGCCTCGGTCTTAACAGCAGGATGGTAGTTCCTGCTCGTACAGACAGCATTGTCCGCTCAGACAGAGCCCAGTGCAACCCGTCTGTGCACGGTGTGTCGTACCTGAACGCCTCGACTGCATCGTCATTGGCTCCGTCCCTTTCAAGCCCATCTCGCTCTCCAACCATGTCACCAGCATCTGGAATTGGCTCCGGTCAAACCAGTGTGCTGTCGTCCGTCTGGAATGCTGTTTCTGCTTCGTCTTCAGCTCCTGACTCTACACCCACTCCTTCACTTGACATTGCTTTCATTAACTCTATGCGTTTTCGCAAGCATGCTCGTCACAACGAGACATCCTTGCTTTGGTATCACCCCAAGGGTACTCCAGGGTATCAGCTTGCATCTATGCAGCTTGATGCTCAGCCCAACCCATCTTCAGCTACTGTGCCCCCAGAATCTCTTCCTCCTGAGCCCCCACCTGACTCGGCAGCACCCGATGACTTCCTGCAGTCAGTGCCCGAGAAATATCATGACTTTGCGAAGGTGTTCTCACCGGTTGAGGTGGAGAATTTGCCGCCTCACCGCCCTGGCTTCGATGCTTCTATCGAGCTAGAAGAGGGGAAAACACCACCCTTTGGGCCAATGTATCACCTGTCACAACAAGAGCGCCAGGTGCTCTTTGATTACATCGAGACTAACCTCAAAAAGGGTTTCATTCGCAGGTCTACCTCTTCGGCTGCATCACCGATTCTTTTTGTACGGAAGAAGACTGGCGAGCTACGTCTCTGCGTAGACTACCGCAGTCTGAATTCCATCACGAAGAAGAACTGGTATCCGCTCCCACTCATGGACGATCTGCTTGATCGAGTCCAGGGATGCAAGGTCTTCACAGTCCTAGACCTGAAGAATGCCTTCAACCTCATCCGCATTCACAAGGGTGACGAGTGGAAGACTGCTTTCCGCACGCACCTCAGACTCTTCGAGTACACTGTCGTGCCATTTGGTCTCACTAACGCACCCAGTATTTTCCAAGGTTTCATCCAGGACACCCTCCGTGACCTCCTCGACATCGTGTGTGTCATGTACATCGATGACATTTTGATCTTTTCCAAGAACCAGGAAGAGCACGACTGTCACGTTGATACGCCTGAGCTGTGGCTCTACCCCGATACGGTCGGGGCTGGCTCTTTTCGCGCTGTAGGCCGAACCTCGAACGGGACCGCGTTGGACCGTAGGATCGCTTATCGCGCGGCTTAGCGAGCAAGTCGGAACGTACCGCCTCGATCGTCGCGACACGGGTACGCACCGTCGCGGCCTATCGCGGCCTCGTCGCACGAAGGAACTCAAGTCGCACACTCGGGAAGTCAAATCGTAGACGCTAGGTCGCATTGACGAACTAGCTAGCGCAGTACACCGTGAGTCGTAACTACTTCCGACCATGACAGGGTACGAAGGGATGCGGGCCGCACCCATGTTGCCCGGCGTTCCTCGGCAAGCCTCCCCCTCGAGCAAGTCCACCTCTACCCCTCGCACCTCCTCGCCCACGTCGCGGACCCGTCGGGGTGTTCAGAGCGCGAAGCGTATCGGCCATGTCGCGGCCTCCCTGGACTGTCGTGCGATGTTTCTGATTTATGTGATTGGTTGTGTGTTCTCTCGGACGATATTTCTCATCATGTCGTGATTCATACGTGCTGGCCGGTTTGTTCCGGTCAGGCGTGTCTGCCTGTACATTACCCTAGACTTTTCCCCCAATACACCAGAGACCGTTACCCTCTCATTTCCCGCACGTTTGCACGTCTGTTCGTCGTCGAGACTCGCTCGACTCGCTCGCCCGTACGTAGGTCATCGCGCGCTGTCCGGTTCGAAGCACCGGCTCGCAAGTCATCGCAAGTCATCGCAAGGTCATCGTTCATCGCGCTCTATCGTCGCTCGTCGCGAGTGTACTCCTTCGCTGCGGAAACTAGCCCGTACTCCTCCTTCCATATCAGACCACCCCTAGCACCCCCACTGTTCGTTCTTTCCTGAGCGCAGCCCTCGACCCCGTCGGAGCCCTCGTGCCATCCCTCGGTCTCCCGCACACGTGTCTTGTGTGGAGGGTTTCGTGCTCGTTCGGTCACATCATATTGGAGCCCACCGCGAGGGGGGTGTATAGTGCAAAATTTCCCAGCCCCTGTACCCAGTCGACCTCGACGACTACATCGCTTTCGCTCCCCACGACCTCTTAGCGTTCGCGCTCGACAGTCGTCTCGGTCCCGGTCACGCACGACGCATACTCGGATCTCCACCTATCTCTCCCGATCGTTCTCATCCACCATCTCCCGACGAGGTTGAGCGTGTTCTTGGTCAACTCGACCCTGAAAGCTCCCGACAGTCTTCCCCCGATATCCCACTAGCGCAAGTTTTTCATCGCGATCTTACCGCCAATCACTCTCCCTACGCGACGCCCCTATCGTCGCCGCTATCTTCTCTTCCCCCTTCCCCGGCACCGCCAACCGGGTATCCACTTCCGAATCTGCCGACCACTCGTCGCGGATCCGTTACATCTCGCGTCGAGCCTACGCGATCATCTCATACGCGCGCGACAGCATCTCGATCTCGTATTCCCCGACTCTCAGGTCCACCACCACCACCGCGCGAATCTCCATCTCCCGATATGGCTGACAACGAAGCGAACAACCAGCCGCCTGTTGCTCCGGTCATGGCGACGGCAACCCAGTACATGCCTGTTCGAGGTCACTCGACAGCTCCGACGTTTGATGAAACCGACCCCCGCGCGCTCGACAGGTACCTCCAAGACCTCGAAGCACACTTCAAGCGCTGCCAGGTTGTCGACGAAACAGAACGTAAGGAGTGGGCAGTGCGATACCCCTCCATCCGCGTCGCGGACCTTTGGACGTCGCTACCCAGCTTCAAAAACGAGCAGCAGACCTACGAGCAGTTCAAGGCAGAGCTTCGTGGACTCTATCCCGGCTCCGACGGGACGCGCCGCTACTCGACGAACGACCTATCCCGACTGGTGAACGATCGCCTGAGGGTTGGTATGGTCAACGCGCTCGACCTGGCCTCCTACTATCGCGAGTTCTACGTTATCGCACAGTACCTCAAGGAGACGGGTTCACTGTCTAGCCTCGAGCAGGATCGCCTTTTCCAGCGCGGCTTCCCTCCGACACTGTGGAACGCAATCGAGAACCGACTCTTCCTCAAGAATGCCGACTGGCCCCGCCATATGCCGTGGAGTTTCCAGATGATCTACGAGGCAGCTCAGTGGGTGCTAGACGGCCCGACGACCACTTCGACCTTCCAGCAAGTGGCCGCGTCGAGCGCGATCGCGCCCGCGACGGGAGGTTTACTACCCGTATCGGCGCCCAACCTAGTCAAAGTGGAAGACTTGATGCCAATGCTGCAAAATCTGCTCAGGTCGCAGTCCGACGAGTACAGCCAACCGCCCCGCCGAGCGCTGGGTACAGCCACCCTCGGCGCGCCGAATCGTCGCGCTGATCGCGACGGTCCGCACTGCTACTACTGCGGTCGAGTAGGTTGTCGCATTCCCACCTGCCCGCTAGCCGACGAAGACATACGCCGTGGACTATGTGCACGGACAGCGGAGGGCAAGCTCGTGTCCTTCGACGGTCTGTTCCTAGCACGGGGCGAAGGCCAAACGCTCCGCGATGCGATGTTCGAGCACGCTGGTCAGCACGGCAAACTCACTACGAGCGCGACAAGCAGTGTTCCACCGGCCCCTGCGCCCGCAGCAGGGACGATGATGCTCGAGGCGTTTAGCGACGAACCGCGACATGCAGCCATGTACTCCCTCGAGCTCGGGGAGCGTCTCAACCAGATTCAGTGCGAACTGGCCTCGCTGACAGAAGCGTACACCCAGACGGCCCAGAAGAAGGTCGCGTTCGACGGAGTTGTGATCGAGCAGCGCGCACCGCGTCCTGGTCAGCGCCCGAACAGCGCGCAAGGACGAAGGAACAAGTCGCCGAGGCGCGATGGACCCCCAGGAGTCAGGCAAGTACGGTTTGACGACCAATCGGCACCCCCAGCAGTGGCGGCGCCAGCGCCGGCTCCAGCACGAGCACCCTCGCCAGCGCCGGCACCCGCGACCATCGCGACGCCCCAGGCACCCGCCGCGCCCGTCGCAACTGAGCCCGAGCCTCCCGTCCACCCGTTCGCACAGGTGCGCGACGCAACCTACGCTCCTCCGACGACCCGGAATTTCGGCGCGCTACCGACGAAGTACAAGAGTCGCGACGGGACGTACACGAACCTTGCCCCGATAGTACAACAGCAGATCACCGAAACGATCTACAAGCGGTCCATGGCGCAGCCGGTCATTCCCCTCACGATCGAAGAGATTCTCAGCATCTCGCCAGACGTACGCAACAAGTTCCGCGAGGCGGTTACCCCACGACGGGTCGTTCACGACACCGGACGAACGGTACCCGCGACAGAAGGCGCGACAACCGCGACCATCGAGGGAGTCGACGAGGAGCAGAGCGCGGTCTTCGAACTCGACTGCCACGGAGATGTACTTGATGACGGTGCGACGGTTATACCGGACGTTTACGAGACCTACCTGCGCGTCTCCAAGTCACCGGAGCCCAACGAACTCCTGGTAGCATCGGAGTCGCACGCGCTACGCACGATCGAAGTCAACATCGACCGTCGCGAGACAATTGACTGCATCCTCGACCCAGGATCGCAAGTCATATGCATGTCGGCCGCCCTATGTCACCATCTCGGACTCATGTACGACCCGACGATAACCCTGTCCATGCAGTCAGCGAACGGTGGAGTTGATCGCTCCCTAGGACTTGTCAAGAACGTACCATGCCAGATTGGACCTATCACGCTGTATCTGCAGATCCACGTTATCCAGCGGGCCTCCTACGACGTACTACTTGGGCGACCCTTCGACGTGATCACGGAGAGTGTGGTGCGGAACTATGCGGACGAGACGCAGACGATTACCTTGATCTGTCCGAACACGGAAAGCAAGCTCACGGTCCCGACGCGGCCACGCGGCAAGCCCAGGTTCAAGGAGGTTTTTCAGCGGCCCCCGTCGCGACCTTCGAACAGCTAGTCGATAGCGAAGACGGGGATCAAGTCGCCCTGGTGGTAGACTACGCAGGCGGCCTCGCGACGGTCTCTGCATACGCTGGCCTCTCGTCGCTGGACGACTCGGTGCTAGCCGCCACCTTCCTTTCAGTACCCGAAACCTTTCCATCCTACATATATGACACGATCGAAGCAAGTTTACCGCCGCGACGAGCAGCGACACCACCCGATGAGCAAGTTGAAGATCAGAACGGTCGCGCTGGGCGCGACAACCTCGATACCCGTACCGACACAGCCGAGGACCCTGGCGACGTAGCGACGTTCGCCCAGGCCAAATCGAAGAAGAAGTACAAGCCCGTAGCACTCAAAACGCGACCTGTCCTAGGTTCGCTGCCCGACAAGTTTCGCATCGTGCGTGATATCAAGGGCGATCCTCTCGCGACCGAGCGCAAGCTCAGTCCGAACCCCCCTCCTTTCAAGCCAGAAGGCCGTTACACCGCGGAGCGAGCGGAGAATACCGACAAGCTCCATAACGATGGACTACTCCTCCCCGCGGAACGCGACCTTCTGCACCACTTTATGTCACTCAACAACGAAGCTTTCGCCTGGTCCGACGCCGAGCGAGGCAACTTCAAGTCCGAGTACTTTCCCCCGATCGACTTCCCCGTCATACCCCACACTCCGTGGGTGCAAAAGAACATTCCGATACCGCCTGGTCTGTACCACGAAGTCTGCAAGATTATTCGCAAGAAGATCGACTCCGGTGTCTACGAACCGTCGAACTCGTCCTATCGCTCGAGGTGGTTTTGCGTCGTCAAGAAGGACGGAAAGTCGCTCCGACTAGTGCACAGTCTCGAGCCCCTCAACGCAGTCACGATCCAGCACTCGGGTGTACCACCAATTCCAGAGCACCTCGCCGAAGAGTTTGGCGGTCGCGCTTGTGGTGCGATGCTCGACCTCTTCGTCGGATACGACGAGCGATACATCGCGGAATCGTCGCGCGACCTGACGACCTTCCAGACTCCGTACGGCGCGATGCGGCTTACGACCCTCCCGATGGGTTGGACGAACGCGGTTCCTATCTTCCACGACGATGTCACCTATATCTTGCAACCCGAGATCCCGGAATACACGATCCCCTATATCGACGACGTACCTGGCAAGGGACCCGCAACTGAGTACGACGGTGAGCGCATACCCGAGAATCCTGGCATCCGACGCTTCGTCTGGGAGCACTTCCAGAACTTGAGCAGAATCGTGACGCGCATGCGATACGCCGGCGGAACGTTCTCCGGAGTCAAGAGTATCCTCATCGCGCGCGAGACCATAGTCATCGGGCACCGCTGCACCCCCGAAGGTCGCAAGCCCGACGAATCAAGGGTCGCCGCGATACGACACTGGGGTCCATGCCAGTCCCTGTCAGACGTGCGAGCTTTCCTAGGAACGATAGGTGTCTGCCGGATTTTCATCAAGAACTTCGCGCATCGTGCAGATTCCCTCACACGACTCACTCGGAAGGACGTACTCTTCGAGTGGGGCCCGGAACAGCAGGCCGCGCAGGACGATCTGAAGAGCGCGCTGCTCGATTGCCCCGCGCTTCGTGCGATCAAATACCAGAGCGAGTCGCCAGTGATCCTCGCTGTCGACACCTCGTATATCGCGGTTGGATATCTCCTGTGCCAGTGCGACGAAGAAAACCCCAAGCGACGGTTCTTCAACCGCTTCGGTTCGATCACGCTGAACGATAGGGAGCGCAGATTCTCACAACCGAAGCTCGAGATCTACGGACTGTTCCGTGCACTGCGCGCGCTGCGCCTTTACCTGGTCGGCATCCGCAACCTGGTCATCGAGGTCGACGCGCGCTACATCAAGGGTATGCTCCAGAACCCAGATGTCGCACCGAGCGCCAGCATCAACAGGTGGATCGTCAGTATTCTCATGTTCCACTTCACCCTCGTTCACGTCCCTGGCACGATGCACGGTCCCGATGGTCTGTCGCGACGACCGCGACAGCCCGACGATATCGACCCCGACGACGCGGATGACGGTTTCGACGACTGGATCGACAACATGTATTCCTTCATGTACATGATTCAGCCTGCGCTTTCGCCCCCCCTACCCATCCTTGGTGGCACTTGCGTGGATGTGTTGGCACTGACCGAGGACGGTCAGGATTTCAGCAAGTATGAGGTGATACGCCTGAGCTGTGGCTCTACCCCGATACGGTCGGGGCTGGCTCTTTTCGCGCTGTAGGCCGAACCTCGAACGGGACCGCGTTGGACCGTAGGATCGCTTATCGCGCGGCTTAGCGAGCAAGTCGGAACGTACCGCCTCGATCGTCGCGACACGGGTACGCACCGTCGCGGCCTATCGCGGCCTCGTCGCACGAAGGAACTCAAGTCGCACACTCGGGAAGTCAAATCGTAGACGCTAGGTCGCATTGACGAACTAGCTAGCGCAGTACACCGTGAGTCGTAACTACTTCCGACCATGACAGGGTACGAAGGGATGCGGGCCGCACCCATGTTGCCCGGCGTTCCTCGGCAAGCCTCCCCCTCGAGCAAGTCCACCTCTACCCCTCGCACCTCCTCGCCCACGTCGCGGACCCGTCGGGGTGTTCAGAGCGCGAAGCGTATCGGCCATGTCGCGGCCTCCCTGGACTGTCGTGCGATGTTTCTGATTTATGTGATTGGTTGTGTGTTCTCTCGGACGATATTTCTCATCATGTCGTGATTCATACGTGCTGGCCGGTTTGTTCCGGTCAGGCGTGTCTGCCTGTACATTACCCTAGACTTTTCCCCCAATACACCAGAGACCGTTACCCTCTCATTTCCCGCACGTTTGCACGTCTGTTCGTCGTCGAGACTCGCTCGACTCGCTCGCCCGTACGTAGGTCATCGCGCGCTGTCCGGTTCGAAGCACCGGCTCGCAAGTCATCGCAAGTCATCGCAAGGTCATCGTTCATCGCGCTCTATCGTCGCTCGTCGCGAGTGTACTCCTTCGCTGCGGAAACTAGCCCGTACTCCTCCTTCCATATCAGACCACCCCTAGCACCCCCACTGTTCGTTCTTTCCTGAGCGCAGCCCTCGACCCCGTCGGAGCCCTCGTGCCATCCCTCGGTCTCCCGCACACGTGTCTTGTGTGGAGGGTTTCGTGCTCGTTCGGTCACATCAACGTCCGGATGGTTCTTGAGCGTCTCGAGGGCTCTTCGCTAATGCGGAGAAGTGCGAGTTCGACCGGTCTGAAGTCGAATATCTCAGCTTCCGGCTTGGCTCCGATGGCATCAAGATGAGCCCCAGCAAGCTCTCGACAATCGCGGACTGGCCTGCTCCGCAATCGGTTAAGGACGTCCAGTCCTTCCTCGGGTTTACAAACTTTTACCGGCGCTTTATCGACCACTACACTGACACGGTCCTCCCACTAAACGCGCTCACGCGCAAGGACCGTAAAGGCGAGCCGTTTGTGCTCACGCCAGAGGCCGCTGACGCCTTCGACCGGCTGAAGCGTGTTTTCACTTCGGCTCCTGTCCTCCGTCACTACGATCTGTCTCTTCCGTGCACCTTGGCTACTGACGCTTCTGATTTTGCTATGTCAGGTATCCTGCACCAGCCGGACGCTCAAGGGTTCCTACACCCCATGGTGTACTTCTCTCGCAAGCTCTCTCCGGCGGAGATCAATTACGACGTTCATGACAAAGAACTTCTCGCAATTGTCGAGTCGTTCCGGGACATGCGCGCGTGGCTCATAGGCACCGCTGAACCTGTCGCCGTCGTCTCCGACCACAAGAACTTGGTATATTTTATGTCTTCTCGTATTTTGAATCAGCGTCAGGCACGCTGGTCCATGTTCTTGTCGGAATTTAACTTCCGCCTGGACTATGCACCTGGGATTAAAAACCCTGCGGATGCTCCTTCGCGACGTCCCGACTTCATGCCTCGAGAGGGGGATGACGTCCTCTGCCTCCAGGAAAAAATTCTTCTCACACCTTTGCACACAGAGCGTCTCTTTCCAGACTCAACATCAGCATCGGACGCTCCATGTCCACAGCAAGTCTCGGCGCTGACGATGCTCGCTCTCGACAACTCAGAGCAGCTCAGTCAGTACCAAGCTGCAATCCGCAATGACACCGAGTGGCGCGAAGCGATCTCTCGTGGCGACACGGACTTCGCGCTGGAAGGCAATCTTGTCTTCCACAAAGGTTCACTGTTCATACCTTCATCCATGCGTGCTAACATTCTCTATTCTCGTCATGACTCACTTGTTTCAGGCCATCCTGGGCGAGCGCGCACGCTGGCGCTCGTTCGGCGTGACTTCTCATGGCCAGGCATGCAGACATATGTTCGTCGCTACGTTCAAGCGTGCGATGTCTGTAGCCGTGTCAAGGCACCACGTCACAAGCCGTACGGTTTACTCTGCCCCTTGGAGATCCCTGACAGGCCATGGAAGTCCATATCTATGGATTTCATTGTGAAGCTTCCATGCTCTCACGGCTATGACTCGATCTGGGTCATCTGCGACCGCCTTACCCGCGCTGCACACTTCATCCCATGCAATGAGACACTAGACGCACCGGGTTTGGCATGGTTGTTCCTTGATAAGATCTTCCGCTACCACGGTCTCCCCGAGACGATTGTCTCTGACCGCGGTTCCGTTTTCATCTCGCATTTTTGGAAAGAACTTACCTCTCTTTTGAAGGTTGATCACAGGACATCAACGGCATATCACCCGCAAACGGACGGACTGACTGAGCGTACAAACCAGACACTTGAGACGTACCTCCGTGCATACACGTCGTACCAACAAGACGGCTGGGTCGACTACCTGCCACTCGCCGAGTTCGCGTTCAACAACAACGTGAACATGTCCACCAACCAATCACCCTTCTTCGCCAACTATGGCTTCCACCCTTCCTTCAAACCCCAGCTCTCAGAATGTACCACTGTCCCCGCTGCAGCCGATCTCGCTCAGCGCTTGGAGCGTCTCCACGACGAGCTCCGCGCTGAGCTGAAGGAAGCTCAAGACTGCCAAGCTCGCGCCTACAATGCGCACATCCTCGACAGCCCGTCGTACAAGCCGGACCAGCTCGTCTGGTTGCTGCGACGTCACATCAAGTCCACACAGCCATCCGACAAGCTTGATCATCGCCGCCTTGGCCCTTTCCCCATTGAACGTGCCGTCTCTGACTCTGCTTACCAACTTCGCCTGCCCTCCTATCTTTCTCGTCTTCACCCCGTCTTCCATGTTTCCCTTCTCGAACCCTACTCCGATCCTTCCGAATTCATTCCCATGCCGACCCCGATCCTCTCGTTCTCGACAGCTCAAGTCTCGACGCATCCCCCGACATCTCCGACATCCTTGATTCTCGCAAGCTCGGCCAGCGCTACGAGTACCTCATGCGCTGGAAGGGTCTCTCCCCTGACGAAGACTCATGGATCCCACTCACCGACATTCCCACCACCTCCAACGAGCTCCTCAAATGCTTCCACCGCCGTCATCCTCGCGCCATCCGTCCTCACCGTCTTATTCTCGACAAATCCGCTCCTATTCCCGTCGCTACTGATACATCTTTTGCTTCTGCCCCACAGGTCCCATCCGTGCCCGCTCCCGTGCCCGCCTCAAGCCCATCCGTGCCCGCTGCCTCCGTTACCGTGCCCTCCGTCGCTCCTGCCGTGCCCTCTGCTGCTCCCGCCGTGCCTGCCGCTGCCCTGCGTCCTCCGAGTCCGCCGCCCGCGCGCTCCGAGGATCCTCATCGTTGGTATGTGCCGCCCACACAGACCACGACCCGTTCCGGTCATGTCGCGAGACCGCCGCAACGGCTCGACCTCTGAAGGTCGCGTTACCGCTTCCCTTGAGGAGGAGGTGGTGTAACGGCCACGCCGTTACACATGGACACTTACCGGTGCGATACAATGCACCATGGACTTGTAGAGCACGTTAGTATGCGCATGGACTCTCCATGGTCTCTCGTACAGCGCGATACTATGCGCCATGGTCTCTGTAGCCACAGTGTACCCGGTTTCCCGCATCCACTCCTTGACCTCGAACCACCACCATCTCCGGTAGGCGCCCGCTTATCGGAGCCCATCTATTTACCCTCCCCCCTCTAATTCACCCTCGTTTCCTCGCGTCAAGGCCATCCAACTCGGCCCCCACATTCACTATTGTCGACCAACTCAACACCGCGACATAATCCCTCTTTCCCCTGGGTTTGAGGACCATAAAACACCCCTCCTCACTCTCGCCAACCAAGTGCCATCGATCGCAACCGTCGACCTCCCACGTCCCACTTTAGGCTCCATGGCCTCGCCTTTCCTTCCCCCTCTTGCCTGTCACAGTAACGTGCCCTAGACCCCGGTGGCGAAACACACGGGAGACTCCCTCGTGTGAGTCCGATGCGCGAAGTCGGGAAGCAAGCTCCGGGGTGCCTTTGGCCCCTGGGATAAATCTGTATTCTGTGAGGCACTGTAGGGAGGTGGAAGTGGAGGTGTTGCATGTGGAGGGAGGCTCGGGTCCAACTGTGGAGGTGGGGAACCTAACGCGAACAACACCAGCACCCTCTTGCTGGAAGGTGCTATGCGCCACCCATAGGTTTTCCCCCTGCTTTTCATTCTGGTAGTGGAGAAACAACAGACGAAGAAGAGAAGTGCCAGAAGTGGCCTGGATGATACGACAAGGAGGAGGATACATATTCACTATTCCTACAACATTCATTTCCTACGGGATAAGCCCCTCACCCCACCGGTCCCCGAGGGGGGCCTATGAGTCGAAAACGAGGACCTGGACCAGGAGTGTCCATACCTACAAAGGAGGAAGCCTAGTTCGCCCATTGGGCCTCAAGTGAACAGCGGGTGGATGCCAGAGCAGGGAGCCACAAGGCGCAGTATAGGTCCTGACTGATTTTCCTTGTAGTTATGGTCTCTGCATGTACTTTGAGTACGGAGCTTAAACAATCAGAATGGAAAAAAAAAAAAAGTACCCGGTTTCCCGATTAGGCATGTATCCTGGTTCCTGTTCGAGTCACTCACCGACTGTACCTGGTTCTCGGCGACTCCCGCGATCCCTTAGATAGCTGGCGCTCCGGTTTTGTACGTCTCTCGTCTTGCCAACACCAGTGTTCGGGCCTGCGCCCTCGCTTCCTGCTCTCACTCTTGTCCGACGACTCACTCTCGCCCTCGCCTCGACCCTCGACCCGGCCGGTTTCTGGCACGCCCGTCACAAGTCATCTCTTTGACTGGCCTCTCATCATTGGGCTGAGGGGCACTGACCGGATGAGTAATATGATAGTAGCACATGCCTTTGACGTCCAAGAGTTCCGAGTCACTGATCACCAGTCTGCCCGACTGATGGATAGCAGTTAGGCTGGCACTGTATTGACCAAGTGTTGTAAGGGGAACAGCATAATGAGATGGACTACGCAGACCACGATATCATGTCAGTTATGCATATAGATAGTACATATCTGCAAAGCATCCGTCCAGCTCCTAGCCAGCCATTCATGAATCATGCACCATGAATTGGAATAGCATCAGACAATTGTATGAGTGGGGATAATGCATCGTTCATTGACATTGGTCCGAACGGCTCTATGGTTTCAAACAGGCAGTACACATCTAGTACATGGTTATCGGGGCACCTCCAACTCGGAATCACGCAGTACCAGCTCCCTCCAATGTCGACAATTGACCGCTACCCTCTGGCCCCAGCCCATTACTTCCTGCGGTCACAGTCATAGGCGGCGGCTGCGATGCACCAGTCCCAGTGTTTGCCTCCAGATCGTCCATCACTTGCTCTGTTGCGAGTGCTTCAGCTGTCACCGCTGCTGTTATGAGGTTCCGAAGAAGACAGGGTCAGAACTTACTCAGCAGTGTAGGATGACACAGGGTGTTCTGTGTCGCTGGCATAGCGAGATAGACCCTCGTGCACAATGGACACCGGGATGGTCCACATCTCGACATCGCGCACAAGAAGACGGCCATAAGTCACATACTCTCACCTTGCGTCGCTGCTGACGCCCGGTTCTCGTAAGCTGAGGCTCTGGCGGCGGCATAGGTCGTTTCTGGCCAGCAGTAGTACAGTTTGGGGTGTCCTGTCCGGGTGCCAGACCCGGAGTAGCAGGCATAGAGGAGGGGGGAGCAACAGAGGCCATGGTGCTTGTAACTGGAGGGAATCACCGTCAGACAGAGCAGCTTTTAGCGTGTCAAGGGACTCACCTAGCCGGTCACCATGCCATCAGTCTGGCCTCTGCGACATATTGCGACAACACGGTTACTGTATTCAGCAGTAGATTGTAACCACCTTGGCCTTGGAGCTGTGATATTGACATATCAGTGCCTAACCGCGCATGGTCCGATTCGGACTTCGGAGATACAGACAGTAGGAATGGCGGGTTACCGTCACCTCCATCGGTGACCTAGATGCACTGTACAAGTGTGCGTTGGAGATATACTTGTGCCGGCGCAAGAGGCTCCGCGTCGCTGGGCGGCCGTCCGGGCGTTGTTGATGCGAGAGTGGTATGTCGATGCCGTGGCAGTCTGCCCGCGCGAGCTTGATCAAGTGACTCGAGCAGTGCGCCGCACGATGCAGGGCAGCGACGGAACTATCTGTTGACGAGCACGACAGGAAAGTCCATGGCGAGTCTGTCTGTCCTGCATCAGCCAGAGTGCCATTGGACGACTTATCTGCTCACCGTATAAGCACCATTGTGTCTGTACACGAACCAGAGGTCTCATATTTGTATCTTGTTGTTGCCGAGTCGGGCATCCGCTGGTGATCGCCACGCCAGGGTGTCGACCACCGACCAGACTATAGACAGACTGTCTGGTCGGTGGCCATAGTCGCACAGGAAGGTGCACGCAAGTCAGCGCTTCATCAGGCAGGTTTCGGACTTCTAATCGATTAAACGGAGTTACAATCGTACAAAAGAAGGCATACACCTGGTCAGAAGTGACTGGGCATAACAGCGCTTCGCGAATTTCGCGATGAGTGACACCATCTGTGTATCCAACGTATACCATTACTGGTGAGTACTACTTGTGACGTGGGACAGCTCCCTTTGTGCATACCGTTCTGTATCTCATACTGACTGCGAGTAGGGGCTACACACGGGAAGCATACAATGCGGCTCTTATTGATCTCGTGGCTGGTACAGTCGGCCGCACAAGAATCTGCATTGTCGAAGATCAAGGTCTGGTCCGGCTCTGCGAGAAGGTATACATGCGGAACAGGTTAGTATCAGAGATAAGGCTAAATGTCATGCGAGGGATCGCGGGGACCAGGCTTTTTTTGCAAAAGAATGGCCTACAGTCAGAGGTATCGTGGCATGAAAATAGTTGGCAATAGTTGAGGTTTAGTACATCATCTGCATCAGAGAGTCAAAACAGAAGACCCAGGCCTCTTGATGGCTTATTCCACATCAGAGCAGGCCCCAAAATTTTCACCTGGGCAACAGAACGCGAGGCAGTAGGTCTTTCTATATCGAGCGAACAAATGGGTATGGCGGCCACACTGCTTACGAAAGCCCAGCGCAGGCTAATCCAACAGCAGCCGACGGTCTCTCCCTTGTATTGTGCATGCTTGAGGGGTCCTGACTCCGTTGCAGCCGCGGAATTAGCCGCAGTCTGTATATCCCGTGCCGCGTCCGACCGTCCTCGGTATCCCTCTCATACCAAGATCATTGATCTGCACCCTTGCACCGTGACTCCTTCATTGTTCCGTATCCCAACTCAACGCGTCAACTCGCTTAGCCCGTCCAAGCCAATACAAATCGAGATCAAACCAGTATGGCTCCAGCAGACGCTACCCCCCAGGTATGTTCCCAACTATATCGCGTGCAGCCGTCTTCTTACCTCCATTCGTCAGCTCGCAGACTCGACCACCGACTGTATCGTCATCCAACACGGGTCCCCCATCTACCAAGTACTCTTCAACGAGGACCTCTTTGGTCCCATTGTCCGCATAGTATTGAACATCAAGGGCCGCGGTGACCATGCCTCTGTGGCCGCATTGGCACTAACGTCCCGGTACATGTACACTATCTCGGTACGCGTACTCTGGGAGCGGATGGACGATTTCTTGCCGCTCCTCAAGACAGTCCAAGGCGTCACATGGGAAGGCCCTAGCTCCAAAGGCTCTTCCAAAGACTGGGTACGCATGTAGACTTCTCCGTGATTCTTCTATCTGACATGATGTCTGACAGACGGCGAGATTGAGCGATCCATCTCAAGGCTTGGCTTCAGTGGACATGACCTCCTTCTTGCGTCACTGCACATACATCAAAGAGTTTGTCTTCCACAGCCCTTTCCAAAGCTCTATCATGGAGCTTCCCGCACCCTTCTTCATTCCCAAGCGATCCAAGCTTGGCCCACCCCCCTTGCTCCCATGCCTGCGCGTCCTCAAGTGCTGCGCGACGCGTCCGCAATTCAACTTTGAGATTTTCGGAGCACCGACCCTTCGGCGACTCGACATCACGGCCTCCTACAATCACGCCGGTTGGCTGATTTCGTGCCTCAAGAAGCTCCCGTCCCGTTACCCAGGACTGGAGCGTTTGTCCATTGGCACAGACGTGAAGCGACCCGTTACTGGCAAACGCCTTCTGGACCACCAGCCTTTGTACTTGGCATTCAAGCAGTCCCTCGCTGAATTCCTCCATTCTCCATCCTCGTCCCAGTTTCGCTGCCTCAAAACCGAGTTGCCGATTAACTGGCAAGACGTCCGTACCCTCGCCCAGCTGCCCCATTTCGAGACGCTACACGCCGCGGCTGATTTCGCCGACTTCAAGCAATCACCTGGAGATCTACCGGAGGGCTCTTTCGCGAGTCTCCGCCACCTGCAGCTGAAGCTGTGGTTCCTGGATGAAGCGGTGCTACGCATCTTAGAAAACATCCGCTCCCCGGTACTGGAGAGTCTCGACTTCACCGTGTGGGTAAACCGGTATGCCCCAGACGTGCCAGGGCGTCGCCTCGCCTACCGGCTCTTCCAGCTCGCGTCCCTGGAGCGCTTTCGCGACACCCTGCGCCGCTTCCGGCTCCACATCGTAGACAACGATACTCTATCCAGGCCTGAGGACGAGCCGCCTGTCATATACGACCTTGACACCATCGAGATCCTCCGGCACGTCCGCAGCCTGGAACGCGTGTCCATCGTTGTGCCCCTGTTCAGATACGGACGGATGAATTTGCGAGGCTTTCGCACACTTGCCCAGGCGTGGCGGAGGCTCAGGAAGCTGGTGATATACTCGAACTGTGGGCACAGCGAGTACACCATCGACGTTCGCACTCTCTGGCCCTTCGCTTTCTCGCCCGCGCTGGAGGAGCTCGGGTTTAATGTGATCAGCTGGGACCCCGACATGCATCCCGACGAACGCCTTGAGCCACTCAAAGTCGATGGCAAAGTGGTGCCTCGATCGGACTCGGTCAAGAGGCTGAGCGTCCCTCGGATCGTGTCCTCTGCGAAGGAAGGGCGAGCGTTCATCCGCGAACACGTGCAGTGGATGTTCCCTAATGCTAGTGTTGGCGGCATACGGGTCTGACACCATTGCGCGTGAACTTGTACAGGTTGAAAATCAAACGTATTGTACCATGTGATGTGTTGGACCAGTATTGCACTTTTTTGTAATTATCAAATTGTATGCATGGCTCTGTCTTCATATATGCTTCTTATTGTATCGTACTCATGATGATGGCCATGCACGTCTCCTTACATAGCTGTGAAATGGCAAGAAGCCCTCCACGATAAAGCTTATAGGCCACTATATCACCGGGTCATTCCCCAAGCTTTGGCAAGCTCTAAGTGCCGTCAATCCTCAAAGTTACGTCTGAAACTCACTCCAACTGAAGGGACCACTGCCCGAACATCGAATAGATATAGCGCAGCCCTCGCCAACTTTGCTACCAGAATATATACGAGCGCAGAGCAACGTGCCGAACGGGCAACTTGCCCTTCAGTCATTCATCGTTGCTGTCACTTATCCCCATAGCGCTTCCGCATCCACTTCTCTCGGCGCGCCCTGCCTTCCCAGCCCTTGAGCCTCGCTCCCGGGTCCATCCCGAGGTATCGCGCCATCCTCGTCTGGTGGCAGCGCGATCAAGCCTCCGCGGTGATCCCGAAGGCGCATCCACAGCCACGAAAGTACTAGCGCGAGTGGGTGGGCGGCTGTGAAGAGCACACACGTCAGCTGTGAACCGGACGATACGTCAGTCACTGGGGCACGAGGAGAAGGGGAGGAGAACGTACCCAGATCGACATGGGTTTTGGCTGGCGGCTCCAGATTGAGGCGCACATCCAGGTAGCGGAGATGCACCAAACGATATCGCGCCTAATGATGACGACAAGAAGACCTGTAGGATGCTCGTTATCATGACGCAGAATGAATGCAGGAGAGGAAGACGGCGTACCGACGATGTTCACGCCAAGCATGACGATAAGACCGGCCCACTGGTGACGGGCGTAGTGCTGCGGCTCGCCTGGCGAAAACGTCCAGCCCAGAGTGACGCTGTTGATACGATTAATTGGAGCAGCTATACTCCACTCCAAAGATGCTCACAAAAGATTGTACGGGAACATGATCATGAACGGCCAGATCATGAATGCACGCACGGGTGCATGAATGAAGAGCACGTCAAGCGGTCTGCAGATAATGAGACGCATTGTAGAAGGTGAGGTGAGTTGGCTTACCGGGAACGTGAAGGGTGGTGGTATACAAGCAGAACGACGTTCGCATAGAGTAGAAGTACGAGCAATATGCCTTGAGCGATTGTTGCGACGAAAAAGTTTTGCCGAACCTGATATACGTGCATCAGAGAGGATTATGTTCCTAGACAATCCATACATACCCAGGCTATTGCCCATATAGCCATTACGCCGTTAGCAATAACGAGTGGCATACCCACACCCTTTACAAGTGCAGCCTAGGCCACGACCGGTAAGATTTCCGACTGTCGCTTGAAAATAACCGCCTGTGGCATACCTTGGTTTCTGGCTTATGTGCAAATACGAGTAGCATACAGTACCCCAGTTGGCCTACGTAAACGAACGTGACGTATACGGATATGAGATATGGGTTCGGAGCAATCGTCGCTGGGTAGAGTTTGGATATTTCGCCTGAATACAGGCATGAGCCTCAATGGGAGACATAGTTGAAAACAGACTTACTCAGTCCAGGGGTCAACACAACCGTGCACACCATCACAGTTGCGATGTTGACGAGCAGCGACAGCGGCGTGAGTACCTGCAACCTAGTGAGTGGCGTCGCATCATGGACTTGACGAGAGCATGGTGTTGCGTACGCACCGTATAAGAGCGAGATAATCTCTCACAGCGGGGTGGGAAGTGTCGATTGGAAGATTCTCCATCATCGCGTTTCTGAGGGCTATTATTCCGAGAACGTTCTGTTGGTACGTATGGCCACCGCCGATAGGGTAACTGGAGAGAGACGAGAGGGTCGTGATGGACGTTCAAGACAAGCGGGGTGGTGCATCCTGCGCGCGACGACCTCGGGCTGTGGTGAAGTGTAAGTCCGGCTCCCTTCAACACGGCGCGTGCAATCGATGACGTCACCACATGGTACCTTGCCCAATAGGGCGGGAATTCCCTTTTATGGAATGTCTGCCTCACTTACTCCCATCTAGATCGGAGATTTCAAAGTTCATCCTCATTCCAAATCCTGACCTCGCAAACCCAGGTCGATTACTCCTCTGCTACAATCGAAAAAACTAAATGTCAAGACACGTATCCGTCAAGGTCGAATTCAGCGGTGGTCTCGAGCTGCTGTTTGACAATCAGCGATCGCACCGCGTTTCGGTGCCCTCGCAAGTCTCTACCTCGGGAAAGAAGACCCTGAAGAACGACGAAGAGGCCCCCGACGGAGAAGGGCGTCCTGCTGATGTGGCGTACCTGATACTGTGGTTGAGGGACAATCTCCTGAAAGAGAGGGAAGAGTTGTTTGTAGAGAACGGGACTGTGTGCGTTTCCACTTTTTGACAATTGCGGCGCTATCATAATTGGACTTCTGCTAGGCGACCGGGGATTCTTGTTCTTGTCAATGACACCGACTGGGAACTCGAGGGTGAGGGCGATTATCAGCTCAAAGATGGGGATGAGATCGTCTTCATATCGACACTGCACGGCGGGTAATGGATACGATCATAGTATCACGAGATGGCCGTCTGTCGCTATAATGTGACGGTAAAAGTATAACTATGACTTCAAGGTAGGCCCGTTCATCTGCGTCACAGCCTCCTACCGTGGTTTTACTGACTCTGGTAGCAAGGCTCTGCCGGACAGATTACCATGCAACATGTTGCGGAATTTCTTGTATATCCAATGGCACAGCAAACCCCCTTGATGTATAGGAAGCCTTAAGTTTGGTCTGGCATGCTTCTCGTTGGATCCATTCAACGTCTTCGAGGGCAGAGCCTTATGTAGATGTGGCTTATACATGCGGTGCTACCCCGTCCTCCTCTGACCTCAACAATATTTTGGGTGCTACTAAGGGGGCAAGGGTTACGGTATCGGCTCAATAAGTACTTGCGTAGTACATACTCTCCGAGCCCTCCCGCCTCGCAGCGTGGTCCGCGCAACAAGTACTAGGAACTGAATACGCTGTGTCCTCCGCCATGCGCAAGCTAGCAGTGAGTGCATCTTGCGCATACGGCGACCATGTTGTAACCACGCTTCCTCTTTTGTGCGTCTAGTTGAAGTTCCATCAACACGAACTTCCTTTATGCCCACGCTCCCTCCACATATAAGACACGAAGCAACGCATCGTCATCTCTCTTATCTCTCACCGCCATTATCAATGCGTCTCTCCGTCGCTTCAGTGTGGCTCTCTCTCCTCACCTTGACTGCCGTGCTTGCTCCGCGGGCAGCTGAGGGATTGACTACGGGGTAAGTGATGTGTCATTTATGCTCTCGCTCAATGTCGCTGATCACATTGCAAGTAACAGTTTCCCCCAAGACAACGGTGATGCAGGAAAGGTGCAACATGATGTCGAGGGAGTGCAGCCCACTATTGGCTGTACGTACCTCCTTTGTTTTGGATTGACTATATACTGACCGACGTCAGATGCTGTTGATACTACCGAAACTCCCCAGCAGTTCTGGGCGCAGGCCCTCGCTCTAGGACAGCAGCTCCATGATCACACGAACAAAGTGGTCAAACATGAAAAAGAGAATGCCGAGCCTGTGATTGCTTCGAAGATAAACCACGTCGTCAGCAACATGCAAGTGATTCTCGCTGACACACAAAACCTCAAGAATACCATCGCGCAAACGCACGGTGCCTCCCATGATGACATTAAGAACGGGGTAGAAACGATATTCGACGACCTCCTGGAGGAGCTGAAGAACCAGTTCCCTCCGCCGGATGAAGCTCCAAACCACGCAGAACGCAGGGGCAACGTATCGTTGGTAATCCATAAAGTAGAAGACGCCTTCGTCAAACTATGTGTCCAACACGGCATGAATGAGGACGAGCTCCGGGTCCACCTCGACCCGATCATGAGCGGCATAGAAGCTGTCGTCGTCACTTTAGGTACAACTATGTGCTCTCTTGTGTATCATAAGCTAACGTGCTGCTAGGTGATTTGGCGGAACAGCACCCTGTGTTGTTTGAGACGCTCGTGATCACCGGGGTCATGCTTGTCGTCCCCGAGTCTTGGCTCCTCCGGCCCCTCCTTCGAATGTTTGGCATGGCTGCAGAAGGGCCAGTAGCAGGTGTGTGGGCATCTCTGGCCAGTATCCATATATGCGCATGTACATTGCTTGCGCTCACGTTCGCGCGCATTCACTGTCTGTGCTCGTATATGCACATGGTCGAGTTCTGCATCGAATGTGTTTCCGTCCGCTCACGTCACGTTTCTGTGTCCGCGCATACTCATTTTCCACTCATGGGTACACCAGTTGCCTGTGCTCAGCGCCGCTTCTATGGCGCGTACATACCGAAGGGCAGCTGGTTCTCCCACCTCCAGAGCGCCGGAATGACTCGCTGGGCCAGTTCCATTTGGAAGACCGTCAGCGGGGCCATCGCTGCTGGGGTAGGACTCGTGGGAAGTCTGTTTTCTGGCGTGGGAAGTGACCACTCGAATATTGTTGAACACTGAGAGCCAGAGCCGTGGTGGCGAATGACCCCTTTTTATACGACGTGGCGTGCGATGTTGTGGAAATTATGTAATTCTATTTGTATCATGAGATGTACCTCCGTACAAGATCGCCGATGCGACCCTCCCACGCCACAGTGTCTTCCACACAAGGCAACCGTGCTTCTTTGTTGAGAAGTCAACGCCGGCGTCGATACACTTAAGACTGCAGGCAGCGCGTCCTCTCCTCCTTCCCTGCCTCCACCATGCATCTCTTTTCAGCGTGGATTGTCCCCTTGACGCCTCTCCTCGCTCCGCAGCCTGTCGCGGGCTTAACGACGGCCAACTTTGCAACGTAAGCGTTGCCTGGTTCATGCTCTGGCTCGTCCGAGTCGCTGATACGTGCCGCAAGAAACATATTTCGCGAACTCAGAGGTCTAGTCGGAAGGACTCATCATGGATTGAACCGTGCGTGTTCCACGCCTTCTCGACGATCACGTTAATATGCTGAATGGCACCGTAGAGGCTACCTATTCCACATTCAACACGGACAACCTCGAGACGCCCGCGGCTTTTTGGGAACGCGCCTTCTCGCTGGGTAGGCTTGTCCAAGACTACGCCACCTCGTTGGTACGCGATGCAGCGGCGAAGGCCGAACGCCAAGTTGCCGCCCAGATCAACAGTGCCTACAACACTATGCATATGGTTGTTGTAGAAGCGGGGGGGCTGAAGAACGCCTTCGCGGATCTGCGCGCGGGAGCCTCGTTCAACGACATCCAGAATGACATTGAGATGGTTCTCACTGACCTGTTGGAGGAGTTGAAGGAGCAGTTCCCTGCTCCTGACCGCGCACCGAACCATGCAGAGCGGAGAGGAAATGTATCGCTTGTCCTCGAAAAGGTGGAAGAAGCCCTGATCGATCTAGGTACGCGCCATGGGATCGCAGAGCAACAGCTGAGGATCCACATCGATCCGATCTTGAAGCACGTCGGGGAGGTCGTCATAACTCTGGGTTCGTCTCCCTTTCCTTTTATTTTGGTGCATCCCGCGCTGACAGAGCGCTAGGTGACCTGGCCGAGCAACACCCGGTCTTATTTGAGACCCTGATGGTTGCCGGGATCATGATGATAATCCCCGAATCATGGTTCCTCCGCGCGTCCATTGCCCGCATATATGTACACGCCCGACGTGTTTGCTCCTGTGCCTGCATATATGCGCTCGGTCTCAAGCTGAATCCGTCTGTCCGTTGCCTGCCGCCATGAGGATATCTATCCGCATGTCCATGTGTACATCTTCTCACCATCTTTTTGTCGCAGGTACCGTAGTCACCTGGGCCCAGAGCAAGTTCTACGGCGGATTCATACCCAAGGGAAGCTGGTTCTCAGCCCTCCAGCGCGCTGCAATGAAGACAGGCCGATGGGCTGACCCGGTCCAAACCATTGGTGGGTCCATCGCCGTTGGGGCTAGCACCGCAGGGAGCATGTTCGCTGGTTGTGGCAGGTGAAAGGAGCACTGGATACTCGCTCAGAGTCAGAACTGCAGTGTTTGATAGTTACCGGCGCTTCCAAGAAGCTGTACAGTGCCGTGGTGATACGAATGTCCAAAGAGCACAGATGTCCACAGTGCGGTGTCATGTACGAAGAATTCGAAGAGTGCATATGCCTAGACTTCGTGCCCCAAGTGCGATCTCCCAACAGCCCGTGGACCGCAGGGAGTGGCCATTGCGGGGATATTGCGCCGATGGAACCAGGAAGATGGGACATCGCCCGCTCGAGCGCGTCGTATGTCTCCTTCGAGACCTCACAACAGACGGAGCGACGTTAAGGTCGAGCTGCATTCACACCTCAACCCTGAGCCCTCGGGTGGCTCTTCATCAGCGACGTCGGCGTTCTCGGAGTGCCGACCCTCGTCTCGGATACACTAAACCGGGTATAATGCATCAGATTGTGTCGCGGATGGCGGCAAGGGGCCGAGCGCGAAGTGACGAACGTACCTCGACGTGTTGGTGCTCGCAGTGGTGCCTTCTGCTCTGGGCATGATTTCGACAGAGCACTGGTCGTCGAGTGCGGCGCGGACGTGTTTGCGCATGTTCAGCCTGTCAGTGCGCTCATCAGCCTCGGGCGCTGCGTGCTGCAGGGCGCGCGGGGACGTACGCGGCCATAGCAGAGTTGCAATATACTGAAGGTTTAGGGCTATAGGGTCAGTTGAGGGGAAGAACGAGATGTATGGATGCGTACCGTTGATTTCGGCGAAGTAGAGTATGGCGGTGAAATTTGTGGTGCGCGTGCGTATGTCACATATGTACTACACCCCCGATCTTTCAGCTACAAAGATGGCTTGAAGCGAAGACTGGGGACGTACAGTCGCGAGAGCGGCTAGCTGGACTAGACTGCGGAGTGCGAGTGTTTGAGTGAGGAGGTGCGAGGCAAGGGTGCGAGGGGTATATGTACCTGAGTATGATCCCGCGATCGGCGTTGTACTTGATCAGCCGGTTCAGGAACGTATTCGTGCTGCGCGGGTGGCGAACGGTCAAAGGAAGACGGTTCAAAGGGGCACAGGGAGCGGGGACGTACGGACTGCACCGCAGGCCAGAGCGGGCCGCGTTGATTGACATGCAAAGGATGACGGTAATGTACAAGTCGGTGACGATGATCAGGCATGGAGGCGCGAGAGCGATTAGTGACTGTGTGTGACTCTGTGTTGGATCTTTGTGAGAGGAGATAAAGAGCGCACTATATGGTGGAATTTGCCCTTGTAGTATCTGTGGTCGGTGCGGCAGAATGCGATCAAAGTTGCGGGATAACAGGCATGATGTGAGGAGCGGACTGACATGGCGTAATCAATCACTGTTGTTGTGTTGGAAGTCAGCATCAGCGCTACAGATCTCACAGGTGGGCAGACGCGCACATACCAGCAGAGTTAGTTACTGTTTTTTCACGAGCAGTAAGCACAGCAGCAGTGCTAGGTGAAGCAGTCGCACACGCACCACATGTCAGGACAGCCAGGGCGAGCTGCGCAGGACTATGAACATGTGAATGCAGGTCAGAGAGATGAAAACAGCGCACTGCGACAGCGGACAGCAGTTTGCGCCGTCGGTTGTATTTCAGGACTGCATCATGGCGGTCAGTAATGTACAACAGCAACATAAGCGGCTCACGCTTTCTCATGTTATGAATGTAGAAGCTTGAGACCGAGTACGGATACCACCTTGATTATAAACCGGGTAAGATGTTCGCGCGTTCGGGTTGCTTACCAGTGTACGGATAGGACGAGTATCCACTTTGATCGCCGCCTGTGAGCCATGGTCGAAGAATATGGCTCGATAAATGGTACTCACCCCGAGGACATTCTGCGCCTAGCGAGACGACCAGTTAGACACGTTCTTCAGGGTCACTTGGCAGTGGTAGTGTTAACGTACTCCATAAGCTCTGCAGCGAACACATGGTATGCTGAGATGAAGACAGGATTGCCGTAAAGACACCACTCACATTGACAGATGGCTTACGCTCTCTAGATTGGCATGATTTATGATCAGATCTTCGTAGAGGACCTATTTGAATGACTTCGTATGCGCTACGCTATCGAGATGTGGTCAACACTCTTACCTGGATTGATATTGCCTCTTTGATGGTATCTAGAAGGCTGATAGCAAATTCAGCAGGTGGGTCCCTAAATGATAACGTAGTGACTTGTACTGACATCCACCACACCACCTACAAGCCGCGCCTCCAAACATGATCACCGACTTCAACGATCGACACGTACCAGCCACTTCAGCCCACTCGGATCCTCCGAGTATATCCAGAAGTAATACGCAGCCTGCGCAAGAGAGAGACCGTACAGACTTATTTGCATGATATGCATCGGCGCATCGGTAGACAGCTGTGCGTCAACTAGGGAGTGCACCGAGATGGTGACACTCACAACTGTGATACAATCGCGCCTACGAGCCCACATCCGATCGTGGTCCCCAGCAGGTACGCCAGGTTAAGGCCTTCACCCGAGCTTGCCATAGTGCCAGAGATGGCCTGGAACGCAGCGAGTGGATGTGGTAGTGACAAACCTGAACATGAACGATAAGAAGGTCATGGGTATACCTATAAGCGCATTCGGCGCTGCTCTGAGTCCGGGGCCCGACACAGACTTCTTGATCTTCTGGGCAGCGCTCGAGATATGAAACAGAGGCGCTCTCGGTGAGTATGAATCGCCATTTTGCATTGCCTTAAGATTGGACTGGCGATAGCATAGCCCGTATATTGTCGTAGCATCATATATCTACCTGACCCGGAGTGCTTTCTGTTCGGTTTGGTGCTTTACACCTGTCTAAGGGTAGGGTTTGGCAGTACGCTGTGGGCCAATATGTTTATTAACATAGGGACATTGATATTGTGCTGTTATTCACGCGACATCCACTGCCGCGGATGTCGAGAGCCATTCAAACATGGTGATGCGCTTGTGGGACATCATTTACGATATTGATGTCCACTTCCGTGTACGGTTGACGATTGATAAATTCTAGAAAGTCAAGCAACGCATCAGACTGTCGTCGGCACTCTACTGCCGGCACCGTAGAGCTTACAGTCTCCAAAATGCAAGCGAGCAAACACTACGTCACATGGTTTGCCATTTCGTCGCTAGAGCATGTGCGTGCTCCCGAAATACGAGTCCTCCAGTCTGAGGGAATTGCTCATCGCCTAAGGAGGCAACCTTCCGAACAAGATCAAGGATACCTGCGACCTTGCGTGCAGCACGTCTGTCAGCACGACCTACGGGCTACATAAGCGTAGACGATGACATGACTTACAGTGAAGCGCTCCATAAGTATAAGACTCTCGTACTTCTCCATGGCAGTTAACAATCGATCTAGTCCAAGCAAGTCCTACAAACAGGATGTAAAAGGTGAACTCGAATAACGTTTCCGGTGGTAACGTACGTCATAAGACAGGTGCGCCGGGGCTGCCAGTGCCTTCTCTAACCTCTGTTTCCACTTGAAGACCATGATCATGTCGGGATCGGCAGAGTGGAGAGAACCTTGTGACGTCTCTGTGTATTCTACCGTCGCTGACTCTGGCCAGTATAGATGCCGTAGGACGCCTTCGAGCGCATGCCTCGGCCCGGCCTCAACGAGACAGAGCGACTGCACGTCAGGCAACTCCACGACCAGAGGTGAGTCCGCACTGCCGGAGTGAATGGAGGGAAGTCTCCAGCCGCATCCACGGAAGAAGAAGGTCTGGAGGCGCGGTGTGGCAGATAATAATGAGAGCAGTTGGTCGAGGGTGGGTTCTTGCTGCCAGAGAAGCCCCTTTATCCTCACCGTGGTAAGCCTCAACATTTGTGGCGGGTCCCATGCCGGCTCTACTTCAGACAGGACTAGCAGTTGCAGCCCGGGGAAGAGACTGAGGTCAATCGGCAAGAGAACGAAGGGCGTGACTTGGCGCCCGTCGAGGTGTAGAGATGTGAGGATAGGCATGGGGGTGCTGAGTAAGGCGGTGGTATAGTACCAACTGCCTTCGGTCGTAACTGCATACTCGAGTCGAAGATCGAGCAACGCGATGCGCTCAGCATGCGAGCTCAATACGAAAACCTTATCCCGCCAATGACCTGGGAGGACGCGGCCCCGAAGGAAGACATCGAGGGAGAGATCCTGAGAACGTTTGGCATAGAGTTCTACGATCCGCGTGGTGTGTTCCAGAGCGATCGTCGTCCAAAAAGTAGGGGTGTTGCGGAGAACATGATACCAGTATGAGCAGACACTACTCAGAGTTAAGATGTCCGGTTTGAGGGAGTGCATGAGACCCATGAGACCCAGAGAGTCCCTAAGGACGAGACAAAGGAGCTCGTTGGGTAGGCGGTGGATGGGTGTTTCGGCATTCGGCTGTCGTGATTGAATCATTGCCTCCGTGGTGCGGCGAGTGTCCTGATGAACTCTTCTAACGAGGACCGGGGCTGCGACTATGGGGAGGAGGAGGAGGAGGAGGAGGAGGGATCCATACATAAGAGAAAAATCGATGGACATGGACATGGACGACTGATGTGCGTAATCCCTAGGCTCAATCCCTAGGCTCGTGACCAGCCTTTAATTTCGAAGTCCGGGCAGTGTTGAGGGAGCGCGAGGCAGACAGCGAGGCGACAGAGGTACTTAGGCGATGGGTGTTTCGGGATTGGGCTGTCGTGCTGCGCAAGCCGTATCTCATTGAGTCATTGCTACCGTGGTGCGACGAGTGTCCTGATGAGGCTAACGATAATCGTGACAGCGACTATTCACGGGGCGATGTTCTGCGACGGAGTGGACGGAGGGAGGAGGAGGAGGAGGAGGAGGGGTCCACATATACTCGACGTGTCTACTGCTGTCTATTACTGATGAGCGTAAGTAAACTGTACTTATGATTAGATAAGTGATGCTAAGCGCCCCCTGGCAAAGGACCCAACGTACCCGACGCTCATCCCAATTTGAAAGTATATTCGTACTTCGCCTGGGCCCTATATGATAATCTCGAGATTACTGCAGACTGTCGGCGCGCACATCATACCCCCTGTCCGAACGTTATGGTCCTCATGCGCCATTCTACGCGCACATCTACCATTCTCACCGCCATCTTTTTTTTGAAGTTGGCACAGTCACGTCTAAATGAACTTCTTTTTGTTCAGTGATCTGAATTCTGCAAGAGGATGGTCATGAAAATCGCGATACCTGAATGTTGGTATGTTGCGAGCCTACCTCATGACTTGAATGAGCGCGATTCATCGTCACTGAATACCTTGAGCCCCCACTAGTATTGTTTTGTGAGCTGGCTCAACCATTTCCGTATAGCCACCTACAAAGTTCAACACGACAGCACTTCTCGTATACTGCAGTTGGTGAGTTATTAAAGATCTGCGGACGGTTATATGCTGTCCATGACGACTTCAGAGCTGACCATGAAATCGACTCGCCTAAGGCGAGCGTTCAGAAAAACCCGCCAGCTAATCGACTCAATACTCGGGGAGAGCGGCTCTGTGCTGATCTTTTGAGGGTTCTTCGGTGAGCTCATGATACCACAATTGCGATGGAGACCAAGAACTGTAGAGAGACTGCAGTACGTCTCATCGCTCTTGTATCGACAGTGCGGTGTTTCGCTACAGGACGTAAACGTAAAGTTTCCTGGCATGGGTCAATATCTGGACCGAGGTCGCAGTGGTTGTGCACAATGTTTGCTGTCACCCGCACCATGACAGTGATAATTTGTTGGGTGAGCGCAAGTATACATTTATGGTAGACTGATCACGCAAACAAGTAATCTAGACCTACATGCATAACAAGACGGTCTGAATGGTCTGGTTTACCGACCAGCCATTGTGGCCCAAACAGCGACAGAACGCATGCCATAAGCTCTTGTTCTTCTCGACGGCCGTTGCTTTGTGTCTTGTGGATCCTCCCGAAGTGGCGTTGTTGTGGAGCCTACACCCCTGGCCTCGGCAATCCGCGCAGCCTCCCCCACCTTGCGAGACGCTCCTACATATTCCGTTCTACCCCCTCACATCTCTTACCTTCGTACTCCTTATTTTTCCGAAATCTGCAATCTTGTCTCACCGTGAGTGTTTTTTGAGTTGTATCGCGTTGTTGTGAATCGATAATGACCTGATGCCTCGTCTATAGAGAGCCAAACATGCAGAAAGTGTCGGAACGCTGTCTCTCGATATCCGAATTGCTCGAAATAATAATGGTTTACCTTTACGACGGTGGCCGTGGACGTGCCTCTGTGGCTCGGATGACCAGGACATCCAGGATGGTCCATGCTGTGGCCGTGGCCGTCCTCTGGCGACGTGTTACCGGCATCAAACCCTTCATGTCGACCATCGCCGGATACGAATGGCACAAGGACAGTAGAAATTCTTCGGGAGTCGTCTGGGTGCAAACGGTGCGAGAATCTCCATTACTTATTTTATGACTAGTGACCGACTCTTGGCTGTACAGGGCAGAAGCAAGGCTATGGGCATCGAGCGGCTGTCATATTATGCCTCTCACGTAAAGACACTGGTCTGGAACTACCACTACCAGTGCGATGTCAGCAAGTACAGCATTGATGAGTTTCAAGATTGGCTCTCCCGCGCGGCCCCTTCGGGATTCACGCTCCTGCGCGGAGTCCGCACGGTCGAATTTACAGAAGACGATGAATACTATGGGGTCCTCTACCATTTCCTTGCCCCTGCGCTCGAGGAGCTTCGCATCAACGCCGGCGCGCTAGCCATCGAGCCTATTCTACGGCACCTCGACCGGTCGTGTCCACACCTAAAGAGCGTACACTTGACCAGTCCGTCCAGTGGGCACCACTATCCCCCACCTGCGTTCGACGATCTTGCCCTGGCCCCTTTATCGATGATGTGTCTGGCGCGGTTCACTTCAAGCGGCCCCTTGACGCTGGGTGCCGTCGTCGCGTTGTCGCACATCTCCTCTCTACGGCATCTATCCGTCGCAGTATCGATCAAATCATCACAGGTGTTTCCTCCCGTGGCTTCACCTTTCTTCGACACGCTGGAAACCTGCAGAATCTCCGCACACCGCCTCAACGAGACTACCGTAGCCTTCGTACGAGCGATATCGTCCTTTCGCCTGACGCACTTTACGCTCGCTGTGCAAGCCACTTCCAACACCCGCTTCAATGAGCGGATTGTGATGCAACATACAATCGCTCTGAGCCAGGCTCCTTTCAAAGATACGTTGCGGTCTGTTGCCATATTCCTCAAACATACATCCCCATCTGTTCCTACGGCAACCATCGGCGTATCGGTCATTCAACCAATTCTTAGCTGCTGCAGCCTAGACTCTCTCGAGGTCTTCGCGGATACTGCTGTTCTTGATCTGGCGGCCTGTCGATACATCGCTAGCGCCTTCTCGCACCTCGAAGTGCTGGCTTTCAGTGACAATTCGCCGAGCGACCGGCGCGACCAGGGCGTTGGCATATGGGCGCCGATGCCTTACCAGTTCGCGCGAGCAGCGCCACTCGAGGGCTTACTTGCCATCACGAAGGCCTGCCGCCGTCTTCGCTCATTGCATATTCCAATCCGGATTGAAACCCTCGATCAACTAGTCCTGGACGACGCCGCTGTTTTGCCCACGATCGAGCATGGTATCATTATCCCCCGCTACAAAGAGAAGAATGTCGAACTCGAGCAATTGGTGGATGCGTACTTGGGCAAACTGCTTCCTCGGTGGCCACGTCCGTCACAGGTGACCTCCATTATACCCCGCACTCGCTAACCCAGTCGCCCCTCACCGGGTGCATGGGTACTGCTTGAGGTTCAAGAATCCAATAGGTATACCCAAGGAGCAGCTCAGCTAAATTACAGTTTTCGAAAAGTATTCCATATCAATGCACTCTATTGTCGTAGTGGAATTATAATGGATGCGTGCATTTAATGATCGTTGAACACTAGCTACGTACGTCGACATGACCAAGCCAGCCGCGCCGTGAAGACAGGGCTTTAGCTTTAGTGGTTTATACCCGGCGTCACGTACATAACCTGCACTACACCAGAACGCCAGTAGGTGTTACTCGCGAACTCCTCAGTGCCCCATATATTGTTCGACGCACACACAGATTCCCTGCGTTTCTTCCAGGGCATAGACGAGTTCCGATCTACTACAAGAACTTGTCCGTATGTATCATTCGGCGGTCGACCTCGATCTCCCCAATCAGTACGCACGAAATAGGAGCTTCTCCCGGTCTTCAAAACACTACAAGCACCACTTTCAGCCCTTATAGTTCCTCGCAGAGCAAGAACTTCGCGGCATTTGTGTCCGACTACAAGTGTTCGCCACGCTCCTACGACTCGAAACCTAGAGCGCCGCCTGAGGCTCAGTGAGTCGGACATCACTTTGCAACGCGTCGGATACGCAATAAAGCCGTACGAAGCCGACTTCGTGACTGAGGATGCTGATCTGCAAAGCCTATGCCTCAGAGTGCTTTTTTGAGCCGATACTGGGCATGTGTCATCTATACATAGACGCGGTCAGCGCCGTTACTTGTTTAGATATGATGACAGAGGAGACAGATGACAAAAGGATCTCTGTCATCTAATAATTATGCAGACAAACAGGTCTTGCTTAACCCCGGCTGAACGACTAAGTCATGGCCCCAGTCAGTAGGACATCACTGAATCGGGAGACGAGGCCAAAAACGGCACTATTAGTATTGTTCAGGGGCCATTCCATAAACTGTGGTTACTCAGCGTTTCACAGATTTCCCACATTCCCCGCGTCGTCGATGGCCTCCTTATCCTCACCTCCTCCTACATATAGCCTACGCATGGGTTACGTGAAGACGTGGAAGGGATATGTCATTGAACCGATGGTCAGAGTAACATGCAGACTCCCTAGGATGAAATGAACGGACAGAAGGACACATATTTTAGATATGTGCGGCAGACCAGGCTGGCCCGTAAAGCGTGGATTTCAATCTGCGGTCGTCACAAAAGGATGCTGAGGACGCACGAAGGTATACCAGAGGCCAACGCGCTCATGTGCAAACGACGTCTATTACCAGATCATTTGTGCAGAGCCTACCTGTCCAATAGACTGAAGCAGGACAAGAGCCATGTTGCGTGCAACGGACGATCCGTGGAACTCAACCATCCGGTAGAATACGCAGTGAGATAGCGCGTGTAGAGTAGCGACCAAATGATACACCACAAGCGGATAGTAACAGACGGGCGACTCTAGATGTCCTCCAGTTCTTATGTCCAGGGGGAGGAGTAGAGAGCTCACTATTCACTTCTCACTGCGCCCCCTGCTTTCTCCACGACAAGTTGCGACCCGCCGTAGAGCTGTTTGACGATTGGAACTGATTCACGGCGCTGAGCCGTGCCGGCGTATCCCGTCGGCAAACTGGTACTGTCAGTCACTCAATGTCGCCAGCCAGCGAGCTCGAGTAAGTCTTGTCGCGGGCATAGAATCGTAACATGATATGGCGAGCGAATACGACGGGGGCCAGTAGCGTTTTAGGCATTGCAAGGCGTGTCCACGCAAGTCAAACTGGCCGAGTGACATTGGTAGCGGATGCGGCGGGCCGCTAGTCACGTTCGCACCGAAGCAGCGCCGAATGCTGACGAGCACCAGCCGGCCCTTCCTTCATAACTACCTTCATTCCTTCCCCCTCCTTTCTCATTCTACCTACACTATGGCGGCACCCACAAAGCAGGCCTTGACTGAGCTTTTCAACGCAACGATGCGCACATCTCGGGAGTTCAGCTCGTACAACTTCCGCAACTATTTCGCTCGCCGAACGAAGACTGTGTTCCAAGAGATTGAGGTACGTCTGGCAGCCTCGTACTGTAAGAACCATCTTGCTTACACTCTACACGTAGAATGAGACAGACCCCGCAAAACTGTCTACTTTTTATACCGAGAAGACGAAGGAGCTTGCGGCCCTGAAGCGCGGCGCAATCGTCAATCAGCTCTACGGCGGGTCGCAACTTGTCGTGGAGCAGCAGGGAGAGCAGAGGGTGCAGTGAGAACTGACCGGTGAGCTCTCTATTCCTCCTCCTCCTGGACATAAGCACTGAAGGGCATCTAGAGTTACCTGTCTGTTTTATCCACTTGTGCTCTACGGTGTATCATTAGGTCGTTGCTCTACACGCGCTATCTCACTGCGTATTATACCGGATGGCTGGGTTCCACGGATCGTCCGTTGCATGCAACATGGCTCTTGTCCTGCTTCAGTCGTGCCTTATACCGCCTCTTCCTCCAGATTCACAGGGCGAAGAGCTGATCAGACTCAGACAGTGCTTTCGCAAATTCTGAATAGCGTCTGTGGTGGATGTGCTCGGTGATGACCTAGGAGAAATCCAAAGGTAAGTTGAGTTCAGCACATCATTGTGTACCTTCGTGCCCGTCTGGCAGGAACCCGGCCCCCTAGCCGCTCGACTCATCTGGGTTGATCATGCCGCTGTCACGCCCCAACGCACCTTCAACGTGTTCACGGCGGCAGACTTCGTCTAGACAAGGCAGTGGTGCCGTCGAATAGCTGGTATCCACAGTCGGAAGGCCCTAAGAATCGACAATAGTGAAGGACGAGCAAGGATGTGACGTGGGAATTGAATAAACATGTTGAGGTATGTCCGGTCTGCCCTCACACTGTCGCAGAATTCATGTACGACAATGTGGGGTGTATACAGCGACCCCGAGCGTGTTGGCTGAATGCACACGCGGCCCCTGCACGCACACCAGTTTGCCACCTGCCAAGGCTCGTCGGGGGTTCGGTTCCCAACATACTGATGCAAGAACCCACTCAGGCGAACAGTGGCCAAGATATTCGCCACTCGTTCTGCAATGTGACTTCCGCTTTGACCGAAGCAGATCAATCGGGAGCTTCAGTGGCATTGCGAGTGGCGGTGTAGCCTCTTGTCCTCCTACCCTGAGTGGCGAAGTCGATATTTAACCGGTGCAGGGAACACGCCGCTTGTCGACTCACCCACATCATCCAAGACCCACGTCATGTTAACACGTCTCCTTCGCCTCGTCACAGGACTCTGCTTTCCGGGGTCATTGCCATTCGACGAGGTTTCCTTTCCTAGCGACCACTCTTCAGATCTCATCGAATGCGACCCGGACTGGCCTGAGGATATGCCTATAACAAGACTCTCTGTGGTGGCTCAGGCAGGCTCCCGCCGCACCAGTATGCGATCATGGGTATCCAACTTTGCGCGCGAACCTCGTCGGGATGCGAACACTCGGCAAGGCGGGACAGCTCCAACGAGGAACATGTCGAGGTAAGCTGTCACTGAGTGAGAATTGGGGACCATGCTTATAGCATATCAGACGCAAGGCGCCTCCAAAAGCGACTGCATCTATGTTGGGCCCGCCCACAGTAAGAGAAGAGCCACGGACAGGCGCCCTCCCCCGCCTCAGTGAACTATGGATACCACCGGAGCCTTGTGTCCAGTAAGCTCATCGTCACGGGCAATACTGCTCTCGAAATGACGTATGCATCGCAGGGAGGATCTCCCCACAACTGGCACCGACCGCTCTGAACTCGGCTCAGCCACATCGTTGAGCTCTTCTGCTTCACCGCGTGAAATCAAATCCTTGGAACCGGGCCGCCTGATCATCCGAGGTATCATCAGAGACGGCGAATCCGGGACCGTGTACTTGGTCCGCGACACCTTGCAAGAGCGGGACGCCGCCATGAAGATCGTACGGTCATCGGACAGCCTCGCCACTGAGCTGAGGCTCCTCCGTAAGCTCTCCCGGGACCCGCACGGGTTTCTCTTGGCACCTTACACAGGAGCTAGTTGGCACGAGTGGCGTTCAGCTTCCGGCAACATCACTATACTCACCGTGAGTGGCCTGTATGCTCCTACTATTCGCCGCTAATCACGAGTGTAGGAATACTACGCTGGTGGCACCCTGGAAGCGTACCTGGGCGCGCTCAGCCATAGGGAGGTGTGGCTCGTCATGGCCGAACTAGTAAGCCTCCCCGCTACAGCTGATATACAGTTATTCACCGTTTTCAGGTCCTAGGTCTCTCGTGGCTCCACGCTCATCAATATATTCACCACGTCCTCAGTCCTGGGAATGTCTTCGTCGGTGGCGACGGGCACTGCGCCATCACGGGCCTTGACATGTGCCGACGGGTTGGACGGGGCCACACACTGAAAAATGACGGCAGCCTCGACTTTGTGCTCGTTATGTTGGCTCCGGAGCTGCAGGTCCAGAGGACTACCGAGTACGACGAGAAGGTCGACGTCTGGTCCTTGGGCGTCACCGTGGGCGAGCTACTCACGGGCGAGGTGCGTCGAGCGCGCTACCAGATTACGGGGTTGTAGAGCTTATCAACTAAGCAGCTGTTCGGTATGGCTGGCGATGGCGCGAGTACCGTGGCATCCTTCGAGAGGATGTCCAGTATCGCTCTGGCCCGAATGCAGCGTAACGAACGAGCATGTGGTTACTTGATCTCTCTGACGTCGGATGTACGCATTTATCATGTCCACGGCGTATCCGGAAATACTCACATATTTGAGTCAGATGTTAGAAGTGGAGCCAATACGAAAGAGCCTCTCGGACATATCGCTCGATCCTGGCTTCAGACACATGTGTGTAGCTCTTGATGGCGGTCTAGTTGCATCGTGTTACTAACGTCAAATTTTAGGGGCATCCGTTGGGAAGACGTGCTGGGCAAACGAGAGCAAGGTATGATAAGTCGGCGCACAGCGTACAGGAGGTTCATTAATTGAGAGACGCAAAGCGATCAGAAACATAAGACCCTTCAAACCCACAGGACGCTTTGCAGATGTGAACATACATCCATTACGCAGTTATTCAGAGTGAGACTGGCATACACGAAATACCGGGGCTCGTTGTTTTAACAAGGCAGACTCTACTGGTCTTGGACTGCTAGGTAGTGGGCCCATGACGCATAGAGGCAATGTATGATGCTCGGTCTATGATATTCAAAAAAGAACGTGAAATATTACAGTTGTGTCGGATCCAGCGAATAATACAGAAAACGTGTTAGGGAACACTCGATTGCTGAAGCAGGTGGCGCAGTATCAACCGGTGGCCGGCGGGTCCCAGTGCGAGCCCGGCGAGCCTGAGGACACAGTCCAACGAACCACACTCATCGACTTCAACATCTCTACCAAGTTAAAGTATAAACAAGGGCGCTGCAATGTGCCAGCATCAAAATATCAAACGTCCAACGCCGTCGTTCTATCACTTCGAAAGAGAGTGAGCAGCACGACACCCCGACTGTTTGTTGATGGCTGATGCATGCGGACGCACAGGTTGCTACTGAGCGAACGTGTCTGCGTCTCTCTCTCTGAAGTCGTTCCCGTCTGGACCCGGACTGTGCAAAGCAATTGAGGCGACGGCCCATAATCTTAGGTCTATAGACCCTTGTGATGGGCGGTCAATGCGGCCTAGACGGCTTGACTCCAGCGTGCAAATCAAGCGCGCTGATGGCACCGTCATAGATAGTCAGGAAGACCTTCAAACGGAATTCCGAGAACAATTCACTCCGTCGGTTCCCCGACAAGTGGACATGAGTATTATGGACGAACTTCCTAAATGGGAAACTCGGACGTTTAATGACATCTCCAATGAAGAGATATCGGAAAACCTTGCGGACACGAGCAACACCTCAGTCGGCGGGGAAGACCACATCAATTGGTTATGGGCTAAAACCATATTCCATTGCATAGAAAAGAAAACGGACGAAAATGACAACGTCACGTACATTCATTGGGGACCCAAGGTCTACCAATTCTTTAAAGCTTTCTTTAATGCGTGCATTAAAAAGCATAAGTTCCCCACTGCATTTAAGCGGTCTATAACGGTAGTAATCCCCAAGCCTAACAAGCCGGATTACACCAAAGCTAAAGCATATCGTCCGATATGCCTCCTAAGTGTGTTTGGCAAGCTATTTGAAAAGATACTTGCGAAGCGCATGCAATTTGATGCTCAGAAATTCGGCATCATGCACCCATGCCAGTACGGCGGTACAATGCAACACAGTACCACCGATGCTGGCATCGAAGTTGTGCACTTTGTGCACGAAGCTTGGGCACGAGATCTCACTCCTTCAATGTTGCTGTTGGATGTATCTCAATTTTACCCGTCTCTAAATCACAGCATTCTTGTTGAGATGCTAAGGCGTGAAGGATTTGCGGAGGACTTGGTGGAGTTCTTTGCTGATTATCTAAAGGGCCGGTTTACCCGGTACCTGTTTAATGGCAAGCTCACAGACGCCACTCCCACACCGCTGGGAGTGGGTCAGGGATCTGCCTTCTCTCCGATGGGATCGGGGCTGTATATTGCTCCTATCTTACATAAACACTTCCCAGTGGATCGCAAGATGCCTGGGAATGGCACACTAAAGTTCTATGTGGACGACGGTGCATTCATGGTAGCTGCGCCGTTGAAATCAACGATTCGGCGCAACATTACGCAGGTAGAACTCAATGTGGAGTACCTGCAGGTTATGTTCCACTCCCTTAATGGCGACCTATTACGGGTCGGGTTGGGAGTAGAAGCTGACAAAGTGGAAGTTATGCACTTCTGGAAGAAGCGGAAACCGTGGAAGCCGGATAAGCCCACAGGTCCAGACGTAGTGATCGAGATTGATCGAAAGATCAATCACATCGTTCCAAAGTTGTCAATGAGATATTTAGGATTCTATCTGGATCCTAAATTGTCATTCAAATCTCACATCCGCTTCTACGCGGCTAAAGCAGCCAGCACGGTGTCCACTCTCACCATGCTAGGCAACTCTCTTCGGGGGTTCACCCCCATGCAAAAGAGACAATTATACATAGCACATGTGCTCCCGCTCATGTGCTATGGCGCGCACCTGTGGTGGAAACCTGGGTGGAAAGGGATTGGTTGGATTGCGAAAGAGATGCAGGGGGCGCAATCCCGAGCCGTCAGATGGATCACGGGGGCGTTCCGAACGACCCCGATTGGAGCCATGGAACTGATCGCCGGAGTGGTTCCGGTGAAAGTGAACATCACAAGATACATGGAGAAGCATGCTCTCCGTATCAAAACTCTTCACCCGGGTCATCCCACCCGGGCGTTAATGAGTCATGAGTGGGAGCTATCGGACGTCCCCACATCAGATCTCAACGCTGAAATGCCGTTCCGAGTAGGAAAGCGCAGCAAATCAAAGTCCCCTATGGTGCACTTTGAGAAAATGGCCAAGACAACGAATGAAATATTCCATGTCTTAGCATCGGTATGTAGGCCTGGTGACAGGTTGATCGACCAGGATGGAGATAACGCCATCAAACATGTGTTGTTTCATCGTGATAAGCGGGATAATCATGATGACAACATCAAATCTATCCCAAGGAAAAAGGGCGGAGAAAATGGAAAAGTCAGCGATGATTTCAAAGACTGGATTCACAACACATGGACGCCTGCGGCGGCCACATACATGCATGACAGAAACACCCTGATCATATGGTCGGATGGGTCTGTCATCCCGGGGAAAGATGATGATTATCTCCAGGTCAAAGGCAAGCCAAACTTGCAAAAAACGAGGGCGTCGGGCGCGTATGTCATTACGCGCAATGACGAAATGGTCTCGGAGGACTCTTGGATGTCCGGGAAGTGCACGAGTTTTGACGCGGAGGTGCAGGCATGTTACCTCGGTGTCAAGGCAGCCATGGAAGTGATCCGTCCATCGGATCACACTATAGTAATTGCCAGCGACAATATTGGTAATTTGAGACGCGCTATGAAACCGAGTGGGGTTGGCTCCGGCCAACTCCACGGTGTGTGGATTAGTGAACATCTGAAGGAAATGAACCGAAAGGTTGTTTTCCTATGGAGCCCATCTCATGTTGGGATTCAATGGAACGAGTATGTGGATAAACTCGCTTCTGACATTAATAAATCAGACGAACCTCTGCCTGATTACAAATCATTTGCTTTCCGGGGACAAGAGATCCGCCAGAAAGTAATAGACGACTGGTCGGACATTGCCGGCCTCAAATACAAAGTTAAGCGCACACCGGTGGCGGGAGTCCCGGGTGTCCCTGACAAATCTATTCGCACTTGTCACAGTGCCTATCTAGGGTATGGTTTGTGGTGGGACGAGGGGTTAAAGCCTCGCACCACAGGCAAATCACCCTTCCTATCCCTAGGGAAAGTCGATCTGAGCAAGACAAATGCAGACGGCGAAGACAAAACTTATGAGGAACTCGCGTTCCCCACTAAGATTCGCAATAAGGAGGTAGCCCGATTCACGCGGGTTATCACTGAACACTTCCCAAGTGGGGAATACAAGAAGCGCTTTAAGCTTCTCCAACCGGGAGAATCGGATAAATGTCCGTGCCGCCTTCGAAACGGGTACCGGGAAACCCGAGATCACATACTCTTCAAATGCCCGTACTACATGAGGCACAAGAAGTATGAGCGCAAGCCTTTTGTGGGTCCGTTTTCGAAGCGGGACCTTGCGCAAGGCAAATCGTGGTACTCTAGGCGTCAACGGGGGTGGTCCTCGCTTGATGTCCTGAAGTTCCTCCAGCTCAACCCTATGGTTGGCACGTTTGAATGGGCAGAGATCCTCTCCAAATGCAAGGAGGATCGCGCCCAGGGCAATGAGCACACCATGGCGTGGGCTAGACTAGAAGCGCACACAGTGTGGCGTGCTGGTAAAGTTCTGGAATTCCAGAAGGAATGGGATGGGCTTTCTGAAAAGGAACGTAAAAGAACCGAAAAAGAAGCCCATAGGAAATACGCGGCGGCATTTGATCCGTCGAAGGCAGAGAAGTTCGCAGAAGAACTGTACAGAACGTGGCAGTACAGGGACACTGAGGAAATTCAAGAAGGCAGGCGCGAAGCGCTTGAACGAAATGAGATAATGGACGAGCCCTTTGTCCACATTCCCATCCGCGGGGTCATGGAGCCCGAACACATAGTACTGGGAGAGGAAGTAGTTCCTCCGTCACAAGCGGAGGAACATGAAATTGCCCCAGTCGATCACGAGGATCCTACCCTCGACTTTGCCCCTCGCGCCTCTCAATTAGAGGAGGAGGAACTTATTACTGCGCATCTAGACCAAGGGTGGGTGGACCTTCCTCATCGGGGGTTCATCTTACCTGAAGGGCGGTTGTTAGACGCGGAAGAGAGGGACAATGAGCAGTTCTTGGACGACTTTGGAATGCTTTATGTCATCACACCGCCTCCTTCGGAGGCGGAAGGAGAAGACTGAAATATTCAGTAGATACTCTGCATGTACTTAGAGTATGGAGTATAAATTCGTAGAATTAAAAAAAAAAAAAAAAAAAGATGGGCGGTCAATGCGCGAAAGTGTCGACTCCCCTGTATGTTCGCGTTGCTTTTCTCCTAGCGCTCACTTTTCGCGATCGTACTTTTCCTACCCCTTCCAAGCATGTAGGCAAGCTTTCCCACCGCGGAGGTCGACCGTGATGGGTCACTCCACTCGGATGACGAGAACGTGAGTCTCCGTATACTGAAAACCGTATGGATCATTGAATTGCGGCTCCAAATACCTCCAGTGTCGACGACTATCGCGCGGGTTTACTCGACAATCGCACCCGATCCTCGGCCGGATGGTCGTCCATGTGGAAACATCTCGCTATCACATGGTCTCCATCCCACAGAGTCGCTGCCAGGGATATCTGGGACGAAGACGTTACTGAAGGTGTGTTTAAGCGACGCCGCTCCCTGTCCCCAATGATAAATGCCTTCACAACGTAGAAGGGACGTAGCCACCTGCATCTGATTGAAACGTCGCAATCAGGAATGTAATCCATGTTTTGTTCAAAAATTGTGGGTTCACTTTCATCTGTCTATACTGACAACATTGCATGTCATCGCTGTGGGATCAGTGATGACGACGACTTTCCCTTGCGTGATGTGCTCAGGTCATTTGCAGGACCGGGATTCTTCTCAGCACTGATGGTGCTTGTGTGCGTCTTCGGAGGATGTGCTTCGGAAGTTCTGGGTGAGCCCCACGCTGCATACACGCGCTACCTAAGCACTCTTTTGTTGATTATCAATGCACAGGAGGATATCACGACAATCTGGTCCCTCTCGAGGCCTTGAGTGAACCGAGCCTCGCGCCCACACTCCCTCTCGTCTACGATTTCCAGACACACCATTGCACTGCACTACGGCAATCATGTCCGAGGACAAGGACCCCTCGCTGTCAAGCCAGTCATGGGTCGAGTTCAAGACGCTCAAGAATAAACTCAACTTTCGATGGCGGAACCCTTCTTCGCCCTCCCAGCTGCAGTCCTCTGATGATCCGCCGGCTTCAATCCGTCATCTTGCACGGACCGCCGATTCTGAAACTTCGCACCGCCCTCGGAGCTCGTTGGCAATGGCCGCTTTGAGGGCGGCGCTTTCCCTCACGAAAGAAGTCGCCGATGTCTTCCCTCCTCTCAAAGCCGCTGTTGGCGGTGTACTGAGTGTCATCGAGTTCATTAAGGTACGTCTGTACGACTGAAGTGCATCTAATGTTTCCTAATTCCGCACCCTGTCCCTGCAGCACGTGAAAGAGCTGGATGATGAGATGACATATGCTGAAGACCGGAGCAAGCCAATGAATCAAGTGCTTAGCGAGTGAGGGGCATCTCACTCGAAGAGCTTCGGTGCGCGGGAGGCAGGGGCTTGTTCGGGGCTTGAGGTGTAAGTAGCACGACGATTATATGCCTCTTCTTGACATTTAACTGGCGGAACTTGTGATCAAGAGTATGACAATTTATGTGGCAGAGATTCGCGGACATATGCATCCAAAGCCGTTCTGGCACCTGTTGATATTGAAACCCTGAAGCAATGCCTCCGAGACGTTGGGACCACCATGGATATGTTTCGTGTACGTCTTTATTCTTCTTGTGCTCCTCGTCTCGTTTCTGATCATATCATCCAGCTCGCTATTGCCGGGGATGTTCAAGAGAAAGTGGACAGGATAGATCACTCCCGTCAGTTGCTTGCGTCTCACGACCGGTCCAGCTTGGAAAGCTTTCACCCGTCAAGTCTGCCTCATACCGAGCAATATCGACTCGATGCTGCCTTACAGGGACCCGCGTCGATATCCTGAAGAAGATATGCACGTGGGCAACTACCGAGAATGTGCCCAGCATCTTCCTTCTCGCAGGATCTGGCAAGAGCACCATTGCGGTGAGAGTTTGTATCGAGTTGTATCGCGAAGGCCACTTGGGTGGCAGCTTCTTCTGCTCTCGTAGCGCGGACGCTGGGCGGCGAGATGTGCGTCGTATCTTCCCCACATTTGCATACTTCCTCGCAAACCGGCCCATATACCACAGAGGGGTGGATGACAAATGTGCATGTCCTCGTGGATACATGCATCAATTTCTGTTGTTGTGTCTGTACAGTGGTACTATATATTTTGTTGCTTATAGTGCTGAAGTGGACCTCGCATATAGTGTAATCTCTTAATCCAAATTATCCTTACAGATTTGTCACTTTTGTAGGCTCCATTATGCAGGATTACGGTGTATATCTTATACAGTGTTTGATTGTAGATAGTCCTAATCAAAAATTGGGTTAAGAAAAGTGCCTACTGCATAATCTGTCTATTTATATATAATTCTGTGCCATTTTTACTCATTTGTTTTGAGGATGCATCATCATGGAATCCAGGTTTTCTAGACTCGATCCCAGTCGGTAGAGGCACCCTACCCCCTTTTCCGGCACTCCTCCTTTTGGAAGCGCTCCAAGACGAAACGGGAATCGGAGTGCGAAAAGGCCTACCGACTGGGCGAACTCGGCGCCCTTTACCTGAGACCCCCCGTGGGAATCGAGACTTGGAGAAATCGCGCGTTGGCTCCCTAGACCAGTTGAGGGGACGGCGACTTCGCGCGAATCTCCCAACCTGCGACGTCTCTCAGCGGCTTCCTTACATAGTTCTCGAGCACTGCAATGTATATAAACAACACGACAATATACCAGCTATCCACTACAAGATGACGGCAACTCACGGCTTCATGGAGATGTTCTATGGTCACAACACCAGCCCTCGTAATCCCGGCTCGCTCGCATTCCACAACAACCTCCTCGACCGCAAGCCTATCGTCCTATCCTCTTTACCCTCGTTCCGTGAGTGCCGCGACCTGGCCTTCGTCTCGCTATACGCACGTGTGCTCCACTGTCTCGAGCTCGTCAGTAAGGTCGAAGATCTCTCCGACTATGCCACCCATCTCGACTTCAACCAACTGAAGACACACGTCGCAGAGATCGTCACGCGCTATGCGGATGGGAAGACCGTGGATCGCTTACGGACGGCTCGCACCACAGAGCTTAGAGAATGGGAGACACGAGGAGAATCGTCGGCACGAGCGAGCGAGGCGAGTAGGGATGCATCCTCAGGTACGACAGCCTGGTTATCTATCACTGTATTGTGTACTTATACGATTTTGGACGTTGCATAGGCTCTACCGAAGCCTCTGAAGTACCACATGACCTAACGCAGGGCGACATGGTCTTCGATAACGCCGTCCTTCTCCTTCGCGATGGCCTTATCCTCCGCCTCCTCACTGATTGCATCAAATGTGGAGATTCGGGACGTGTACTGCTCGTTCTGAAGGTCCTCGCTCTGTACTACCGAGGCTGCGGACGGACGAAGTATGCACAGGAAGTCCTCTTCCTGATTCTCAACTTCAAGCATGTCTAGCCCGAGCCACTGCGGTGAGTTAAAGTGCTACGTGCATGTGTACAATCGTGCTGTGGCGAACAGGAGAATTGTATTGAAAAACTGGCTCGTCAATCCGACAGGTAAGGCCAATTCATGGGTCGAAGTCGACCTGCTCCAGGAGCACCTGAATTTCTGGATCAAGGTGCGTCCTCCGTGAGTCACTCCTCTTATTGCACTGACAGTGTGCCGCTAGACGATCTACAAGGCACATGGCAGTAGTGCCTCGTGGGAGTGGCGCGCCATGATATCGCCCTGCGTTGACGTCCTCCGGCGCCTCGCGGCTGCGATGAACTCGAGTCTGGGTGCGCAACAAGGCACAAAGCATACGACTCCGAGCCTGGAGCGGGACATAACGCATCTTCGGGAATCCCTGCGTCGGTTCCGTGTGTATGAAGTGATCCCAGGACGCGAGATTGACGATGGTTCTGATAACCCAGTGGTGCCAGATTCATTGACTCTAGGGCTCCAGCGTCTTTGGGAACCCCTGAAAGAATTCAATGCCACCTTCGCGAAGCTGCAGGCTCGCTGCAGAGCCCTGCCACTCATTGGGAACAAGTACGTGATTGACGATACCTCAGTTACAAGTGCAAGCTCGCCGCAAGCCGTCACGCAGCGACTCGATGATGCACAACTAGCTGCTTCCCACGAAGGCGATGCGGAAGACGACACGGACGATGATGCCGAGAGCAGTGAAGACGAGGGGTCGGGTACGGATTCGGATGGCGACAGTGCGGCACTGCAACGCCGGTACCACCCTCTGTCTCTACTTCAAGAGATATCTAGACCCGAGCAGGGAGCTCTCATACACCTTGGATTTTTGCTATCCAGTATGATGTTGTACTGGTATAGTGTGCGGCTTCCCGTCTCCTTCCCCGACCCCGAAACCGCATGGTGTGAAGCGGAAACAGAGGCTACAGGAGGCTCTTTTGGCGGATCTTTCTGATGACGTACGCCATGCCCGTATATCATTCGAATAATGCTCGGCGCTTACCTTCAAACATACGAAGTGTAGGACGCGCTTGGACTGGATCAAAATGTGCCGCACCATTATGCAGAAATACGATTGTATGCCTCAGCAATGTCAGATTGTAAGTCGTCATCTTGCGGCCCATAGTATCACGTAGCTGGAGGCTGCTGATAAATATATGTCAGAGTAGGTCTGTTTACACCTTCGGTGACCCTGGCGAAGTTAGACTTCGACATCGTTTGTTTGGTATGATTGAAGTGGACGAAGACAACCGAGAGACCAATGAGCAATCACCGTCTTCTCAACGTCATGTAATGCCTTCTAATAAGAGGTGTGTTTCCTAGCTAGCTCAAGCCAGCGTCAATTTGTTGATAGTTTCAGCAACACGATGATTCATATGTTTTGTCTCTCTCCGCCAAATCACCGTCAATTTGCGGAACATTTGGTCAGATATTGTCACCAGGGCACCTTAGAATCCCGTCGCTCTTCCGTCTTGCAATTATCTAGCGCCCACATCGCGCTGTGCGAGTTGGTGATGTCATGCACCACACCATCTCCCAGCCCGCGGATACATATCGTAGACATAAAGTGGCTGACACCGCGCCGTTGACGCTTCGCTTACCCTTTCATCTACGGACAACGACCATGGACCCAGAGAACAAGCCTAAAGGCCCGTCGCCGCATTATTCACTCTACCAGAGAGATGTATTCAAACGGGGAGCAGAGACTGGCGAACGTGAGTCCTGAGCGCCTTACGATAGATCCTCAGTTGAAACGCGCCCGATGTCGTGCAGTACCCACGTTCTCCGTGCACCCGGACGAGCTTCAAGAGTCCACCAAGAAGAAGCTCACTGATAGAGGGTACTTCTATGCCAACTCCAACGCCGGGATAGGGTGGACGGATCGGGCGAACAGGGAGGCATTCTACAGGTGGCGCATCATCCCGCGTACGCTCGTCGACACGAACGTCCGCGACTTGACCAGTGCGTGCTGCATATGTGCTCTGCAGTGGCTCGCTAACACAATCGAGCAGCGACCATTTTCGGCCATAAGATACCTGCACCAATCATGTTTGCACCAATTGGCATCAACAAACTCTACCATCCTTTAGGAGAGCTGGTTCCAGCAAAGATTGCAGGGGAGCTTGGGATCCCTGTATGTATTAATATACAGTCTTGGTGTCTACATCGCTCACATCCTCGCAGTATAGCCTATCCACTGCGGGATCGCAATCCATAGAGGACGTCGCCAAGGCTAATGACCTCGGCGCGTCCACCCCGAATGAGAGTAATAGTGTGCACTCGTACAGCGGGCCAAATGGAGGTGACGCGAAGAGTCCACGGTTCTTCCAGCTATATATGGGGCATGACGACGAGATCGTAAGCACCACGGAGCTAGACCATACACCGAAGACTCTCTAACGGGTTAGTTCTAGACGTTATCGCTGATCAACCGTGCATGGATGTCTGGCTACGACGTGCTGATGCTCACAACGGACACTTGGCAGCTCGCGTGGCGACCGACGGACATCAATCTCGCAAACTACACTTTCTACTATCCGAACACAGTCAGTAGAGCAACCCAGATGCGCGAAAAACGTGTTGACCGAGTGTATAGGTAGGCAATGAGATCGGGACATCCGACCCGGTTTTCATGCAGAAGCATGGGGAAGAGTTGAATAGGGACCCTGGAAAATGGATCGACCACAGCGTTTGGCATGGAAAGCCGCACACGTGGGAGAAGATCCGCTGGCTCATTGGCGAAGTCAGTAGTAGTTAAGTACATTCTCTCCGACGGATGATGGCTGACCGCGCCGGCAGTGGAAACGGATCTCGAACGGGCGCCCATTCGTGCTCAAGGGCATACAGAACGTGGAGGACGCGTTAAAAGCATACGAAGTCGGGTGTGAGGGCATCGTCGTGACAAACCACGCGGGACGTCAGGTCGATGGTGCTGTAGGGAGCCTGGAGGTCTTGCCTGAGATCGCTGAGGCCGTTGGCAATAGTGCGTATACTGCTTTCCGCCCCTGGAAGCGACGCTAGCTGAATATCGCATTCGTAGAGATGACGATCATTTTCGATTCGGGGGTGCGCACGGGCGCGGATGTGTTCAAGGCGATCGCTTTAGGCGCGCATGTCGTTGCGGTCGGCCGGCTGTATGTCTGGGGCATGGCGCACGAGGGCGAGTATGGTTGTAGGCATGTCATGAAGAGTTTGCACGCGGTGCGTGCCTACCATTCTCGCTCATCACTAACCATACGACTCAATTGGTGTTGTGCAGGACTTGGACATCCTTATGACGGTGGCTGGCTATAAGAGCATCATGGAGGACGTGCACAACAACAGGAAAGCGCTCAGGTATAACCCGAGCGGTGCGCCTCCTGGGCCTGGAGAACATGCGAAGTTGTGATGACGTATCACATCGTACCGTCCATACTAAGTAGCCGTATCACAACGTTGAAGACACGTATAAGCCACATGGGTGCCTGTCACCTCAAGTCTGCTTGCGCAATCGATTGTCTGACTCACCTGCTCTCCCCCATCTCCTTCTCTTCACTGCTCTATGAACCACTGTCCCCGGTATATGACAGCTATCTCCGGTAAGTCGCAGACCTTGGCTCGATGCTGGCTACGATTACAAACCTCATTTCAAATCTAGTTCTACAGTCCTCATGTCCCCAGCTAGCTGTCGAGATCTGGGAGCGTGTTATCGACCAGCTTCGACAGTATCCACGCGAGCTTAGCAAGTGCAGTCTAGTCTGTAAATCGTGGTATGCCCGGGCCCATTACCACCTCATAGCCACAACAACCCTCTTCGACCCACGTCGTGTATCGTTTGGGCACGCTCTTAAGAGAGTTCACAGCACTTAGAGCGAGAGTGAAACAGGTCATCATTCGCGGCGCGGGTGGCAGGCAATCCCAAGCCCGTCGACCGGTCCCGCATTTTTGCACATTTGGCCTGATGTTTGCGCGGAAGCTACCTGCCGTCGAGTCGCTATGTATATACGACGCGACGTGGCAGGTAGGCCCTAACCAAAGCTCGGTATTCGTGCACCTCGAGTCTTTCACCAGTATCACGGAGCTCCGCCTCCTACGCACCACCTTCCCGACAAAGCTCGTTCTCGCGCAGCTCATCTGCGCGCTGCCGCGCCTCACCACGCTTGCCTGCACGGTGGTGGACTTTCGGTCCCCCGTGTGGAACAGTGCCGCGTTCATCGCCGTACCGCCACGCGTCAAGGATTTACGCCTTGATGGCCCCTCCGACGATGTTGCTGAACTATTCGCGACGCAGCTGGGGATCGCGGCCTCCATGGAGGCGTTTACTATGGGATGGGCATACACTGCGCAAGACGTCCCCAGCGAGGCGGCTATTCTGTCTATGCTCCGACGCACAGGGCCCATTCTCCGGAGTGCGAACATTCGGCTTCGACGACCATCGGGGACGAGCCCCTCTGTGCATCTCAAGAAGCCTGGAGATCAAGTCCATTCTGCATCGAAAGGTACGTTTGCTATGCACATGCACAATATGGGTGTGATACTTACTCTTGGTGGTCATTAGACATAGTGCACGAGTCGCTGACACTCAGTCCGTGCATTGAGTTGCTGCAACTCCACCTTGGCTATTGTCTGCAGATTGATGGGACGTCGGTGTCGAAGCCCGGAAGCGTTGCGATGACGGGCCCGCAAGCCCCGGCGACGCCTTGGCTATACAACCTCATCGCGAGTATCACGTCGCGGCAGCTCCGGTACATATCCATACAGCTGGATGTCCGGCGAATCAAGTACAAGGGCCCCTTTCAACTGCTGAGGCTGGCGCAGGACTTCCTGTCTGAGCAACGCTTCCAGCAGATTGACCAACTCCTCTCTAGCCACGAACGTTTTAAAAACCTGAGATGGGTTCGTATCGATCTACTGTGCAGCCCTGCCACACACTCCCCTGGCCAGGATACCTGGAAAGATGCTATCCGTGCAAGGTTCTCGCTACTTCACGCGCGAAAGTTGCTCGTGTACGTTGACTGTTCGCAGCACTCCTTCACCCGGCTAACAACCCCACAGGTGCGATGTGAAGGTCAGAGTAGAATGATAACATACGAAACCGTGGTTATGTACCGAGTTGTTACTAAAGGGGGTCTTCGCTGCGTACTGCTCGATCGTCTAGCACAGCCCAAGGACGAGAAATATAATCTAGAGATGCCTACATGATAGGATCAAACTGGCTACGACCGGCGTACTCGGACGAGATGAAGCACGAATGTGCGACGTGTGGGATGACAGAAACAATGGAACACCTGCTATCCGAGTGTGAAGCACCTGGACAGGAGATAATATGGGACCTAGCACGCACCTTATGGACAAAGAAAAACGAAACATGGGCCCGCCCGTCTTTAGGAGCAGTAATAAGCTGTGCCCGGGCCACCTTCAAGGACAAGAAGGGGAAGCTGAAAACCGGGGATGCGAGACTAAGTACCGAATCCTGATGTCGGAATCAGCCTATCTGATATGGAAACTACGGAATGAACGAACTACACCGAACAACGAGAACGGCCGCACGGCATCGCACACTCCGGACGAGATCCAGCAAAGGTGGCTGAGAGCAATAAACGAAAGGCTCGAGTCTGATTGCAAGCTCACAGACAAAAAGAAATACAAAAAGAAAGCCCTTAAGCAGTCCCTAGTAGAAAAAACATGGGAAGGAACACTGCTAAACGAAGGAGAACTGCCGCACAACTGGGCACGCGGCAAAACTGAGGTTTTAGTGGGTATTGAGGGAGTCGGTTAGGGCCGTACCGGAGACGAGACGACGCGATGATGGTACCCCGAACCGGCTCAATCACAGTGCTGAGCCCCACACTTCGTGCGTAGACGCATTTCCTCAGTGTGAACAGACGACATTAAAAAAAACCATACATCTTCGGGGTTCTCGTTTCCCTGATCCGTCAGCGGGGGCACTAGAGACGACTTTGTCGGCTGCTAGTACTCCGCGCCACCTAGTCGCAGCCAGTCAAATTGGTGGTCTGAAACTACGAACCACAAGGTAGGACGCGCAAAAGTGAGCGTGATAACTTTGATCGACCACGATTCCCGCCCTTAACATCATGCCTGAGTTTCGAAGTTGTTCATGGCACGTCTAGATACGGAGTTCCAGAAGTAGGCCGACTCAACACTCAATACTTTGCAATCAATCATTGTTTTGCAGCGGCAAGTTCGCAAGCGACACCAACACGCATAGTCGACATGGAGGGTGCAAGCACTCAGCATCCCGAGGCAATGTGCCCTTCGATCATAGTCATGTTGGGGGCATACGGGGGTGTCTGAGTAACATATAACAGCTGTATAATTCCCGAGCCTGTAACAGTCCCGGGCCAAGATCCGAATGGGGGAGATGAGTGGAGACGGCGGTCGGCGTGTCGGCGACTGAGCGTCGGTAGTGTAGTGTTGAGAATGTTTACTTCTCGGGGTTGGGGTTCCTGCGTGAAGATAAGGTCAGCAACCGACACCGAATGTACGATCGAGCAAAGAGGCGGAAGTCAGATAGGAGCGAAAGACTTGGTTAGTTATCAACACAATGTTTCAGAGTGAACTATGGTTTGTATCATCTTCGAAGGCCGGCCAGGGCAGGAGAGCGAATGGAAAGGCGACTCACATTCTCCGCTTGCCACCAGGGAGAGTCGTAACGTTTACGAAGCTATATGCATGGTCAGAACACTAATCGTTGCTCCGCGTAGCACATCTACGCACCGACGGTTGTAGAGCATCCGCTTCTTGGCACGGCCCTTGGGGACCTTCTTCTTCTCCTGCTTTTCGACCTTGGGGGTCTGAGACTTGACTTTGCCGGCACGGGCGAGGGATCCGTGGACTATATTGCGATCAGTGTTGCGCCGTTGTCGCTGTCGCCTACAAAATCTGACCTTTTCCCATGATTTTCTTGAGGCTGCGCGGTACAGAGCTGGTCGATAAGGGTGAGAACGGAGAGGCTGGTGCTCCTGTACAGTCAGCAATCTAAGGTTTCGATGAGATGGCTTACGTACTCTTCCACAAGCCCAGCCTCCGGCGCAGACGCCAGCCCGGGATGGTCCGGGTGGCACCTTTGAGACGGAGCTACAACCTCGAAGCGTTAATGACTGCGTGCGTTCAAGCGGTGATTAGAATCACACATCAACAAGCGCAAGCTTGCCACTCTGCGTGTCAACGACGCAACTGCTCCCCTCCTCAAGACTTACTACGATGGTGAGTACAATTCTAGGCCAGACATGCTCGAGGATGCATTCGGCGCTCTCGGACGGTGGTGTTACTGGTTAGGACGTGTGCATCACGTCGGATGGTGCGTCTTCTGTGTGGATGACATGTTGAAGGCCGTCTGACCCCCCGAATCAGTACTTTATCAGCAACACCATCTCAGCCAGGACATACGTCCCTACGCCTGAGCTCATTCATGAGCAATGATGCGTTGTGCTGGGCCCGCGCTCGCTCAGGCGAGTGCGGGCGTTAGAGCTCCGAGTGCATCGCACCAGCACCTGCCTTCGCGCAGTAGTGTGGATTGCTGATGATGCTCGTCTCAATGACCAGCCCCCCAAGACCACCGGCAAGAAGGTTGCGCCCGCCCCGGGCGCCCGCAAGGGCACCAAGACGACGAAGAACCCTCTCTTCGAGTCTCGCCCGAAGAACTTCGGTATCGGTACGTAGGATGTATGCGATCGATGTCCATGCTCTGACTTGGGTTATAGGCCAGGACATTCGTCCTCAGACCGACCTCACCCGCTTCGTGAAGTGGCCGCAGTATGTGCGCCTCCAGCGCCAGAAGGTCATCCTCAACCAGCGTCTCAAGGTGCCCCCCGCAATCGCGCAGTTCTCGCACACCCTCGACAAGAACACCGCGACACAGCTGTTCAAGCTTTTGAACAAGTACCGCCCTGAGACGAAGCAGGACAAGAAGGCACGTCTCGAAGCCACTGCTAAGGAGGCCGCGGAGGGTGCCGAGGCCAAGGACACGAAGAAGCCGCTTTTCGTCAAGTACGGCCTCAACCACACTGTCGCCCTCATCGAGGCCAAGAAGGCGTCCCTTGTGGTCATTGCACACGACGTTGACCCCATCGAGCTTGTCATCTTCATCCCCGCCCTGTGCCGCAAGATGGGTGTTCCCTACGTGATCGTCAAGGGCAAGGCCCGCCTTGGTACGGTAGTCCACAAGAAGACCGCTGCCATCCTCACCCTCCAGGATGTGCGCAGCGAGGACCAGCGTGAGCTTAGCACCCTCGTTTCTGCATCGAAGGCCAACTTGTATGTCGTTGTCATGTCTGTGTTCCTCATATTGACTCACTCTACCTCAACAGCTCGGACAAGTACGAGGAGCAGCGCCGCCAGTGGGGTGGAGGTATCCGTGGCAACAAGTCTGCGCAGATGCTTCGCAAGCGTGCAAAGGCTGCTGGTCAGACTCTCACCCTGGCTGCGGCTCAGAAGCTCTGAGCTGCTCGCCTCGACGTATATATTTATCGAGGGTAGTCTGGGCTACAAAAAGCGCACCAGTCGTTGCCTCTGCACCAGTAGGGCCTCCGATTATTGCTGCCACATGTTGTATGCTGTATGCTTGGAGATGGAGATGATCTATCTCTCTCCCCCCCCGCTTGCGTGACCCTAAAATCGTAGACTGCAATAGGTATGCCACGGAACTACATGCCGACAAACGACTTGGCAGCATTCGTACTGAGGAAAGATACGATGGCCCGAGCACTCTGAGATCTGTGAGTCGAGAACAGATGTAAGCTCGTTCAAGAAGATCAAGGACGGGTTTGCCACGCGCTCAACACCGATAGTCCGCATGATCCTCGAGACTTGGGTAACTCCAAGCACTTGTCGGTCGGCACTACTCGCTGGTCAGTGATGTACGGAGAAAGGACTCTATTCACACTCATCGGCAATATCTCGCGTCCGACTCGTTGAGTACGGCCGTGAGACGTATGTACTAAGGACCGCGCCTGTCTATGACAAAAACAGCGCAACTCCGAGTCGGTCCCGGGTTCCCCGGTCGCCTTCGGCATTACCAACCACCGCCTCTGGGAATCTGCCACATGCATATTTATTGGGAAGTAATGGCCGAGCAATGGCGTTGTTGACTTTGATAGTTTCCCTCAGAGTCCGGAGCTCGCAACATGGATGCATTTACCGAAGCTTACTATGTAGGGCTCATGATGTGGCGATCCTTCTTCCCCAAAAGCAGGTTCTCCACCGACGAAATACCAGACCTGTCCGGGCGAGTTGCCATTGTAACGGGTATGTCGCTTAAGACTCATAACATTGTTACTGATTCTCTTCCAGGTGGTAATACAGGTATCGGAAGAGAGATTGTGAAGGTAAGTATCTCGCCCTGTATAGCGGACACTGAACATCGAACCTCATCTAGGGACTCCTGACGCATAACGCCAAGGTCTACATGGCGTCCCGAAACAAAGTGAAGGCTGATGCCGCCATACGACGTCTTGCGGAAGAGACGGGGAAGGATCCGATTTTCCTCGAGCTAGACCTCAGTGACCTCTCCTCAGTCAGACAGGCTGCGAATGAGTTCGTGAGGTACGCCGTTGCGACAAGGCCCAGGACGATGGCGGAGCTGATCTTCCACAGCAAGGAGAGCGAGCTGCATCTTTTGTTCAACAACGCGTGAGTAACACACATCTGCCACGTGCTACAACGCATGTCCACTTTGTCTTTCGAAGGGGTTTAATGGGTCCGCCGGTCGACCAGCTCACTGCCGAAAGCTACGACCTGACGTTCGGGACCAGCGTCATCGGTTCGCGTACCCACCCTGGACATATTGACAACGAGCCGTGACTAACACGACATGTTGCACAGGGCACTTTTTGTTCACGGAACTCCTCATGCCAGCTCTATGCTCAGGAGCGGGGTCTGACCATCATGCTCGCGTCATCACGACCTCTTCGTCTATGGCTCTCGTCGGGAAGATTGAACTAGATACCATCCGTGACGGTCCGACGAGGCGTAAGATGTCAAGCGAGGCTATGTACTCGCAGACTAAGCTCGTTCGTCCATTAGCATTCCCTTCGATGCCTCAATTCACTAGTGTATCTTCAGGCGAATGCTATCGTCGCGCGCGAGATCGCCCGTCGGTACGCAGACAGAGGGATTGTCTCGATCGCCGTTGACCCAGGTGCGTTGCGAGCTCATCACAGGCGTCTTCGATAGCTCAAGATGCCCACAGGAAGTATCGAGACGAGCATCCAGCAATACTACCTAGAGGCTGGAGGACTAAACGCGCTGGTGGCCAGATTCATGGTGCGTCTGGAGGTCGCAGCCCATTGTCCGCTCGCTTTTCACTAAGAGTGCTACATGCACACAGAAATGGATCACGGCCCGTCCTTCCCCGTTTGGAGCTCTGACGCCGCTCTGGGCGGCCCTCGCCCCAGAGGCAGAGGCAGCGAACGGCAAGTATGCCATCCCTGTGGGCAGAATTGCTCAGTGCAGACCTGAGATGTACGACAATGAGCTCGGCAACAGGCTATGGACATTCCTACAGATGGCAGTGGCTCAGTAGCCAGGTGTCCATATCAGCCTGAGGTACTACGCATCACATAGATTCATGATGTTCTGCTTTGTTTTTTTTACGTCTACATGATTGAAGCAACTATCTAGTGTAGTCCATGACCACTCGACCTTTCGGTGTTTCAAGAACTTGCACGTAAACATCGCCATAGTCACTTGACACAGCGTCAGAACTGGGGCAAGCTACGTGAGTGTTCAATGGGATCTTGAAGCGTACATGACCTCACCTAGCATATATGTATATTTCCAGCTCGTCGACTCCTTTCTTCCAAGGGCATGGCTCCAGCAAGTCGGCGAGTGGCGGGCGTGTCTCGCACATGCTTACGCACGTTGAGCCTGAAAGTGGAACATTGTTAACACTTCGGCGGCAGCACGATAACAAAGCTCTCGCATACACCGCCATCCCCGAGTTAAAATAGACTGAGAAACAGTTCAGTGAGAGAGGCGGAAAGCACTTATGACTACGCACCAGGGCTCTCCATGGATAATATAAATGCTGTGATACCGGTGGCACTCGAAGCAAGGTCATATGTATACGGGCGAGCGTCAGCCCGTGGGTCTGAGAATATGTATCCAAGGCGTACGACGGCAAGACAAATCAACTGAACCAAACTGCAAACCAATCAGCTTCCATTTGTTAATCAGGCAGTCGAGCATTTTTTCAGTACTACTCTAATAGTAGCTAGGTGAGCTTGAGAAGCGTGGCACCAGCGATGATGTACGAACCGAGTGCTGAAGTGGGGTCTGGAACCGCGCAGGCCCCATCACAGGAAGGAACTATAGTAGTATAGATATCCGCGATCCGCACCATGCACTGTGGAGTGAACGCCCCCAACGCCTCGTACGGCAGCTTCAGATTCATATTCCAATGTAGAAAGTCAAAGCACTTACTGGATGCCTTTCCGCAGGATCTCCAGGCACTGGTGAAGAGTAGAGCGGACATTGAACATCACTGCGTTCGCGAGGACATCGAGGGATGCTAACCCGTGGCGACAACTCCAGCAATGTATGATGTAGACATACAACACAGCGTCTGAGGCAACTGTTGTGATGGGAATGGTCGTGCGAGCCAACGAGCAGCCGAGAATTCCAACGCCGACGGTATGTTTATGCTTTTCAACCTAGAAGGGTCCGACCCCCCTTCCAGTTCAAGGTTTGGAACGGGAGTGTCGGATTCGAGACCACGACAAGCGAGATAAACCGACGTGCCGGAGAGATTTGTAGCGTGGATTTAGGACAGAATGCGCTGTAAACCTCTACGGAAAGGCATCCAGTACTGCGGCAGACATAAAAGTCGCAGCATCACTGTACAGACACCACACACACACGCTGACGTGCTAAGGGGCCACTGAGGACTCACACATAGATTGAGCATCACGAAACAACGATGCATCTTCTTCGCCGTGTCATATTTGTTCATCAAGACCCTCACGTTCGTTCGTTGAGACAGATCATTGCAGGGAATGTCGACAGAGAGGCTCAAATGAGATAGATATGCGGCCGGACCTAGGCGGCCTACACATCGCGTCCCTCCACGATAGCCTTCACGATGGGCGCAGTCGCTTTCCTCGTTGCGTCTGCGTTCTTCTGCTTCCATGCCGCGACACGCCATTCCGCGCCGAACGGGCCTCCAATCTTCTCCCACGCCGCAGGCTCCACACCGACCTTTCTCCACTGCTTCTGCTTCATCCTCAGCTCCTCATTGGCCTCCAGCCCCGCAAACAGCCTTTGCGCAAGCTCAACGCCGCGCTCGCCGCGAGCATGCACGACCCACAGCTGTTCTCTGCGATGCTTACCTTTTCCACTCTTCCCTGGCTTGTGCGCGTCCCGGAACGAAGCGAGGACGCCAAGCGCTCCTAACCCACGCTCGTCCATCCACGCCTCGACGTCGTGCACAAACTGAGTACCATCATGAGAGACGAGTGACGCCAGGCTGAGGGGAACAGACGCAAGACCGATGAGGACTTCATCGCCGGGAGCAAATGCAGGGGTCAGCGCGTATTCCTTGTAATCACGCCGGAGGAGGTCGCGCGCGCCCAGGTGGCCGACCGAGTTCTTCTTTGTCTGCAGAGTAGTGTTGAGCTCCTGGATTGTCGAGGAATTGTGCAAGGAGGGTGCTGCGATGAGCTCGGCGGCTGCGAGTGTGCACTGGGAGGCGAGAAACGTGGCTGCTTTGTGATCGCTTTCAATCGCCTTGCCGCCTGGTATCATCCCACCCGTGTCAATGGTGATCGAAGACAGGAGTAGCGTCGCCAGCTCCTGTGGCATTTTTTCCGCGCACGTCTTCTGTAGGAACTCGGTAACAAGAGATGAACAGCTGCCCACTCCAGGAGTAACAATGCGAGGATCAGCATCCTTGTACAACCCTTCGTCGGCGTGATGGTCGATGATCGCGATGACGTGTGCGGCGGGGTTGTTCTCGGAGAACCGCGTGCCCAAGCGGTTATGATCTACAAGAGCAAAGGCTGTAGATGGAAAGGGGGCAGCCGGTGGGGTAGATTGAGCTTCATCCACACAGAGCAAGTCCTCAGGGCCGACACCTGCGAGGCTGAGCGCATGTGTATTCTCTGCTCGTAGATGCAGGTCATTGCGCGGTGTTTGAACCAGGGCCACTGCAGGCGATTGTAGTACTTCAGATAGGTACCACGCGTATGCGATGGCAGATGCAAGCGAGTCGAGATCTGCCAGTAGAGTGAACGGACAACCTCAGTAGAGCCCGCAAAGACAAGAATGAGAACACGCACCACCGGCCTCATTTCCCATCACGACCACCCAGTCCGTTCCTTTCCCATCGCGAACGCCTGCGAGGTACGCGGCTTTGGAGCGTGTCATAGACGAACGCAACGTGTTCGCTTCCTCCGTATCGCGCAATGCACCATCGAAAGAGGCGTGCATAGTGGGAGTTGGTTGCACTCGCCGGTTTGTCGTCGTCAGTTGAGCTGGGGCGGTATACCGTACCGTTCTAGATAAAGTTCGTGAGATGTACGTTCGAGAGTAAGCACATGCAGGACGTCCTAATGACCCCACAGCCCGGAGGTAGAATGACATCATCCAGTGCCATTCGCCCTTAATCTTAAGCTACCCAGTTCAACAAAAGGACGATCACTCAAGTACTAGAATACTTACTGTGGTGCAACCAAACGCCGGCTGAGTCTGTGAGTCGTGAGCAAAGGGCTGATGTTGCTCAGGCTGGTGGTTGTTTCTTAGGTCGGTTTGAAAACGCGTCCCCAATAATACTTACTGTAAGCCTTGGATTTGAATTTGGGCGCTTAGCGGTGATGGCATCAGTACGGCCGTTATACCGGCTACCGCTATAGTACTCTTTGATCTTTGAGAAGCATTTGATACCAGTGCAATGACACCAAGACGTACCCTTCCAACATGGAAGGGTTTAATACGACCAAGGGTAATTGGGTCCATAGCAACTTGGAGTGCCCATAACCCATGTTTTCTGGGGAAGCGTCGGCCCATATATCGTCTTCAATAGCGTGTAGCCGAATGGTACTACGGTGAACCCAACAGCTGCACCAAAAAGGCGTCGTCTGAATGAGCTATTCATTCTACTCTAATCATTACATCACATCTAACATTTCTGTGAGACTGCGAGATAGTTCGCAATAGGAGGAACTCACCCAAGGATTCGACGTGATTGAAGCTGAGGGAATCTGGAACCTATTGCCGCTCTCCAGATCTTCTGGTCCGGTGACAACCGTGTCTGGGTGCTGCATAATATGCTGCAGCGTACAACCCTCAGTCGCTCGAAGCGCCTCGTGTCAGAAAGGATCGCATCAATCCACGTAGCATTCTGCTGGTCGAGGAACTCCTGCGCGATCTTGTACAAATCATCGTTGCTGACGTCGAGCTGGCGGGCATCTAGTCGGAAAGATAGATATCTCAGCTTCCTGGAGGAAATACTGGTTATAAGATCGTATAACCAGCATGTCCCTTGCGGGGTGTCATCGGATGGGGCCGGCTTTGGGAGGCAATAGCAGAGGTACAACTCCATAAGCTGTGTGCAATGACTCAGCGCCCGTGTTAACGACGAGTGAGCGGTTGCTAGGGACCAAATATTGAGTTGGCACAAGAGTAATTTCAGCTCAGACGCCTATACACACCTTTAATCCCATCAGTATGGGCGACAGATATACCTGGTGCCTGTCGTAATCGGATGTTCATGTGCCGCAGGACAGGTCCTGCGTGTTGTAACATCGACACAAGCGCGCCCTCCTCCGGCGAGTCCTCCGTGTTATACGACCACCCGGCGGAGAACACCTCCATCGAGCGAACTATGCCCAGCTGGCACGCAAGTAGATCTACCGTGGTATCGGAGGGACCATCCAAGCGAAAGTCCTTGACCCGTGGGGGCGTGGAGCACAGCGGAGTGTAATGATAGCCTTGCACTCGAAAAGTGAGCGCCGTACACGCGAGAGTCTTCAGGTTTTGTAGAGCACAGATCAGCCGAGCGAGGACGGTGCGGGATGGGAAGGTGACTCGCACGAGGCGGAGTTCGGTGATGGTCGTGAACGTGGCGAGACCCGCGAACACGCTGGGATGGATGGTCATGGCCCATTCAGCGTCGTATACGTGCAGAGTCTCTAGGGAAGGCAACTTCCGCGCGAGCATCAGAGCGAACGTCCCAAAGTGGGGGATCGATGGGCGAGTCTGGCCCCGCACTGCGCCCCTTACAAGTACTTGCTTGACGCGTTCTCGCAGGTCCGGCCGTGAGGCCACGAGCGATGCGAACCGGTACGTCGCACGCACGTTGACTAGGTTGGTTGTGACGACGAGATGAAAGCGGCATCTCGCGTGCCATGCCTTGCATACCAGTCCGCACCGGCTGAGAGCGCGTGAGTACTGACTAAGGTGATCGATGACAAGCTCCCAGAGCTCAGTTGGGAGTTCAGGCAACATGCCTCGCCACTAGTAGAATACGCGGCAGCGTTAGAAGAGAATGACATCGCCAAAAGAAATTGGACCTCGCCTGCAAGATTACTGTCTCGATGCCAGGACGCTGAGAGGGCGCTGGGGCGTTGCTGATGGTGGGGACAATGATATCTGAACGTCTCTTCACTCCACGGACCCACGATAATCGATAGTCAGGTTGGTGATCATGCGTCATGACCAAGTGCCGCGGCGTGTGCAGCGTGTTTGATCAACATGATCCAGGCCCGGAAGACGTCGACGTAATAGGATGTTCTACCTATCATAACACTAGCATAGGAGTCAGTGTCGGGCTGAGTGCTGCGGTACCGCGTACCGTGGCAGCAGGAAGCCTAGTACTGCTGCTCCTAGTTCTTCTGGGTCTTACGCACCATCGGTTCCATATGGAAAACCCGACAGCATGGCTCAAGTAAGTGAATGCGCACTCGTACCCGGGTTGTTATGAATGGAAGAACTCACCTAGGTGACTATAAGAAATAGCTGAGATACTGGGTGCTAGCTGACAAGCATGCACTGCAAGCCACATGTATCTGCGGGGGGAGAGCATTAGTATGCTCTGTCGTCTTTACGTGGATCCTTTGACGCGGCAAGCAACGCGGGCCGTGCAGGATGCCCGAGCAGAGTCACAGCTGCACGCCAGTTTGAGGCTAGAAATCCGGATACATGTAGCCTGTGCGTACACTGAGGGCTGAGTGTCAACTGCCAACAATGGACTCACTGTTCAGAACATTCACAGATCCAGGATAATGATACACGTACATGGAGCCTAGGCCGCAATACACCTTGACATATCTACTAGCCTGATAGGCATAGGCAGGTACATGAGTATGGACGACGCCTGCCGGTCAGTGGTCCAACTTTATCTCCTTGATATCTTCGCCAGAAACGAGGTTCACAAAATCAGCGTTGATCGGGGAACTGCATGTGCTTCCCGCCCTGTGGACGAATAATACATTGAGTATAATTGAAGCTGCAGAATGTGGTAGTTAGCTGTTGCTTAGGCGTATTCAACGGACTCCGAAGACTTTGCGTGTTCACGTAGTACTGAGTGGTTCCCGACATATGACATGACCATGGTATTCCACTGCCAGTCGGATATTGCGGTGACCTTGTCAACAAACCTTGGGCGATGCGAACGACTATCGCCACATTCGAAGTCGTTTCTGCACATTGAATATTGTATCAGCATGCACGGGAGCTACTCGGGCGTCGACTAGATATCCTGCGTAAGATGCGTACCTCAAAACAACACTGTCGGCTGAATCACCATGATGCAAACGAACGCATACCGAAGACAGCACACACGGACCCTAAACAAACGGTAACTTGACTGTACACCTACTGTACGATGGTAGCCAAGACACTGATTAGTTCTTTATCAGCCTTGGGCGGCGACTCGCCCTTGATGTTCAAGTAAGCCGTGCGTAGGCGCTCTGTGGCAAGCTCGTCGAGCATGGACAGCTTCTCCGCTGATGGTGCTGGTGTCTGTGATACCGACGAGGACATGAGCCGCGGCTCAGAGATGAGACGATGCGTGCACTGTATACAATGATCAATACGTCGCATGTATACGTGAGGGAGTACATACCAGTTTAACACCATACCATGCACGGAGAGTTGCACCCGTCGGTATCGAGTCTTGAGGAGGGACAGGCCCGTCTTCGTCGTCCGTCATGTCCACGGCGACGAGGAACATCTTGAGAGACAGAGTGGTGTCGAGCGCGAGGTATGCGGTTTCAGCGAACTGGAGGAAGTAGAACGGGCTTTGAGGGGCAAGGATAAGGACATGAGACAGGGACTGTAGGGCATGCGTGTATCTATCCAGGCATGTTGAGATTCAGTAGAGGCAAGTGAAGTCATACGCACTGATGGCACGACGAGTATATGTCCGCAAGCTCGAGCCAACCGCCAACGTCCGTGTAGTATGTGTCAAGCATCGCCGAGAGCTCCTCAACCGCACGGTCGATCTTTCCCATGTTTCGAAGGACAGCTGCCTTCCGTCGCCAGACCGCCTGAATATGTCAACATACGTGGGCGCCGCAGACGTGATTGAACCGCTCACTGCATTCGACTCATCGGCCTCTAGAAGCTCGTCGTAGAACTTCAGGGAAACCTCTAATGGTTCGGTTGCCTCCATCCTAAGTCCTTGCAAGACGTCGGCGCGAGGAGAGCCGGGGAAGCGATCGACGATGAGTTGTAGGCATTGCTAGGTGAGGCGAAGCAGTGAACCACAACCCCTCTCCGTGAAACAATGGACTCACGTCGGCAGTCTCAACGTCCCTTTGATCCAGCGCATTTAGGAAAAGCTTCTCGAGGTTGTCCCATCCTAGGTTGCGGTCCAGTGTGTCAGGCCCTCGACTCGCTGCCCCCATCCTCCTGCTCACCTTCGTTGCCTTGGCTAGTGTATGCACCACTCCTTAACAATGGGATACCTCTGTCGAGAGCCTCCTTGGAGGCTTGCGTCCGTCGCTGCCTGTAACTAGCAAGCTTTTGGAGGGAGTTGGTGAAGTCCATGACACACGGGTGTACATGGCGTCAGCTGCGACTGCAGCCTGTGAGTAGACGCCCGTCGTAGCCTCCTTATGTCCACTATTCACGTTGAACCTGGATTCTGTTGCGAACTATTGCCTGAGACACCACCGTTGTAAGACTATCACAAGGAGCGCCCGGCTCAAGGAAATCATCCCGAGAATATCTCAAGGACCCTACACCAGAATACCAGACCTCGTTGCCCTTCGGAAAGTTGGAGGCGGCTCTCTGGCGGCGTATATTCCATTCGTTTCGAGGCTCCGGCCTCTTCGCCGGATTTCGCATGCACATAGTATGGGTTTGAGCCACAGGTGAGTGCGGTGATGTCACGACAACGATGGCAGACTCAGGATGGTCACAGACAGGTCTCCCAAGATGCAAATCGCAACTGGGCTTCAACAGCCTCTCGAGATATCATACGGGTCAAAGACCTGAAGCTTGAAGTGTCTGTTCCAGAGCAAAGGGAGGGATTTCCTCCGTTGGTACTGGTCACCTTGGCTATCGCACACGACACACGATCCACCGCTGCCGCAGACGACTTGTCTTCCACTATAAACTATGCTTCCGTTGCAAACACTGTTGTCAATGCATTTTCAAGAGGCTCTACAAGTTCATCACTGGACAAGGTTGCGAGAAAGGTGGCTGTCTTGTGTCTCGGCCAGCACCCAGAAGCGCAAGGGCTATCTATAAAAGCACGCACAACACTCCCATCCGGTGCTACAGCCGGCGTGGAGGTAACGGCATCTCGGACACTCTTGGGACCTACGATTCAGCTCAGCCTACTTAGTGGCTTAGAATGCCGGGCGATCATTGGAGTGAACCCCGAAGAGCGCACGACACTGCAACCTGTGGTGCTGGACGTAGCCGTAGAGCATTCCCCTAAAGAAAGGCATGTATGCTTAAAGGGGCTAGAAAATGTCGTCGCGAAGGTGCGTTCTTGTTTATACTTTCCTCGACTGTCGTCTGACGTCTGACTACACCAAAGCGCGTATCCAAGAGTTCGTATCTTACCCTGGAAGCGTTGGCCTCCTCCGTTGCACACCTCACCCTCGTGCATGTCGGTGAGGAACAAGCCCGCGCAACAGTGCGTGCCGCGAAGCCGCACGCTCTGCAGCCAGTCGCCGCTGCCGCAGAAGTAGAGATTTCGCGGATGCTACAGGACTATGAACAATGCGCATCGGAGCTCACCTCGAACCCTTCCTGCAGGTCTACTTTAACGGCGCTCCTCGCCTCTGTTGTGCAGAAAGAGAATTCGGCGGTTGATCGTCACCGCGCGGCCCTGGCCTTCGGTGCAAATCTGGGCGACCGCTTTGCCAATATTGAGCTTGCGTTACGTCTTCTCGAGACATCTAACAACACCGGTAGCCCACCCAGGGCAGTGGTTATGGACACGAGCTTCATGTATGAAACTGCACCGATGTATGTCACGGATCAACCGAAATTCATCAACTGTGCATGCATGGTAAGTACATCGGTCTATCTGAGTTAAATCAATGCTCAGTCAAAACTAGATCGAAACGGATCTTGGGCCCCTCGAGTTACTCGAGTTGGTCAAGGAGATCGAAATGACTGTGGGGCGCGTTACCTCCTTCAGGAATGGTCCTCGCGCCATCGACATCGACATCCTCACTTACGACTCGGAGGTCTTTGACTCAAGACCGGTTGCCGAACGGACTGGGCTGGACAATCTTGCAGGACAGCTTGTCGTCCCTCATCCTCGCATAGCGGAGAGGGAGTTTGTCCTTCGTCCACTGAATGAGTGCGTCGTTAGTACTCTGCTGTGGCCTTTGCTGACTTTAGGCAGCATTATCCCAGACTTCATACACCCGACATTAGGCAAGCCCATCGGCACTCTGTTCTCCGCACTTGTCGCGGGTTCCGATCAGGATGTCGCTCCAATGTACAAAGTCACCCCATTCCCGCAATATGGAGTCTCCGCGGAAACGCCCGCGCGGCCTTCGTCACCGTCGCTCTCGAACATTCCGCCCGTCCCTCCCACCGCAGCATACTGGACGCATGCTGTCACGCCGAGCAAGGCAAAGCAGCGCCGCACGGTGTACATCATGGGCACACTGAACGCGACGCCAGACTCGTTCTCCGACGGATCGAAGCACAACGATTCCCCCGCTGCCCTGGCGTACGCGACCATGGCCGTTGCAGGTGGTGCATCGATCATCGACGTCGGTGGATACTCTACGCGTCCTAGGGCAGCATATGTCTCCCCTGAAGAAGAGATGTCGCGCGTAGTGCCCATCATCAAGGCCATCCGGGCGATCAAGGAGACCTCAGACGCACTGCTCGCAAAGACGGCGAACGTGCTGATCAGTGTGGACACGTTCCGCGCGGACGTGGCAGCCGCAGCTGTGCGTGCTGGCGCGAACTGCATCAACGACGTGTACGCATTTGCGGGTCCCGACTACCCCCTCACGGTGGCGTCGGCGGAGCACTTCCTTCAGATGCGGCGCGTCGCGCGCGAGCTAGGCGTGCCGGTGGTGCTTATGCACGCGCGCGGTGAGGCGTCGGCCAACAAGGATTACTCAGCGTATGCGTACGCAGCTGATAGCGACGGCCGTGGCGCCGTGTCGGAAGGCGTCCGCGTTGAGCTGGGGGAGCGTGTCGAGGCCGCGGTCAAGGGGCGGGGCGGGATACGGCGGTGGAACGTCATTGTCGACCCTGGGATTGGCTTCAGCAAATCTGTGGAAGGGAACATCGAGCTCTTGAGAGATGCAAGTAAGCTCACTGCGCCGGGGAGCCCAGCAGGGAGAAATCCGCTTGCGGGGTGTCCCCAGTTGATCGGGACGTCGCGCAAGTCGTTCCTTGGCACTATCCTCGCACGGCCGGACGAGGCGCGCTCGTATGAGGGACGTGAAACGGCAGCGAACGAGAGGGACTGGGCGACGGCGGCGGCGGTCAGCTGTGCGGTCCAGCAGAGGGCAGAGGTGGTTCGGGTGCACAATGTACTTGAACTTGGCGATGTAGCACGAGTGAGTGCAGCACTTTGGAACATGTAGGCCTTAGTAGTGTCGTGATAGACTCCGTATAACGATGTTATATGATATGTGTGTCTGATTCTGAGCACAATTGTCAGTTTGCGCAAATAGATGGTCACAACGCGGACACGTGCGACCAGCCACACGACGTTAGATCTTACGAGATTGACTTCCGAGTGGAAAGCAACACTAGCCCACGAGTACCGAAGAAATGGTTTTTAGGTACATTGTCGGTGAGTCATTGTATGCTCACAAAGTCATCACATTGACACTACTGCTCACATAGAACATATGGAGGAGGATGAGGCAACTTCCAAGGCAATCCCGAAGTGGGTGGAACTGGAATACACGGTTCTCATTCTTCTTGTGTCTAGCCATCTTTTTCTCACATATCTTGCAGCATATGCGATCCCTGGCCGGCCCCAGTGCTCATGTGCATTTCACGCACCTATCCAAATCATCTTGTCAAACGCTCACCGCGCTATTCGCTGAGGGCACAGAGAATCTAGCGGCAGCAACGGCGCATCCGGAACCCGTCTTGACAATCATGCAGGATCTATCCATTCCGCTGGACAAGGTGTGCTTGCTTGACCCGAAGGCCGAAAAAGAGATCGCTCCGGAAGACGGTGATGGTCGTTTCGAATGCTTCTTATTCGGAGTGGGTACCCGTTTCTTGTTATATCCTCTGTTTTTCACTAGCGTCGATTTTCAGGGAATACTGGGTACGTGGAAAGGATTGCAACACTACAGATGATGTCACCGGTTTCTCATAGGTGATGACCCGCCCCGCGATCGCACGGCAGAGCTTCGTGTCCTCGGGTTTCCTACTCGGCACCTGGGGCCTATTCAGATGACAACCGATACTGCTCTTGGTGTGACCAAACTTGTTGTAGATGATCAGAGTAAGTACATTATCTCTGGTAACATTCAAAGGTCTCACTGTGCTCTTAGTTCCTCTAGGAGAGATACCATACGCCGTGCGTCACCCAAGCATGTGTTACCATTTCCTTCCGCAATTTACAGAGTTCCAGGACCACCCTACAATTGTATTCAACGCCAAAGAAAGCGTTGAGATGCCGTTTCGTACGTTCGACTCACAAGAGAGTGTACCCTACGCTGACTCCGAACGCTAGGGTACATCGCCGAGAACAGTGAACCGAAACTTCCACTTGGGATGCGGGAGCACCTGCACGAGGACCTCAACCAAAGCTTCGACTTTTAGACCGCAAATACCGTTACAATGGGGCATATTCAACTATGTATAAGTACAATGCAATAACCGACGAGTGTGCAGAGCGAGTCAGCGGCAGTGAGCGCAGGGGGTCCATGCAAATGTGTAAGATGTAATACTGTAGACCAACAAAAATGGATCAACAAGGGGCGACTGATTGCAGCCACCTAGTACCGGCAATAATGAGCAGTAAAGTACACCTATGACTGATGGCTAGTACATACAGAAAGGGGGAGGAAAGTGCTACCGCGGCGGTGCGGGAGTTGGCAGACTGAGAATGGGAACGTCCCAGGGAGGGGGGTCGCGGGGTACATCAGAGAGATTCACATCTGCGTTGGCATCGCGTAGCCGATCGCGGTCATTCATGCCCATGCGGACACGACATCGGACGAGACGTAGCTTCGTCCGCTTGATCCCTGCAGTGCATGTTGAGAATATGAGTGACGAAGCAAATGATGGTCGACATACACGTCGATATTGTGTCTCGATCTTCTTTGATATAGGGGTTGTCCTTCTGAAGTAGGTCGTCCTGCAAGGCATACAGACACCAAAGCGCCTCTTCGTACAGCTTCTCACATTCATCCGGACTGGACATCTCGTTGGTCAGTTCCTTCCGGGCTGCCATCTTACTCTACAGAACACGTCAAGAAGTCGGATGAGGACGAGTGCCTTGATACTCACGAGGCTGAGAGCACGATCGTAGATAAGTTGGTCCAAGAACGTGGGCGGGCCTGTGTATTGCGCTGGTAACCACGTCTTGACCAACGCAGCGCGGTCGTGACACTTGTTGAAGTGGTCCTCGAAGTAGACCAGAGCTATGCAAGGTCATAAAGATCATGCATCACACCATCCAAGAAGCACGCATACCTTCGTCGAAGCCCTCGCTGACTTCTGATTCCCCATCAGGATCGCGCATCTGCAGGTGCTCGTAGTAGTTGCACAACTTGTTCACGCCGTTCTGCGAGAATGACATCAGAAGCATGTACAGCGCGACACAAGTCATCGCGTTGTATTCCGCTTGTATGTCTGCGTGCTTGCGCTTCGCGGCATGACGTTCAGGCTCGCCTTCCCGCCGCGTGAACTTCGTCGGGTCCGGAAGGGGCTCTATCCAAAGGTATATCAACGATGAACCATAATGAAGAAGCACAACCACTTACTCTGAGGAATTGCCTTAACATACTCGTACATCTCGTCCGCCCAGTGTGTCAACACCTCGGTCTTCTGCGCGAGCTCCTCCAGCGCAGCTAGTAGCTTGTCCTCCATAGGATCCCGTGCACTATTGGTCTGCACTCCTAAGCCGGGAGACCTGCCTGACAAGATTGTCTGCCGCCGAGGTGATGATGACGACGGTGCATACTCCTTGTAATACGCTGTCCGCGGGCCAGACGAGCCGAACAACTTCTTCGAGGCGAGACTTAGCGCACGTGTGAGAGCGTTCGAGGCTGCCCGCGAGCTGATACTAGACGGCGACGAGGAAAGAATAGGTACATTTGGATTAGGGGGAGGTGGGAAGGTGGTGTTGGCATTTGTAGGGGATGGTAACTCAGAGTCCGGGTAGTTCGGGCGTGTCCTATGGTCCAATGGTGTCGTGAATATGCGCCTGTCGTGCAATGGTCGTCTGCGTGCTGTGCTGATTTCTACGAAGAAAGGCAATCAGCTATGTTTGGGCTGTAATTTACATTGGCTTACCATCTACGGCGCGATTGATCTCGACCGCACGCTTATCGCCCACGAGGACATACTCCCGTCGCAGTAATCCATCCTCCTCAGTCTCCCCGGGAATATCGGATGACTCCCCGGACGCAGGCTTTGGCAAGGAGATAGGCACTTGTCGAGGTGACCTCGCTGGTAAACTCGCCGCCTGCACGATACTGTTCTCATTCTCATTCCCAACGGGACTGCTGCAAGGAAGTCAGGATGATGAACACTTGTTTATATGACTCCAAACATACTTGCTGCCAGATGGGCCACCCTGTGGGCCTCCACTCACAACCTCCCGTCTCCTAAAATTGAACTTGCTGGGTGGTATCATTGCATTGGGGTCGAGCACCTCAGGCGGAATGACCTTGTGATGTTCCGGCATTATCGGTTTGCCATCCACACCATACTCAACGCCGCCATCGTCCTCGGGCGCCGGCCGCGGAAATTTGGACTTGGCCATGGCTGTGCTGCCGAAGAAGTCTTCGAAGCTACATCGCTCCGCGGGTATACGCTTCAGCAGACCACGTATGAGCTTCTTCACGTCGCTCGGAACCGACTTCAGATCCTCGCCTGCAGCCTGTGCCCGCGCTTGTGCCTGAGGGTCCTCGTCCGGGAATTTGATGCCCTTCGAAATGTCAATCTTCTTCAGCAGTTCGATGTGGTTAGCCGCGCGGAACGGAGGCTTCCCAACGGCCATTTCGTAGAGCACTGCACCTACAGACCAGAGATCGGCCTTCGCATCGTATTTCTCGTACCGGAGGATCTCAGGGGCCATGTACAACCTAGATACATATGAGAAGATGCGACGTCATTTCTCACAGCAATAGCGTACGGTGATCCACACAGAGTCTCCGCCATCATAGCCTGCGGTAACGACCGCGCAAAGCCAAAATCGGCCACCTTGAGGATCGGTACTCCGAGCGGGTGACCTCTCGCAAGGTCATCTAGTGATGCCGGGTTGAGGAGCAGGTTCTACTCGGTGTCAATACAGCACAGGGATTCAATGCAAGGCTGACTCACCTGAGGCTTGATGTCTCTGTGAATGAGGTTACGTTGCCGAAGGAACTTCAGAGCGCGAGCTTGACAGACATCAGGATGGCATGCTATATAGAGACATCATACTTACCGAGCTGGCGGAGGAAGCTGCGTACTACAATCTCGTCCAGCCCCCCTGTTCTTGGATGGGGATAGTACGTCGGCGCTGCCCCAGTGGCAGGGATATACTCCAGGCCCTCCACTCTGCCGCGCTTCTTGATGTAGTTCGAGAGATCACCACCGGCACAGAACTCGATGATAAGGTAAATGTTTTTCTCTGCACGCTAGAAAAAAGTGAGTTTTGGCGCAAATACGGCATGCGGACACTTACGACGATGTCCAGGAGGCGCGTGATGTGCCTGTGCGACAAGGCCTTGAGAATCTCTATCTCACCCTGGAGGTTATCGAAGAGCTTCGGACTGAGACCAGCCCTACTGACGGTCTTGATCGCTACCTGCCGGTGCGTTTGCTGCAGGTGCATCCGTCAGATAAAACGCGGACGGCGATAGTGATACATTGCGCACCTCATGATAACCGCGGTACACAGTCGCGAAGCTCCCCTTTCCAAGGTCGCTAATTATGACATACGGCTTCACCTCTTCGTCCTCAATGCGCCTAAGGGTCGGCCTGTCTGATCCTCCACTGGACGTCTGCTTGACTGGCGCAGGAGCCGGGGCCATGTAGTTTAGTTAAGCTCCTGGTGTGTTCAATGGTGTTCGTTGCGGACAGGTGGTAGTACAGGTACAACAAGCAGGTCCCTGGTTCACGCAAAGCCAATGCGACGACAACGAGAGCCCATTCCGGCGTGTATGCAGCAGGAGATGGGGATGAGACGGAACCGGTTCGCACAGTCGAGCTGATTAGATGGCTGCTTAGTCAGATCTTCTAAGCGCATTATCGTCACATCACTTAAGCTGGGTGAGCCTGTGACTGTGTGACATGTACAGGCCGACTCACGAGCGAGGAGCGAAAATACATAGTGACCAAGTGATGGTTGCAGAAGAAGAGGCATGGGACGAAACGACCAAGCAACGCTGTCTTTTATAGGTTGGCTGAATCCGTCGTCGTCGTCGACGACACGTCGCGCGTGCGTCACAGGCGCATGTCGTGACGTCATGGAATTTACAGTCAGGAAAATATGTACTTATATATAATGGGTATGTAACTATCACGCATTTACCATCACTCGAGTGGCATTCATGATGTTACGTAAGCAAGCAAGGGTCCATTTATCACGTGAAGTAACGCTCCGGGCCGGGGGAGCATGATTTCCCCGCACTCGGCTGCCATGCCTGCTCATTCTTGAGACCGGGCGTTGGCTAGCAAACTCTCCTTTTCACCATCACGACTGTACAGGACTTTGAGGCTCCATTACTAACTAGTGCGACTGCCTGTAGCAGCCGGTGGACGAGGTGAGCCCTTGTCGTGCACCGTATGCTTATAGCCCCAGGCCCGATGATGTTGCGCCACGCACCACGTCTCGAAAGTTCATTGCACACATTCTTCATGCAATATACATCCTCCTCAAATCCGGAGTCTACGTGTCAAGTTTGACGTGCCGGAAAGCCGTGTCAGAAGGAAGAGTATGCTGTGGAAATTGCTTTCGAAAGAGTCTTGTGTTCCGCGATTAGGATGGAGGCTAGGTGAGTAAGCGTGCATTTATGCTGCAGTCTAGGAATTGTGATGCGAGGAGCTGATGTACTAGCAGTAATTATCAACGAGCACTTTCCGTCACTTTCAGTTCCGACGCGTAGATTCAGAATTCGAGGCCCTGTGTCCCTGGGACACGGATTGAAGGAGACACTGCACGAAATGTGCGAACAAACGAGACGCGACGTGGAGTTGCGTGGCGCCGAAATCCGGCCTTGGTTATAGCGATAACGGTATTCTCAGTCGTGCTCGTTCAGCTAACGTTCTTGCGTTGTAGCTCTAGGATTTCGCGCTCCGTTTTCCACCTGTCCGATTTGATTATGGCTTCTCGTCGTCTGCAACATGTCCTCTCGTCACTCACGCCCACCGTGGAACCCATTGGTATGCTCAATATTGGAGACATTTCCTACGACGTACCAACTGCATCTACTCCGGCCCGTCTGCCACATTCTGAGGATACCACACTCGATTTGAGCGATGCGGTCAATCTAGAGAACATTCGATTTTTATTGCAGAAGTACTTGCTTGGCCAAGACGTCTTTCTCGTCGGCCAGCCGGGACCATATGCGAGGAGATTAGCCATGACGTTCTGTAGGTACGTATGTCTCAGAAGATCCTATTGCCTTCGGACTCTTTACCATGGCTCTTGCAGACTGGTCAACTCGGAATACGAGCACATCTCTCTCCACCGTGACGTTGGTGAGACAGAGTTGAAGCAAGGTCGCGAAATACGTCTCGGAGGAAACCTCGTCTACGTAGACAGCGCTGCTGTCCGAGCTGTCAAGCACGGGCGAGTGCTCATCATCGAAGGGGTAGAGAAGGCTGAGCGTGGAATCCTGCCTGTAAGAATCAATTTGTTTGTGTCGGTCAATGTTCTGTCGTATCCGCTGACCGTGCATGCATACCATCATAGCTGCTAAACAACCTACTAGAGAATCGCGAGATGTACGTACATGGTTCTTGCCTTACTGTCACAGTCAGCTTATCCAGGTGGCATGCTGCAGGAACCTGGATGATGGCACACACATCATCCACCCACATCGCTATGCCCTCCATGACTCAACAAAGAACCCTTTCTCTCCAACTGCCAAGATGGACGAGGTGAAGCTCGTCCCCGCGCACATCCGCTTCCGTGTCATCGCACTCGGTGCGCCCGTACCACCGTACCCTGGCTATCCGCTGGATCCACCCTTCCGTTCGCGCTTCCAGGCGCGGTTCATCGACCCAGTCGGGGCAATGATGGCGCTCGTTACGCCCCACTTTGGGACCGTGTCCAGTGCCGAGCCTCTCGCCCCGGCCCGGGTGGACAACCCAGCAAACTCAGATGACGGCGGTAGCCTCTATGAAAGACTGCGCCAGGTAATCATTGCAACCCAATACGCAAGCGAGGCGCGCTCCACTCTTGACAGCAGCGCACAGTCGACCCTCCCCGCCTTCCCGCAGACCGCGCTCGCGAAGTTGCGTGCGTTACTCACGGCTTTCCCCCCGCCTGCGATAGGGGCGCTCTCTCCCGTGCTTCTAGCGCGTCTCCTGCTTGTCATACACCCCATGCTCATGCACGCGCCGTTCGTCGCGTGGGCGTTACTGTCCAGGCAGCTCGAGGAGGCGGGCGTCGGTGTGCTAGGCAGTCCTGCCGGGAGCCAGGAAGATGCGCCCGAGGACGAGGACGGTGTAGGCCTACTCGGTTACAGGCTACTCAAGGTGGAGCACTCGGGGAAACGGTCCGCTAACCTCACGTTTGGATCCCCTTCCGGTGCGCAGGTAGTCATGGACGTGCCTGCTGGCCCGCTCCCCTTCTTCGCATTCCCCTTCCCCACGGATGCAGCACTTGGCTTCTTGCCTTCTGCACGTTTCACGAGCCTCCTCACCTGTATGCTCCAGGTGCACGCGATCAAGTACGACGTGTCGCTCGTGCCGCCAGCCCTCCCGGGCGCGAGCTGTAGCACGAGCACGCTCGCGCGCGTGTTCACACGCTTGCTCGGATATGACGCGGAGGAATGGGGGATGTACAAGGAGCTCGGTGGGCGTGAGCTAGTCATGCGGCGGGTGGTCGAACAGGGTGGAGCGACACGATGGGAGCCGAGGTGAGCCAGTGCTCTGGTGATATGCATACGCGGATGGAGCGGCTGATGAGGCTGTCTGAAGCATGCTTGTCGAGGCTGCGTGGATGGGAAAGCTGGTCAGATTGGATGGGCTTGATACGTTGGGAAGCACAGCGGGCGCGATTGCTCGGCTGGCTCAGGACAGGGAGTGTGAGTTGTGGGAAGGGAAGAGGATCGTGCGGTCTGCTTCGGAAGACGAGGTACGTTATTAGGCTCCCCTACGCGTACAATTGACGACACTCGCAAGCTCACTAGATCAGAAATGGCGGCCTGAGCGTGGCGCACCCTTCGTTCCGGATTCTCGCAACCGCCTCCAAGTCTCAGCCGCTCAATGAATGGCTCACTACTGAACACGCAAATATGTTTTTCACCCTCCCGCTCCTGCCGATGTCCCGTGCGGAAGAGCGCGCTGTTCTGCTCCAAACGGGATGTATCCCTTCGACAATTGATACCCTCCTCAACTTCGCAGATCGATACCGGTCGAGGTTTACCGGCGGCGACTCCAGCGAAAGATCCGCGTTACGCACGCAGAAGAATAGGAAGCTTGGCACACGCGCGTTGGTCAGGATCTGCAAGAGGGTGGCCCAGGCACCAGACGTAGAAGACATGAGAGTTCTGCTGGAGCGGGCAGTGCTGCGGGAGTTCCTCCCTCGCACTGAGGCGATGAGCCTCGACGAACTCTTCGAAGAATGCAACATCACGCGAGAGAGCCCACCTGTGCGTGCTCTACGTACCTTGAACATCGTGACTTTCTCAGTGTGGTTGTATTAGTTCAATCCCTCTCCTGTGGCGTCAAAGGAAGGCCTCACTTTTCCGCCGCAGACACAACCCTCCGGCAGTGAAGGCGTATCAAAGAACCATAGGGCTATCTTCATCCCTGCTTTCGACGCATCGCGGGATCCGGAGGGTGTGAAGACGCATGTCCCGCATATGGATCACTTCTACGATAATAGTTTGCAGACGGGCCTCATGCGCGATATGGCTATGGACCTAGATATGGGTGAGCACTTGGTGCTGCTGGGAAACCAGGTAGGTGCTGCACAGCGCGTCGAGGAAGTGATCACTCAAAGCAACACCACACGTAGGGCGTCGGGAAGAACAAGATAATCGACAGGTCAGTGCGCACATCCTCATGCTACCTGGTGGGAGACTTCCTGATACTTCCCGGACAGGTTGTGTCAGGTATAGCAGCTTTCTAATCCCGAAGCTGACATACTAACATTCGTTAGCTGCTTCGTCGTCCCCGCGAATACATACAACTTCACCGTGATACTACAGTCAACCAACTGATGTACACTACGGCCCTCTCGCGAGGCACACTCGAGTATACTGACTCACCTCTGCTACGAGCAATCACGCATGGTCGCGTCATGGTTGTCGACGAGGCTGACAAGGCCGCTGAACACGTTGTCGCTATCTTCCGGGGCCTTGCAGGGCACGGCCAGTTGACCCTGGCGGATGGGCGAAGGGTGTGCAAAGTCAAGAAGCGGGAAAGCGACCTTGCCGTTCACCCCGATTTCAGGCTCATTCTACTTGCCAACCGGCCTGGCTATCGTAAGTTGTGGTCTACGGGATGCGACATTACGCTGACCTTACGCCAGCATTCTTGGGCAATCATTTTCTCCAAGTGCTCGGTGACAACTTCAGTTGTCACGCAGTGGCAAATCCTGACCTCCACAGCGAGCGAACACTCCTCTCGCAACTCGCGCCAGATCTGCCGCAGGATACGATAACTCGGCTAGTAGGCGCGTTCCAGGACCTGCGTAAGGCATACGAGGCTGGGACACTGACGTACCCTTATTCATTGCGAGGTGTGTTCATACCTACACTCCGGCTCACCCGTTATTCAACAACGTGGCAGAGCTCATCAACATCGCCCGACATATGCAAACATACGCAGACGATCCTCTGGAGGAGACGTTGCGGAATGTGTTCGACTTCGATGTGTATAAATCAGAGACGATCACAAAGTTAGGCCAGATTCTCGATCATCATGGGTAAGCTTGACCGTTGTGATTGTCGATGTTGTGAGACCGCACGCTCACAAAAGTAAAGGCTGCTAGTGAAACGCCTTGGACTCGAAGCTGCTCGCGATGCGACCCAGAAGAAAGTCCTTGACGTGCAGTTCGACCCGAAAGGTAACACAGATGGGTCAAGCCCGAAATTCGGCAAGGAAGATCCCGACAATCAGCCCCATGCAGGAGGAAATACTTGGGCAGGCGGGGTCAGTGAAATTCTTGCTCTTATTCCGTCTATGGATTTTAGACCATCCTGGTACAGACTGGTGGCCGAGATACCGCGGGACTAGGTGGCCGCGGTGGTTATATGCGTCTATTCAAGGGCCATGACATCAATCAGGTAGGCATCATACTTACCTAGACAAGATAGCATCCCTTAACTCTTGCTAGGTATCCGGTGCTCTGAAGAACAGCGTCCCGGATGACGTCAAGGAAAGAGCCCGCGAGATGGCTCGTCAGGAACTTGCACGCAGGCTGGAGGACCTAGATATGAAGGTCAGTGAGGCAAAGGGTTACGGGGCACTACTCGGCGCTGTCGAGTCGCACATCGCGACGCTGCATGATCTCCTAGAGAGTGCGTCTCCCAGCGAATTAAGCGGCGTTCATATGCTGATGATGCTCCAGATCTGGCTGCAAGAGAAGAGGAACGTGTATGGGTGAAACGCCAGACCGACGGGGAGTTGGACGACAGCCGTCTGACAGAGGGTCTTACTGGTGAGGCAACGGTATACAAGCGTAGAGGAATAGCGAAGCCAGAAATGGGCCGCCCGCAGATCAAGTGAGCGATTGAACATTCCGTCCGCAACTGATTCTCATACGTGGCTGGCATAGACCCAAGCGTATCCGGTTCGTCTTTGACATCAGCGCTTCTATGTATCGCTTCCAGTACGACGGGAGGTTGCAACGAAGCATGGAGACTGGTAAGCACCATTTCCTAAGTCACAAGTGACCTTACTCACCCGATAGCGATATGCGATGCAGCTGTGATGTTGATGGAGACATTCAATCGACTTACACGGAAGGACAAGTATGTCTGGGATGTCAGTGTTTATAATCTTACACACCGCCGTTTACTAATAATGTGTTGTAGATGTACGGCCACGTCAGTTCATCGTTGTGTTGCGTCCCTTGGGTTGCTCACTTGATACCTCGTTTCCGTTTAGTCTGGAGACTCTTCTGAAATCCCTTTGGTTGAGTCAGACAAGCTACCAACTGAAATCAAGGATAGATGGAAAGTCGTAGAGAAGATGGAACTTGTGACGCAATACACGTTTGCCGGCGACTACACAGGTATTGTGTTTGTGATAGCCTGAGTGCTTGCGTTAATCTTGTTTACTAGTGGAAGCCATCGACAAGGCAGTCAACAACGTAGCCAAGTTTGACGCCGGTGAGTGAGTTCCATACCCTGCTAGTGAGCAAACGTTGAAATAGATGTTCAGACGACTGGTTCGTGATCACAATCACGGATGCTAACTTTGCGCGCTACGGCATCAGCGAGGAAGATTTGCATCGAGTTATGACACGCCAGCCGAAGGTGCACACTGCTCTTATTTGTATAGGTGAAGGATCCGAGGCGCTTTGGTATGGACGCGACTTTTACGCAGAGACGCTACTCACATCTACCCCGCTATAGGATCCCCAAGCGGCTACAGGGAAGGGGCTTTCGGGTGACCAACACAGCGGACATTCCGGTTGTCTTGAGAAGCATTTTGTCCGCGATGGTCGATCAATAGATCTCGATGTCTGTCTCTACAGCTAGACACACAAAAAGAGAGGGGTAGAGCGAAGCGACTCTGTAGAATCAACGGATACGCAACAACGATACACCAGGAATCTTGACAAGAATAACAGAGGTAAGTAGTAGTACAAAGACAATCAGTTAGTCCTCGAATACGCTATGGCCCGTAGCCACCGAGGTAACAGGTACAGGCGCGACATCTGCTCCAGCAACCATACTCTTGCGATCCTTCTTCGAGGCCCGTGAGCTCCGCTTCGAACTTTTACTGAGTTTTCTACTCCTTCTCCTCGCAACCATCGGCTCGCCGACCTCTTCCAGCTCCGCCGCGATACTTTCCCGAGTGTAAATACTGCTGTTCGTTGGCGTGGGCGTGTAGCGTCGCGGGACAGCCCCCACACTCTTGATGCGGGGGTACACAAGCGGTACTTCGGGAAGGTCCGTGCTGTCCATGCTGTCCATACGGGTCGGAGGCGGCGGACGACTGAATGCCGCTGACTTCCTCGCGCGCTCGCGTATCTTCGCCTGCATGTCCTCCTGCGATGCGGACACTGGTGGAGTCGGAAGGCCGATGCCCATAGAGGTCGGGGTCGGGAGCCCAGCGGCGACCTGCGAATCAGTCGACATCTCCTTCTTGTGGCTGGTGTGCCCGATAAGCGTGCTGTCTTCGGACATGCGTGGTTCGCCCTCCTCCTGGATTGTCTGCGGGGCCATCGCGAGGAGGTCCTTAGATGGTGCGCGAGAGTGCGATGGGAGTGTGCGGGCATCCCAGCTATCCGCCCGCGCAAGCGATGCATCACCGAGGGCCATTAGGTACGTCTCGGCGCTGCCTTGGCTCGCTGAGGGATGGTGCGAGCCCTGAAATGCGCGCTGCGACGAGCTCTGCGAGACTGCGTACGGCGTGCCGGGAAACTGCGAAGCGAGTACATGGAGCAACTCGAGCGATGATGCGTACGAACTGCCGCGGCGGTGAGCCTCTTGGGCCTGGCCCCCACCATATGTGTGCCGTGCCAAGGGGCGTTCTCGACGGGTGACGTGGGCAATGATCGCTGACGATGGGAGAGACAGCACCGAGTCCTGCCTGCCAAGCGATGCAAAGGCCTCCGCCTCCTCTACGGACTGAGAGTAGCCACTGGCGCTCGGCAATGTTGACGAGGACGCAGGGGAGGTGCGGCGCTTCGAACGCACATCGTTGCTGAAGCGGCGTAGGCTGGGGTGATCGCCCTGCGCGGCTGCCCACTCCTCCAGAGCGACGTGGGTCGGGAGGCTGATCGCGCGGAAGACACCGAGGTGCGGGTGGACATCGCCGTACGGATCGATGCCGAGCTGCGTGAGACGTGTCCAGCTGTTCTCGTCCAGCAGGTCAGACACGCGTCGGAGCTCGAGGTGCGGCGCCGCGAAGCTGTCACCCCAATGCACCGTCACGCGCTCCTGTGGACGCGCCGCACGCCGCGGCGGATCACGGAGGCGCACCGTTGGGAACTGCACTGCGCCCGACGCTGGTAGAGAGATTACGTTCAGTGGGGGTGTGCGCACGCGTGTGTGTACCACAGCTTCGACAGACGAGCCCATTGCAGCTGTCCCCCCCTCAGACAATTCCTGTAGCGACATGTCAGTCGGCCGGACTGAGGATCGCGGACTGGGTCCAAGGCGGATGGAGATGGTGCGGATCTCGTCGAGCGCGCTGGACGCCATCACCGAGAACTGGCTTTGCTTAGGGCGCAGCCCACCCGTTGTGGGGTCGTACACGTAGCCATCGAGCTGGCGGAAGGTGCTACTGCGCGGGTTGCCGATGAGACCGAGCAACTTGGAGCGGCGCCGCTGCTGGACGGCTTCTGACTTGAGAATGTGGAAGTCTTCGATTGTATCCACGCTACTCTCGAATCAGCGAGCAGAATGCGAAGTACGCAAGAAAACCCCCACCCGTTGAATGCGCCGACAATGAGGCACACGCGGCCAAGCATGCGGAGCACGCGGCGCACAAATGCGAAAGCAAAGCCACCGCCGGGAAACCCGAGGATCGTCTCGAGCGCGCCGAGGAGCATACCAAGTACGAGCCATGGCGAGCCGCGAAATGTCTGAGCCTTGTACTCGCTGTGGTTCGACTTCTTCTCCTCGAGCGCCAGGTCCTGGCGGTAGCGCACCGCTCGCGTGAGACGGTTCGCGGCCAGCCCGAAGTTGAGCAGTTGGTACACTACCAGGACTGCGAGTGTAAGTGAGTCGAAACCAAGGTGGATTGTCTCGTTCGCGAAACCGACGAGGAGCGAACCGCCGACAAAGCCTGTGCAAGACGTGAGTGCGGAAGAAACGGAGGAACAGTGGATGCACGCACGGTAGGAGAGGGTGAGGAAGGATCCGATACCGTTCGCGACAACAATGACCGGGATGAAGAAGAGGAGGATCTGTTTCGCAAGTAAACGGTACTGCCGCGGGAGACTGGGTATGAACTGCGATGCCGTAAAAGTGTAGAGGAACGAGCTGTAAAGGAAAAGGGGGATCGAGGAGAAGGCACCTACTCGGTATCAGATGAGTGCAGTACAATGTGAATGCGTATATGCGTACCTGTGAGAATGTCCAAGGGCTTGAATACACCGAGTCGTGCAGACGCAGCCGGGATAATGTGCGCCAAGAGGTCGAGCAGCGCAAGGCAGAAATAAGTGAACCCCTCAGTCGTGAGGAATACATGTTTCCTGTATGAAATGGGTTAGGGGACATTTCTCTCCTCGAGCAAGGTAGGCTTCGGGCATAGGAGTCCTCAGGTGCTGCATGACGACGGTGTTATAAAGAGGACATGTTCGCAGCAGGCATGCGAACAAGAACCGGTGTTTCCTGGGCAAATTGAATTCAGAATCCGGTCTTGTCTCGAGACAGCCGGATGGGAATCAGGTATCCATGCGTAGCGACCGCCCAAGTTGGCTTCGAACCCGGTACTAAACCCGCAAGCAAGCAAACGAGCCCGTACGTGATACATGCGCTAAGATATTGGCACGGAGACCCCACATCCTTAACATCTCTCGTCGTGAGCGGGGACTCGGCCACTTGCACATATGAAAGCCCTCAGGAGGTCTGTAGACACTCCCACAAGTCGGGAAAAGGCCAGACTAGGAGCCGTTGAGACTGATTCTATCCGAACAAAACGTGCACACACGCGCGGATACACTAGAAAGGGTAACGCAGAAGCGACTGAACATCGCGCTCACCTATCACAACCTCTCAGAACCACCAGGCCTATGCAGAAGACCAATTCGAGGCCCGGCGGGATGAGGAGAACACCAGACTCGACCTCTGTAAGCGATTGACAGCGTAGAATAGGAGCCTGGGAGAGGCAGATTGCGTGCATCGAGCGCAGCCAGAGGGTGATTATGAAGCTCAGAAACCAGACCAAAGCATCTCAGATGACACGGGTCGGAGCGCGAGAACCTGCAAGCAGCGACCACTAAGAACGAAGACGAAAGCGAGGGGAGGGCCGGGCGGAAAGGAATGGACTGCAGGCTGGCTGCTAGGGAGGGTGCGCCGGCAGGAGAAAGGGGAGGAGGGGGGGTGAGAGAGGGAGAGAGGACGCGTCGCAGGCATCGCGGACGTCTCGAGGATAGTCTGTTCGGTTTCTGCTGTTCTGTTCTCAGGAAAGTCGAGACTCGCTGTTGCCACTCGACCAACCGTCGCCACGGCAATCGGCGTCACCGGTCATCCTAACCGTGGCGCGCGCCTTGGCAGTGTTCGTAGTGTTGTTGGCAATTGAGCGCCAGCTCGCCACCTGGCAAGCGCCAGGGGTGGCGATTGCCTGGCAAATGGCGACAGGTATGGCACCGACTGGCGCTTGGTGGCGATTGAGGGAACGTGCCCTATCTTAATTTACCGTGTAGATATCATGTTGGAATAGTGATATAGGCCGTCCTTGAGGCTGGAGACCGTTGACGAAGGTTTTGATTATATAAGCTCCAAGGGATGCCTATTCTGGCAGTGACAGCTTGATTCGGCGCTCACGGTCCTGCTTCTCGAAGCTGTCACACTCGATGGCTCCTGGCGAACCCAGTGCTCACGGCGGCGGCCGGTTGCTTTTACCGTTCGTGGAGAAGCATTTCACAAAGTCCACCGAGCGAAATCCCAAGACAAAGCGATATAAATTCAAGTGCAACTACTGTCCCGACGGTAGTCCCCTCATCGAGCATCGCGAGAAACGGTGTCTGCAGCATATCGCGAAGCCGACAGAATGTCATCATGCACCGGAATCGGCCCGGAAGGAAGCATGGCAGATTCTCGCGCAGGATACGGATGTCCAGCTGGAGGAGGTGGCAGAGGGCAGTTCCGCGGCGACGGCCGTACTTATTGATGATGACGAAGAAGACGACATCGACAACCCTGCATCTGTACGGCCTGCAAAGAAAGCGAAGACACGAGTGGTAGTAGCCAAGACTGGCAATACACTCGACAGTTTTGTGGATCGACCTATGGCGAAAGAAGAGAAGGAAAGGACAGACTTTCTTCTGCTTCGGTATGCACATGATGACGGGCCTCACAATAGAGCACTCACATACCATACTAGGTTTCTTATTCACGGTAATATTGCATTCAATGCTGTCGAGGACCCATTCTTCATTCAATGGGTCAATCGCATACGCCCAAGTTATACGGTGCCGAGCCGATTTATGCTTACACAGAACTACCTCCCGCGTGAGGAGGCTCGTGTACATCTGCAAGAAGTTGCGAGACTGAAGAAAAGGGAGTCCCTGACCCTCATGACTGATGGCTGGGAGGACCGGCTGCGGCGAAGCATTTATGGTACTCTGCTTGCGGAAGTAGGCTTCCGCCCGGTTGTCTTGGGCCTTGAGGATTTGACGGGAAAGCGTGCAACAGCTGATGCAGTTTTGACTGTGGTTGAAGGTGCACTGCAAAAGAAGGAAGTTAGCCCAAGTCAGGTGGTTGCACTTGTTACGCGACGACTCGCGCTAACTCGGCTAAGGTCGACTCTGGAGACCACTGACCTATTTCACAAATAGTCAGTCAACCTAACCCCTAGGACTTACCTACCTGGGCCTAGCGAGTGACGAGCAGGCTACTCTTACGCAGTGTAGCGGGACGCTAGCTTACCTGGTTTGTTAGCTGTGAGGCTTGATGCACACAAAAGTTGCTGTTGAGCGACTTGGGATTGTACTACGCTACAGGGGTCCTTATATACATGTAGGAGACCGTCTGACTAAGCTACTGTATAGTACCAATCCCGATGCATGTGATTCTATCTACAATGCATGTGTTACTCCTGTTACCCGGAGTACCGGTGTGTGAACTCGGCTGCCTAGTTAGGCGCTCTCTATTGTTCAACACTCCCCCTTGCTAAGTGCAGCGGTAGATGCGCGCAAGCATTAAATGGCGCATAGTGCAGCCGACTATGCTGGACTTCTAATCGTAGAATCTTAGTCCGAGCATTCCTCTGAATTTGAGGAATTTGATACGACCCAAGTTCTTAGTGAACAAGTCTGCCGGATTGTCATCAGTGCTTACGTAGAAGACTTCGACTTTCTTGTCTTCTACTAGCTCCCTCACGTAGTGGTAACGAATGTCAATGTGTTTAGACCGACGTTCCGTGATGGGATTGGAGCTAATGAATATTGCTCCCTGATTGTCCGAGCAGATGGGCAGCGGGCCAAGCTTGTAGCCGATCTCCTCTAGGAGCATCTTTATCCAAGCTACTTGTCGCGAGCAATCGCTCAGCGACATATACTCAGCTTCAGTGGACGACAGAGCAACTGTCTTCTGTCTTCTAGACAGCCAACTGAACGCGCCGTTCGCGAACTTTAAGAAGTGCCCAGACCGTGACTTTCTGGCTTCTGGGCTGTCTGCCCAGTCAGAGTCAGTGCACGCCAATAATCCATTGCCGCTTTGTCCTTCATAGACTAGCGCATAGGATTTTGTACCAATTAAATAGCGGCAGATATACAGCGCTCTGTTTAAATGGTCCTGTGACGGATTTGCTGCAAATTGCGCAAGTAATGTCACGGCGTAGCAAATGTCAGGTCGAGTTCCAAGCATTAGGTATAGCAAGGAACCGATGACGGTCTGGTACTTGCTTCGAAGCGCTGGGTCAGCTGTGCCAGTATTGGCAACAGGCTTGTATCCAGCAGGGAGTGGAGTTGGCGCAGATTTAGCGTTCTGCATGCCACAGCGCTGCAGCACTTTCTCAAGGTAGGCGCATTGATCCAAATGGATTTCGCGGCCTTTCCGAGTTATGCGCATGCGCAGGAATTCCTTGACGTCGCCTAGATCGCGACACTCCCACTTCTTCATGAAGCGGTCCTTTAATGAAAGGACTAGGGTCTTATCTTTGCCACAAAATATGGCATCGTCTACATAGACAATGATCAGCACGAAGCGACCATCTTTTGTCCTGTAGACGAATATTCCGGCGTCGGATACGAGGCGTTTACAGCCAAGTTCCTTTAGGGACTCATTGAGGGTGCGCCACCACGCAAGCCCTGCCTGCTTAAGTCCATAGAGAGCGCGAAGTAACCGGAGTACTTTGTGCTCTTGGCCTGGTACTGCAAAGCCTTCAGGCTGCTCCATGTAGATTTCCTCGTCGAGCTTGCCATAGAGATAGGCATTACGGACGTCGAGTCCGGAGACATGCATATCCTCAAGCGCAGCTAAGGCGAGGATTAGGCGTACAGTCTCAAAGCGTACGACTGGAGAGAAGACCTGATCATAGTCAAGGCCTTCAATCTGGGAGTAACCCTTGGCGACCAATCTGGCCTTTTTCCGACCGTCAGTTTTGACGTCGAATACCCAGCGGTTTTTAGTGACCTTACGTCCCTTAGGACGGTCAACCAGTTCATAGACATTGCGTTTGCGAAGTGCCTCAAGTTCTTCGCGACACGCTGCCATCCACTCCTCAAGCTCCTTTTTAGGTAGCTTTAGTATATCGCGGAATGACCATTCTCTCGGGCTGGTCCCGTCTGGTAGATCGTTATCGAGGGTGGGTAGCGCTTTTGCAAGCAGCAACTCGACTAACTTAACTCCCCCTTCCCGGCATAATTCTGCCAGTAGTAACTCAGCGCTTTGCGCTTCATCCTCATCGGATGGGGCGGACTCGACAGGTTCGTCGCGTGGAGGAGGATTTGGCGCAGAACTAGGTCCGGGAACCTGTTGTCTTTGCTGCCTTTGTGGTCCGGTTTTGGTACGGGAGCTACCCGCATCCTCACCGACCATCTTTTTCCATCTCCCCTGATTTTCGATGTCCTTTACTATGTCTTGGGGCTTCCGCTGCTCACCATAGACATTACCTCTACGAGTTACTGGTCTCCGCTCCCTTGCTGAACGTCGCGGCTCCACTGGGGGCGCAGGGTGTTCAACCGGTGCATGGGGCGGCGGTACTGGGTCTACGGGCGCATCTGCGCTCCTGCTCATCGTCATGAACATGACCGTTTCCCCTTTTAGGAAGGTGATGTTTTGGATGATCATCATCGTCATCCTCATCTACCTGAGGTGTGGTATTTGGTTGATTTCTGGGATCATTTCTTCTCGAGGTGGCCAAACTCGAGTTGTACCCCGACGATTTGTCAAGGGCACTTAGGAAACATAGTTTCGTCAAACATCGCGGTGGATGATCTGAACAAAACATTATCTGGTGCTCTCATGAAGAGCCATCCGCCAGTGCGCTCTGTAGAGCCATCTCCCCCAAGATAAATCATCAGCTCCGATTTGGGCGATAGACCGTTTTTTCTAATGTCCTTTGGTATGAAGACGTACGCACCGCAGCCGAAAACGCGCAGGTGCGCCACAGATGGCGGCTCGCCGTTTATCAATTCGTAGGGGGTAAGCCAATTAAGGCGATGAATTGGCGTCCTGTTGTAAACATGGACTGCATGATCCACGGCGAATTCCCACCAGGATGGAGGTAGACAAGCATCATGGCGCATTGCCTCTGCTTTGTCCATGAGCGTCCTGTTGAAACGCTCAGCTCTGCCATTCTCCTGAGGAGTATGTGGCGAGCTCTGAAGGATCTCTATGCCATTATCCTTTAGAAGGTCTTTGAATGCAGTGGAGACGTATTCTCCCCCTGCATCAGACAACCACTTCTGCACTGTCTTTCCATATTTAGTTTTTACCATGGCTAGGAATTGCCTTGTGGCTGTAATCGCTGCAGATTTCTTGCGCAGATTTACAGTCCACGCGTGCGATGAAGCGTTATCATAGTACAGTATGTAGTACTTGTACTTATGATAGGAATCTACTGGAAAGGATTTTAAGTCCGAATGAATAAGTTCAAACGGTACCTTTGCCCGGTAGTTGGACGGCGGGAAAGACTTAGAGTGCATTTTCCCTTTTGCACATCCTTGGCATATTGGTGAGTCCTTAGGAATCTCCACCTTTCTGGGAAACCAGATGTATGCTCCTTCGCCTTTGCAAGCACGTCCTTTGAAGGGTGCGCAAAACGGCGATGCATAGTCGAATAATCGACTTCATTTACGTTCACATAAATATTTTGAACGTTTTCACCCGATTCAGCCACGAGGGTGAAGGTGGTAGTGTCCGGGTGCTGCGGTGTAAACCTGAATAAAGGTTTCCGCACTCCTGGTTCATACAGACTGATATGCTGCGCTGTTGCGCGCAAGTTTAGTCCGTCTTGGAGGAACATCCCCAATGACAAGAGACGAGCCGAGCAATTCTCCATATAATAGTCAGGGTATAGGCGCGTCTGCAGCCATTGTTCGTCTATTTGGTAGTTTAGGAACACAGTTCCTTTTGCAATAATGCTTCCTACCGCTCCTTGTTGTGCCGTTTGAGTACGGATAGGAGTCTGGAGATACTCGAATTCTGAGAAGTCTCTTATGTCATTTGTAATGTGCAATGATGCACCTGAGTCCAGTAGCCACTCATTCGCTGAAAAGCGACTTTTTCCTTTTCCCTTACAACGTGAGCACGCAGCGAAATCGCGCGAATGAATACATTGTATAATTTTTAAGCCGCTACGAGATACATTAACTAATGTCCGAGCGCCGTTGTGCAAGTCAGAAGCGGCTGTTAAAGTGCTGTTAGTAACTTGCTTAGGGTTAGGAATATGAGTGACGTACTCATTGCCCCAGTCGTCGTAGCCATCGTATGGCTCCATGCAGCGGAGCTCACCCGTTAACGGGTTCCGAAAGCTTTCGTCGACGATAGGGGGCGCAAGGCCCGCGGCCTGCGCTATCATGCCGTTTAACTCGGTGTCGTGCGTGTCGATGTCTTCTTCGTCTGTTGCCCAGACGATGGACCTTTCTTCGGCGTCGCGGAAGTCGTCGTCCTCGCTGATGTATTCATCGCGCATGACCTCGTCGATGCGATCGGCCATGTCGTTGTCACTGAGCTTGCTGCGCTTTGAGGCGCGCGACTCGGTGTCGGAGGGGACTTCTTCGATGTGAGCGGAGCTCACAACTTCCTTCAACGCGCGGATTGTCTCCGGCGTGCCAGCGACGTCCAGGTCCTTTGCGAGCTGGAGGGCTTCTCCGAGCCAGTCACCGCGAGCGCGCTTCTTGCCCTTGTTAGGGGCAGGTGCTGCGACCTTTCGAGTCCTGCTGCCCGAAGGCGCTAACTCGACGACGGTGCTGGTCGTCGGGGCGGGGATCGACACTGTGTTGGCGATGTGCATTTCTGCATGTTCGTCGTGCAAATGCGGCTTACCACGGTTTTTACCGCCGCACTTTCCCCGAGGAGTAAAGCCTTTAGCTTTCTCCTTGCCCTTGTCCTTCCACTCCTTCTTACCCGCGCTGCTGCTGCCCTCAGGGCGCTGCTGCTGCGAGAAGGAGGGATTTCCCTTCTTCTGCTTGAAAGCAGAAATCTTCTGGGCGGACGACTGCCCCTTGTTCTTCGACTGTTCCCAGGAGGCGGTTAAGGCATCCTGGGCGCTGCTCGGCGTGAGATCCTTGATCTCGATCTTGTTGAGAGCTAGCTGAATAGCCGTCTCGTACCGAGGTGGAGCGGCCCCCAGAATTATGAGGGTTCTCATCTGCGGCGGCAGAGAGAGGCCAGCTCCGTCGAGCTCGTCGAGGTTGCTCTGGATCTTTGAGATCGCAGGGCCGGGGTGCTCGTTTGCCGGAATACGGACGTTTACAGCTGCCTTGAAGAAGGCAAAAGCCCCCATGGCGCTAGTCCCTCCGTAGAGCCCTTTCAGGGTATTCCAGATGGATTTTGCAGTTGTCTTGGTCCTGACAAGCTGCGAAACCTCGACGCTTAGGCGCAAGCGAATGCTGCCCATAGCCTTGGATTGCATCTGCATCCAATCGAGAACTTCAGAGCGGTTTGCTCCGTCCGAAGCCAAAACAGGCTCATCGAAACCGTCAGGCAACTCAATGAGAATCCAGACACCTTGCGACTGCAAGTATGCTTTCATCAGATCGGCCCAACGGCGGTAGTTCGATCCGTCAAGGACGGGGACGAGGTTCTGCAGAGAGTTCGACATTTTCTTGATGTTGGTGGTGGTAGAGCGGTTGGTTGATAAGGTTCTGTGAACGCATTATCAGCGCTCTGACTTATGCTGCCGGGACGGCGCTGACACCACACTGGACTCATTGTTTGGGATGGCAACAGCGAAGCTGTGCCCGACCTGCAGCCATATAGGCGCAAAGTCTCCCCCTGACGTCAAAGCCCCTAAGGGCGACGTTCAGGCAAGCTAACCTGACCCGCAGCGGACGCAGCCATAAAGGCGCAGTACCGCGCAGTGTTCAGGGCTCATAACCTGACGAGCAGGCTTCCTTACGCAGTGTAGCGGGACGCTAACTTACCTGGCTGTTGAGCTTGTGAGGCTTGTGTTGAACAATAAGAGAGCGCCTAACTAGGCAGCCGAGTTCACACACCGGTACTCCGGGTAACAGGAGTAACACATGCATTGTAGATAGAATCACATGCATCGGGATTGGTACTATACAGTAGCTTAGTCAGACGGTCTCCTACATGTATATAAGGACCCCTGTAGCGTAGTACAATCCAAGTCGCTCAACAGCAACTTTGTGTGCATCAAGCTGACGAGCAGGCTACTCTTACGCAGTGTAGCGGGACGCTAGCTTACCTGGTTTGTTAGCTGTGAGGCTTGATGCACACAAAAGTTGCTGTTGAGCGACTTGGGATTGTACTACGCTACAGGGGTCCTTATATACATGTAGGAGACCGTCTGACTAAGCTACTGTATAGTACCAATCCCGATGCATGTGATTCTATCTACAATGCATGTGTTACTCCTGTTACCCGGAGTACCGGTGTGTGAACTCGGCTGCCTAGTTAGGCGCTCTCTTATTGTTCAACACAAGCCTCACAAGCTCAACAGCCAGGTAAGTTAGCGTCCCGCTACACTGCGTAAGGAAGCCTGCTCGTCAGGTTATGAGCCCTGAACACTGCGCGGTACTGCGCCTTTATGGCTGCATCCGCTGCGGGTCAGGATAGCTTACCTGGACGTCGCCCTTAGGGGCTTTGACGTCAAATGGGAGACTTTGCGTCTATATGGCTGCAGGTCGTGCACAGCTTAGCTGTCGCCATCCCAAACAAATGAGTCCAGTGTGGTGTCAGCGCCGTCCCGGCAGCATAAGTCAGAGCGCTGATAATGCGTTCACAGAACCATATCACCAACCGCTCTACCACCACCAACAAACAAGAAAATGTCGAACTCTCTGCAGAACCTCGTCCCCGTCCTCGACGGATCGAACTACTGCCATTGGGCCGATTTGATGAAAGCATACTTGCAGTCGCAAGGTGTCTGGATTCTCATCGAGATACCCGACGGCTTCGATGAGCCTGTTTTGGCTACGGACGGAGGAAACCGCGCAGAGGTCCTCGAATGGATGCAGATGCAATCCAAGGCCATGGGCAGCATTCGATTGCGCCTAAGCGTCGAAGTCGCGCAGCTCGTCAGAACAAAGACGACTGCGAAGACTATCTGGAATACCCTGAAAGGGCTCTACGGAGGGACTAGCGCCATGGGGGCCTTTGCCTTCTTCAAGGCAGCAATAAACGTCCATATTCCGGCCAACGAGCACCCCGGCCCTGCGATCTCAAAGATCCAGAGCAATCTCGACGAGCTCGATGGAGCTGGCCTCTCTCTGCCGCCGCAGATGAGAACCCTCATAATTCTGGGGGCCGCTCCACCTCGGTACGAGATGGCTATTCAGCTAGCTCTCAACAAAATTGAGATCAAAGATCTCACACCGAGCAGCGCCCAGGATGCCTTAACCACTTCCTGGGAACAGTCGAAGAACAAGGGGCAGTCGTCCGCCCAGAAGATTTCTGCTATCAAGCAGAAAAAGGGCAATCCCTCCTTCTCGCAGCAGCAGCGCCCTGAGGGCAGCAGCAGCGCGGGTAAGAAGGAGTGGAAGGACAAGGGCAAGGAGAAAGCCAAGGGCTTTACTCCTCGGGGAAAGCGCGGCGGAAAAAACCGTGGTAAGCCGCATTCGCACGACGAACATGCAGAAATGCACATCGCCAACACAGTGTCGATCCCCGCCCCGACAACCAGCACCATCGTCGAGTTAGCGCCTTCGGGCAGCAGAACTCGAAAGGTCGCAGCACCAGCCCCTAACAAGGGCAAGAAGCGTGCACGTGGTGACTGGCTCGGAGAAGCCCTCCAGCTCGCCAAGGACCTAGACGTCGCCGGCACGCCGGAGACAATCCGCGCACTGAAGGAAGTCGTGAGCTCCGCTCACATCGAAGAAGTCCCCTCGGACACCGAGTCGCGCGCCTCAAAGCGCAGCAAGCTCAGTGACAACGACATGGCCGATCGCATCGACGAGGTCATGCGCGATGAATACATCAGCGAGGACGACGACTTCCGCGACGCCGAAGAAAGGTCCATCGTCTGGGCAACAGACGAAGAAGACATCGACACGCACGACACCGAGTTAAACGGCATGATAGCGCAGGCCGCGGGCCTTGCGCCCCCTATCGTCGACGAAAGCTTTCGGAACCCGTTAACGGGTGAGCTCCGCTGCATGGAGCCATACGATGGCTACGACGATTGGGGCAATGAGTACGTCACTCATATTCCTAACCCTAAGCAAGTTACTAATAGCGCTTTAACAGCCGCTTCTGACTTGCACAACGGTGCTCGGACATTAGTTAATGTACTTGGTAGCGGCTTAAAAAATATACAATGTATTCATTCGCGCGACTACGCTGCGTGCTCACGTTGTAAGGGTAAAGGAAAAAGTCGCTTTTCAGCGAATGAGTGGCTACTGGACTCAGGTGCATCATTGCACATTACAAATGACATAAGAGACTTCTCAGAATTCGAGTATCTCCAGACTCCTATCCGTACTCAAACGGCACAACAAGGAGCGGTAGGAAGCATTATTGCAAAAGGAACTGTGTTCCTAAACTACCAAATAGACGAACAATGGCTGCAGACGCGCCTATACCCTGACTATTATATGGAGAATTGCTCGGCTCGTCTCTTGTCATTGGGGATGTTCCTCCAAGACGGACTAAACTTGCGCGCAACAGCGCAGCATATCAGTCTGTATGAACCAGGAGTGCGGAAACCTTTATTCAGGTTTACACCGCAGCACCCGGACACTACCACCTTCACCCTCGTGGCTGAATCGGGTGAAAACGTTCAAAATATTTATGTGAACGTAAATGAAGTCGATTATTCGACTATGCATCGCCGCTTTGTGCACCCTTCAAAGGACGTGCTTGCAAAGGCGAAGGAGCATACATCTGGTTTTCCCAGAAAGGTGGAGATTCCTAAGGACTCACCAATATGCCAAGGATGTGCAAAAGGGAAAATGCACTCTAAGTCTTTCCCGCCGTCCAACTACCGGGCAAAGGTACCGTTTGAACTTATTCATTCGGACTTAAAATCCTTTCCAGTAGATTCCTATCATAAGTACAAGTACTACATACTGTACTATGATAACGCTTCATCGCACGCGTGGACTGTAAATCTGCGCAAGAAATCTGCAGCGATTACAGCCACAAGGCAATTCCTAGCCATGGTGAAAACTAAATATGGAAAGACAGTGCAGAAGTGGTTGTCTGATGCAGGGGGAGAATACGTCTCCACTGCATTCAAAGACCTTCTAAAGGATAATGGCATAGAGATCCTTCAGAGCTCGCCACATACTCCTCAGGAGAATGGCAGAGCTGAGCGTTTCAACAGGACGCTCATGGACAAAGCAGAGGCAATGCGCCATGATGCTTGTCTACCTCCATCCTGGTGGGAATTCGCCGTGGATCATGCAGTCCATGTTTACAACAGGACGCCAATTCATCGCCTTAATTGGCTTACCCCCTACGAATTGATAAACGGCGAGCCGCCATCTGTGGCGCACCTGCGCGTTTTCGGCTGCGGTGCGTACGTCTTCATACCAAAGGACATTAGAAAAAACGGTCTATCGCCCAAATCGGAGCTGATGATTTATCTTGGGGGAGATGGCTCTACAGAGCGCACTGGCGGATGGCTCTTCATGAGAGCACCAGATAATGTTTTGTTCAGATCATCCACCGCGATGTTTGACGAAACTATGTTTCCTAAGTGTCCTCTGACAAATCGTCGGGGCACAACTCGAGTTTGGCCACCTCGAGAAGAAATGATCCCAGAAAATCAACCAAATACCACACCTCAGGTAGATGAGGATGACGATGATGATCATCCAAAACATCACCTTCCTAAAAGGGGAAACGGTCATGTTCATGACGATGAACAGGAGCAGCAAGATGCGCCCGTAGACCCAGTACTGCCGCCCCATGCACTGGTAGAACACCCTGCGCCCCCAGTGGAGCCGCGACGTTCAGCAAGGGAGCGGAGACCAGTAACTCATAGAGGTAATGTCTATGGAGAGCAGCGGAAGCCCCAAGACATAGTAAAGGACATCGAAAATCAGGGGAGATGGAAAAAGATGGTCGGTGAGGATGCGGGTAGCTCCCGTACCAAAACCGGACCACAAAGGCAGCAAAGACAACAGGTTCCCGGACCTAGTTCTGCGCCAAACCCTCCTCCACGCGACGAACCTGTCGAGTCCGCCCCATCCGATGAGGATGAAGCGCAAAGCGCTGAGTTACTACTGGCAGAATTATGCCGGGAAGGGGGAGTTAAGTTAGTCGAGTTGCTGCTTGCAAAAGCGCTACCCACCCTCGATAACGATCTACCAGACGGGACCAGCCCGAGAGAATGGTCATTCCGCGATATACTAAAGCTACCTAAAAAGGAGCTTGAGGAGTGGATGGCAGCGTGTCGCGAAGAACTTGAGGCACTTCGCAAACACAATGTCTATGAACTGGTTGACCGTCCTAAGGGACGAAAGGTCACTAAAAACCGCTGGGTATTCGACGTCAAAACTGACGGTCGTAAAAAGGCCAGATTGGTCGCCAAGGGTTACTCCCAGATTGAAGGCCTTGACTATGATCAGGTCTTCTCTCCAGTCGTACGCTTTGAGACTGTACGCCTAATCCTCGCCTTAGCTGCGCTTGAGGATATGCACGTCTCCGGACTCGACGTCCGTAATGCCTATCTCTATGGCAAGCTCGACGAGGAAATCTACATGGAGCAGCCTGAAGGCTTTGCAGTACCAGGCCAAGAGCACAAAGTGCTCCGGTTACTTCGCGCTCTCTATGGACTTAAGCAGGCAGGGCTTGCATGGTGGCGCACCCTCAATGAGTCCCTAAAGGAACTTGGCTGTAAACGCCTTGTATCCGACGCCGGAATATTCGTCTATAGGACAAAAGATGGTCGCTTCGTGCTGATCATTGTCTATGTAGACGATGCCATATTTTGTGGCAAGGATAAGACCCTAGTCCTTTCATTAAAGGACCGCTTCATGAAGAAGTGGGAGTGTCGCGACTTAGGCGACGTCAAGGAATTTCTGCGCATGCGCATAACTCGGAAAGGCCGCGAAATCCATTTGGATCAATGCGCCTACCTTGAGAAAGTGCTGCAGCGCTGTGGCATGCAGAACGCTAAATCTGCGCCAACTCCACTCCCTGCTGGATACAAGCCTGTTGCCAATACTGGCACAGCTGACCCAGCGCTTCGAAGCAAGTACCAGACCGTCATCGGTTCCTTGCTATACCTAATGCTTGGAACTCGACCTGACATTTGCTACGCCGTGACATTACTTGCGCAATTTGCAGCAAATCCGTCACAGGACCATTTAAACAGAGCACTGTATATCTGCCGCTATTTAATTGGTACAAAATCCTATGTGCTAGTTTATGAAGGACAAAGCGGCAATGGATTATTGGCGTGCACTGACTCTGACTGGGCAGACAGCCCAGAAGCCAGAAAGTCACGGTCTGGGCACTTCTTAAAGTTCGCGAACGGCGCGTTCAGTTGGCTGTCTAGAAGACAGAAGACAGTTGCTCTGTCATCCACTGAAGCCGAGTATATGTCGCTGAGCGATTGCTCGCGGCAAGTAGCCTGGATAAAGATGCTCCTGGAGGAGATCGGCTACAAGCTCGGACCGCTGCCTATCTGCTCGGACAATCAGGGAGCAATATTCATTAGCTCAAATCCCATCACGGAGCGTCGGTCTAAACACATTGACATTCGCTACCACTACGTGAGGGAGCTAGTAGAGGACAAGAAAGTCGAAGTCTTCTACGTAAGCACTGATGACAATCCGGCAGACTTGTTCACTAAGAACTTGGGTCGTATCAAATTTCTCAAATTCAGAGGAATGCTCGGACTAAGATTCTACGATTAGAAGTCCAGCATAGTCGGCTGCACTATGCGCCATTTAATGCTTGCGCGCATCTACCGCTGCACTTAGCAAGGGGGAGTGTTGAACAATAGAGAGTGCCTAACTAGGCAGCCGAGTTCACACACCGGTACTCCGGGTAACAGGAGTAACACATGCATTGTAGATAGAATCACATGCATCGGGATTGGTACTATACAGTAGCTTAGTCAGACGGTCTCCTACATGTATATAAGGACCCCTGTAGCGTAGTACAATCCAAGTCGCTCAACAGCAACTTTGTGTGCATCAAGCCTCACAAGCTCAACAACCAGGTAAGTTAGCGTCCCGCTACACTGCGTAAGGGAGCCTGCTCGTCACCTCTGGACTGGCTATACCAAGTACCAGCAGCATCACTTGACTGGCCGGCCTCCCATTACATAACACTACCCAAGTACAGCAACGTCCTGCCGTCCGCAGGAACTTCCTACGCATATCGATGAACTCGCCGCTCATGGATTGCTCTCAATTCTTCCCCTCTTCGTCTCCCTCTCGTTCTACCCGTCCGGTCGCGGACGCTAGGTCTTCCTCACCCAGCGGCAAAACCAACCCGGCTTCTGAAGACGGGCAGAGCCACAATGCCTTAAACAACTCCTTTCAAGACTCTGGCTACGGAGACAGTGTTGAGGGCAGTGAGCACGACCACGGGATAAAGGGTGAGTAGCCATCACCGCTATATGTGACTACCTTCTGACAGTCTGGCCCTCCTCTAGTTGCCACACCGTCCAGCGTCTCCATTGATGGCAGAGGTGCGTACCGAGTTGCTCAAGGTTCCATTTCACTGACATAAATTAGACCCTGTTGTCAACCTCGTCTTCACTCAATTATTTGGCAGCAGATTTCCGCACAAGGTCGACGTCTTCAGCAACTGGTTTGAAGACGAGCTCTTCCCTTGGGTCACTGGCACAACCGGCAGAGAGCCCTCAAACAGGGTACGTAAGATACATGTAATGTGTTAGCGTGTGTTGCTATATGAGTTAAACTTCAACACATCCAGATCGTTCACCTGCCCCGAGGAGCGTGGGCCGACATTCAACAGTACATTGATCGCATCGGAGGTCGTTCTTTCTGCTTTGTTCTCAGGTATGTCCGTTCACTCTTCTGTCTGGAGTCAATGCTGATGATCCACCTTCATACCATAGGTTCCTCTACAACTCGAAACTCGAAACACTTATTATGTCGGTCACCAAGAAAACGCACGCGGTGGTCCCGGGCGCCGTCTTCGATATTGTGAAGCACATCGCAATCCAGGAGCAGCACTTGCCATACACATCGCTCAGTTACGACAGTAGTGCGGTCGCACCGTACGCTGTTGTAGGCGAGGAGAAATCGAAGATCATCAAGCAGGTCCCAGATTGCAAGGTGACGTCTGTACTTCGGGCGGAGCTACAGAGTATGGGCAATCAGGAGCTGTTGGCGGCCCGAACGCAAAGGAGGCTTCACGAGGACAAGGACGATGGTGAGGACGAGGACGAGGGCGAGGACGAGGGCGAGGAGGACGCCGACAATGAGGTGGTGGGCTATCGTTCCGATTTCACGGGGGAGCTCTACAACTTGGAGACGGCCGATAGCGAGACGTTCGTACACGCTCTGAGAAAGGTATGTGTCTCAGTTACTCTTAAGGGCACATATGCTGCAACTACTGCTCTAGCTTGCAATAGGCTCTACTACGGAGACCGTACGTTCGAGCCTCGTTCGACGATCATCCTTCATCTCGGACACACTCTCTGATCTCACCGAGCTCTCCTCTGACGATGCTCAGTCGCCTACTCCTGCCACCGAACAGGCTTCCTCATCGATGTCTGTCGCCCCCGCTGTCCCTGCCCCCTCTGTCCCGACCCCCGCTGTCTCGACCCCCGCTGCTATTGCTATCAAAGCGGTCGAAGACCCCACCTTGCAGAAAGATAGGCCACTGCGGCGATCCACCAAGCACGTCGGGGAGGAGGACGAGATCCTTGCATGCCTGCTGGTCATCATTGTGAACATCGACAAAGTCAATAGCAGGCAAGCCCAGCGGCAGCTACAGCCGGAGGCGGAGGATTGTATCTGCCATGTCCTCGCCTCAGCCGACGGACAGACCACACTATATGAAGCATCCATGGCCCAATATTCATTCATCGGCGACCTGTGGCACAACGAGCAGCGGATGGCGCCTCAGCGGAAGGCGTCAATCTTTGTGTTCCCGGATGAAGAATGGTTGGAAATGCTGAGGTTGGGTGCCAAGGAGGGATGGAGCGAGGACTTCTTCATTGACAATGGATATGGCATGGTAAGTCCGGCACCACTATCTACTACTCGCTGGTGGACGGGAAGCTGACAAGTCAATAACTAGCATGTCGTGCCCCTCCTCCGCCACAAAATGCGGAAGGACAAGTTGCTGTGCCGAGAGTACACCGCCTTCAAAGGGGTCTGGTCTCGATTCGTGGACCGCTTCTGCCGGTTGCAGTGTGCCTACGACAGGATGGCGGTCGCCACTGTGTACGGCAAGGAATCTGAACAGGTACAGCAGTACCTTACCACGTATCACCCGGAGTTGCGAAAGCTCTTGAAAGAGCTGCCAGACCCTAGCGGCCAGGGCGACGCTGGGCTTGAGTCGCTCGTCGATCTGCTGTCGAGCAAGCTGCGCGCCGCAAGCAAGTCCATGGTCGAAGAACAGGTGCAGAGTGTGTTCTCCTCGAGGAATACCCTCCCAAAGGTGGTGGCGGCAGCCTTTAGCCACAAGAGATCTCGATCATCGGTCGATACGTCAGACTGGGAAGCCGAGTTCGATGAGCTCATGGGCACCATCAGCAAACTGCATGGGGAGGTGCAGAGTGGGACCTTCACGAAGAAGCCTCGGTACAGCAAACACTCGAGGCCTAAGTTCAGGTTCTCCGAGTCGCAAATTTGGGGGGAGGACCCGAGCGAAATGCTCGCGTATGAGCAATCGGAGGAGTACAACTCGGAAGAGGATACGCGAGATATCGAAGAGGCGCGAGATGCTGCCGACCCTGACTACCTCAGCGAGGACACCGACCGAGTCCATGTCGGGCGAATGGAGCTCGAAGAAGGGCAAGGGGAAGAGAGCCTAAGCTGTTAGGTGGTAAGTATATTTGCTTTCTCAAGGACTGGCCGTCCTATGTACGCTCTTCCCTCTGTCCCCTCACGACGCTGCGCCAGCGGCCGCCTATTCCATCCATCACCACGCTCAGCTCATTGCCGTTTCTCTCGCTGTGTCGCTCTGTGTCGCTGTGTCGCTGTATAGCTGTCTCACCGTCTGCGTGTGTCGTACCGTATTGTATCGTATCGTAACATGTTGATTTGTCGCAATGTATGTATGACTCGCACTTCGTCAGCGACTGAGAACTACCGCCCTCCCATGCTCACACTTATGTAAGCTCTGTCCATTGAACATGGTGTACTCCAATTCATCCTCTCCTTTGGGCATTGACCGAGCCACAGGAATGGCAGAAGTCACTTTGACTTCAGATGAGAGCAGAGCTCTCATCGCAATGCTTGGCCAGACAAGGGAGCTTACGCTGACCTTGTCTTCCTTGCTTGTGCGACTGCAGGGTGCACTATCACCACCCACCTCCATGCCCGTAATTCCTGAAGATGGTATGTCGTATTCTGTTCAAGCTTCAAGAAACAGGTGGGATAACCTGTTTCTAGATGAAACAGTATATGAAGTGACGTCAAGGGGATCCCTAGTACAGGATCCTCCCCCTGGCCCTGATACTTCTGCAGGCGGCGTCAATGTGAATACCGTACCCAAGCCAGCCAAGGGCACCAAGTCCTCTGGCAGCTCCAGACCGAGGGAATTAGCCAGTAAGTCTACCTGTCTGCTTCCAGTACTGTGAATTAGCTAACATGTGTCTCGTTTTAGAGCAGGGAACGGGTCCTACTCGCACTAACAGTAGGACTCGACCCCACACGGACCCCTCAGGTGATCCCTACCTGAGCGGTCGCCCTCAAAGGCCCTTGGCGGACAACCAAGTTGCGCTCAGGTCCCAATGTGCGAGAAATGGCACACAATGGGTTGCCTCGAGAAGGTCAGGCTGGGAGCCTCTCGATGCTCCATCAAGATGCTCGAACCCCAAGGCGGTCGAGTTTATCACCTCCCTCTCCCACAACCTTTCTGTGTCAATGATGACTGAACATGGCTCGACTATTCGCAGCTTCCTGAACGCTTCGCCTACCTTCTCACTGGCAGCAACTGGTACAGAGCTGGAGGGTGCCAGCGCTCTTACAACCATCCTTACCCGATGCCAATACGCCTCCCAGTGCGATGCTGCCTCATCATTTGGTGTTATGGTGAGTCGAATCCAACTTGCCATGAAGTGCAAAAGGTACGCTCAGATGTCATTGAGGAATTAGGGGATCTCATATTGACGTTCTGGTTACTAGTATGCTGGATAACAACAAGCAGGGCTACAAAACCCTGAGCCATATTTTATGATATGTGTGCCTCTGGATGCAAATATGCCCGCTTGGCTGCTGGATGTAAGCAACATGCTCCGACCTCATTTCATGGTACCTCTTCTGAAAGGAGTATGTCACAGGCTCGATTTACTTACTCATGGTCATCGCCGCACAAAATCAGTGATGGATTGTAGGTAGAGCTGACGGCAATCTTGCCACGGATGTCGGCAACTTGCTCAGATGGCCAGACGGTACGTCTGCATTCTCCGTTTCGACAGCATCACTTTACCTTGACAGACAGACTCTGCCGCTGGAAAGGCAGCCACGCAAACTATCATACCGATGGTGGCGTTCCTAGCACGGACTTTCCCGGTTGCGCTCGGCCATGTCTTGCATGAGTCCCTTCTGCAAGAACTCAAAGTGCCACCAGATATGTCGTGCTCCCACCTTGACGTGGTTGATGCTGTGTTTGAGAGGATACGCTTCAAGTGAGTACTTGTTTAGAACCAAGCTTGTTCTTCGGCATGCTGAAACCTAGACTACACAGTTCATTTGCCTTGATACCTCGACACGGAGAAGCCTGGGCACCGTTTCCCTGTATGACTCATAGCCTGGGTGTCACCGAGGGTACCACAATATCGGCATGGTCAAGAGACAACTCGCCGTTGACTTCAGTTCCCGATGAATCAGCCGGCGACCCAGAAGAGCATGTCTCAACAGTAGGCACTGCTGTACCATCGCCCACCTGGTCCTCTCAAACGTACATTCACTACATCCCCACATCGTACGACCCCGACACTCGCCATAATTCACAATTCCCGGCACCCCGCAGCAGAGAGGATAGATACGAGTGGACCGAGCATGCGCGCTTGTGCGCGAGCAAAGCAAGCCAGCCAAAAGATGTGCAAGAGTTAGAAGATGAAGTGCGTGAGCAGACAATCTGATGCAAGACGAATGCCTCACAGTGTTCTACACTCTACCTAGCTCAGAGTCATGTATGCATCAGGAAAGCGACACAATCAGCATGCATATACAAGGGTGCCCTTGGAGGGCTTGAGGTGCGTGTAGATCTTGCCTTACCTGTGTCGTATCGCCCAGTTGAAAATCTATCAGGGATGTTCTCACCATACAGGACGATCGAGGAGCGCTGCTAGCCAGTGTATGCACGTCCATGCCAATGGATATGAAGTGCACACTCACTGAGTGATTCGTCGCATGTTTCGAATCGGATCCCCTGTATACAAGGATAGAGGCATCGGATCCTCTGGAACAGCCTTATGAGACTCTGCATTTCTCGTGGTACAATTGTCATTGTACTCAGGTGAGTCTCAGTGACCTTCATTGTACCCAGCGAACCCTGACACTGCATATCCAAGGGACATGACACGCCCCAAGACACCTTGCCCCGCATGATGAAACGCACCGGTCTCAGCAGGACTAATTACGGCCAACTAATACCGTACACGTCCTCAGACATAGCGAACAACACCCAAATTTATGACTCTTTGAAGCGTGTTCTAAACAATGTGTTTGCCTGGCTAGACCGAAAAGCATGGTCTTTTTTGCTTTCTGTTCATTTCGTGTTCACTGACCATTTTCTTGTATAGCTCCAAGACATGCTACCCAATGAATATCGTCACCTAGAAGCCATCGCATCGATCCTCCCTGACGGCAATACCTCACCAGTACATCCATTTGTCGGGCTGGTTATCAACCTCAATGCCGTCACTCGAGCGCACAGGGACAGCAAGGACGACACAATGTGTCTTGTGCTAGCCCTCTGCGACTTTGAGGGCGGTGATCTGTGCTTGTATGAGCCGGGCCTGATGATCCCCCTATGGCACGGCGAGTTTGTGGTCTTTCCCTCAGGCGATATAACCCATTTGAACCTGCATTACAAAGGTCGACGAGCATCTATTGTACTACATACTGACCGCGAGATGTCTAAGTGGGCAGAAGGAGATCGGAATGGTTGGGGCTCCAATGTACATTTCACGCAGTGATACTGTAGATTCCATGCATTTACATACTGAATGTCACACTTCGTATTCAAACCATGCGCCTGTGCTTGAGGCGCCGTGCTCTGACTCGTTCGTTCCGCTCCGACTGCTTATCCTCCTCCTCTCCCTTGGCTTCTTCATATCGGACTTCATACCGAAACTTTGCGATGCTATACTGCTGCCGAACGAACGCTTCTCGACCCCCAAGACAGCCCGGCAACAAGCGCGCTCCCTATCGTGTGCGTTCTCATGCTTATCGTCCTCCCATCTCTTCCTGAACACTCATCATGTCGTCAACCCACAACACACGGGCCCGAAAGGCCAGTGCGGCTACAGCAAAAGCCGCCAAGCCGCGGGCAGCCAAGGGCAGCAAGCGCGACCACTCCTCATCGGGCGTGGTCGAACGTCCTGTCACAATGTCTGCGAAGGAGCGCCAGCTGTTGGATGAGCTCAAAGCCAGGGAGGCCCTCATGGCGAAGCAGCAGGCCGGGTCTCATAAAGCCGGTAAGGAACGTTCTTGATCCCTGTCTAACTGCGGCTACTGAAGACTTAGCAGGTGTTCGCTCGAAGGTGGCAGCTCAGACTATCGCTGAAGCTAGCGATGAGGAAGACGAGCAGCCGGTGCCAAAGAGACGTCGCCTCAGGGTGCGAGAAGAGTCAGATGCAGACGAAGCAGACGGGGACGGGCAAGGCTCGCAAGGAAGTGCTGCACAAGAAGACGTGGCTGCGGCAGAGGACAGGGAGGACGAGCCGGTGCAGACGAAGCCTACCCAATGTCGTAAGAACATCCATGATCTGCTTGCCCTGGCTGCATCTCACTCACCAATGCTCTCGGAAGCCAAACCTAGGCCGATATTCAAGGGCAAAGCTGTGGAGCCGGTTGCAACTGAAGATGAGGGAGCCGATAGCGAGATGGGGAACGAGCAGCCTCAGGAGGGCGACAGGTCGCAAGCAATTGGTGAGTAATACGTATCGAGTCGTGTGATATCGGTTATGGACACTTCCCAGCAGGCTCAACGAGGGAGAAGAAAGCTCCTGGAACGCCCAGGAAGGAAACAAGGGCGGTGGCTGGGGCTGCGCCTCAGTCCCCTTCGAAGGGCAAGGGAAAAGCTAATGCAGAGCCCCAAGGGATCTCAGGAGTCTCTGGATGCAAGGCTGATGGGCGCACCCGCCAAGCCTCTAAGGTGGACCGCCAGGTACTTGACTATGTAGAGGTCGTGTCCGTGACAGCAAAGAAGGTGAGCTCATGTCAATGGAGGTCCTATCCTAACGACTTTTCTACTGACAACGCTATCCAGGGCGAGGGCAAAACGGCGAGCAAGACCGCGTCTTCGAAGACGAGCGCCACAAGGAAGACCTTGTTCACGCCGATTCCGGACGAAGTGGTCAGCTCAGAGGATGAGGAAGAGCACCACCGCAGCGACAGCGAGGAGGAGGACGAGTTGGATGACGACAGCAGAGAGGCGGATGCAGATGGTGATGACGTCGTTGTGAGTGGGACTAGGGGGAATGTATGCAATGATCTCATCGTGCTTGACAGATGCTTCAGCACGAGCCAAGTGACTCGAAGGAGAAGGGCAAGAAAGGTAAGAAGGGCCCTACGACGCGCAACAGGAATCGCGCGCTCGCCACCAGCCTGCCGGACAGCATCAGCCCGGTGAAGAACCTGGCCGCAATGTACCTCAAGATGTACATCACTCTCAAGGCGGCATGGACAAAGTACACCTCAATGAGCCATAGCCGGCTGCTCGACAGGCACGATGTCATCGAGAAGGTGATCATATCGGTCAGGGAGCACAAGAACAAGGACGGTCGCTGCCCGCCGGAAGTGAAGGAGGCGTTTGAGGAGCTCAGTAGCGGGCCGGAGGCGGATAGCTTGCAGAAGACACTTACTGAAGTGGTGAGTAGTTTCTAACACTGACATCCTTGTTTACAACTCTGCTATCATCTACAGGTTTGGCAAGGCGCGTCGCAGATGCGCAACAACCTCAAGAAGAAGGCGAAGCTGGTCGCGGATGAGGCGTATGGCTTGACGGGCATGAAGGCTCAGCAGAAGCGGGCTCTCGCGACGTGGCTTACCACCAGCTGCAGAGAGACCCTGAAGGACGGCATTGTCGTGAATGTACCGAATTTCATTTTCCCGGTCATCGAGGTGGTTTGGGTGGACGGGCAGAGGGGCAACAAGAGAAGCTACGTGGATAGTGCGGAGGCAAGCACTGAGATGTCTGAAGTACATGGTGTTGATACTGATAAATACTACAGAGCAAGCTCAACACTCGCATGCCGTTCCAACACCCCGCCATCTCTAAGCTCATCTATGCATTTTGGTTCAGTGGCCAGACGCAAGCGGAGGTGAACGCACGGAGGGAGAAGTTTAGCGTTGTCCCCGACAACCTCATCGCCCTCGTCTGCAATGCGGTGAGTCCGTCGTGGTCTGGTTCAGTCAGGGTTTACTCACTGTTGCACCCCAAACAGCTGGAAGCGGCTCTCAAAGACCATCTGCAGGCAAGCGCAGGCAATGCACTTGACCTGCAGTTCTCGAACAAGATCTATGCGCCCAAGTGAGTCGGTCATTAGGTCTCATAAAGCTGACACTTATACCACAACATCCTTTTAGGTGGGATGATCTGATGACGCTCTTCGAGGGCATCCAGAGCCTGAGCCCTGCCGGTTACCAGAGCATGAAGACGGTTATCTGGGGCAGAATCAAGTAAGTGCATGACTCTGAATTATATGTTCAGCGCGAAGCTGAAGGAGGATGAGAAGGTACACGGCCTTGAGGAAGAGAGCAGCCCGGGTCGACCCACGAACCGCATTCCCTTCCATGACCTCGCCACGAATGAGGTGGATGTAGACGATCTCAACTTGGATGGCGGTGAGTTGGCGCGCCACAAGACTCGGGCGGACAGGGACAAGGCGGAGGCGGATGTGGCGGGTACGCAGCAAGCAGGTGCTGGCACCCTTGTCGACTTTACTCCCCTTCCTCCTGCAGGAGGCGACAGCCAGGCGACATCACCCCCGCCTGCACAGGTCCAAGCTGCGACATCTACAGGTAAGTACAGAGTCCTATCCAAATAACAGCGCTGATCATGAGGCGGCCATAGTCGAGGTCGCCAACACATCGGAGGGTCGTGTCTCAAGGGCTGGATCGGTCGGCGTGAGCGGCGGTGAGTACTAGTGATATCCAGTGTGCAGGCTGACTGACAAGGATCAGCTGCCTCCACAGCAGAGGGGCAGGGGCCTGAAGAGGAGTGAGCACCCCTCAAGATGACACAGCCGTGAGCGAATGGACACCGCCTCTTCCAAGGTGAGTGGATACACTGGCAGATGCGAAGAGGCTGAGACGGTCACTAATCCTGCTTGTAGATCACACTACTTTCTACTACAACAGCATCTATTCAACTTGGGAGAGGGGTGGTATAATGGTCTTGTGCATGTATTCTCTCCTGTCGTCGTCTGCTTCTAGTGTTGCACACAATGTATCCATTCTGCTGTATCAATATTGATTGAATATTCTCGAGCACAAAAACATAGCCTAAGTGACTTGGAGCCCTTGCATGCAAGGGAGTAAAGAAGCAAAAGGTAAGTATGAGTGTGGTGCACTTTCCGCACTTGATGCCCTTGAACGACAAAAGCCAGGTTGCAGAATCACAGTCGCCTGATGCACTTTTTGCACTTGTGTGCAAGGGACACAAGGAAAATGGTGTCTTTACGCACTTGCATTGAGCCTGGGCAAGGAAGGGACTTACCTAGTTGCCCTTTATGCCCTATGTTGCCGTGGAAGGACATGAGTGACCCTGGCAAGGCTTGGCAAGACAAAACAGTTTTTCCTGATGTTCATAGCACGCCGCAGATTGCCAATATTATCACTGGCAATTACTATAGTGTGATCCGATGGACGGATCACTTCCATGGCTGCCTTGACGCCAAGGTAGCATGCCTGCACCTCCGCGTCAAAGCTTGTGCACTTCCCAGACATCCACGAGTCCTCCAAGACTAGTTCGTCATTGCGCGTAATGACATACGCGCCCGACGCCCTTGTTTTTTGCAAGTTTGGCTTGCCTTTGACCTGGAGATAATCATCATCTTTCCCCGGGATGACAGACCCATCCGACCAAATCATCAGAGTGTTTCTGTCATGCATGTATGTGGACGCCGCAGGCGTCCATGTGTTATGGATCCAGTCTTTGAAATCATCGCTGACTTTTCCGTCTTCTCCGCCCTTTTTCCTTGGGATAGATTTAATGTCGTCATCATGATTATCCTGCTTATCACGATAGAACAACACATGTTCGATGGTGTCATTGCCATCTCAGTCGATCAACCTGTCACTAGGCCTACAAACCGATGCTAGGACATGGAACTTCTCATCCGTTGTCTTAGCCATTCTCTCAAAGTGCACCATAGGGGACTTAGATTTACTGCGCCTTCCTACACGGAACAGCATTTCAGCATTGAGGTTCGATGTGGGAACATCCGATAGTTCCCACTCATGACTCATTAATGCCCGGGTGGGATGACCCGGGTGCAAATTTTTGATGCAGAGAGTGTGCTTCTCCATGTATCTTGTGATATTCACCTTCACCGGAACCACTCCAGCGATCAATTCCATGGCTCCAATCGGGGTCGTTCGGAATGCCCCCGTGATCCATCTGACGGCTCGGGATTGCGCCCCCTGCATCTCTTTTGCAATCCAGCCAATCCCTTTCCACCCAGGTTTCCACCACAGGTGCGCACCATAACGCATGAGCGGAAGCACATGAGCTATATATAATTGTCTCTTTTGCATGGGGGTAAACCCACGAAGAGAATTACCTAGCATGGTGAGAGTAGACACCGTGCTAGCCGCTTTAGCCGCATAGAAGTGAATGTGGGACTTAAATGATAGTTTAGGATCCAAATAGAATCCTAAATATCTCATTGATAACTTTGGAATGATGTGATTGATCTTTCTATCAATCTCAATCACTACATCTGGGCCTGTGGGCTTATCTGGCTTCCACGGTTTCCGCTTCTTCCAGAAGTGCATGACTTCCACTTTATCAGCTTCCACACCCAACCCGACCCATAATAGGTCGCCATTGAGGGAATGAAACATAATTTGCAGGTACTCCACATTGAGTTCCACCTGTGTGATATTGTGCCGTATCATTGATTTCAATGGAGCGGCTACCATAAATGCACCGTCATCCACGTAGAACTTCAGTGTACCATTCCCAGGCATCTTTCGATCCACTGGGAAGTGCTTATGTAAGATTGGAGCAATGTACAGCCCCGATCCCATTGGAGAGAAGGCAGATCCCTGACCCACTCCCAGCGGTAGTGGCGTCCGTGAGTTTGCCATTGAACAAGTACCGAGTGAACCGGCCTTTTAGATAATCAGCAAAGAACTCAACCAAGTCCTCCGCAAACCCTTCGCGCCTCAGCATCTCAACAAGAATGTCGTGATTTAGAGACGGGTAAAATTGAGACACATCCAATAGCAACATTGATGGAGTGAGATCTCGCGCCCAAGCTTCATGCACAAAGTGCACAACTTCAATGCCAGTGTCAGTGGTACTATGTTGCATTGTACCGCCGTACTGGCATGGGTGCATGATGCCAAATTTCTGAGCATCGAATTGCATGCACTTCACAAGTATCTTTTCAAATAACTTACCAAACACACTGAGAAGACATATCGGACGATATGCTTTAGCTTTGGTGTAATCCGGCTTGTTAGGCTTAGGGATTACTACCGTTATAGACCACTTGAATGCAGTGGGGAACTTATGCTTTCTAATGCAAGCATTAAAGAAAGCTTTAAATAATTGGTAGACCTTAGGTCCCCAGTGGATGTACGTGACATTGTCATTTTCGTCCGTTTTC